>CM050323.1:35379624-35629624 GCA_027475135.1 Bactrocera correcta | reverse complement strand
GGAAGCGAACAGCGCTGATATTGTATTCTGTTTGTTTCACACTTTTATATGTGTTTTATTCTGAAATCTTATTGAATTAGTAATAAGTGCGGTTGATTATCAATGGGTTCAAACATAAAAAAATCGATTAAAAACGTGAACCTTGCTTTAGAAAATCGCCAAAACGTTTCATTTAACCTTTAACTGAGAACCAACAGTCTATAAACAATAATCTGTTATCTATAATTTATAATCTATAATCTATAATCAATAATCATAACTATAATCTATAATCTATAATCTATAATCTATAATCTATAATCTATAATCTATAATCTATAATCTATAATCTATAATCTATAATCTATAATCTATAATCTATAATCTATAATCTATAATCTATAATCTATAATCTATAATCTATAATCTATAATCTATAATCTATAATCTATAATCTATAATCTATAATCTATAATCTATAATCTATAATCTATAATCTATAATCTATAATCTATAATCTGTAATCTATAATCTATAATCTATAATCTATAATCTATAATCTATAATCTATAATCTATAATCTATAATCTATAATCTATAATCTATAATCTATAATCTATAATCTATAATCTATAATCTATAATCTATAATCTATAATCTATAATCTATAATCTATAATCTATAATCTATAATCTATAATCTATAATCTATAATCTATAATCTATAATCTATAATCTATAATCTATAATCTATAATCTATAATCTATAATCTATAATCTATAATCTATAATCTATAATCTATAATCTATAATCTATAATCTATAATCTGTAATCTATAATCTATAATCTATAATCGATAATCTATAATCGATAATCTGTAATCTATAATCTATAATCTGTAACCTATAATATGTATTCTATAACCTATAATATATAATCCATAATCTATAATCTGTTCTACTTGAATATTTATTTTACCAATGCTATGTAAGTTGTTGGCATCACTTTTTTCGCTTTGGTGCAATCGCTATTTTTCGTATTATTTTTCGCAATTTTTTCCGATGATTTCTGTTTTCGTTGCTTTTATGTTCGTTGCTATTGTTTTCAGAAAATTTCGCTCTTCTGTCATTATTTTGCCAACCTTTTATTGCCCATGTCTGCCCAATATATTAAATAGCCACACCAATTGTGTTCACTGCACACCCAAACATGCATATACATGTGTATGGCAACACTTTACTCATACGCCATGGCAGTGTACCGAACACGCCTTTCTCGCGAAATTGTAAATTTAATTTTTTGCGCTCACAACATGACCGCTTTACTGCACACAAAGTAAATATCCACCCCCAGTTCCCTTGGGTATGTTTATTTTTCTATTTTTGTTGATTTTTCTTTGGTATTTCTGTTTATTGCCACTACATGCGCATATTTTAAAATAAATTTATAGCCAATCGACAGGCAATTAAAGTGTCGAATATCCACATATATCTGTATTTTGTAGACATTTAATAGGCAACAATTATAAAATAAATATATTTTTGTAAAGAAAAAGTTGGCTGGAAAAGACTTTGCTCCAGTGGTCAAATGGCTCCTCAGTCGGTTTTGTAGTTAATATACAATCTTTCTGATCTAAATTGGTTATTATTTTTACTGAGAAGTCAATAGACTATGACGTGACTCAAAAAATACAATTAAGAGTACACTCAGCTTGCTCCTAATGGTTACTTAAAAGAGTCCTTATTGTTAACAGGAATTATATAGGGCTTTTGACATTATCACTTGCTACAGTACTTCCTCTGGGGTTCCATCACCAGTGTACAAGTGGTTTAGTAGTAATAAATCAAAAATCACATTTTTATGGCTCTTTGGCGAAACCAAGAAAATCAGGTACTTCTAAAAATATATAAAGGGTGTTCTTTTAGAGCATTTTACTCTTATTTCAAATAAAATATTATGTAATATTAAAGCAGAATTTCGGAAAATAGCGTTTTAGATGTCCAACTGATCAGTCGTAATTAATTTGTCCTTTTTCATAGCATTCAACGTAAGAATGAAGGTTTTACTTTTTTTAATTTTTAGCCGACTATTGATGGAGAACCAGAAAACTATAAAAGTGTGGAAAATCAGAAAAAAGTTAACTTCCGCTACGGAAGCTATCATATGTACACATTCACATGCGCATTTCGTACAGCATAGGAGGTTATAATAAGAATTGTATTGTCTGTGTTATGTATAAGTTCAGAAATTATATAGTTGCTTTGGACAGTAATCTAATAGAAATTTTGATAGAAGTTATATCATCAGTTAAAAGTGTTTCCTATAAATGATTCTAATTAATTCCGATCGTTTAGCTTATAAGACAGTTATATGCAATAACGGTCCGATTTCAACGATTTTTTCGGAAATTCTTCCTTCGTCTTGGACCACGCCAAATTTCTAGAAGATATCTTATCAATCGAAAAAGTTTTCTATACAAGACCATGATTCCGATTTTTCAGTATTTATGTTAGCTATATGCTACAGTGATCCGATATCGGCGGTTCTGCAAAATGAGCAGCTCTTTAATGAGAAAAGAACGTGTGCAAAATTTCTGTCCAATATCTCAAAAACTGCATGAAGAGACGGACATGGCTCGTTGCGCTGATCATTTACATGCATGTTTAGTTTAGAGGGTCTCCCGATATTTCCTTTTGAGTATTACAAATGTGGTACAAACTTAATATATCCAGTTAAAGTATATACCATCGGTAAGTAAATCTAGATCAGTCAGGTACTTGCTCTGAATGTAAGGAGACCCCATGCGTCTCATAATACTTCGTTTTTTGGTATTTTCTTGAAATTTAACATTATTAGATTTCTGGAAAATTTGAAAAGCTATACAATGCCTTCATGGCATTTTGTCCGATAAGTTTTCTAATAAATAACTCTATCTTTGAAATAGTTTTTGGAAGGGGAAATAAACAATCCCCATCAGTATATTAAACATAGTAGTCTTTATACAGTTGAATATAATAATGGAAAAATTTCAAAACGCTCTTCTAATATAAAATCCTACTAAAGTGAAAAAAACACGTTATAAATCGTAGACGTGCGGCCGACATACTTTATTGCAATGGCTTTTCAATAAGAGCGCTACACAATTTTTTGTTTTGGGATATCAATGAAATTCTCTATTCAAAGGCTACGGCCAAGTTTTGAAAATCTTTCGAGAACTTCTTCTGCTGTGACTTCAACGTCATGATGCGTATGCAGCAACGCCAGGTCGATCAATCTACCTTGAAGCATGTTCGTCCTCAGGCACGTTTTCATGTGGCGAAGTGTTGAAAAAGTGCGTTCAGTGCACGCATTCGTCACAGGAAGTGTGCAGAATCTGCAAATAAAACTATGAATTATGGGGTATAGACCTTCATCACAGTTCTTCAATCTTTTCAATGTGGGGGTCGGCAACTTGTTGGCTTTGGACTTTTGCATCTGCTCCAATGGCACTCTCAGTGATGAAGTTAACCTGCGAGACATCGCACGACGTTGTCGTTATCCTTTGAATCTATCAAACAATCCATAACATTTTCCATATCTTTGGTTTTCAAATCATATACTTTTTATGGAAACAGCCAACTCAAATAAAATACTACACATTCAATACTTCTCTAGAACAGCGCGTCTTCAAATTTTTATCCAACAGAATAATGTACACTGAGACCCTGTAGTATTCTTCACAAGTTCTCGCGCAGAAATTTTCGTGTTTTGTTTGTCGGTAGCAGGTTCTCAGTTTTTCTTCGTCAATTTTCTGTTCTACCGTAATTTTTTTCGTGTTTGAATAAATGGATCGAAAATGCTCCTCAGCTTTTTGCCTTCGATTTCGGAACGTTACTACGTATCTATTTTATTTGATGCCTTTGCCAAATTGATCGATCCTTTCTGAAGAATCGCTCTGAGCGAATGAGTTACAAATAGAATATCACAAGCTATTCATTCGTTTCTTCTATCATGATAGGTATAAAAATTTTGAAAAAATACGTATTGAGGCCCTGGAAAGTTTCGAAATATAATAAAATTTAATTTTTTGAAACTATGTGAAGTTTTTTCTATGTTTCCGTCGTCCACTATATTTTCATTAGCAATCCGGTTCACATGCACAATTTAACTAGTACCAACATATATCGCAGTTTTTCTGCCCCGTGCAGTTCTTTTTTATGTTTTTTTTATCTCGGTTAGTTGCGTTTGCTTATTGGCAAATCCAGTTGGTCGCATTAGCGGTAATAAAAATGTAGGCTTTGCCACTAGAGATAAGCACAGTAATTTATCAGCCAGCCGCATGAGCTTAGCTGTGCTTCTCTCTGGTATTTTATATGTTTCTCGTTTTTTATTTGCTCGTGCGCTTCTATTTTGCTAGCTTCAGTCCCAAGTCACTCTTAGCCTTTTGGTCTCCATTTTAAAACCATTGCAACCCAAGAATGAGTGGTTTGTTTTTACTTATAGTATTTTTTATTGTTGTTAGTGGCCCTTTATTTATTTTGTTGTTACATTAGTATAACTCGCTTATTTACATGCGTTGAACATTAGGGTGTGACAATTCTTATAATAGAGAGAAGCGCACCGTCTTTTGAGCGCTTTTTGAATTGGTCTACGTGCAAGCTTAATATTAATATTATACTCTAAAATAAAATAGGCCAACGAGATTCGTAAGGAGTTCTGGGTTCTAGGAGAAGTGGGTACGGTTGGTTCGATTTCGGTGAAAAAAAGATACATTGAGAATTTGTTTGAACCAAACCTATTTTAAAGAAGGAAAATAGTTTGTGAGATATTATAAAATTTCTTATAATAGTGGCTGTGACCCATCTTTGCAACTATTTTTGAGCAAATCTATATGTAAGCCTGAAACTATTCATCTTATGGAAATTTTATAATGTTATTTTCCACTCGAATATCATAGGCCCATCTGTTTAGTCTTATTTTCGATGAATCGTTCGCGCATTTCAACTGATAACTAGGGTGATGTACTATATTACTCCAAGGCCTGAATTGATGTGGGATTTTCCGCAAAAACCTTAGACTTCATATATACCCACAGAAAAAAGTCCAACGGTGTGCAGTCGAATAGCCCAAAACGAGAAATTATCTGTTCATTGAAGTGTTCTCTCAATAAATCCATTAATTGATGCGATGTGTGGGGTATGAGAGCTAACGCACGACTAATGCGTTAGTTGTCGTAAAGGTTATTGAAAAAAGTATGTACCTCTTATTGGAACACCCGCTATATTATTTTAGGCATTGGAAGAAACCGTTAGGTGTACAAAATCCTACACTCTGTAACTCTGTCCAACATAATCCAAAAGAGCAACAAATAAGCATTTCGGACCACCCTAATGTATATTCTTATGCAAAGTGCACTTACACCTCCTTATATTGTTTTCAGCTTGCAACTGCTTACTCCACATGCAAGTACGAGCATATCTATAGACATGCATATTTACATCCATACATACACATACTATTTGTTCATTTGAATTTCAACCATTTGTCTGTCGCTTGGCTTGTCGGTTGTGTGACTTTCACTCACTAAGCTTTTAAGTGCGAAATCCCTTTTATGTGATTTGTTGTGGCGGCTTTGAGTGTGGCATTCTTTTATCCTCGGCACTTATTACGTCTTCTAAGCATTCCGTTTCCATTGCTTCGCCTCTATACGCTTTTTCCTCTCCACCGCAGCGCAAGGAATACTTTTTTATTTGTCTTTGACATTGAGTAGCTGATGGCTCATTTGAGTGGATTTCTTTTATATCGAAAAGTAAAAAAAATGTGATAAAATATATTTTTGTCACTGTGTCTCGCTTTCGTGTTCGGCTGGATTTTCTCGCATACAAATGAACATTTTGGAATTTACCACTTAGACTCTGCGGTTTTTGGGCAACCATTGTGGCTCACTTTGACGTCACTTCGCCACTGTCATCTGGATGGGTACTCTTCTGGTAGTTAAGGGAGGTTGAGCGTGGTATAATGTGGGTTATGGAGTGAGTAGTCTGTCAGTGGAGTAAACTGGCATGCTGTCAGTACGTAACGGTTTGCCATGCGCTCAAAGTGTGCATTCACTTGATGCTAATGTGCTGCGGCTATTCTGAGTTATAAAATATTAAATAATTGTAATGAGATTGAAGGTAATTTTCTAAGCATTTTCAATCTAACTATTTATTTTTAAATACTTTGAAGAGATGGTTAAACATTTTTTAGATATCAGCGTAATTTTTAAACTATCACTTTTTATTGTATATATGATTATTACTATTATTATTATTACCTGCCTCAATAATGCCAACCTGAAAATGTGATCCAGACAGACAAACAGATAAAGATTTTACAAATCTTTACAATCCTGAGACAGCACAAACATGACAAAGCCTAATCGAATTTTCCATACACTTGTCATACGCCTCGGCTTTTAGCGCCTTCAACGATTCTTCGATGTGTTTGATGAACGTATTTAGGCTCCTTATCCACCTTGTTAGGCATGTTTTTTTCTTTGTAAAAGATACAAGTTTTTTGGTACGAATCTAGCATCGATACGCTTTATACCCAAAAACTTTACACAAATGTGTTTTATGTCGATCCATAAGAGCTGTTGAGATCCTCTGTTATCTCTGTGATGCCAACACCACGATTTTTCAGCATTGCTTCTTCAACTTCGCTGACTATCTTCACTGAATGCTTGTGTTCGTTATAAAGTAGACTTTTCAAAACTCTACTACAGGGTAGGCCATATAAGATTTTAAATTTAAAAAGTAAATAAAAAAAAACGGCTTGATATTTTTCAAAGGTCTAACATTTATTTAAAAGGTTGTTTTATGAAATTTATTTGTAGAAAACAATTTCGGACAAATGACCACCACGGCTGAGTTTACAGTAGCTTATCCGATCTACCCAATTTTGGAGTACTTTCGCGATTTTTGGATGGTTGGCGTAACATATATCTTTAACAGCTTCCCATAGAAAATAGTCCAACGGAGTTAAATCCCAGCTTCAGGGAGGCCAATTCACATCACCTCTTTTGCTGATTATGCGATTTTCGAAGATAAGGCATAAAAGACTGAGTATAGCGTTTACTGTATGGCACGTAGAGCCGTCCTGCTGGAACCAAATGTTGTCCAAGTCTTCCTCTTCAATTTGCTTGAAGAAAAATTCGGTTAACATTGCGTGATATCGCTCAGCATTAATAGTTACGGCGGTTCCTTTTTCATTTTCGAAGAAAAATGGGCCGATGATTCCACCAGACCAAAATCCGCACGATACAGTGATTCGTGCTGGGTGCATTGGATACTCGACGATTACGTGCGGGGTTTCTGTGCCCCAAATGCGACAATTTTGCTTGTTAACGTAACCATCAAGGTGGAAATGAGTCTCGTCCGAAGAGATAGTTTTTCGGTAAAATTGACCATCCACTTGACTCACCACTTTGGAAAAAAGTTTTCAATATTTCCCAGTTTTATTCTAGTGAGTAGCGACCAATTTCGTAAATTGTAGACTTTTTACTGAATATCTGTCACTTTCCAAATGGTATTTGACGTTTCCAATGCCGAAATATAGATAATTCAAATTTAAAACGTTAGATGGCTCACCCGTTACAACATTTTCGAAAATTCCAAAGCCGTGATTCTATAGGAAACCGAAAATTTCAAGCACTAGAACAACTTTTCGCAAAATTTTCACTTCGTAGACATGCAGCTGCCAAACATATATGTACAAGAGTTAACATACGGATATCTGATTTCAAACGAATATAAAAAAGCTGTACTAAATTTCAAAATGTATTTCACGAAGTGAGAACTAATTTATTAAATATCTTTCTGAATCGTACGGAAAGAATAATACCTATAATCTAAAATCTATAATCTATAATTTGTAATGTCTATAATCTATAATATATAATCAATAATATATAATCTCTAACCTATAATCTATAATCAATAATCTATAATCTATAATCTATAATCTATAATCTATAATCTATAATCTATAATCTATAATCTATAATCTATAATCTATAATCTATAATCTATAATATATAATCAATAATATATAATCTCTAACCTATAATCTATAATCAATAATCTATAATCTATAAACTATAATCTATAATCTATAATCTATAATCTATAATCTATAATCTATAATCTATAATCTATAATCTATAATCTATAATCTATAATCTATAATCTATAATCTATAATCTATAATCTATAATCTATAATCTATAATCTATAATCTATAATCTATAATCTATAATCTATAATCTATAATCTATAATCTATAATCTATAATCTATAATCTATAATCTATAATCTATAATCTATAATCTATAATCTATAATCTATAATCTATAATCTATAATCTATAATCTATAATCTATAATCTATAATCTATAATCTATAATCTATAATCTATAATCTATAATCTATAATCTATAATCTATAATCTATAATCTATAATCTATAATCTATAATCTATAATCTATAATCTATAATCTATAATCTATAATCTATAATCTATAATCTATAATCTATAATCTATAATCTATAATCTATAATCTATAATCTATAATCTATAATCTATAATCTATAATCTATAATCTATAATCTATAATCTATAATCTATAATCTATAATCAATAATCTATAACCTATAATTTATAATATATAATCTATAACCAATAATTTATAATCTATAATCCATAATCTATAATATATAGTCTATAATATGTAATCTATAATCTATAATCGGTAATATATAATTTATAATCTATAATCTATAATCAATAATCTATAACCTATAATTTATAATATATAATCTATAACCAATAATTTATAATCTATAATCCATAATCTATAATATATAGTCTATAATATGTAATCTATAATCTATAATCTATAATATATAATCTATAATCTATAATCTATAATCTATAATCTATAATCTATAATCTATAATCTATAATCTATAATCTATAATCTATAATCTATAATCTATAATCTATAATCTATAATCTATAATCTATAATCTATAATCTATAATCTATAATCTATAATCTATAATCTATAATCTATAATCTATAATCTATAATCTATAATCTATAATCTATAATCTATAATCTATAATCTATAATCTATAATCTATAATCTATAATCTATAATCTATAATCTATAATCTATAATCTGTAATCTATAATCTATAATCTATAATCTATAATCTATAATCTATAATCTATAATCTATAATCTATAATCTATAATCTATAATATATAATTTATAATCTATAATCTATAATCTATAATCTATAATCTATAATCTATAATATATAATTTATAATCTATAATCTGTAATCTATAATCTATAATCAATAATCTATAACCTATAATTTATAATATATAATCTATAACCAATAATTTATAATCTATAATCCATAATCTATAATATATAGTCTATAATATGTAATCTATAATCTATAATCTGTAATCTACAATCTATCATAAAATTCGAAAATTCGCCAACTGTTAGAACCGCCCTCACAATGCCATTTAAAAAATGAGCAGCCTATGCATGAATCTAAATGAAAATGTACTATGAAAAATGAGGTCCCTCTAGCTGGCAACAAAAGTAGCAAACATTTCAAATGTCTACTAGAATTATGCAAAGTGGTTAGTGAGTGACTGCTAGTGATGCCACTTAGCTAATTGTTGTTGCAAATGTCACAAAACACAACACTGACGATGATGAGTAACCCAACCCCAAACACATACATACAATACAATACATATGAGAGGGTCTGTGAGCAGTTGTAACCGCAACAATTAGGCAGACAACGCGGCGTGTCACGTTGCAATATTCGGCGGGCGCTCAGACAGCATTGTTCTTCGAGTAGGATGCAGTGTGTTGATAAATGAGTGCCGACAAGCGCACGAGTGCATGTGAGTGCATTGAATAGTCGGATGCGCTTCTAAGCCTTTTTGTCTGCTAATTCTTGTTTGGTGTTTAGTGAACACGAGCCCTTATGCAGTTAATGCGTCCGTTGCACAAACACACACAACCACACACATACATAATATGTATATACATATATACGTAAGTAGAGTTGTGTTTGAGCCACTTCAGGTCACATTGTTCGGCGTGGCCTCGAAATTGGCAGCGCGTTGAATTGTCAAATGCGGAATTTTGGTGAATTTGCGCAGTCATTGGTGTGCACATCCCGCGCCAACATGCATGCACATCCGTTTCCTTAGCTTATATGTATGTGTGTGTATGTGCGTAGCAGCATCCGTATCCGCTTCCGTTGTTTGTATTCCGTTGCCGCTTCCATATCCGTTTGAATGTCCATTGATGTTGCGCTTGTTGGTTTGGAGTGTTTATACTTATTGTTGTTGTTGTTGATCATTGCATTTCACTTCTGTTTTGTTGCCCCTTTTGTTTTGTTTTGCAATATTTTTATTATTTTTGTTTCGCTTAGCTTTGTTGTAGCAAATTTAATGAGTTGTTTGTGCATGTGTGTGTACCAACTAAGCGTGCTTTGTTGTTATTATTGCTGTTACGGCTATATTGCATTAAACTCGCTTATTGTTTTTGTTTTTGTTGTTGTGTTTACACACTGTTTGCGGAGCTAAATGCTTTAATAGCTACTGTGGATTTGCACTCATTAAGTGTTCTGCATGCAAATGCACCACAACAAAACAGCAAAAACAAACAAGCAGCAGAACACACAAGCGATGCATTAACAGTAACTGCAGTAACATGAGCAACAATTGTATAGAGTAGTCGTTACATTAGCGTCAGTTTGCATAACTGCACTAAGAAAAGTTTTAGTTAGGGGGTCGTATGTAATTGAACCCAACGCTCGCATGAACGTTTCGCCAGGAGTAAAAAAATCGATGAATGAATAGTCAGTAAACCAGAATAATGGTTATAGTCATATTGGTTATAAGGAAGTTGTGGCAACTAATGGATGATTTCATCAAAATTTCAAAATTTACTACCCGACTACGTCTAAGACATGTAGGCAGTTCAAAACTAAACTTAGCTTGTGAGGTCTACATCAACTCCAGTCTTTTAAGGTCTCAGTAGATGTAATAAAGCTAGTCAAGAAGTACATGACGCCACAGCATCAAGCTTTTTCTGTTTTAGACTTGCAAAAACGAAGAACTCGCTGTTGAGGGTAGCAAATTTTTACTCGTTTGTTTTCCTGCGCTCTAGCGATGAGCCCTTGGACCTCCCATGAGTTCTGGAAGTGCTGTTGAATAACCACAACTTTTGCGGCTATGAGAACATTCTGAGCTACTTTTAGCTTTTAGTTGAACATGTGAAATCTATGGTTACTTTACTATGCGAAGAACAACCCCATGATCTAACCTAACCACAGAAAAAATAATTGATTAGTATAACTTTTGGGAATCGGAAATCGGGTTCGCCTTCTACTGGCGTTATGCTTTCACTGTCATTCAGCAGGCTGGAGAAGTATTCCCTGCATAATTTTAGTATGCTCTGGTCATTAGTCCCTAGTCCATCTTTGGGGATTCTGCAAGAGTATGCTCTGGTCATGAAATCTCTTGTTGCTCGCCGATTTTTTTTGTAAAAGTTTCGAACATTACCCCTGTCGGCCACGCATTTTTACCGCTTTCATTTTGCGTCTTTAGCTCTTGGTATCTATCCCATCCCGCAAGTGTTGTGGATGTTTGTAAAGTTGCGAGGTAGGCAGTTTGTTTTCCCTTCGCTGTGACACTGCACTACTCATCGCTGTTCTTTTCGCCGACTATCACAACATAATCGATCTGGTTGGTAGCTTTTCGATCCGGAGATAGCCAGGTAGTTTGTTGAATTTTTCTATGCTGGAATCTAGTAATACAGATCACCATATTTCGGGCCCGACGAAGCCCATTTGGGAATGTTTGCCTATGGAGGCTGAATTTACTTTCTTTGGCGACCCTGGTGTTAAAGTCGTCAAGAAAGATTTTGATATCGTGGTGGGGCAAGCTCTCATAGGTGCGGTCCAAGCATACACAAAAGGCATCTTTGGTCATATTGTTCGTTTATTTCGTCGGGACATGGGCGCAAATCAGCGATATGTTGAAGAACCTCGTTTTGGTGCGGATTGTGGCTAGAAGTTCATCCACCGGGGGCCATGACAGTACTCGGCGGCGAAGTCTCTCTCCCACCACGAATACCACACCGAATTTGCGCTCTTTTATATGGCCACTGTGGTAAATGCCACAAGGACCTATTCGCCTCAGCTCTTGTTCCGTCCATCGCAATTCTTGGACGATGGTAATAACAGCCTTTATTTTTACGAGGACATCAACAAGCTGGGCAGCGGCACCTTTCCAATTAAGGGACCGGACACTCCAGGTACATGCTCTTGAATCATTATACTTAATGCGTTTGACATGGTCGTCATCAAAACGAGGGTTTCTCTTCTGAGACTGTCTTTGAGTTTTCAATGGCGGTGTTTTTTACGTGGCGGATCCCAAACCCAGCTTCGCCTTCTCACTTTAGCTCGTCTTAAAAAGGATGTTCTTTGGTTACACAGAGAATACTTGGTCTAAGACCTGAAATCGTGAGCTGCAGTAAAAAACAAAAAAAAAAAATGGCATTCAGAGAACTTTCCTCACTTGCGTGAAATTCTACAAACGACTCCATTTTCTACTCTTTAAATACTTAACCATTATTCTGTTTTGAAAATTTTGAATATTAAATACTGAAAAAGGTGTCCAGTGACACCAGCAAACTTTTAATAATTACGTATAAAGTCTAAAGAGACTAACTAAAATGTTACTTGGGTACAATATCTTATCTCTGCATACATTTCCAAGAATCCAAAGCAAATGAAATGAGTTACAAACTGCAGCTACAGTATGAGCTTTGGTGAGCCGGATGCAAATGCCTCAAGACTGAAGCAAATTCACAGCGACGTTTGAGGTTCGACCAGTGTCTCTGCGTGTTTGCGAGTCGTCACTGGCCATCCACAAGTATTATGTGTGGCATGTAAATGAGTATGCAAAGCAGTTTGTGGCAAGCCGTTTCTCTCCCTTCCCCCAACAATGTAATTAAACTATGCTTTGCGTTGGGGGTCCGAGGCGACCACCTCCAGATGTGTCTTTAGTGCCAAGTATTCTCTCTGTGTCTAGTTGTTTCTTTGCTTTGCTTCTGTGTGACGCCACAAATGTCTCTCCAAACATAAATTACAGTAAACAACAACAATGTTGGCATTATTTAGTGTTGTTGCCATTACTTAGTGTTGTTGAGGGCGGTAATTTGGTTGTGGTCATGATTGCACTTGATGACACTGGGCGACCCCAGCTGTTGGCTGCAGTACATGGCCGTACATGGCGTATGAGTAACAATTAATAGTTGTGCCACACATATGGGGCAACAATTTATGCACTTGCAGCACTCATATTCGGTTTTAATTTGAGACACTTGGCTACTTAATTGTAATAAATAGCTTTTCACTTAGTATTTTCTTCTACTGTGCAACAGCTGGCAGCCACATTATTCTTGTATTTTACAAATCGGCGTTTATTTCACCGTTTATTAAGGCTATAAAGCTTTGTTGTTGTGAATTTCATAAACTTTTTCGAGCAATTTTTTATTTCATTTTTATTTCACCACGTAACTTTAAGCTATAAGCTTTTTATTTGCAGGTGACTGCTTGTAGCTTACAAAGCAACCGGAAGCAGTCATTAAAATGGTAACAAAAGTTCATTCAAACTTATTTGGATGTGTGTGGGACGCTCGTCTAGAAAACAATTACACATTCCGATGTACTGAAGGTAAGTTAGATAAGGCAGCTGTTTCTGGCATAAAGATGTATCCAGTCTAGTGTCCTTAAGTATCTGGGACCACACTTTAAATTTTTCGGTATAGAATGGATTAAATTTTGAACCATTTTGTGCAATTTTTTCCATTATCAATAGCTAGCCTTTTTGAAGAATGTATTCGGAGATTGTAGTGTTGCCTTGAACAATAATTCATGCCAAATATTGTTAAGAAATCTTGTCGTTTGCGAGTAATAAGCGGTTTTTTGGAAAAAAATATCATGTGCAACTTTTTTTACATTTAAGGGGGTCAATGACCCCTTTGTTTTTTTTCAGCAAGTGAATATACTTTATTTACATTTAGCCAAGACAACAAGCTTTGTTTATTTTTAGCCAAGTCAACAACCTCTTTTTTCTTTTAGGTCAAAGACACTTCGTGCGTTCAATGACCTTTTTTTTTACATTTTTTGAAGTCCATGATCTCTTTGTATACATATATTTTATGGGGTTAATGACCAATTTGTTTACCTTTAGCCAAGTCCACAACCTTTGTTTACATGTAGTCAAGACAATAAACGTAGTCTAATTTAAGTAAATAATTTTCTGTACATTTTATATAGTTAAATCTGCCATTCAGACTATATATCTATAACCAGTATATATCTGCAACCGCGTAAGCGGTGTCTACGGCAGAGGAAGAAAAAATCCTGTACTTATTAAGGTCTCCAATCTTCCTTCAGGGTCCTACAAACTTCCCGGCAAACTATTCTTGCCGGGTATAACAAGCGATAGCTAAGAACTCACTGTCTTATCAGTTTGCCCTCGTTCGCTTCATTTATTGCCTGTTCTTGTAGTCCAACATATGTTGCAATAAAATTGTACTTAACAGTTGCAAAAAGCAATCGACGACAGGCGAACAAAAGTTTATTTTGTAGCAGCAGATGCTTTGTTGCTCAAAATAAAAGTTTGCTAAATGTCTGTGGTGCATGTGTGTTACTTGCTAGAATTATTGGTGGTAACAAAAGTAAAGTACGTAAGGCAGTGAAGCCAGCTGAGGCGCAACAGTTGTTTCAAAGCGCGTAATTTCTGTAGTATTTCAGCATTTTAATTTGAGTTTTCCCGATAGAATAAATATGAAACCTGCTTACTATCATACTTGTATATTTGTAATCTCCAAATTAAATTCCAGACAAATAGTAGATAGTCAAACCAGAAATCTATAAATTAATAAAGAGATAGAGAGAAGTCACTCTAAAAAATGTGTGTTTGCACTCATTGTAAGGTTATGTATTGCTAGAGGTCTACATCTCCATCACTCCTTAAAAAGTGAAATTATGAAATAATGACAGTATTTTATAATTTTTCGCCTATCGTGTGCAAATAGCTTATTATTATGTGTCATAGGGACATCAAAGAAGCCAATAACTTTATATACGAGTAAAGAGTGATTCCCGTAGTCTTCATTGAGTCTTTCGGACACCAATATGAAATACATTTTACTCAAATCTTACACATAAAGGTTATATGGGTTTACGGGTTACAAAAAATCGAATTTTTTTCTCGAAATTGTGTTTTTGAAGTCAGCAAGATTTCTCGAAAACTACTTAATCGACCTTCATTAAATTTTACACTGGTTTTTGGGATACAATCCTTAAAGACGTGGACGAAGAATTTCTTTTCGAAAAAAATGTCGCGAAATTTTTGCTGAAATTTTCATTTTTTTTTGTAAAAATGTCGGAAGGCGCCAGCTTATCCATTTCTGATGTACTTTCAGTTTAAGCCTTCACGCAGCAGATAAGTGTTGGATAGCTCAAGATATGACAACGGTATATTGGGGCCAAAGCATCATTAAAAAGTAAGATGTTATTGAAAATTTATGTGCGTTTTGTTGGAGCTGTCATTTAACAAGAATGAGAAATGAATACCGTTTTTTTATGAGATGAAGAAGTAAGGTTTTTTCTAGGAAACTAGAGAAAGCTGTAAGAGTCGTCCTCCAGTGACCTCCAATTACATACTGCCTTTGTTGTTGTTTGGATTTTTATACGATCAAATTTGACCCATACTAGTCTTTTTGAATTAAAAAAGACCTGAAACTTTTCTAAAATCATCGTTGAGTAGAGGCTGCAAATGAGATGCTTCACAATGCAAGTTGGGACTCTGCATCGCTATTGGTGACGATACGTGGGATTTATTAGCCCATCGAAACTACCCATTATTCCGTCAACGAGCTGTATCAAAAAAAAAAAAAAACATTCCAGCCGAGACTTAAAGATTTAGATTTGTGGTAAAATATGTGAAAATATAGTTTTTTGTCAGCATGGGTAAAATTTAATTTTTTTAATGAATTCTATCCCCTTAAAGTTATTCCCATCCGATAAAATGTACATTTTCCAGTGGTTTTTGCAGTCCTTGAAACAACCGGAATATTCTTTTTCCTCTATTGCCTTGAAGATCCTCATATATTCGGTTTTTATCTCTTCAGTTGTGTCAAAACGGCATCCCCGCATTGGTCTTTCCTGTTTTTTTTTTGAAGCCAAATAGGTGGTTGCGGACCGATTTGAGTCGCGAAGAACCAATGCAGTATATTATGGTGCAATATTGTCATGAAAAAACCACCCAAGCCACTATTATATAGCTGCCATACAAACTGAACGATCGGAATCATGTTCTTATATGAAGCTCTTTTAATTGTGAAGAAGTTAATGGTTTTTATTGTTGTTTGATTGTTTTTTAATTGTTTTTGTAATTTTATTAATTGTACAATATAAAAATTAATTCCAGAAATTTTTAATAACAATTTTTATGTATATTATTCTAATTTCTTTCAGTTTCTCAAGGAGCTATCTTATCTGCGAAATTCTACGGTAAGTGCAATACTTATATTCGTAATTTTTCTCGTCTTAACTACCAATTTATGCAATGAACTTGATATTATGATAACAGCTACTATGAGCAAAAAATAGTAAAAATTTGTTCATAATTTTAAAATTCTTATTTATTCCTCAAAATGTATGTCGTCTCTCTAAAAGTAATCATTCTTGGTCCCAATAAACTTGTGCCAACCTTCTCCTTCAAGGATTGAAGGAAGCAATGGCTAAAGTCAATCATAAAATTGCCTTCAATGCGTTATTAGGGGTAGGGAATTTAATCCGCTTAATCTAACCTATTCCCATCTCATGTCTCTACCACGGAACCACTGGACAAAATATTACTTCATAAGAGAGAAGAAGACATTTAAGTATCCTCTATTGTACCGACTGACGCCTAGTCTGTTGTAAATGTCTTAATCTTGTCATAATTAGATTTGCCGCTTCTCTGACAGCTTCCATTTTACAGAGGACTCGCACATAGGTGCAGACAAATTTTCCACTGTAAGACTACTTCTCGTGGTTTTCAGCTTTTCCATTCTACTTGAAAACCGATGGCAGTGAAAGAATACGTATACAGAGTCTTCTATACACTCTGTACGCGTCGAATAATATCGACTAAAGCCATGACGAAATTCAGGTATCCATGTTGTCTACCTATCCACGAATCAGTCTGCGGGTCCACCGTCCTTTCCATGATCTCTGATAAGTTATATATTCGTGCGAATTCGCCTCCCTGGATGTCTATGGGCGTCATACTGGCTAAGAGCTCAGCAGCGTTATTTGATACGATTCGGATTTGATTTAGATGCTTTATTTTCCAAGTGTTTCTTGAACTTGAGTCTACAATCATACCAAGATGCTTCAACTGCGGATGCAAAGTAATCCACATTTTCTTGCTGAGCGATATTTTTTTTTTTACTTTTCCTGAATTTAATGACCAAGACTTCTGCTTTCTACTCAGCCAGCTCTAGACTCATGGTAGCAAACCATTTATGCATTCATTGCAATTGATCCGGAGGTCATCCAGATATTTAATCGCTGCTACCACTATGAGGTCATCCGCATATGCGGTTGTTTTCACAGTTTTTGGTGGCGGTATTCTTAGCACCTCGTCGTACATCATGTTCCATAGTAGTGGGCATAAAACCGAGCCTTGAGGTACTCCACTGAAGATAATTTAGCTCAGATTGAAAAAACTCTCAACATAACCTTGATTTTTGACCTGTTTTGACGTGGTTCTTTCGGCTTCGGCTCACCTTTGCCAGAATAGTCGGCCGTTTGATCGTTTGTTTCCACGTCGTGAGCATAGATCCAATACATATCGCCAGTAATAATACATTTCTTAATATCTTGGTAGTCGAAAAGTATTGTTTTACAGACGTTGAGTGATTTTGGAAACAATCATGCTTTCTCTTTTCTTAAGCCGAAATAATCTTTCAAAATGGATTCCAGTGATCCTTTCGTTATTCGAACGATTTCAGTAAGATCTTTGACTGTTAATCGTCCGTTCTTAAGCTTCAATTTCTTGATTTTATTGACGTGTTGGTCATCAGTTCAGGTTCTGGAGGTGGTTCGTCGACGTGGACGTGGTTCGTTGTTTACGCGTTCTCCACCATCAGAAATTTGATTCAGCACACAAAGTTTAATGGAACTGGTTAAAGCTAACTGTTAGTTAAAACAAAGTTTTAAGTTTTTGAAATTAAACCAACTCATTTAACGGTTTGAAATATCAAAAGTTCATTGAACCCCGAATATTTGAAATATCTACTCTTCTCAATGTTTTAAGCAATTTTAGTTTCTGTTTTGTTACACAAACATACCTACCATAGTCATGTAGATACATGCGCTTGCAAAATGCTTGTCAAAATTTCAAAGATTTTCCCCCCGCCCGAAGTTCGTCTTTATATTGAGTTATCATTGGACGAGTTGCTACGATAACTGAACGCATGAATCATGTGGTGGCGGTTGAGATCACGTTGACTAAGCGGCGGAAATAAGAATCACACACAACAACAACGAGCGCGTGAACAGGAAGCCAACAACAACAACAGTAGCAAAATTTACAGCAAACTGTAAGCAAAATTTTATCCCAAGGGATAATCACATGCGCGGCACAGCGCTCTACGCACATGCACACAAACATCCGCTTACAATGGCACCAGGGCGTATGAGTAATGACTAAACGCAAAGCGTGTGCTGGAGTACAGCGCAAAGCAGGAAGCTTGTTGTAGGTGTGTTAGTGCAGCCAGGAAGACGTTGAGAAATGACAACGCATGGGGGCTACGTAATAAACTACGTGATCGCACGCAAAGCGAATGCGTGTAGTTGACGAGTTAAAAGGCAGCGTCGCTTGCGCGCTGTTTCCGGCTTAGGGAGCGACTGACGGCGATGTTATATACATATATCTTTTATATTGCGGTAGCTTTGAAAAGTCGGAAAGACTTTAAATTACGAGGGTGACGCAGTTGGTTGACTGTGTACGCCTTTTTTGTTGTGGCGCTGAATTAACTTTGCATTGCATGTCGCCATATTGCTCTTAATGGCGTGACGTTGGCATGTACTGCAGCATGGCAACAAGAAAAAATAAAAAAAGCTTGTGACTTCAATTTTACAAACCCCTTTTCCTCAACTGTTATGCAAATATCATTATTGCGAGGTTAGCTGCTTCGCCTATTTGGCTGGCATGTCACAACAGGTGCTCACAATATATATTCGATATATACCTATAACCGATATGAATAAGGG
Organism: Bactrocera correcta; assembly: GCA_027475135.1. Classification (NCBI taxonomy): domain Eukaryota; kingdom Metazoa; phylum Arthropoda; class Insecta; order Diptera; family Tephritidae; genus Bactrocera; species Bactrocera correcta. The sequence continues at coordinate 35,610,242 of CM050323.1, read as the reverse complement.
TATTTCCAGATAAAAGCTGTTCGTTGAAAATTGAGTAATTATATTTTTCAAAACCAATGAGTTGAGCCAGTCTAACAACTGACTGCCTGTTTTTCATATGTCTTTCGTCGTTGAAGAAAAAATCCGAATTTCACAATCAGCAATGAGTATTTCTTATAATGCTTCCTTTAAAATAGATGAAATTGTCTTTAAATTCCCAGACTATTTGAGAGTTGCTTTTTGTATTTCTGACCTAATATTTTTAAAAAGCGATTTTGCTGCATAGAGGCGAGTGCATATCTTTCCTGCAACAAGATGGTGATCCGAGTTAATGCTAGGACCTCGGAGCGTAAACATGTCTAATACACTAGAGATGTGTCTTCCGTCTAACACAACATGATCAATCTGGTTGGTGGCTTTTCGATCCAGAGAGAGCTAGGTAGATTGATCAATTTTCACATGCTGGAACCTAGTACTACAGATAATTATGTTTCGGGCCCCGGCGAAGTCAATAGGCCTCAACTCATATGTGCTAAAAGATACTTTCTAAGCCCACTCTGGCGTGGAAGTCGCCAAGCACGATTTTGACATCGCGGCGGAAAGCTATGACAGCTGCTCTCCAAGATCTCATAAAATACACATTTGGTCACATCGTTCTTCTCTTCCGTCGGGTTGTAGGCGCAAATCAGCGATATGTTGAAGAACTTCGCTTTGATGTGGATTGTGGCTAGACGTTCATCCATAAGGGTGAATGCCAGTGCTCGGCGATGAAGTCTCTCCCACACCACGTATCCCACACCCAATTTGCGTTCCTTCATAAGGTCATTGTAGTAAATGCCACAAGGATCTAAACGTGTCAGTCCTAGTTTCGCCTTCTCATTTTAGCTCGCACTCAAATGGATGTTTTTTGGCTACCTAGAGGATTGGTCTAAGATCGGAAGTCGTCAGCTGCTTGAGCCCATAAATAAAATAGGTGTCTGGACACTATCAAATAAATGGCTCTCAGAGTACTTTTCTTAATTGTTCCTAAAACGGCTAGCCGGAGTGTAGCGGGATAAAAGTCCATGAACTCGTATTGGTAGACCAGCGATTGTAGATGCACGACATATGTAGCTGAGGTCATAGACAGCATAAAATGAGAATGTCATGAGAAAGTTTATACATAGCCTAGTGACTGTCACACTAGTGACCAAGGAATCAAAGATGACGAATGCCTGGGTCATCATACAAGGCGCGTTCCGAAGTAAACAGGACTTTTTGAATCTAGCACCCCCTGGTGTCGCCATCTATATGTTGACTAGTGTGTTAGAATCTGCTATCTTTGTCGATTGTCCAGTGAGAATTTCATGAGTTTTCATCGGTTGGAAGTGAAGTGAAGAACAAAGAGACCGAACATTTGGGCTTACGAAAGGTGTGTGCACGGTTTGTTCCGCACAAATTGACTGACGACGAATATAACATTCGAAGGACATTATTAAAGAGGTCAAAAAGGACAAAAACTTTTTTACAATATTGGCAGTGGTGACGAAACGTGGTGTTTCTAATGTGATCCCGCAACGAAACGCCAGAGTGCTGAATGGAAGGCACTGGACGAGCCGAAACCAAAAAAATCGCACATGGAGAAGTCAAAAAGGAAGTAAATGCTGATTTTTTTTTTTATGATTCCAAGGGTATTGTCCACAAAGAATTTGTTCCACTCGACCAATATGTTAATGCGGTATTCTACCTTGTAGTTTTGAAGCATTCGGTGCGCCATATTTGACAAGAAAAAGCATTAAGTTCGATTGCACCGATATTCCGTACAAGAATTTGATTTTGATCGGTCAGTTTGTATGGACGCTTAGCACATAAATAGTAACTCGATAATTAAGATTTGGACATTAAAATAGTAAACCGTTCCCTTGGGCAATAATTCATGTCAAGTTTGGTAAAGATATGGCGTTAGATGAAATAGTTTTTCATACAAGCACTTGGGAATTATATGCTATATTACTGTGATATCGGCAGATCCGACATATGAGCAGTCTTTTAGATACAAAAGAGCATGTGCAAAATTTCAGATAGATATCTGTAAAACTGAAGGACTAGTTTGCGTTGCGAGAGAGACGGACGTGGCAAAGTCGACTCAGCTCATCACGCTGATCATTTATATAAAAATTTTATAGGGTCTTCGACGCATTCTTCTGGGCAAACTTAATACACGCTGTTTAAAGTATAATAACAAAAATATTTGCGCCTAGCGCTGGAAATACCCCCCATCTTCAATAATTCGTTGTCGTCAGGTAAATTGAGTTGCAAACTGAAACAAATGTGACGTTTCGTGGCAGCATATTAGTTAAGTCCCAACACTGCTTTTGTTGTAATGTTAACCCCTCGACGCACTCACCTGCCTGAGATTGTGTTGCGGAGTAACATGAAATCGGTTTCACGATCTATTCTGAGTTGACAAGCGCCCACCCAAGCAAATATGTTCCTCCCAACGTAACTCCGTTTGTACGTACTCAAGCCTTTTCGATCCAACCACAGTCACCAACGCGTAAATACGACTTAAGTTTGCATTTACATGAATGTGCGCGTATTGCTGCCATTCCTGCCAAGAGTTTCTGCGCCCGCGAGCGTTTCTAATATGAATTAGGGGGAATCGCATTGAGGTTGCATCAGCGCTCACACACACACGCTGGTATACCGTCGTTTGTTATTCTCTTTTTCCGCATGCATCCGCCGTTATTTGCATGCACAAGCGCCTGTTTGCGCAAATTTAAATGAGTGACGAGTGTACGTGTCGGCGCAGCTGTTGCTTCTGCTGCTGCTATAACTTCGACTGGCGTCGTAACTCGCTTGCAGCGCAGCATTGCAACTGCGTCTGTGTTGACTTTGTGCCATTGATGATTGTTAATTATTACCAACGCTGTTGGTGCAGCGTGCGACTGTTGTAAATCGTGTGGTCGCGCTTGCAAATGTGAGGAAGTGTGGAAACTCTCACGCCCCCTAACACGGGGGCACATTAATTTCAAAAATACATGGGTATATATCACTCGTACTACATGCAATATATATCATTTCGCTGATATCGTATTTGGAATAGGAAAGTTAAAATCGCAAGGTTCGCTGTGCTTATCTCTTAAACTGTAAGTGGTTTGTCTCTGCAAGTTGTCATAATTCGATTTTTCATATAAGTATGTAGAGGTTGAATTTATTTTATTTAAATTAAGAGTTGAATCATATGGTTAGATTTTCTAAAAAATGGCGAAGCCGATCCGTTGGGTAATGATTATTTTGTATATTTTTTAATGAAAACTGAGTTATATTTTTAGAAACAGTATGACTTGAGGATAGAATCATGTATAGAAGTTTAAGTAAGTGAGGAAAATTCTCTGCGCGCCCATCACTTGGGAGTGACCAGAAAATAATATTTTCCATATGTAGATTATTTGCGATCTGGTTCTGGCTTGGCGGGTGGAATAAACTCTAAGATGGCAAGCCAACGCAAAGGTGTTTAAAGCCTGGAGATATGGTATAAAGGTTGTATGAAGAAGAATTTAAAGTTTTTGAGGTACATCAGAGTGCTTTAATGAGGTAACTTCTGAATTTTGTAACTTTACGCTTTTGAAATTTTGAAAAATGACTGATTATCATTGATAAAAGTTAGTATTTTCCATATAAAGCATGTCCTTTTTAAACCTGTGCTTTTCGGGAAAAAATAAAAGTCATGTAATGTAAATATGCTAGAAATTAGCTTTCGCGAGACTGGCTCGAATGAATTACCCACCCTTTGTAGCAGTTGGGGACATATGCCAGCCGAATATTCTCTTTCACGTCGTCAATAGCCTCAAGTATATCTACGTAGACTAGCGACTTCATTGTATAACATTTAGCACAGTCGTGCTGAAAACAAAGGTGCTCCACATTAACATTCTCCAAATTAGGCACAAAAATTTCATTAAAAATGGCTCCATAGCATTTCTCATTGACTGTTACATTATGGCCGCCTTCATTTTTTGAAAAAACTCAATAAATACTATTGATTCCCTCTGCCCATAGAAGAAACCACACAGTTACTTTTTGAGGATGCAACGCCATCTTAACAAGGCGAATGTGGATTATTATCCCTCCAAAATGCGACAATTTTGCGCACTAACTTATTCACTCAACCAAAGGTGAGGTTCATCGAACAAAATTTTTTTATAAAACTCGGATCAGTGGCCATCTCGTTTTGGGCATATTCACCAAACTTGCGATGTGCTTGACTGTCGCTTGGCTTCAATTCTTGCAGTAATTGGAATTTGTAGGTCCGTAAACCAAGATTCTACCTTAAAATCTTCCTTATAGTGGATGGGCACAGCTCCATTTCTTTCGCGCGATGGCCGGTCGATTCAAACCAAACCATTATTTTGGTAATAAATTTTCACAATTTCCAATCACCACACAACTACCACATAACTATTGTCTGATAAATATTAAAAGGCGCGTTATTATTTATCCGCGAGTATGTATTTGTTTCCTCAAAACCGATGACTTTCTTAATCTAAGTCAAGATATATCTGATATATAACAGAGAGAGAAAGCGAGAGAAGCGAAAAGGTTCGGACTAAAACATCATAATAAAACACTGGAGAGTCCAAGCTCAACACTGACTGTCAGTGAAATCAGTCCAAGGCAACCGTCATTGTTTGGAAATTTCCTACACATATTATTGGATAAAAACTTGAAAACTTAAACTTTACTTGTGAGGGGAAATCCTATCTTCATCTTCATAAGTGATAAATCTACCGCAGAACCTTTCTCTCGAAAACTCGTAATGTCGATTCATCAGATGTTGTCATCGTTCATGCCTCGGCACCATAGCAGGACGGGAATAATGAGTGACTTATAGAGTTTGATTGAACAGCTCGCAGAGGTCCTTCCCGATCCTGACGGAGCATTTGGTATTGCCGAACGTCAGTTTACACAGCCGTATTAGTTTTGTGGAGTATCAAATTCAGACAAAGCGCCATAAAGGCAGTTTCTTTTCGTGCTGTCAAAAACAGTTTTGAAATCGACGAAGTAATGGTGTGTGTTGATCCTCTTTTCACAGGTTTTTTTTTCAAGATTTGGCGCATAGTGAATAACCAGTTAGTCGTTGATCTTCCAGGCCTAAAGCCACACTGATAAGGTCCAGTCAGTTTGTTGACGGTGGGCACGGTGGGCGCTCGATAGAACCTTATATGCGAGGTTAAGAAGGCTCACCCCACGGTAGTTAGCGCAGATTGTGGGGTCTCCCTTTTTTGGATTGGCTAGAGCACATTTCAGTTCCAGTCGTCGGGCATACCTCGGCCGACCATATTCTTCAAAGAAGGTGATACCGTCTTCGCCGTCGTATTACATTAGCTCGACCGGCTTTCATCCGCCCTCGCCGCTTTGTTATTCTTCAGACGGGTAATTACTATTCGAATTTCTTCATAGTCCGGTCCATCAAAAATGAGCCAGCAGAGGTTCGAGTTTTCGGTTTCTCTTCGCACTGTTATTTGCAAATTCTTGCAGCTGCTATAAAGAGTGCAAGTAAAACCACTGAGCTAAGCTCTTTAGCGCATATTTTATGGCGCATTAATAATTTTGCATCAAATTTAGCGAAAGTCGTAAATGCAGCTTAAAATTTAAATAAATAATTTATGGGCGTATATGATTGCATACATACATACGTCTGTATTTGACTAGCTATTTGTGTTTGTATTCTTAAGTGCACCTGCTGTCATTTGCTTTTTCTCTTTTCCTTTTCACTTTACCTTTTCGCTTTCCGCCACTGACACTTGACATTTGCACCGTTACACGCTTAAAGCCTATTAAAATATTAAACTCCAATGAAATTAGCACCAGACTTTGGTACAAACGAGTATAACGGCACATTTTCTACCAGCAAATGTATGCCTGTGTAGGTGTATATGTGTGTGTGAGTATGTTTGTGTTCAACGTGTAGTCTCAGATGAAATGGTACTCAAGCCGCCTTATTTATGTGCATAAGCAAAGGAGTAAACATCGCTGGCTGCAGACGAGGTGGAGCGAGGTGAGAGAGAAGCGAAAAGGAAGCAGCAGCGAAAAATGATGAAACTACAAACAGACCGGGTACATTCCGGCTTGACAAACGTTAAAACGGAAGCGGAAAACTGTCATGCGATGTTTGTGTATGTGTGGCTGAGTTTGAGTGTGTGTGTGCTTGTAGAGCAAATATAAATACAAACAGAGGGTAGAAATATAAACAGGGAAAACGAATACAAATACATTAGTAAATACAAATATGCAAGTACGGATATTCGAAATTAAGGACATACCTAGACATATTTACAAATGCTAAGTATACATGTATGTGTGTTCAGTTAATGTAGTGCTTGTATGAGTGTGACATGCCATGCTAGTGCACAGCCGTTGAACAGCTAAAACTATGTATGAAAGATTTCTATGCCTATGTAAGCCTTCCTGCTTGTTTAGTAACGGTAAAGTGCCTGAGTGGCTTAATATTGAGATGTCGTCCGTTGTGGAGCAAATGCTTGTGCATGTGCACAAATACTTACAAAGAAAGGCAAAATTAGATTGACAAGTATGTTGTGTCTTGTTCAAAAGTAAATATACCAACAAATATGTGCACACATATACTTATACATGTGGTTCTGTACTTGAATTAAGAAGTAATAAAGAACTTCTGAAGCAAAGATGGGTCCAAAAAGTTTATTGCAAAATTACTTTAATTAAAGTGATATCTTTTTTTAATTTTCTAATTAGATAATTAGAGTTTCGGCCTGAAAACGTTGAAATCTTATCTGGATCGTAAAGCCAAAGAACTAAGTTCCGTCGGTTTTTCCCTGCCATAATACCTGCGGGGGAGACATGGCTGGTCTTGGCAGGAGCTTGAAGTTGCTGGGACATCATTGGTTCCTCTGGGGTCGAGAGATGCTTTTGAGCTAAAGGTTATCACAAAAGTATCAGCGAGCTCTCAATAAGGCTAAGTTTTGCTTAATTAAGGGGGTTTTAAATGCACATTGTTCTATTGGTGTCCACGCATTAAGATTAAAAGTCTTTTCGGATGCCTCTTATGGGAGCTGCTGGGACGATATAGAAACATCTCAACACTTTCCTCGTGATTGTTCTGCAATCGCGAGACCAAGGCTAGAAAGCCAAGCCAGAATAAAAAATAAAAGTCTAAGCAGATATTCAATGGATATAATATGCCTTGCCGGCACTTATAATCCAAGTATTGAAGTTCTTTTCCTGGTTGCACAAAGGACTAATCCTTATCATTCCAAGTGCGGACCTCTCTCTCGAGATTATCCATACATCTTATTCTACTAACAGTATAGACTCAACAAAGCTTTTGGCGGTAATATTTTGACTCCCAAAACTTTTCGAAAGAAGTGAGTAAAAGAAAAATTTTTAAAAGTGTTTTTTAAAATCACAGATCTGGAGGTAATATACAAAATTAGACTCAAATTTACTCATGAAATACGTCCAGTTGAGTCTCTATCATTCTCCAATTAAGTTGATCTGCCGTGATTCTCATTTTCTCATTTTCGTTACCTTGTTGTTAATGTATTTTTCTTTATTTTTTCCATTACGTTTTTGTTATTTTGGAATATTTTTGTTAGCTCTCACAGGATTTGTACCCAGAAGGTTAATCTGGGGTTCAGTCTTACGTTCAGAACGTATTTTTTGGAGTTACCTCAATCAGAGTGTCATAGGTACTTCGAGTTTTGAAAATAATAAATATGAAAGAGGCATACTATAAATCGAACTAAACTTGTCATCGGTATTACATTTCAATTTTGCTCGGCGCTTTCATTAAAATTACCCTAAAACTTATTTAAAATACAACAATTTCTGCTACGGCTTCTATTCTATTATAAGGCATACTATATTTTACACCAACACCGTGTCACTGTGCACCCAAACTGCACAACCAACTAACCTATTACGACCTGAATTACAAAATAAAATATTTTTTTGTTTTATTTCTCCAATTCCGACTTAACCTAAATGTTATATGTCTACTTCCATGTATGTATATACGTACTAAAAGAGTATATATAAACAAGTTTCCGGATGCCCATATGTTTGCCCATTACGATGAAGGGTTCTTTAGAGCTGCCAAAACACAAGTCCACTTGAACGTCGACATTTAGTACAACGAAATTAAAAACTATGCTATTTGGCACGAGCGCACGAGCCTTGCTGTGCCACACACACACAAAACAACAATGAATTTAGAACTTTGTCATGGTTTGGTTGTAATTGAAACAAAGTCTGATGACCAAAAGCCGACATGAAAAAGCTGCCAACTTGCATTTATAGAGATTTTTTTTTTTATTTTGTTGTTGTGTTTTGTTTTTGATGTTGTGTGGAGTTGCTTTTTTCGTTTTTTGTTTGTGAAACATATACCTTCTATGTGCCACGTAGTGTTCAGGAAACTTACATACGAACATTTGCGACAATAAAAGGCGACGAAATGCACTAGCAATGTGCCACTAGTCAAAGGAGATGTGCTGGCAGAACTGACACTCAGCGTGATGGAGTGCCTCAAGTCGCAGCGCAAATGCATGATTAAGTGTGTATGTGTGTGTAAGTATATTAAGGTGGTCAAATTTGGGCAGAGCATAATTAAATTTCAATCATCGGGTATGTTTTTGTTCGACCATATTCTACAAAGAAGCTGATGCATTCTCCATATCAGTTCTTCGCTGCCGCATTTGAGCTCGGGTGGCAATCCATCGACCGACACCGCTTTGTTGTTCTGATGGGTAATTGCTATTCGAACTTCTTCAGTATCGTGAAATGGATTGTCTGCTCCGTCGTCAGCAGATGTTGGAAGCTTTTGATTCAGTACGTTCTTCGAAACCCATTAAATACCTCCGCGTCATCTATATTGGCTATCAACCAAAGGTTGATTATCCAGATATCACCGGGTTTCATCGGCAGTCACAAGCTGACACCCACTTTCTTCGGCTCTGAATGTATGCGGCTGCTTTCACACGATTTGACTTGCTTGGTTGACTCACAAAGATTATTCGAGTTTTTCTTGTGTTTCATCGAATAAAACTTCCAGTTCTTCATTTTAAAAGTTTTTGGCCGTCTTCCAAGCTATAATCACCACTTCTACGATATATCGTGGAAACCACTTTTGACATGTTCGCTCAGCTAGAGCATGCTCCACTTCCACAAAATTCTATGACTTAGGGTTACACGGAAGTAAGACAAATCGATAACTAGAGATAAATTGAGAGACTTCTTTTTCGAAAAAATATTTCACTTCTGACAAGGAGCGCCCTAGTGTATGCAAATGAAGGCGTGAGCTCGCAAATATGAAGCCTACCTACATACAAGTGCTTGTCCATGTACTATTCATATGTATGTATGCAACAACACGTAATTCTCACAACCTTCGGCATGGTGAGTTGTACAGCGGACGGGGGTGCGAAGTGTTGTTAACGAGAATATAACGCGCTGCCAGCAGTCACTGGCATACCAAATTGGCTAACGGATCTCAACAGGCTGAAAGTAGTAAACTTGCCACGCAAGGAAGCCGTAGATGGACCAAGTGTCCGAAAAGCCAACGGGGATTGCAGACATCCAACAGCAGCATTCATTTGTCGCTGTTGCTGTCGTCCATGTTGGCGGCTTTTTCGCTATTTGGCAGTGAATTTAAATTGGCAATAAGTCGGAGAGTGTAGCAACATTTTTTGCCTTCCCTTGCTGTTGGCGCACTTAATTGAGGGTATACACCACAGTGGTTGGCGGATCGGGCCGAAAACAAATTTTCGTTGCAAAAAAAGAAGAACTCCCAAAAATTAAGAAGCAAACGTGCGGTTGGGGAAGCGCCCAACCAGCTACATTACCTTCCTGCATTAAGCTTTAACGCCTTTTTTGGGGTTTCTTCGTCTGCATGAGAAATTGCATTGCAACACGAGTCGACGCTGAGCAACAGCAACAGCTGCGTGGCATTACGCGCCAAATTAATGTGGCAATACGTTGGCATGAGCCTCTTTGCTGGCAGTCGAAATGCCTGGCTAGCTGTCAGCCGCTTATAGAGCAATTTTCGTAACGTTCCCCAGCACAGCCATTTCAGCGCTGTTTTGGACTTGAAAAGGCTCTTGGCAGCCGCCTTATACGTCAGATGCCAGCTAATGTGATGTGTCTTGCGCCCGGGTGCAGTGAAGTATTGCATAATTTCGTTGGCGTTGTTGGCGTTGAAGCGCGGCATTCTGTGCTTACGCTTATTTGCGATTGATGGCTTAATTGGGTTGCTGGAATGTACGTTCGCAAGTTGAGAAATGGTGCGCTAGATGCTTTAAAGCTTGTTTTCATAATTCTCCAAATAAAGTGAGATGAAGTTGGCTCTTACTTTAATTATTGTGTTATAAATTTCAGTCTAGAATTTGCTAAATTCTGCTTTAGAGATGATTGTTTACCAAAATATATATATGGGAGTTAGAGTACTTCAATAGTGTTGAAAGTCAATTAGAAGAAGGAAACCATTATATTAGCTATTTGGACCCCATAGAAAGTATCCAAACCAAGTTTATCCTTTTGATGCTCAATAGGATACTTCAAAAACCCAATATTTTTGGTAAAAGTCCAATTGAGGTTCGAATATCCTCTTAGTCAATATTTCAGGTTTTGATAAAACTATATATTTATATTCCGTTTTCGATGATTTTTAGATTAGAGTTCTTAAAGCATTAGCATAGTTAAGTTAGGGTAGATGGCTGATATAGAGAGAACGCACGTGGACTGCTAAGTGTAGTCCTTTGTGAAGACATAGAAATCAAAAACTCTGTGTTCGAACTTAAAAATTAGCAAAACGCAAACAAAATCCCCACCAGTTCTGTGGAACGTCTGAGATGAGCGCTCCTAACTCTTTAAATCTTGACCTTAAACCGTGAGACTATTAAGAATGAAGTTTTGAGTTCTTCTTTCATTTCTTCCATATAGCTTATGCAGATGGCGTCTAGTAAGATTCCCAGTCTTACAGCATGGACGCCAATAAGGCGACGTCGTGTTAAAATCCGCGAACCTAGGGAGAGACTAAACTTACTGAGGAGATCACTAGATCTTTTGCGATCAGTTTAGTGCCAAAAGGCTTTAGACAGCGCATGTACCGATGGTGGCCTAGCGGTGGCCAATTATATATCTAGTAGGAGAACACAAGATCATTTAACTCAAATAAGCACCGTTTTGATCGATAACTTGTTGCCACTTTGAAGGTTATTTCATAACCCCAATCTCGTAGAAACAGAGACGGTGTAAAACTGAGACAGTCGATTTTCTATTGGAGCAAAGTTTTCACAAGCATCATCCATTATCATATAGAGCAACAGGTAGCAAACACAAGGCGCTTGTTCGGGAATAAAAGATGGATGCCTAAGAACCTTCTTTCCCTGCTCTGGGTGTTCTGGCGAGCCAGAACGTAAACATAACATATCTTTTATTGGCCAAAGTATGCCATTTTTGGTGATGGTTTCCTTTTAGGGAAGATGACTAAAGGTCCGAATTAGGAGCCTGGCTCTAGCGGATCAGCTTATAGTAGATGATTTCCTGTAAACCGGAATACATAGCAGAACCTTCCTGGCCGTCAATGCTGGCTTGGATCTACTCCGCTATAGCAGGACGTTGTCGTAAATTGTCCACTTTTCATCATCAGTGACCATTCACTTTCAGAAATGGATCGATTAGCTTGCAATTGAGCAGTGATTCAGTGACGAAAATTCGGTCTATGAGGATTTTTTTACCTTAAATCTTATGGTACCCATAAAACGAGCTACTTTTTATATTCAGACCTACTTCAACGGTTCCTTAAGGTAACCTTTTCAGTGTTTAATTTTTAGGTTATAGAGACAGTGCTAACATGATTGATATTTTGTTAATATTTATAACACGTCATACAACATGAGATATAAAATATTAAAGCCATGGATTTCTTTATGGTATACCTAAACATTAATACAATATCAACTTTGATTTATTGTTGTAGATGATACAAATAACCCTTAATTGAACAAAAATATTATATTCTGTGCCAAATGTTGCAATAGCTGTTGTTGCAATAGTTTTCAAATACTCCATAGCTGCTGTGAGCGATTAATATTCACAGTAATTGTACGTTAGGTAAAGCCAATGCAAGAGCTCTTCACCCTTTTAAAAGTGGTAATTTAGTCACAATTCCCAAGCATATGAATTACAAAGCCATACTGGAATATTTTTCCTGCAACTAACACATATGTATATTTGTGCAATTTGAAAGCTCATTGAGCAGTCTGCTTGTTCAACACATTGTAGAACATGGAAACCAGCGGCGTTGAGCACAATTGCTCAACAATGGCAAATATTTGTGGCGTCACAAAGTGACACAAAATCTTGCATCGTATACCCAGCAAGCCAGCTGTCAACAACGTCCTAGAAACACTATCGACATCAACAAATCCGCAATCAAATAAAATTAGTCGACAGATTGCCGGCACCTCGTGACGGATATTCGCTAGCGAATAGTGTTTGTCTATTCGTTTGCGGCTTTTTCAGTTTCTATGTTTACTAGTTTTATATCCTGTCATTGCTTTGCCGCCACTAAAGCTCATGGATTGTTAAATTGCACTATTTGGGAAATTTTCAGGCTTACCACAACGTATGTTTTCATTAACTGTAATTTAAGCCAAGGCGAGGGTTATGTTTCGACTGTTTGTTTATATAATCTTTAACTCCTCTAAAATACGTTTCCGATGATAAAAATCTTTGCTTCTTCTGATTTAAACCAGCTAATATCGCAGTATTCAAATATTTCCTCATTGTCTAAGTACATGTAGTTTGAGCTATTCTGTAAAAATATTTTGCATTTCTTAAGGAACAATTTTCGGTCGCTCTCTTGCTTCTTTACGTTGCTCTCTCTTTAAAAGTCTCCTTTAATGATTGCCCCAATATATCATCTTCTTTATTGGCGTAGGCACCGCTTATGAAATCATAGCCGTATTTACAATAGCACGTCAGTCGTTCTTCCTGTTCCTTGTTTGGCGCCAGAGCTAGAGTGCTTTCATTCACTCGGACGACATGATCTAGCCAGTGTAGCCGCGGTTTCTTAATTCACTGAACTATGTCAATGTAGGTGTATAACTCGTACAGCTCATCGTTCCATCGATTGTGGTATTCGGCCATACCATATAGCAGGACGGGGATGATGAGTGACTTGTAAAGTTTGGTCTTTGTTCGTTGAGAGAGGACTTTACTTCTCAATTGCCTACTCAGTCCGAAGTATCACCTGTTGCCAAGAGTTATTTTGCGTTGAATTTCGAGGCTGGCGTTGTTGTTGCTGTTAATGCTCGTTATAAGATAGACATTATCTTGGGAGCCAAGTCGTATAGTACTAGAAGAGGTATGGGCCACAACAATAAATGCTCGAAAGATAAATTGAATTGAAGTATGCCCGGGGTCAACTAAGAACACAATCGCAAAAGCACCCTGAAATATTCAGATACTTCATGACTTGCTTGAAGTAATTGACTCTAGAGGAACACCTAAGGTTTTGGAACAGTAGCAACACAGGTAATACCACGAAGGTCATTTTGAGTGATTTTAATAGTGGACAGGACCAAATATTTTTTCCCTTGATTACACAGTACAACAGCTAATCTGGGGGGTGAGAAATTCCAAGTCATGGTGATGGTACTAGGTCAGTACAGTAAAACCCTCAAAGGGTTTGGCGTTCGTATGTGTCCGTTTTTTTTAATGACCTTTTAAATTTTTTCCTTTGGAATTTCTCACCCCCAGACATTAATCCCAAAAATGTTCCACAATGTTATGAAGTGAACTAAGTTAAATTTTATCTGTTATCACAGGGCACCTACCTCTAAGCCCTCGTCTTCAGAAACTTGGTAAAGTGGAACCGGCTAAGTGCAGAGCATGCGCGGTGCAGGAAGAGACGCTGGGACATTCGCATGCTCAGTCTTCAGACGGTTGAGATGGGATATGTTCTACGGCTTGGTGTTCCAAATTAAAAACTGCGGGCAACTGGGGAGGGAAAAAATCAAGATTTTATGAAATTCATTGAAATGCTGATTACTGATTAAATGGTTACCACTTGAATAGCTAAATTTCCTGTACCTTCCTTAAGGCATCTACCATTTACGGCTCACTTTCGATAGTGTGAATGGTTTCTATAACAGAACTCGGAACATTTGCCATGGTAGTCACCCAAAATGGAAAATTTCGTCTAGTGTAAGCTGCCCTCAGTTCAATGCAAACTTACAATGTTGTTGCAATTTCGGCACCAATTTTTTAAATATATTTTTTTATAGTTCAGTTTCCTACATTTACTTTTGTTGTTGTTGTCAATTATTTCCAACTGCTGACAGTTGTCCTTTGAGACCTAGTTCGAACAGCCAACTCTGCTGGCAGGAAATGCTGGACGACACATTTGTCGCTACGAGCCCCCAAACTGCGCAACATTTGGCCTACTTGCTGCGCCACTTGCACTGTGGCATTCCACCAAAATTATACTTTCTTTTACAACTGCGCTCTCACAACTTTTCCTCAATATGCTCCCCTTTCTTCCTCTGCTGCAACTTCACTTGTCTAAGTCGGCTTGCTTTGGCACATCGATGTTTTGGCGCTTTGTTGTTTTTAAAGTAGTCACCATTTAGTTGTTGGTTGTTATTGTTGTTGCTGGCCTTCTACTGTTGTCTTTGCTAAAGCTTTCGTGTATAGATTGCATACCACATTGCCATACCCTTGACTAACCACTATGGTGGGGGCCATTGTAATCGGATAGGGTTGTGGTGAATATAAGTATAACAACAACAATAAAAACACAACATTTATGGCAGCAGCAATAAGAATATCAGTAGAAGCATAACTGAAAGCGTTGCAATACAACTAAACATAATATTGGTTTTAACAACAACAATACCAATAACAAAAGCAATAACAACAGCAACGAGTCGACGACTGACTAAAGTTCTGTCTAAAGCGTGAAAAGTGTTGGCAGCCGCCGCAGAAAACAATGTCGGAATCTTTTATTGCGGTTGCACAGTTCGGTTAGTTGAGCGGTTATGTCAACTATGGGGAATAAATGCAAAAACAACAGCAACAGCAACAGCAAAACTCTTTGCAACAATAGCAAATAACTGTAGTTGTCTTAGCGTTAGCAACTTTGCTTTCGGTGACAACAACCATAATAACAAAACCAATAACAATTCGAATCCCAATTGTCCGCAGTTTGCGCTTCACAACAGATTTCAGTCGGCAAAGTTTCTCTTCTGTTTTCGTTTCTCGATTTTTATTGTTCTCCATTTTGGTCTTTTGGAATTTGGTTTGTTTTGTTGTTTCTATTTTAATCCTTGTTTGGTAAAACTTTGCTCTGTGATTTTAATAGAATTATTTTTCTTAGTTTCAAAATTTCCTTCAACAAAGCTTTGTAGTGGAAGTTAATCGAATAAAATCAGACAGGGTTGTATTTGTAGTATAAACTAACGTAATTAGTAAGTTAAGTACAGCTTGGCAAAGCTGTTTTGTTTGAAAAGTAGAGTGCAAAATATAGACGGTTGTCGGAAAATTAATATTCTGTTCTATGCTTGAAAGATACTGAAGTTTTTCGGCTCAGACTTCAGAAACCTAACCAATGATAGGGGTTATTTTCAAAAATAATTAATAATTTATTACCAGTTTCTTCCCATTTCCAAAATTTAAAGGAAGCATAGAAAAAGTGTAAAAAAATATAATTGAGATTCTCAAATATTTTTTTCCAGCCATATTGTTTCATTCTGATTTTCTAAGTTTTGGAAAATTTCGAATATCATTCTGAGAATCTTTTTTTGGTTTCTCTGAACTAGTTTCTGTACTCTTTTACCTATTTTTTTATACACGGATCAGATCAGTGTGTTATTTAAGGTACCTGGTTCTATAAATGGATTCTATAAATTTATCATCTATTGGAGCACAACACGGTTCTGCATGTCCTAAGTATACACACATATCTCAGTTGGTTACATTATTCTGCTCGAAAGTCTATGTAAGAGATGATCCAACAAATAGGTATCATCAAATTAGAGCCGAATCGGACTCGCGGTTTCGTTTCACTTTTAAAGGGGGCTTGGATAATGCTTCAAATGGGATCATCAAAAAGCGATTTATTAAGATTTGATGTTTCAATGTTCCAAAAATGGCTAAAATTGTAGATAACGTGAAAAAAGCCCATGAGAGAGACTCCGTCATATATTGTATAAAATATTCGTATTGTGCTTGCGTTAGTTCAATTTGAACTACAAGTGCAACCAAGAAATGACTTTGGGATAATAGTACTAGTACTTCGAAGCATGGATCCAGTGACACACATCAGAAATCAAAGAAGAGTCTAAACTAAACATATCGCGAACCCGCTCCGAAGAAGAGGAAGCCCATGCTAAGTCAGAAACGTGATGATTACCGTTTTCAAAGATTAATATGGTGGGATCGACATCTAGCTGGACAAGGGCAAAACGGTTACACGTTTTTGAGCAGATTCGGTTTGACAAATTGGGACCATTAGACTTCAAAACGCAAAAAAAATTATTCCATTTGGCGAAGAAAAAAACTATTGATTCATTTAAGCTACTCACCGGTTTACATTTCGACATCTCTATGGCCTAAGTTGTCGAATTAAACTAAAAACTCTCCTATTCATTGTGTGTATTTTTTAAACGGATTAAGGAAATTGGAGATCGGTGAATCAAGTACTAAGCACTTATCAGCTCTTCTAGTTTGAAAGTGAATAAAATTGAGTTATAATTTCGGGTCTCTAGTCATAATTTACTTTTGTGCCACCTACCGGAATTATTAGGTTTGCAGAAATGGCCTCAAGCTCATTTATGAGAAATTCAATGTTTTCTTGAAATATTGTTTAAGTTCGTTATATTTGTCTACATCTAAGTCGATGAATAGGCCTTAGCGGAAAATACAATTAGAATTTTACTTTTTCAGTAGTTATAATATAATATTTTCTTTACTCAAGTATGAACAATATTCTGTACTCATTATAAGACCGACCTATGGGAGTAAGTTAGGTTTTGAGGTCGATTCTAATATGGCTTAGAACGTTGGTCCGTTGTAGATCAAAAGACCTTTACAAATCGACACAGCGCTTTGAGTCTATCACAAATTTGTTGAGAAGGCTAGTGGCACAGAGGTAAGAATGTCGAGATGTTTCAACCTCAGTCCGACAAAAGCTGAACAATGGAGGAGAAAGTGTTTGGATGTTTCTACCTCACTTTCCTTCATACTTTGACAACACGCGCCTGTCAAGACTTTTAGCCTTACTCTATGAATGCCTATTGGACAATTTTATGTAAGAATCCCTAGGATAAATATCCTGTGTTCTGCTCTAGGCCAACAGGATTTTTTAGTTGTACAGGAGCGGGTCATCGACCACCACCTGCTAGGCGTACGCGAGGTCTGTTTATCCAGTGCTAGAACGCAAGAAGCCAATGGAGATCCAATTCGGTTTCATTCCAATGTAAGAGCAAACAAAGCCGAACGAGTCTGATAATGAAGTTTTATCCATATACTGCTATTTCTATTGTGTTCAGACACCCTTTGAGCGCAGAGTTAGCGAGCTCAGTTCCAGTATTGCCACTCTGCTGTCGGAGTGTATGCTCACCTCCCTAAAAGAGGCAGCACTTCATAGTAATGCGTCTACCAACACTTTAACAGCTATGGGAATCATTTCGATAAAATTATTGTATCGAACTGACGAACATTTATGATAATCCATGCATAAATAGTACGAACACGTTGGCATCGCAATAAATAAATATTTATGATCAGTCTATAAATAATTACAGCAATCTATGCCTCCAGCTTGCATAAACTTACTTCACTTGCTTCATTTTCATAGTAAGTTCCACATGCCAATTACTGTCTTGTAATTGTAGCATAGCTCAGCCTGTGTTAGTCTATGAGTGCTTCATATTTTGTCGCATTCAATATACTAATTTCATGTTGTGTGTGTGTGTGTGTGGGATTTTCTTATTTACTTTGCTCTTCGCCAGCCTTTGGTCATTTTCTTGATTCCCTCCTACAGGTTATTATTTTGTTAATGTAATAAATGGCAGAGTCATTTGTTACTTCGAGAAATGTTCGACCAAACTATTATGCGAATATTTAATCGAATATACTTGTGCATTTATGATTTCATTAATTTGCTGGTGGACATTTCTGTATTTCATAGAAGTGAGTAGTTCAGCCATCAGCAGTGACATTTATTGTGGACACAGTTGTACAAAGTACAAATACCAGAACAAATTAAGTACTGGAAATATTTATTCGCTTGATTATTTGGTGCAGAGATTATTTGCTTTTAATTTGTAAATACATATGGAGTGTACTTAAAATATAATGAGCAATTCAAGAACCAGAGTAGTAGGGCGGAAGAAATTATGTTCTTATTTTTGCAATATTCAACAGATTATACTAGCTCAGAGTGAAAATAATGAAGTCCAATATGTTGCTAGGCGATGTGATCCCTATTCAGACCCGATATGCAGACTGCTGTGCGGTGAATTACAAAGTATTTTGGGGTTTCCGACTCCATGTCGCAGAACCGGTAGTTTGCGCAAGAGGCCCGGACCATGTTGTGTAAGTGCTTCCTTTGCATTTGCCGGTGTAAAATGCGACAAGTAGCCGGAATTTATTTCTCGGGAGATTGATTATTATTTTAAATCTGTTGAGATTGTAAGAACCCATTAGCAAGCTCACATGGCGCATGCCTTGAAGTTTTTGTCAATGTTTCTCCCTGCCTGCTCTTTACTTATTATTTGTCGGGCAGGGTACGCATTGCACTCGTTGCACAGTTGCTGACCAGTCGTTGCAGCTTCGATTGTTGTAGTCTTACGGAAGTCTGCGATGCCTTTAAGGTTCACACCGCCGTCCCATAAGTAATAATAGGACTTACGATCATGTTATACATCCACCTGGGTTTCCGGCAAGCCATCGGCGTCTTTGATAATGGTCAGGTCCACATGTTGCTTCCACTGAAAAGTTGAATCCAGGTATTTGACCATATTGGTCATTTCCAACTCTCTGCCTTCAAGGAATAGATTTCTGAGGTTTGGCATAGACCTTCGTCTCATGAACAGAGTCACAGAGAGTTGCCCCTCTGACATTTGGAGTTAGGCGGCTTCGGTCCCGTTATTTACTCGCTTTTATGTTTCGAGGTTTGAGTGGTCGCCAGCGCTGCCTTTTCAATAATTCGCTTGACGGTCGGGATTGCGTTAATCGGGCACCGGCTTTGAGTCCCGTTTCTTCGTTTGCCAACGGACGCGGATTTGTCACCTTTATGGTTCTTCCATGCAAGGGAGACATTAATGCTCCTAATTCTGTTTCGCGCTATATTTACGGCTACCTCAGAAGTCTTACCCTCTTGGAGGAGCCTCAGGTACCACTTACGGTTGGCACCGCTTATGCCCTTCCGGGATAGCAATCCGCTCTTATTTTTGCTTTTATGACCACCTTTGATACATTCCCGATGCCACTTCTCCGAATCTGAGCAGCTGAACCTGTATGGGGAAGTGGTGATGATCACCTCAGTTGCAGTGTTCGCAGTCGATTTCGCCTGCCTCGCGTCGCTGCATGGGGGTATGTGGCTCCTGGGTTGCTCCTCAAACAGTCCTCGCTTTTCTGATGAAAGGACATCCAGAAAGCTAAACTTTGGTTTAGACCCTACACACCTCTTACCTATACCGGTGCTGTCGTTTCTGTTGTCCTTTGTCGTTAGTAAAGGGTTTTTGCGCTGTTATGGTGTGTAGTTGCTGTTGTAGTTTCATGTGTTTCGTATGACTCTTGGCTCAACGCGGAGAGCTGCCGGGTCTATGAAGGTAAGTCGCGCCAGAGTCTTATGACGGTGTAAGAATACAACCGAATTTACCTCTTGGCTGCAAATCTTTCAGGAGGCCCTGGGTTAAGAGGCAGCTCTTGGCCGCTTATTCTTATATCACATATAAAAATTCGAAAGACAATTATCTTGGAACCTTATACGTATATAAGTTATCTTAATGCAGTTCAGATCAAATTTTTCAAAGCTAATTGTCTGTTCTTGTCCTGAAAATGCTTTGAACTTCTCATAGCCTCCATATACCTAATATGTATAAAGATTTTCGAACTTTCGATAGGCTTTATACAGTTAATATCTTCTGGTAATGATATGTCGTAAAACCGAAAAAAGCTCTCAAAGTAGTGTTGGAGACTAATTTTTAGATGGGATAGAATGCGCCTAAAATACAATAGACAGTTATGTCTACATCCATATCTTCCCTCCGTACATAAGTAAATTGCTCATCTTATAGCTGTAACTGCTTAGAGCTTCTGTTGACCATAAGTATGCATAAAATGCACCCCAATGCGTATGCCTTCACATATACGAATACATAAAGGATTACAAAATAATCTCAAACGCTTCAACTATGTTGTCCATTTGTGCGAAACACTCTCAGAAACTCGTCCAGTTACCGCTGAGGCATTTGAGTGGCATGTTTGCTGCTTCAGTGCTGCTGCTGTTACTGGTTGTATAGCCATACGAGTTGCATACTCTTGGGTAAACATATTTCACTAATTGTAACTGTCTACGCACACACACACATATTTAGAGTTGTTCGCCTGCATTCGAGCAGAAAATTGTAGCAGTTAATTAACACTACATTGCTGAGCTGTTGCTCGAGCAACACGAACGGAACCTGGTGGGATTAACTCGAGCGTGTGACTTCTGGCCTGCTTTGGTCTACCGAAATCGTAATTGTTGTCATACTCGAGTGATTGTACTATATGTATATGTGTGTGTAAATTAGAAAGCGATAAGCTTGAGCTGGCTTAGAACTTGCTATGAGTGTGTGTTTGTGCAGAGATATGCTCATTAACTTGTACGCAGATATCTAATCAGCATATTTCTTTGGCAATATCAAAGACTCTTTAACGTAATGGACATAAATTTGTGATATAACTGCTATAATTCCATTGTGGTAAATGCTACTGAGTTAATACCGTTAACTATACTCTGTTAGTTTGTTAAGTTTGCCACTTAGTTTGTAAAAACTTTAAGAAAACGACGGAGACCCTATACAGTGCATTGTATATACAAATTATCATATATACTATATAGTGACATTAACTAATCCTTATGTTTTCTGAAATATCTTTATGAAATTTTGCGCATGCCATTTTCTTTCTGAGTAACTGCTAATTTATCGGAATCGCTGATGTCGGGTCACCACAGCGTATAGCTGCCATACAAACCGACCCATCAAAACCAAGTTCTTGTATGGGAAAGTTTTTTATTCGATAATATATCTTTATCAAATTTGGTTCAAGTTATTGCCTAAGCTAATACTACAATCTCTGAAGAAATTATTCAGATCGGTTCACTATAGCTTATAGCCGCCATACAAACTGATCGATCAAAATCAAGTCCTTGTATGGGAAACATTTTTATTTGATAAGATATCTTTATCAAATTTAGTTCTAATTATTGCCTAAGCTAATGCTATAATCTAAGAAGAAATTATTCAGATCGGTTCACTATAGCATATAGCTGCCATACAAATTGATCGATCAAGATCAAGTTCTTGTATGGGAAACTTTTTTATTTGATAAGATAACTTTACCAAATTTGGTTCTAATTATTGCCTAAGCTAATGCTATAATCTTTGAAGAAATTATTCAGATCGGTCCACTTTAGCTTATAGCTGCCATACAAACTGGGCGATTAATATCAAGTCCCTGTGCTAAAAACCTTTTTCATTATCGAGATATCTTCATGAAATTTAGCACAAATCATTACTTAAAAAAATAACTATCAATTCCGAAGAAATTTTTCAGATCGGACAACTATAGCCTATAGCTGCCATACAAACTGATCAATAAAAATCATGTTAAAGACCTTTTTATACCCTTTATGCTATAAGAAATGCACCTGTAAAAGGTATTTATAGCTTCGCTACAGCTGAAGTTATCCCTTTGTCTTGCTAGCTAGCAATTTATTTATATACTAGCATATATACTCACTTATCTATGGGCAGTTGTTGCTTGGTTGCTCCCCAAGTCCCAGCGTTGCAAGTAAATTGCGACTAATTATGATGCCTGCAGTGCTGAGGCATATACAGTTACGAGTAAGTACACACACACACATTTGCCATAATATGCACATGTCCTGCAGGCTACTTACGACCGCATTCGCACTACCACCACCACACACACTCATACATCTGTGTAAATAACTTTACTTGTGTCTGTGTTGGTGCACTGCAGTAGTGCTCAATTTAAATTTCAATTACCAAGGTAATACCCAGGGAATGCAATCATAGTCAGACTTGCCTTATTTAAACACGTACACACACATACACACCTGTACAGCCATGTGTAAGGTATTTGCTTGCACTTGTAGCTAACTGCAGGTAGACACTCACTTATATGTGTGCGTGTATTTGGCCGCTGGTGTCCTTTTGATTAAGATTTAGTGTTGGTTGTTGGGTTAATATGTGGTGGCTATCTTTAGCACCTCTATTGCAAACTTCTATTAGCATTTGCTAGCCGGTCTTGTGTGCGCCTGCATAAATTTATCTCGTCCTTGCCAGCGTTGTCTTGTTAAGGGTATTAGACAGTTGTTGCATGGTGGTCAGCGCGCTCATATGAAATTGTAAAATCTGGCTTAAAATAGCACTGCAACTACAGTAAGTAATTAAAGCGAGTTTATTGTAGGCCCACTGCTGATAATGTATGCTGCTTACTTTAAGTATTTGCAGTTTTTTGTTGTGTGGGACATAAATGCCATTGATCCGAAGCTAAAAGGATTTGTTAAAATTTAAATTTATTAAATTCTCAACTTTCCTGAAGTCAAAGGCTTACTGGTGGGTAGAAGTGGAAATCACTGGATTCAGGATTTTTAAAATATCCTTTTGATCCCCTAAAAGTTTGATTTGACTTTTGGATAAGTCTGCTGCTTTTTCTTATGTTTCAGATTCTCGTATTTCCGTTCTACAATTATAGTCGAAGATCATATTATCCTTCGATTAAAGTTGTCCTCCTTGTCTGCTTTGTCATAAAAATGCCAAATATCCTATCTTGACTAGAGATCCGTGAAAAGAAGTCCATAAATTAATAACTGAAAATGCGTTTATGAGTACATATTTCAGGTGTTTCATGGGTTTCCTCGGGTAAAAAACAGCCTTTTTTTACAACTTATTTCTCATATAAAAAATAAAATATTTTATTAAAATTTTTTAATGTTACATGTTAATATTGTAAAAGAAAGAAATTTTGAAATTTTTGGAAAAAAATATTTTAAACTCGACCATTGCGACGCCATTTCCCGTGACCTCTCAGAAAAAAGATACGCCCGCGTTGGCAGGATAACTCCTTACTGGATCATCTAATGTGAAAAAAACGTGTTTTAGTTAAAACCTTAACTAATAACCGAAGGAAAAAAAATTTCAAATTGGATTTTTGGCAGACATTTTAACAAAAAAATTAAAATTCGATATTTTTTTCAAATAGCTGTAATCGAAAAAAAATTCTTCGACAAAGTCCTTAAGATTTGAGTAAAGATCGGTTGAGTAGTTCTCAAGAAATCTTGCCAACTTACTTCAAAAACACAGGTTCGAGAAAAACGCATTTAAAGACGGCGCACTTAGCCTATCTAACCTCGAGCGCACAAGTTCTCAAGGCTGTATAAACGAAACTATTATTTGGATCAACTTGAAATTTAGGACAATATTCTTGTGGTGCTGTAGAATTTAATACGACAATAAGAAAATTAGATTTTCCCCTAAGCCCATATAACCCCTTATAAATCCTCAGTTATGCGTCTTTTTCCCATATTAAAGATTGAGCCCGAATAAGTGTAGTGTTGTAAATAATTCTCTCTCGGGAATCG
The DNA here is from genome assembly GCA_027475135.1 of Bactrocera correcta. Classification (NCBI taxonomy): domain Eukaryota; kingdom Metazoa; phylum Arthropoda; class Insecta; order Diptera; family Tephritidae; genus Bactrocera; species Bactrocera correcta. The sequence goes on along the minus strand of CM050323.1, from coordinate 35,586,364 downwards.
GAGTCCATAAGTGTCCGTATCGGAATAGTGGCAAAAATATTAAGCAGCATATTGCACCCTTTCTGGCCGTCAATCTCGGCTTGGCCACTGTTTGGGACGATTCACTGGCCTTCGACTACAACCGTTTTCGCTTGCTGATGTCGTATGTGATCCATTTTTCGTAGCCAGTAGTTTTTTTTTGCGTCAAATCATGCGTGACCCAAACATCAAGCTTTTTTGTGTATCTAGCCTTCTGCAGATGGTTTAAAATGGTTTGGTGACTAACTTCCATCTTCTGGGCGATGTCACGAGCGGATTTGCCTTTAACGAATGAAAACTTTAAAATAGCGCTAATTTCGGCGTTAGTGAACTCCATGTTTACACGTCTATAACTGTTGAATGCAATATCCAAACTAACTATACATAGCGTCTTTTTGCAGGTTATGTCAAGACCTTTCAAAGATGTATAATATTGCCAAATATGAGCTCTGTAACGCTTTATAGAGAACAGTTTTCTCAGATGATCAAAGTGCTTTCTCATCTCAGTTTGTCATCGCCGAAAATGCAGGGTGAAAAGCGTTTTGGTTGCTGTTGTTGTTGTAGGTATCTAAACCATGTTTGGGGGAGAGTAATTTGTTAGCTGTCATCGTAATCACTTAACATTAGGCCCTGGGAATGAACTGATTCGACGGTTCGCATCACAGGGAAAAAGGTGGTAAGTGAGTCAAGTTTATTGGGCATGCAATGAGGTGATTAGTATCATGCTGGAAGTCGTTGCTTGTCTGGATAAGTATTAGTTTAATTTTTCACAGTACCCAGAATAGTGTAGCGCTAGGGTCAGGCGGCAACTCGAGCTTTTTTTCTGCGATGGCTGGTGTTTGGATTCCAAGTACGCCATTCACAAGAAGGAAGTCAGTGAAGCTGTTGGGATGCACTTAAAGTATCAAAGTTCAAAATACCCCCAAAATCCACCGAAAAATCAAAATACCGACGAACCAAAATGCCGACATAGTTCTCGTGTGTATAGTACATTTGTACGGGAACTAGTTTTCGGGATATCGAAAAATCGGGATATTTAAAATGGATCTCTGTGATTAGAAGAAGCAGAAAATGTTTGTTATTTCTTTATTAAAATATTTGTTTATTATAATATTTATTTTTATATCCACTCTTTAAATACATAAATCATAAAATTTTCTTCTTCTCCTGGTTAGAATACATCCATTAAATTAATTTAATTAAATATGACGAGAAGCAATAAAAACAAAGGAAACACAGTTTAAATTACAGACACATAAAATAATCACACACACAAACACACACACTTTCACCTTTATGCTGTTTTTAATGCCCAACACATAGTTGCAGGCATCACGTGCGAAATAATTCCCAAGGATCTCTATCACGAACTTCAAAGCATCGATGTGGACACGGAAAACGGGTAAAGCAGAGCCCACATCTTCACTCACTACCCACTAGTACCAGCTAGATGCTTCACTGCACACTTCGAAAATTTCTTGCAAAATTGTAGAGCTGCTTGTATGACTACAATGTGGCACAAGGCGTGTGGCAAGCATAAACACTCGTATGCTCATAGCCGTTATGCAGCTAAATGGTTGAGAGGCGAAAATCGCCAAACACAGTAGTGTAGTGTTGCCTTTGTTGCCACCAAAGTGCCAGCACCAAACATGCTCTGCAAACGCTATTGTTGTTGCTGCGCCGCTGCTGATGCTCTTGTTAATGACGTCATTGACGAAATTAAAAAGCTATCGACAGCTCCTATTGTGCTGCACTGCCAAATGCCGGCACGCGCACACACACACTCCCATACAAACTGAATGAGCTGATAGCCCATCATGTGGAGTGCACTGTTGCAACACAATGGATGTGGCAAGCTGCAGTATCGTGGCTGCTCAAGACAGGGTACGCGCTTATGCCAGCATCTGCAATCGCCAAAGTTCGGCAACAGCTGTTTGCCGCTGCACACCAACATGTTTACTGTCGTACTTGCAGGCGTTCAAAGGCAGGCACTTGCCGATCCAAAGTGTGAAGAGCGTACTTGAGCATTTTGAAAGGCACGCTTGGTGCGAGCCCCGTTATTTGCACTTCACGAGTGTTTCATAACCGAAGTGATAGAGGAGGTGCTAAATGTTGAGAAGATAATAAAGTTATTAAAGTAATATCGCGGCTCTTGTGCGAAAATTTAATTGTTGGGAAGTATTAAATTTTCTTCTTTTTTACACTTGCAACATGTTGCCACAGAGTATAATAGTTTTGTTCACCTAACGTTTCTTTACCTACATAGTGTTATATATATATAATATATATAAATGATTAGAATAACGAGAAAAGTTGAAATCTGCGTGACTGTTTGTCTGTCCGTCCGACCGAGCGAGCTGTAACTTGAGTTAAAAGTTAAGATATCTTGTTCCTTAACAAAAATGTAAGGCGAAATTCGTTGATGGGAGAAAACGGATCACTGCCACGCCCACAAAACTCAATTAAAGGAAAACCTATAAAGTACCGTAACTAAGTACTAAAATAATATATAAAACTGTAATTTGATACAGAGGATTCTATGCGCTCTCCACACCGCTCTCCACACCGTCCACTCTCCATATAACGGTACTGTTAAAAATTACTAAAAGCGCGATAAATCAATAACTAAGATACTAGATGGTATGAGAAGGCTTTGGAGGAAGCAGTGCAAAAATTCAACGATTTGGGTGGCAACGCCCACTATAAGGTAACATCACATATCTCAGAACCTGCTCGGCTTCAATTGAATTTGATACGTGACATTCTTCAAACATTCTTATATCACAGTGCGAAATTGAGAGAAATTGGACTACAACCACGCCCACTCCCATATAACACAATTTTAAATGGCATCTGACACTTTCTTTGTCTGTGTGTCGAAAATGGGTTGAATGGGGTCAATACTTCCTTTACCTCCTATATATAACTTCCAGGTGTCTTTATATCGGCCAACTTGTGAGTTATACCATTGAAAATGAGAGAGTGTGTTCTATTCTAACAGTGTACCTAAACTGGATAAAATTGGGCTAAAACTTGACCTAGCCCCATACTCGTACAAACACATAACATCCAGGTAACTTTACTTGATGTGATTGGTGTTGGCTTTGCCTTTTTTTTATTTGTGGCTATAGGTAGAGTAGGTATGTGGGTAGGAGTCTTTTGCCTTTCGGGCTCAATTAGCACTTGCTGTGCCATTTTGATGCACTATTCGTATACTTTCTGTATCTCCTATCATGCTTCGCCTTCTCTTTCAAACCATTTCGAGGTTTCGATGGAGCTACTTATGTCTGATATGCCTTTAGTAGAAATCCATTCAAGGTTTGGTGCTTGATGGATTCTAAGTGTTCTTTGTTGGATCTATGATAGAGCTGGGCATTCACAGAGAAAGTGGAAAATTCTTTCCTTGTTCCTTGCTATTCCGCAGCCTCGGCAGATGTTGTTGTAGGGCATACCCATTTTGGACGCATGTTCTCCAAATGGCGAGAGCCTTGTTATGGTAGCTGCTACTCTGTAGATACTTTTCCTAGACCTATTTAATAAGTTGTTTGCTCTTTTCTTGTCATATTTTGGCCATAATTGTTTAGTTATGATGCATTTTGTTATGTTTCCAATCTGTTGTTTGCAACTTGTTGATCTATTGATCTCTCTTTTAATCGGTCCTAGCGGGCTTGGTATTAGTTTTGCCTCGGATTCGTTAAGGAAGCTCCTGCTCCCTGCCTTTGCCAACTCGTCTGCTTTTTCGTTGCCGAAAATGTTCCTGTGGCCGGGAACCCAGATCAAGTCTAGTTGGAGCTTATTGATTCGTGTCTATTTTACCCCGAACTCTAACTGTGAAGTGGAATTTTACATTTACATAGAGCCTTCTATCGTACCCTTCAATATAATGCAATATAATTTTTCTTAAAACCAGCTCTTTTTAGACACATATATTTATATTATATGTATAGTACGTTCGATTTCAATCATAGTTAAAAATTGAACAAAGCTCACATTCGGCATGGCTGTGCCATCTAAGAATTGTTTTGTTGTTGTTTTAATGAAAACGGCGCCTTTAGTAGTTCGTCATAATAGTTGCGCCCTTTAAGAAACATCGAGTTTAATACCTTGGTGGCGTGGTAACTTTCTGGGAAAGCTGGGAAAGTTTACTTAGTTTGTTAAACCTATGCTATGAAATTGGTATCCATTTTGAGACTTCCGGCTTTTAAGTATTTGTGATAAGCCCTCATTGGGATGTTTGAGAAACCTTGACTGGAACAGCTGTGGACACGCTGTTTATGTTTTATGTTTTGAAGACTAAATTGTCAAGATCAAATTTTTCACTCAAACCATTTATATTTGATGGAAAGTAGGCTTGTAATTTGGGCGATTAATACTAAAATTTACATTAAAAGTGAGTTAGTAATAAAATTTGATAAAAACTGTTGTTGCGAGTTGTCGTTAATACCAAAGTTTTCAATAAACTCGAATTAATGACGTTACGTTAATATATCTAATGGACGAGCTTGCTCAGAGAGACCTTTGGGATAAATGTAAGTGAATTCTGGTAGAATGCAGATCTTGTTTCCAATGATCGACTATGATCCTCCGCTGTATGTAATCGGTATGCTGGTTTAAATAGGAAGTTTAATTAAACCGAAAGAAATTCTGATGATTTTAAATTTTAACATGTTTGGGTTACCGTTGGAAGGATAGTATCGTAATAGCTCAAACAGGATGAGATGTTACCCGTTTTATCTTAAGCAAAATTTAAGTATGGACTATGAAACCGGGCATCACTGTCATTTAAAGCAAAATATTTAACTTCAATATGACAAACAGCTCACAAAAGTCTTGTTCTTCACACTATAACAGCCCCGAGAGAACTTCAGAATAAATGTTTTAAGAAGTTTATATAAGAATAACCTTACATCTTTATACTTTTTCATACAAAAAACATATTTTATCTACTCTGAACAGTAAACCAACTTTAACCTAACCTGCTAAAGTCTTTCGCTTTTCGTTAATTCAGATGAATTTAAAAACACTTATTCGCATACTTTTCCTCTATTGCTTCTTCTTCAGAGCTCTTTGGTAAATTGTTTACACTGGCTTAAGGGGCTATACTAGTGTGACGCATGAAAAATTAGGCGATTTTCGTGAATTTTTTTAAAAGAAAATGCTAAATTGAATGTTTCGACGTTCTATGGAGTAAGGTATGTATATTTTTAGCTATATTAATTTTTTTTTAAATATTGAAAAATAACGGAGTTTTGTCCTGTCTGCGGAAGTGCCGAAAAAAAGTGAAACAAAAAATTCAAAATGTTTATTAAACTTAAATATATTTCCTATACAATGAACTACGATCTTTGAAAAATATCAAAAATTAATAAAATGGCGTAATTTTGAAAAAAAAAATCGTTTTTTACGAATAAATGGTCGTTTTTTATGCCAAATTCACAATTTCCAACCAATCAAAAAGATCGTATTCCACTGTATAGCAAATGTATTCAACTATACCTTGTTTTAATTTGAAGTCGCTCGGTCAATTTCTCGTTGAGTTATGAAGTCAGCAATTTTGAAAAATGTCGTTTCGAGAAAAACGCGTTTAAAGATTCACTTATATATGTATGTTTGCACCTCTGAGCGGTCGCTGTTTAGAACGCTACCATTAAAAAACTATTCAAGTTACGACCTTGCAGTTTTCACACGATATTTTTGAATACATATATAAGCTATTGAAAAAGCAAAAAAAAAAAATTTTTTTTTTTAAACTGCCACACTGGTATAGCCTCTTAACTGCTTATTTGGCTGTCCCAAAAGTAATAGGACTGAGACGATTTAAAAAAATGTATTGAACCAATCGTTAAAATTCTTTAAGGACTTTAAAAATATCCGTTTGCGGATTGCGCCAAATATAAAACCCTTGTTTACATTTAGATCAATGAACTTTTTGTTTATATTTAAGTGGACAATGACCCCTTTATTTATGACTCCTGCTTATATTTTATTGGATCAATTTTACTTATCTTTAGCCAAGACAACAACCTTTATTTACAATAAGATCCAGATCGTCACGCTGATCGTTTGCATATATGTTTTATAGGATTTTCAAAGTTTCCTTCTAGGCAAAATTAAAATACCATCTTCAGGGTAAAAAAATAAATGAGATTCATAAGAAAAAAAGGCTAGTTTCCGAACCTTACCTTTTAAGAATACGAATAAAATTTGAACCTTTAAATAAGCGCAGCAAGCTGAAGATACCGAACCCTCAAACTGAAGCAATATATTTTGAAAGTTAGTATACTCCAAACTGTTTTCATAACTCCACTCTTTTATATTTGGTATACACAATTTCCTATTCATTTCAACTTTATAAATAATGAAACTCACTTTTCTTGTCAACTCATTTCGCAACAAAATTCTTAATATCATTCAATTATTCACCTTTGTTGCGAACACTTTAATGACCCATCCCGCCAATACGGCAAATCTGGTGCGAGCAGATGCTTTGTACTCTATAAATTATTCATTTCATCCTGAATGACAGTAATGAATTTGCGCTGACATTCATTTGCTGAAAGATGTCTCCAGTGGCACAAATTCGTGCCAACTCCTTCGGCTGCGCTGCTGTTGCTGCTCAAAATGTACACTACAAAATCGACAATGTAGTCGCTGTACCTTGTAGATAGATGTGGGTATGTGTGTGTGTTGTGTGCGGTGCCACACAATGGCTGGTGAATGAGAAAATTGCAAAAGAGAACTGCATTGGATAATGAACGAAAGAATCGACAGCAGAGACATAGATGGTATAATTCGCCATTGTTCTTGTATCAGCGGTGGTTGTTGCTGCTGTTGAGGAGGCGTTGGCGGTGGCGACGACGACTAAGCGGCGGTTGGCAGTCGATTGTCGATTGCCGGTCACCGGTTGGTGTTTTTTGGTTTTGGCGAGTTGCGAGGTAGCAAAGCTGAAGACGGGTGTTAAATCTATGCCGAGTGTCGCGGTCGTTGGAGGAAATGCGCTTCCAAGAGGGCTTCAGCGTAGTTAGACCGCTGAGTTGGCAATGCCAAAAAGAAAATGTGTACAATTTTCCTTTTCTGCTGGCAACGCGAAACAGTGGTGGATGGCGCAGCGGAAAAGGGGTGCGGTGTGTGGGTGGAAATTAATTGAAAACTTGTGTCTGCATTGGAAAACTTGCGCTTTGCGCCATTCATTGCAACATTTAAATGCAAATGAAGCAAAGCGTTAGCATATCCAGGCGGCGGAGAGACAGTGGCAGCGTTGCAGAAGCTGCAGCGTCGGTGTGCTTGATTAATATGAAGTTGCTGTTGCTGTTGTCGATGACAATCTATGAGAGTAGAAATGGTGATAATGTCGCGCATCATAGTTGTATCACTGAGTGTGTGTGTGTGTTTGTATTAAATATATACATTTTAAGTGAGTTGACAAGTTTGCAATGCGACACAAGAGACACAATTACCAATGTAAGCGCAATTGTGGCTTAATTATCACAAGAGAATTAAGTAAATGAATAGTAATTTGCTTAGAGCGAGAGAGTTGCAGGAATGCGTGAAATAAATGCCAAGGGAGGATTTGAGATAACAAGTCGTAATGAATGCACTTATGGGAACCACAGGGTAAAAAAAATTAAATTTTTTCATTCAAAATTGCTCATTGGAGACAAATTCCACTTCCAAGAGCGTTGAATTATAGTCCGAAATGGAAAAAATAAAATAATTAACAAGTAAAGAAGGCTAGGTTCGGGTGCAACCGAGTATTTTATGCTCTTGCAACTTGCAAAAATCAGTAAAAGTCAGGGAAATGTCTTAAGGTGCAAAGCGTCAATCAGAGGTTGGGAATGCATTTAGTTAAACTTCCCTAACTCGAATCAGTCTCTACTGAGCTGCCCTTAGTATATGCTTGCTACGCCTTGGACAAGCTTCTAGGAGATACTGCGGCCTTAATATGCATGTCCAAAATTTTCTGCAGCGTTTTCAGCGGGAAGGAACTTAAGCTTACAGGCCTAAACACTTTCGGTTTTTTATTTCCCTTCGCTATGAAAAATACCCTAGTCGCTCCCCATAAGTGTGGCACATAGCTCTTGCATCACCTAAAAGTCACCTTTAACCACGGCACGGATAGACAGAGTGCATTCTGGAATTTTTCTGTTCCTAAGGGAGAATTGTAAGGGTCTAGTCAATGGATTGAGCACTCTATTTTACTTTGCGTTAAGATGTATTCGGAATACAAGTAGTTTACCGCCGTACTCCTTTCATAGCTAGGAATTATCGTGTTCTTACAGCATGGAAAGTGCACACGGACTAGTTCTTGTAATGAGTCTTGCCTGTTGTCCGTCCACTTTTCGCTACTTTTGCGAATTAGACCGGATGAGGCGGGGTTTTCGGTTAATAGTTTATTAGTCACCTCGTGGATCCTATTAAAGCCACTACAAATCAACTTCTTGTAGTTTCTTGGAAGATCTTTGTATTCGTTCCAATAGTCCTCACCTTCTGTTAGATTGAAACATTCCTGTACTTTGTGTCTGCAATACTCAAGCTCCTTGTTCCACCAAGGGGGCTTAGTTTTGTGCTTGAGTCGCAGAGTAGGGCATGCGTAGCGAAGAGCTGGTCTAAGTCTCTCGACTAATAGTATCTGCCTGAGATCCCACATTGTAATCCTGGAATTTCGTTTCTGATCTCTGTTTCCAATCTAATGGAAAAGTAGATGTGCATATGGTCAGAGAACGACAGTGTGCTTAGCAATTTTCAGTTTTCTACCTGCTTTATTTGTTTATAGTGTTATGTCCAGAACGTTTCTGGATGTGGGTCCTACTTATGTAGGTAAGTTCCTCACCTCGATTGGCTACTACTAGACTATTTTGTAAAGTAAAATTGATTAGAAACTCACCTCGCTGGGCTGTTTCATATCGTAGCATAGGGCGTTAGTATCAGCGCCCATCACCAAAACCTGCTTCCTTTTGCTGGGTGTAGCCGTCAGTCTTTGAAACTAGGAACTCGGCCATTGGCACCTCTTGTGGCATATAACAGGATGCAAGGAGTAAAGACGCATCCTTGGCACCCTTCACTGCCACATCCGCCAGGTCATCTGTGGAAAGACTAAAGTCAATATGGGAATCTAGACGTTTCTTCACCAATATCGCTGTTCTTACCTTGTTAATTACGCTCAGAGTGTATCCTGTGGGGTTTTATGATTTTGGCCCTGCGATCACGTTACCCGATGAAATCCATGATTCCTGGACTAAAGCCACGTCGTAGCCGCTCTTCTCTGAGTTGAGAAGAAGCTCGGCAGAAGCGATCTTGATTTTGTGGAGGTTCACTAAGAGTACCCTCAGCTCTTGGTTTTGGACCATTCGAATGCTGACTGGATTCTTTCTCCACCTCCATCTTCTATAGGACAAGCGAAGTTGCCATGATCTCTTCCGGCGAGATCGTTTTCAACTTCACCCTTCTCCAACGTGGTTTTGTTGCCATCCGCGGGGTGGCGCTTTTTGAGGCGAAGGAACAATTCCCTACTCTATCTTCCCGAACCTCGCTTACGGAATACCTTTTGCCACCTTATTGATCTGGAGGATGTGATCTTGATGTCCTCCAACCCTCCAGAGCTGGTTCCGGGTCCATCACTCGAGGTATGATAAACTTCGGCTTGCGCAAAAATGGAATATTTCTGCGGTCCACCACCTCCAGTTTCTCTTCTTTTCACGGGTTTGGAAATGTTCTGGCCACTTCCTTTACCAATGTTGGCGTTGGATCGTCGTTCCATTCAAGATTTGGACTCCGCTAAGCCATCCTGCTCCATCAAATGACGACATGGAGTACAGTGATGGTAAGGTGAATCACAGCCTTTCCAAGGATATCGCCATGCCAAGTAATCGAGGTTTTTGATTGTTGCGCTTTTATTTCTGTACAACAAATCACAGGATTTTGCGTTTCAGTGGAGCCATTGCTTGATCTTCCGATCTTCTAAGAATGTAGAGTTTTTCATTTATTACAACACGATCTGCTTAGTTTTATGGCCTTCCTAATAAAATAATCTCAGGTTTAAAGCTATGGACTTGGAATAACAGTCACTCAAACATAGTCGTAGTCGTCATAATTGATAATACTTAAGAGATAACAAACATATTTGAGTGGTACTAACGGTGACCAGTTTATCAATAGTCTTGATTTCTTTATTAACCCATATTCTACCAATAATCATTAGTCTACCCGTTTAGCCAATATTGTATCATTGTTTCTTTGAAATTCAAATATTTTAGTGAACACTTTCTCAAAATTTTTCTCCAAATTTAATAAATGTATATATTCAATAAAATGTGTAAAGTTACCTCACAGTCGTTCCAACTCACATAATACACACCTTTGCTCCGTAACAACTTAACTGTAAAGCTTCGTCGGTCACGTGTCCACACGCCTTTCCAAACACGCGCTCGTGAAATTGTCGCAGCGCTGCATAAACACCTTGACTGTAATGGAGCGCAAATAGTGCAACAGTCAGCTGCAGCCTTTAGTTGCTGGCAAACACGTGACCTGCGTTAAATATACCACGCAAAGCGCACCTTTTCAGGTAATTTGTGAGGTGAATTTAATAATAATGTGGGCACGTGATCGCAACAAGGCACAAGGCGCTAAAGTGCATGCGGTGTTGACAGCGCTATAGTTCACTTCGTGGCAGTACAGTTATGTTAGTAGCAACAGCTGTACTGTTAAATGACCACACAAAAAATATAACCGCACACACATACTAGTTTGCAGCTGCCAACGGGAGTAATTAAGCAACTGTGTGTTACTAATGCAGGTATAAAATATAGCAGGGTTGCCAAGTGTTACTGAATGAGTACTTATAATGTTTCACATTGAGCGTAACTGTTGCTGAATTCTCTTTAGATCTGAATGTTTCGGACCCTTTTGGCTCCAGTTCTTGAGTTTCGATGCAAGGCCTGTCAAAAGCTGGTTTAGAGATAGGATTTGATTTGTGGTCTTGACGAGCAGAAATTTGAACACAGAAGACTCTGTTTGGGATTTCTCTACTTTTCCGGTTATATGACCCTTTTCCACATAAAATAGTCATTGAATTTCCGCTTCCTATAAACAAGACGACTATTAATCGCTTACCAATGGAGGAACGGGGGTGCGGTCTAATAAAATAGCTTAATCAGGTTACATAGTGAAAATTAGGATTCTCAACAATCCTTGCTTCAAATGGCATGCCAAATTCCAGACAAACTCTATTAGATTTATAGAAAAAAGTTTTTTCGAATATTTCGACGAGCGCTTCACTTATTGACATTCCTCAACGCACAACTCCACCTACCCAAAGGCCACAGGGGGAAGCCAATAAACTTATATAAACCCTCTCATGTATATGTCATCTTCAAATGCCGTGCATGCAGCTTTTATGTCTTCATTTAATTTAATTTAATTTTGATGCTCTGTAGTTCCCAAAACGTGTCGTTTTGCGTGCGCCATGGCGTATGCGTATTATATATTAATTAATTACGTCGAATGAACAGACACGCGAATGTTCGCGCCAAAAGCGCACTTTAAGACTCGTCATACCGATAGGCTACGGCGGCTTTGTTTTTTCCCCCACATGTGTGGCTGTGTGAGTCGGCGTGACGGCTCATACTGTCGTCAGGCAGTCAGTCACACTTGAGTGAGGTTCATTTGCTTCATGCTTGAATTTAATTAACGTCTCGTTAAAGTGAATATGGTTGTCGTGAATATCTCCTCTTCGGCAAGGCATTAATTCTGAATGTGTGTTGCTGTGTGTTCAGTATGTATGCATTATGAATGTGTATGAAAATAAACGTGGGAAGGTAAATCGCTGGCGTAATAAGCTTTCTGGCTTCGTAAGTGCTTTCGAAAATATAACGGCATTTTATTTAATGAATTTTGATTAAATGTGATTTAGTTAGTGATTTTATGGCGCTAGGAAATATGTTTTTATATCTAGCTATTATTTTGTGTGTTGTACCCAGCAACATTCTTGCGATATAGTTAGAGACTTAGGAGGACTTTAAAAGTCTTTATCTCATAAACATTATTTAACTATATTTAAGCTTTAGATATATTAAATATGCACTTGGTTATATGCAATACGCTAAAATTAAATTTCAACATTTAATTTTCTACAAAACTCTGATTTTTTCAATTTGTCATGAGTTTATTTAATGAGTTATAAAATCCATTACAAAAAATGGCTAAAATATTTATACTTCATCCTATGACGTCTTTCAATGTTTGCGAAAAAATCGTGAAATACTCAGTTTTTAGAGCATACAATTTTCTACAAACCCTTTAAAACGAGATATTCATACTAATATACGTCGATATTTCTTAGATTTCTGAAACAATTCGAATCGTTTAAGTGACATTTATAAACAACTATCGATCAAACCCATCAAACTTTAATGGATGAACGGAAAATGAGATAATTTGAATGGTCGTGTGTTGTAGTGATTTGAAAGTGAATCACTGAGCCACAGCATGAATTTAAAGTGGTGAATTGCAAAGTCGATTTTTGTGTACAAATCGAAATAGTTTCATAGATATGATTTTACAAATAGATTTTTTTAACTAATCGTAATTGGCTGCTAAAACTTTAAAGACATTTTTTTCGAAATGCTTTTTCAGAATAAAAATTGGAATATTGACGTGACACCGCCTACTTTTATTCAAATATTCTTCTAAAATTCTTATCTCACAATGCGAAATTGGGCACCTACGCTCCATATAACACACTTTTAAATTCCGTCTGACTCTTTCCTTTCCAGTGTACTTACAAATGAAGAGCAATAAATTGAACGGGATAACACTTTGCACTATGAATTCCTTTAGAATATGCCACCTTGTGACCAAAAATTACTCAAATCGAATTTAAACTATGCAAGCCCCTAGGTACTTAATATGTGTGCCCCAGTATCAATAGTTGAATATCGGTCAATGTATGTGATATACTGTTGAAATGCAGAAAATCCTTTCCTGACGTATTCATGGTATATATATTGTAATATAAAGTAATTGTAAAAATAGTTCGATATTTACGTTTTTTGACAAACCTTTTATCGCATATGTCAGCCAGAGTATGAATTATAGGTATGTATATGGGCCATTCCATCAATTGGCGACATGGTTTTGTACCCGTGGTTCTCCGATTTTGACCAAACTTTAGAATATCATAATATAGACCAATGGAAGAATATCTGTTAACTTTTTAGTGGTCAAAGTTGCTCCATTGTTTTTTGGCGCGCACTTCAAATTGAGATCAAACAAAAAAATGACTTTTTCTTTTATTTTTTAATGACCTCAAAACTGAGTGAAAAAAATTTTTAAGTTGTCCAATTTTGTGTAAAAAAATCTCAGCTTTCTGATAAAAATATTTTCAAAATCCAAAAAAATTTTCAAAATCAAACAAAAAACATTTTTTTCCAAAAACCCGGTTTTTTTTTGCTTTTCCCCCAACTATTTTTCAAAATTGACCTTTCCATTCGATTCCTCGTTAAATTTTACATAAGAATCAGTGTTCAAAAATATGGGACTCTAATCCCATGAACAGCAAAAAATATGCAAAAAGCAGGTCACTGCTAGCCAAATCGTGTTTTCATTTCACTATGAGTGTCTATACAAAATAAACATAAATGTATTATCTGTTTTATTACAGATATAAAAAATTAGATGATTCAATTGGGTAGTTTTTAAGATTTTTGTTAGCAACAACATATTGGTTTTGCTTTTTCTCAATGTAAATTCTGGAATAGTAGAATCTCATTAATGTCCGTGAACTGTTCATTTCAAGTTAATCATATCTTTCGAGAGCTTCAAAACTCTCTGAACTACTTCAATGACTTTCTGTTTGGGATCTCTTTTCTATGAATTGGTATCTATGGTATAATCGCGTAAGCGGTGTCTATGCCAGTAAAGAAGAAGAAGATCTATGGTATGTAAAGGCAAATTATGGTTTACAACACATTACAGTTTTGGAAGTCAGAATCTCAGACAGTTGACAAATGTTGCTTTTGATTTCTAATACGGGTATAAATCTGTCATATTTTATGAAAATAACATGAAGATATTCGCAGAACTAAAATTATAATAAATTGGTATAAAATGAAATCCTCAAGGAAGTCAAAGATTGGGATGATTAGTTCAACACGTGGAGACAGCAAGTACAATCGGAAGCGCAGAGCAGCGTTCATACTTTGATAGAAATCAAATTAATTTGAATCAGTTTATTATTCTGACCTGACTGATCTTTATCAGTGTGCATAATGGCAGATAGACCTGGTGTTGAACGAGGTAAAGACGACGTAATTCTGTCATCAAGTACAAGATCTAAACGATTGCAAGACTACGTCACTATTGACAATATAACTTCGAGGGTTCGTCTATCTAAGATATAGTGAGTATAAATAGCAGCAACGACGTCAGCCACGATTGGAGAACCACTTCAGCCAAAACCCAAATAACCTCTATAAGTCGCTTAATATCCGTCTATTATGAGTGACTTGTAGAGGTTATTTTGCTTTTGGCAGAAGTGATTCTCCAATCGTGGCTGTATGGAGTGGAAGCATGGATCATGTTTTACAAGCGATCGAGAGAAAAGGTCTCCGAAGAATTTTTGGAGCACTATACGCACTTGAAATCTCCAACTGACGCCTTCGTGCACAATGCAGAGAGACTAGGAAAGGTTTATCGACTCAGCCAAAAACCGATACACGGTGGCAACTTGCAGATGCTGATTATTATAATCTAGGGACTAGATAGGATATGCTCCCTATTCCCGTCCGTGGCGCCAAATTCTTAACTAAGATGTTTATTCCTTTTATTTTTGGAAGCATTTTTCCATGATTTCTTTCCAAAAAGAGTATTAATTGGGAAGCTGAATTTGGTCTTGACACATTGAAACTATGAATTAACGAAATGCAAATGAAATATAAATAATTGAAATCCATCATGGTGTGTCACTCAAATGCTGAAAACTTTTAAATCGAAATTTGCGCAGAGAAAATTAAGTTGTTGTCATAGGTGAAGATAAAAAAGTGAATTGAAATCTGGGGGATAAAAAAAACAGGAAACAGCATCACGGCAAACAATTTTCATGCGCCAGCGCGCACATGAGTTTCTCACAAATGCACGCCTCAACAGACCCAGCGCCACCACACCCACTGCACCGCCAACGCTTAAGTAGAGCGCACTCATAATGCCAGCGCCGCGGCTGTTGGTTGACGTGTCTGCAGTTGAAATGAAATCGGCACTGATGATTAGTATGCAGAACACATACATATATACATATAAACACATAAATATGTATATACGGATCTACGCACATATACATATATGTATAAATAAACATGTACATACATCACAAATATCATTTAAAAGCTTGCCACGCTCCTCTTTCCAGCAGCTTGAAAGCTACCAGCAAACATACTTGATTTATTTATTTTTTTCCACTTGTTAGCGCTAGTATTGTAGTGCTTTAGCCGAACTAAGAGCAATGAAAAACAAAAACAGACGAAATTCACTGCTTTGCATTTCTTTTTAATTTCTGATGCTTTCGAAGCGTAATGGAAAAGCGCTAACGAATGCTTATTAATTAAATTTCAAACCCCAAACGAAATGGACGTGTGAAAAGGAAAGCTGCAAAGGAAGCAAGACAAAAAGAAAAAAAGGCAATCAAGAAACAAAAAAATCTAAAAATGAACTCCGAGTTCTACGAAAAGTGGCACACCAAAGCTAATGCTGCTTCCTCAAGTGGGCTAACTGCCCGTTGCGCCAAGAGCCTTTTCCACTCATAAGCACAACCGAATCTTTGCGAGCGGATGCTAAGCACGCGCCAGAGCAACGCAAATGAAACCCAAATGGCAAGCGGCAACAAATTAAAAGCAAAAAGTAAATTCGAAAAAAAGAAAATATTTGAAAAGTGCTTCCAGCTCTCAACGAGCGTTTCCTTAGGTTTGGAAATTCCTAACAAATAACATGCAAACATTTTTCTCACCTGCGCGAGTTGAATATTCGTTTTTATTCTTCGTTTTATGTTTATTTGTGAGCCAACCATCATTTAGGTATTCAAATAATTAGTGATTTTCAGTTTTTTTATTATCACTTTTATAACAGTACGAGGGTAGTTTGAGAAATCGGGAAGTTTGAAAAGCGTTTTTTAGCGTTGTTAGTGCCGTCTTTGCAGTTTCATTGGAATTTTGACATATGTATTTGTCATATGCACATTCAAGTTATGCGCGAGCTAAGTGAGTAAGGAACATAGATATATAGAAAATAATTGAGGTTTTGCACTGAGACCTATGATATATATGGTCACAAAAGTTCAGCACTCTAAATAATTCCAAGAGCTCGCTGAACGCGATGGATGTGGTCCTTTCTTCAAATTGCTGGCCAATCTAGAATCAGGTGCACAGGAGTTTCCTGTACCAAGTCGTAAAATCGGCAGCTTGCGTAAGAGGCTATGCCCATGTTGAACAAGCGCTTCTTGAGTCTGAGTCTTGCGCAGTATAAAGCGCTACAAGGATAGGGAATTTGTCTCGAGAGAAGTTTAACACATCTCTAAACCTTGCTAAGTTGTAACGTTCCAGTAGTAACTTGGCGTTGCACATTCCTGTTTTCTGCTGCCAGTGCTGTTCTCTCTCCACTCTCTCTCCTTTATTGTGAGGGACCCTTTTGCTTCCTGGAAGCTGCCATAGATATGACGTAGTTCGTCGGACAGCTCATTGCCACCTACTCGTTTATTTCCCGGCTCCCAGATCAGGTGTACACGGTTGCAAACTGATAACCCGATCAGCCTTTCTAAACACTCCTCCACTTATAGCGATTTGACTTCGATGATTGCAGACCTGCGGAAGACTGCTTTGCCTTCGATGCCAGTAACGTGACGATACCTGGCTTGCAGCCCCAGGATCTACCAGCTAGGCGTCTGCATATCAGGAGTGTTTTGGTGGCTCTGGACAGTATTAACTTCACGTGCCTATTCCACCGTAAACTTGAGTTTAATGTGAGGCCTAGGAATTTGACCACTTTAGACACCTCCAACTCCCTACCATCGGCCTCACGTGCGGAAGAGATCTTCGATTTGTAAAAGTGTCGACGGTTGTTTTTGATGGGTTGATATTTAAGCCTACCGTATTGCACCATCCCTTTGCTAGACTTAAGCCCCTTTGGACTATGTCGCAGAGAGTACATAGAACATAGATTTATAAGTATATTCAAGACCGAATCTCGAACAATCGACCTTTTCATATTTTTCGTTTATAAATCAAATACTAATATGTCGTTCCTCCTTTTCGCTGTTCGGTGCCAATTGGAGATTTTAAGTGTAGCCAGGTCCTTCTCACCTGGTATTTCCAACAGAACGGAAGTCTTCCTCTACATCCCCGGCCGGGTATTGCGTCGAAAACTCTCAGAGGTGGAGTGTTTTCATTCATACGGATGACTGGACCTACCCAGCGTACGGAGTCTTATTTTGCTAAACTAACTATCAAACGCGAGGTTCGCCTTTGCAAAGGACCATAAATCTTCCGCCTTTCTCTTGAAAACTCGTTACTTCGATTCATCAGTAGCTAGGGCATGATGAGTGACTTGTAGAATTTGGTCTTTGTTGTTCGAGAGAGGACGTTACAAACTTCTCAGTTGCCTACTCAGTCCGAAGTAGCACCTGTTGGCAAGAGTAATTCTGTGTTGGATTTCGAGACTGACGTTGTTGTTTGTGTTGATGCTGGTTCCAAGATAGATGAAATTATGTCCGACTTCGATGTTATTATTGTCAACAGCTTTTGATTAGAATACTTGCATTTTCTAAAAACCACTGACTCATCAGACCATCCTCGTCACATTGTGTCGCTCGTGGTTTGCATGAATTGAGCTCCTTAATTAGTTTCTTAATTGGTTTTCAACATTTGGCTTGGTGAATATGGCGAAAATCAATTGAAATCGTTTAATTGGTGAAGCGAAAAAAATGTGTCTTCAATTTTAATTAATTTTCATGCAAATTTCGAGGGGGTACGAGTAAGCAATTGCGAATTAATCACTGCAAGTGAATATGCGCAATATCGGGAAACTGTAGTTAAGTGAGAAAAGGGAAATATTTTTCAATTCCGGGTATGTATTTTTGATGGGTAGTGTGTATGATAATTTTATTAGTGGAAGACTGAAATACATACAATTATATTCCACGTGATCCGAATTATGTGATTTTACCATATTCATGCGTTTCAATATTCCTTTGTACTGATTGTCTTAGCTATTTATCAGCATTTATAATCTTTAATTTTTACCTTATTTGGTTGTATAATTCCACTATTATTCTATATATTAGTTTATTTCGGTCATTTAGCTCTCTAGATTGTGGGTTCAATGAATGTTTTTGTTTCTTTCAGAATTCCTTTGTTAGTGTATCATAGAATATAACAGTGATTGTTGGAGTCTAACAAACATCAAGAGGGGTTTGAATTTTTCAAATGGCAGATTTCTTACAGAAATGTGGTGAAAACTGAATGTACACTGTACACAAAAGTGTGTTGTCAGGTTGTTATTACTTTATTGAATATGCTATATGCTTCTCAAGAGTATTCAAGCTCTGAAATAATTCTAGCTTGTCGTTCTGACTTCCTTAACAGAGGTTAGGGGGATTTTGATGCCCACAAAAAGACCTTTTTTAACAAATAATTTTTTATATAAAAAATTTATTAATTTATTACGACTTCTAAGCATATCAAAGATCCTCATTTGAGCAGTATATTGCGAATTTTTCATAGAAAATTTTTGTAAATTCGACGGTTACTAGATAAGTATTGGTCGTGATTATGAATGGATTTGGATCAGTTTTTTCGATCAATCACGATTGAATCATTCAGTTTAGCAGAACTTTGAAAAATATCGATAATCGTGACCACCGACTTTGAAAGCATGGTTTCGAGAAAGCGCTATCCAAATTCTATTCAAGTAAGAGCTTTTAAGGCCAAGTTCCTTCAAAAATTTTGAAAAACTCGAAATTTTTTTTCATAAATTGCTACTGTATACTCGTAGAAATTTTATAGAATTAGCCGGTCAACAAGACCGAGAAGCAGGTATAAAAGCCGGCCGCTCGAACGCCTTTGGTAGCGGCAGCTACTGCGTGCCTTTGGTTTAAACTGATTTTTCTCCGAAGCACGTTTTTTCGCATGGATGACACGTTCATTTCAAAACTATTGCACTTATCGATGTGAACCAAACGGTATTTTACTCTTTAGAAGTCTGGCTATGGCCTGAAGCAGAACCAGAAATATTCATTGTTATTTAAAAAAGTTATAAACAATTAAAAGTGAAAAAAAGGGTTAAAAAAATTCAAGAGTTCGCCGTTTTTTATTTTTGTTTTTATTGAAAATGTTTCATTCTGGTTCAGGTCGTAGCTAATTTGATACAGAACATGAAATCGTTTTGTTTTTTGCTTTCAAATAATTCTTTTCCAAGAAATGATGTCATCCATTCACGAATCGGATGTGTTTCAGCAGCTATTTTCAGGACCGCTATTTTGAAAAAAAAAAAAAATGCTTTCAAGTAATTTAATATATTTACTTTCATATGTAAAAAATTGATTACTCAACATGTTTCGTAATAAAAATAAAATTTAGTGAAAAAAATTACGTTTTTTAGAGGAACCTGGCCTTAATGTGTATAAACAGAAAAGTACTTCGCTTTTCAGTTTCCCATTTTCTCTTTATTCTTGGAAGAAAATTTCCAATCTTTTTATCATTACCTGAAAAGAAATGTTCGTCCCTTTCATTTGTAGGAATTTTCTTCAAAAATGGCCCCCTTAAATTTTTTCGTAAGCTTCGTCGGTTAAAATTTATTAAAAGTCACAAACATTTTTTCAAAGCAAGTTATGAACTCATGAAGAAGCAAAAATATGCTTTAAAAGAATAAAAATTTAATCAAATACAGTTTCAACTCATATTTTCAACATTTCTGCAATCCAGCTTAAAAGGGTTGAGAGTATAAATGCTCTTCTACTCAAGAAATATGGACTCAATTCAAAATTTCCTTCATTTCATTTTAAAATTAGGAAAGTTTTCTTCAATTTAATTTTCATAGCTGTTGCTCTCACCCAATCAATTTAAAATATATTAATACAATAAATATATAATATATACCTTCACATTGCAAGTGAGCAAAAATATTTCAAATCCGTTTTTAATTTGCAATCTCCGTTCACTATAATTTGCATATTATTTTTCGAGTGATTTCCCCTTTAGGCAGTATTTCCTATCTAAATAAGCACATGTGTATAAAAATACGTATGTATTGTATTTAAATGCAACATATTTATGTATTTGAGCAAATTTTGTGCTATTTACATATCCTTGCACACCCCCATTTTTAGTGAATTCTGACTTTTTAATAATATTCCACTCGAATTTGTCAACAAAGCCAATAGAAAATTCCGACATTTCATCACCGTCACCGCTGTTGAAAATCAAATTTTAATAATTCATGCGCCACAGTGAAGCAGCAAGAGATATTGCCACACGCCGCACCCAACGGGGCGTATGAGTGATGAACGAGTGTCTGCAATAAAGATTGCCAACAAAAATCAAAGCAAACAAAATGAATGTATAAATAAGTGAATGTGTGGCGTACCAACAACCAGCAGAGTGGCTTACATACCAATAGTTGACACACAAACCGAGGCGGCAAACGCAGCAGCCGATGATGCAACGCAATGAATGTTTGAACGCTTGAATGAGGCAACAATTGAATAAATTACAATTGCAAAGCAATAAAAATGGCAACAACTAAAATTACAATTGCAATGTAAATAAAAACGTACGAAATATAGTATTTGCCAAAACCAATATACACGATTATAAATCAATCACATATTGTGTTGACAGCAGTCAAGATATTTAACTTTTCGACAGATATAAATTGTGCATATGTATGTAGGATCATGTTAAAATGATTCAAAAATAAAAGAGAAAAGTTGTTAATTTTAGCTGAAATGCTGTAATGTCACAAATTCATGTCAAATTGTGATATCTCGTCAAAAAAAAAAATCCATACAAGATCTTAATTTTGATTGTTCACTTTCTGTTGCAGCTACATGCTAGGGTAGTCCGATATCAGCGGTTGCGACAGATCGATATCTCAGAAACTAAGAGAAAATCTCGCGTGCATATAAATAGAAAGGTATGGCCAAATTAGCTCAGCTCGTCTCATCATAAATCTTTCGCAAGATCTTTCTCCCTTTCCTAAGGCCAACTCATCTGATGATGTCATTATCTATGTCTTTCCGCAACCCACAACCAATGAAAGATAATCTTTGTAAGTTGCAAGAGTATATAATGTTCGTTATCGAATTTACCCTTTCTTACTTGTTCCGCTTAAATTTATCTCAAATTTAAAAAACAAAATTTGGATTTAAAAATCTTCCAAAATAGTCGTTTTTTGTGAAAAAAATTGAATTTCTGAAAGGATTAAAAGTCGAAATTATTACAAAAATCGTATTTCTTCGATCATTAGCTGAAAAATATCGAAGAAGCTGGTGAGAAATTTGCGTCTTGGTCGGCCAAGCCATTTCGAAGAAATTTCCCTCAGCGTTCACAATTTTAGGGGTTGATATTTCTGAAACTATTTGCCGGATCTACTTTAACTTTTCAAAAAATGTTACTCAATATATGTTCATTCGTAACATATGCCAAAAAATCGATAGTTTGAAATTCACATGTGTATATAAGCCTCTAAAACTAATATTTCCTCACAAATTCTCTTCACTGAGAGCCGTTTATTGTCCATCAATGCATAAAACTGACTTAGTTTTGTATAAATTTTAATAATCTAGTATTTCGCTTAGTTAAAAATATTAAAAAAGTTTTATGAGTTGAGTCTAAAAAATATAAGTATGAAAAATTGCTCCAACTTTTAAGTTGTGCCATCAGTTTTTATTGACCTGCGGTTATTTGGCTGGACTTTAATACAGCCTGTGCAGATTACTAACATTTACTGCCGCGTCTATTAGCCTCCAACCACTTTAGGAATGATGCTGCGAACAAATTGTTTTAATTTCATACAACAGCTGCCACTTGGATTGGTGAAGCCAGCAATTTTGTCTAAAATGCCTACATCCGCTGGCGCCACACGACAAGCTTTATAAATCTACCAGTCTACAGTAGGCAACAGCAGCATAAAGAGACAGGTATGAGAGAGATATTTTTGTACGTCTCGACAGCGTCAAAGTCGCAGCTATGACTTTGTCACGGAGACGCTTCCCACCGCAAGCGCTTCGGTGTAATGTCGTTGGAATAAGGCCAAAGGGCTATCAGCATTTTGTTGTTTTTTCCACTTTCTCCTCGCTGTCGTTAAGTGTTTTCTAACCACATTTCAAAAGCGGGCAGAAATTTTCCTCAAACTTCTTGTGCATTTTGCACTCTGCTTCATCCCTCCCATTTCCACACAAATCAGCCATTGACACTCTTTCGTTTCGTTTACATAACACGTAGTCGTCGTCTCCTACGTACAGTGTTTGTCATACTGTTTGGAGCTGCCGCTTTGTCGATGCGCTCTGCATTGCCGGCGGCATGTGACTAAGCAAGTGTAAGCCAAAGCAGCGAAATCGACGGTAACAAGACGATGGATCTACACAGTGTCTCTAACATTTATCGTTCGTCATGTGTCAATGGTATGACTTTGGCTTGGTAGCGCATGTTATACGATTTCAGTGTATTACAACTGGTAAATAAAGTACGAATGATGCCACTTAGAATGTCGTTTGTTTTCTGAAAAAAGAATATTACGAGTCCTAAAGCCATTGACCTTGAGAACCTCGAGGGCTTATAAAAAAAATTACGACAAATTGCCTACTTTTACAGAAGCTTTGTTGATTTTAAGCCGTCCCTAAAAAGTTCTCAAAGCTCACATAAGGTTTTAGAGAAATCTCGAATTGAATCGAGGAAATTCGATCGAGATGGAAAATAGAGTGTGGTACTTTTTTGTTCAGCCATGGATCTATAAACTTGTCTGGGTGCCTGGCCTCTGCGAAATCGTCGGAAATTGTAAAGCCGTTAAGTTGACAAGAAAGCGCACCCTTACAGAAATCCCGTAAGGATGGGAACGAGCAGGTGTTCAGAGCTCAGTAAGTGTTGGTCAGCAACCAAGACTTGTGGGATTGCGAAGGCCTTCTGGCTTAGAGTGAAACGTACAAGGTTCATAGATGTATTAGCTCTTAGCAAGGTTCACATGAGAGAAGGCCTTCTCTGGCTGGTAATGCGTCCGAATAGTGTTTTCACTTATTCGGATGAAATGACTTAGCCACCGTAGTCTTTGTCTCTTAATTAACAGAATTGTTATTTTGCGTTGGATTTCGAGGCTGACGATAATTTTGGTGCTAATACTGGTTCCAAGATAGATGAAATTATGTGCTACTTCGATGTTATGACTGTTTACAGTGACGTGAAAGCCATGTCGAGAGTGCGACGACTTTTTGTTTGAAAACAGGAGATATTTCGTTTTGCCCTCGTTCACTAACAGACCCATTTGCTTCGTTTCAGTTGTGTACTCTTGTAGAAGACTGTAGCTTCTCCATGCAGATCTTCAGCTCGAGTTATTTTCTCCTTTTGGTGTTGCTCAATGTCAGTTTACACAGCCGTATTCGTTTTGCGGGGATTCTAAATTCAAATATAGCTGCATAAAGGCAGCTCCTTTTCGTGCTGTCAAAAGCAGCTTTGAAGTCGACGAAGAGATGGTGTGTGTCAATCCACTTTTCACGAGTATTTCCCAAGATTTGGCATGGTGAATATTTGGGGAGTTGTTGATTTCCCAGGTCTGAATCCACACTAATAAGGTCCAATCAGTTCTTTGACGGTGGGCTTTAATCTTTTACACAATACGCTCGATACAACCTTATATGCGATGCTGATTAGGCTTATTCAACGATAGTTGGCGCAGATTTTGAGGACTCCCTTTTTGTGGATTGGGCAGGGCACATTTAGATTCCAATTGTCTGGCATGTTTTCGCCCAAACATGTTCCTTATCCCTTCCGTTCCGTTGTCAACGATTGGAGAATAGGGTTCACTATCTCCTAGTGTTATGCTTTCACTGCCACTCCGGAGGCAGGAAGAGTGTTCCCTCCATAATTTCAGTAAGTTCTGGCCTCCAGTCACAAGATTCCTTCTGGGGTTTTTACAAGAGCATACATTATTAATGGAGAAGATATTTCTGTTTCGACAAAGAGTTTCCAATTATTCTAAGATAGATTTATTGGATGGATATTTCTTGTAGGACTTCATTTCGGTCGACATCAATATGATCTGAAATCGTGTATAGTATAACTGAGTATCAAACCTTACCTCGATGTATGTGGATCAGATTTTCTAACTCGATATTTTTGTCCCTTTAGAGCCCTACGTATACAGAATTACAGAAAGCAACCTCGAAGATAATTAACAACCTTAAGGACTGAGTCAAGACTAGATTCCTGGATCTATTTTATTTCATCTTCTTCAGTATCAACCATTATTCTCTGATGCTCGGGCCACCTTTAGAATATCTACTGTTTCTCATGCGAATTTCTTTAAACGAAGAGTGCTTAGTAATATTCTCGACCATTCTATCGTATCTTTTTTTTATAGTACCACTGATTATGTTTAGAAGAATCTGTTCTTTCATTCTAAGGAATAATCAGTATCAAGCACCATCCTACTTAAACATAGGGATATCGAGCAGTTAAGTTGCTCGCCTCATGTACTGCCTTCAAGTTACCTTTGTTTACGCTTCACTATTACTGTCTGATCTGGCAACCTCAATCAGTGTCATTTATAGCTGCCGGCGTTGAAATAGCACCCTAACTAGAAGTTATAAGCCTATTGCACAGCTATTTCAAGCGCGAAACCGTCAACAACAACAGTAACCACCACAATTTTACTACCATCAGCAATAATGGCAGACTGTTGCATGGCAGCGGTGGGCGCGGCAGATGAGCAAAGTGTGCGCATAAATAAAAATTTGCGACATGAAATGTGAATGCTGACTTTTAACCAGGTCGGCCGTCAACAAAACGCCAGCGGGTCAGCTGGAGCCTCAACACGTACACGCACACACACACACAGACACAAACGCACGCAGCCACTTGCTTGCTGTCGCAACAGGGCTGTTAAATTGTAAAACATTTCCGAGATATTTTGTTGAATTGCAGCTCTTGTTGGCTCGTTTTCTCGTTGTTGTTGTATTTAGTATGCCATCATTGCCGTTGTTAACGCGCTGTATTTACATGCCGTCGTGGTAACAAGGACCGTTTGTCGTTGTGCGCGGCATAATTGAGTGCCGCAGGTCATCAACGAGCGGCTGAAATGTTGTAACAACAACACAAAATACAACAAAAGCACTAATAACAACAACTACATGCATTCCCAGGCCTATAAAAAGCGAGTGGTGTAAGCTTGCCGCCAGAAAACATCAAATTTTATTTACATAACGGCCGTTAGTGCGGAAGTGTGGGCTTACGCGGCGCAGCGCTTGCTTGTGTTTGTGCGTGGTGTGGGTGGTGGTGGCGCAGCAAAAGTAATGCTTGCTATTTGATATTTGAGTGGGTGCGCAGGCGTAACAGCATTGTTGTAATTTGCCGTAATATAAGCTAAACACACTTCAGGCCATTATCCCATCCTGGCACATTTTTGCCTTTCGCTCCGAAATTTTAGTCGACAAGCACTCAAAGCCTTTTGCGCCTATTTGGCCCGCAAAACAGGTAATAGTGGCTGCTAGACAAAAGAAAAATCAGAGAGCATTTCGTTGTTACGCAACCCAGTTGGCTCACGGGCATTTGCACAGGATTTTGTGAGGTATTATTTGTGTAGAAGCCAACAGGCATTTCAACCCGTTCTCATCGGTTTACTTCGTATTTTTCACGCGGCTTGGTAACTTAATTAAGCAGCACTGATGCATGAAAAGAATTGGCCACGAAAATTGCCAATCACATATTTTAAAGGCGCAAAAAAGCACAATAATTAATATCGAAAGGGATAAGTTACAGTGGTCAGTTTTTTGGTTCATGTTTTTTTAAAGGAAATAAACAACAAGAGAAAATGAAGTCTAGAAATAAGAAATTCATTGTTTAAAAATTGAGGAATGATTTGATGTAGAGAAAAAATGCATCCTTTGGTTCTAAACCTTGTTGCCATTTTGAAGGTAAACTAATAATATCATCCTTATAGGGATAGGGTAGGAGGCGAATAATGAGTAATGAATTATGAAAACCTTACTCATCATTAATTCTGGCTTGTCTAGGCCCAGCTTTCGTCTTGATTCGCATCAGCAATGGATCGATTTTGTTGCGATTTTGCAGCGATTCGCAGCTGTTCTTGCGTGAACTTTCGATTAGTTTAGGTTAATAGTCTACTATAGGGTTTTTGGGGCTTTACAAAAGTAGACCGCCATATTTCTTCACGCTCTTTGAACATTTCTCTTTAGTAAGGTTTGTCGTTTCGTCATGCAAAGATATAGGATCCAACTACGAGTCGAAATTATCAAAATTTACTACAGAAATTCGCAGTCAGTGGCCTCAAATTTAAGAGTGGGTTTTTTAATAAACAAAAACGGTTTGGGATATCAACTAAATTCTTTATTCTTGTGAAAGTACATTCATACGTACTTTATGAGTATCCATTGAATCACTAAAAAATTATGGTTTGGTGTGGTTTATGGGCCGGCGGCCAGTCAGTTGGCCGCTTCGGTTGTGCAATTTGACGCCATAAGACTATTTCCTGTAGGGCTATGGTCTATGCCAACATGCCAGCGACGATTGAACGGCCGGTTTATGTTTGAAAACCGAGGAAAATTTTGTGCAGCGTCTGGACTTCTGCGAGCATGCCCGTGGTGGCCATGCAAAAGAAATAATGGCGTCGAATGTCACAGAAATAAAGACTCTTATTGAAAAACCCGTTAGTTCGTGAGACCACGCATAGTCCCACTTTAACAGCTAGAGACCCCTTTCCTTTGTGGTGCCCAGAATTTCTAAGTATGGATCAAAATGACCGTTGCAAGCACCCAGAGCTTACTACAAATTTATTGAAGCGGCTAGTTTCAATTGCAGCCAATTCGCGAGTTTGTAGAAAGTATGGTGACCGATACGTTTAAGCTTAGTCTGCTTTAAGTTGAACAGAAGAAGAGAAAGTGTCTATATGTTCCCAATTAATGTTCTTCTAGGCATCAATTTGACAAGTTGCGGTGTCCCAAAACAATACTCACACTGCGAAAGTGCAAATGTAATAGGGCCCAATTGAGTAACTATATATATTAAAAGCAGGGCTGGTTGCTAAACAATGTTTGCTGAGATGTTGCGAGAACGAAAGACTCAGCGTCGAATGTACGAAGACAGAAAAACCATTTACTCGACTCATCCTAATAGAAATTGAGTTATGGTGCCTTTTGTTGCAAATTTATCGGCTTTACAATTTCCGACGCTTCCGCTGTAGGTAGTCACTCAGCCAAATTTAATATGGAGCAGCTTGACTTGCTTTGGGCTCATTGTCAGCGAGCTCAAGACCTGTAAAATAAGTCTGCTTCATAAAGGAAGTCGCACTTCGGAGAAATATGTCTGCTAATACCTTGATCGATGCCACTTATGCGTGAAATATATAAAAGTGGCTTGGTCGTCGGAAACAATTGCGAATAGAGAGCCCCCGACAGAGAATTTCCCCTTCTAACTTCAATTTGTGCTTTGATCCAAACTTCACTGAGCCTCTTTTCCAGTGACTCCGCCCCATCCACATATCACTCAGAGGTATACATACGGAGAAGATGCAAATAGGCGTTGGATCCGCGACGTAGTGGTTCAAGTTATCAGTAATGCAGTCGATGTAAGACAGGATTTCTTCAGAGAACCTTAAAGTGTTCGGTTTCCCAGAGTCGGATAGTAACCATCGAAGCAATGTACTCACTGGCTATGTCTACCGATGCTAAATGCAAAATGCCTTTAAGTCCCATTGTTAGGCTTGGGGTATGAATAGTGTTGCCAAAATTAACGCAAATTTATTTAAGGTAGAGATTCACGGGAGCACGTTGTTCTTTTTAGAGTTATCTAATTAAATATTTTATTACAATATTTTAATTTTTTGTACCACTATAAAGCAAAGCCACATATTTCACAATAAACTAAATGTTCCGGGCACTTCAGTCGACCAGGTGGCATAGGCATAAGCGAGGTCAGCGAAAATCTGTCGAATGTACTAAAATGCGAAAGCTCTGCGAGATTGCAGCAATTTATTTGCAGTCAGTTAATTATGTTGTTTCGTTTATTGCTATTTTGTATTTTGAAATAGGTATTCTCAACTACTGAGCTAACTAAGTACTTCTGCTAACTAACTTTTCTGCCCAATATCATTTGGCGTGGCACGAATGCGGCATTATTCCCCACTTAATTATCGCATATATATTCTTGTTGTTTTTGCTGCTGCCATAACGGCAAATTGCCAACGAAATTTTTGCAGTCAAGCCCATCTTAAAATCATACAATTTTCCGCTTGGATTACTTTGTGAGCATTTCATTTCGTGACCATTTTTCGAGCACTTTGCCACTCTTAATTAATTCCGGCTTAATTTGTTAATGGCGGAATTTATGAATGCCATTTGATATTCGACGAGGTAAAATCCGTTTTTAGGTCAGCAATAAATTGTCATTTACCTTAGTAAAATAAAGGTTGGTGTAGGCATTCTGTTAAATGGAAACTGTATTTACAATTTTAAAGTCAAAAGCTGCTCGAAAACGATGGAAGGAATTCGAAGGGCACCACACCTCGATAATAAAAGAAAACTGTCAACGTTAACGTGACTCCGTTTATTGAGAAAATTGAGTGATTTTGGAACTAATCGTGCTTTCACATTTCTTTCATTCAAAATGGTTTGCACTTATAGTCTAATGATGTCAGTAAGATCTCTGATTGTTAATCCTTGATTCTCGTCATCAACACGTTCTCGACACTCTTTGAATAATTATTCAGAAGGACAAGCGTATACTAAACACCAATGATTATTTTGATGTGAAATTTGAGGCAGATGTCACTGCTAATCATATTAACCTAGAAAAAAAAAAATCAACGAATGGACTTTCGGTGGAAAGTTTAAATATAGTCTTACTATATTTTGCACACAGTAGTATATAATCGTAAATGATCAGTAAGACGAGCTGTCGATTTAGCCATGTCCGTCTGTCTGTATATACACGAACAGGTCCCTCAGTTTCTGAGATATCGATCTGCATATTTTTACGCATTCTCTTTTCTTGTTCCGACCTCAATTGGATATAGCCGCCATATAAACTGCCCTTTTAAGTAGCTTAGAGCTTCATTGCATTTGTTGATAATCTATATAATTTCAGGCGTCTTCTTCTTCGCAATAGGATTTCCGTAGTGATATCCTTTTAAATGTTTGCTTTTTTTGTTCTAATAAAACTGAAGTTGGTACCTTTTTTGTCGGTTGTATGTTGTACTGATACTCTCTTGAAAACAGTATTGTGTTTGGTTATCCCTATAGTGGACATTCTACATGGTCTGAATGCAAGAATACTGTTCGTTCCGAATGAATAAATAAATCTTCCACTGTCGAAAGTACTCAAAATAGACTTATGATCGCAAAGGCGCAAAAGAATGCCAATCGTTTCACCAAAAATACACAAAAAATGAAGCCGTCGGGAATCGAAGTGAAATTAGCGGTCTGGCACTCTTGATATGGGTTCATATTCTACTTATTTGACGGCGTATTCTAGTGTATTCTAGTGGCAGGGATCCCCAGATCCGACGAATTTCGTAAGACAACTGTTTCAAAGTATATGTGCGTCTTCTACGATGCTTCTGTTAAGCATATCCCGCACATTTTCATTAGGGTTTGCATCGGGCGACTGCGATGGCCAATCCAATGTAACGATGCCAGATTGAGTTTTCCTCTGAGGACAGAGCTTGTGCAGAGCTGCGGTGTTTAGGATCGTTGACCTCCTGCAGAATCCAATCTTCATTTTTTCTGATGAACCATCATTTGGCAGATAGCAATAAAGCCTTTTTGTAGGTTTTTATCATTTTCTCGGCATTCAGGTTGCCAGTAAAGTGGTGTAAAGTGCCGAATCCCTGCTTTGAGAACCTTTATTCCATGTTTTACGGTCCGCTGAACAAGCCTATTGGTGGAAGTTGACCAGGCTAGCGTGAGAATAGAACGTGCCCATATAGAACATTCATCAGTAAAAATGACATTTTCAAAATCTCTATTAATATTCTCATGCGCCTAAGCAAGTCGCTTTGTCACAAATTTTTCAGTCAAGAGGCTTCTTCATTGTGTTGCGCCATTTCAGATCATTAGTATGAAGAAGGGTTCGGGTAGTTTTGTAGGATATATCTAAACCTTTTGCCATTAAATTTTCTTGTCCTTGCCGCAGTGTTAAAACAGGATTCCGCGAAAACAGATTCAATATTTTTTTTCATCTTTTTTGTTCACTTTTCCTATCGAACCACGTTCTGGTAAATCATCGGCATTTTTAGCCATTATATATCCCTGTATCCACTTCAGTACAAATGCTTCGACATTCTCATATATTTGGCAGGCGCTGATTGCGACATTTTGGGACCTTTCGGGTGGATGCAAAGGAACACAGCTTCGTAGCGCGACGCGTCCTTAGCATTTATGGCGTTTAACGTGATTCTCTTTCAACGGATCAACGACAACTGAACCTTTGTTGACAATGCATTAAGGACAAAGATTCCCCCTATCGGCTCGCTAAAGAATTAGAGCGAAATCTGTCATTAACTGTCCGTAAAGTCAACCATGCTCTTACTTGACGGACTGTAATTTTGAAGATTTGGTAAATATTTTGGTTTTCTTTGCATTTGAAGATAAATGTAGTATATTTCAAACTGCAAATGACTACTGCAGTCCTGTTGTTGTTCAACTTTTATTAAAAGTCAACTCTCATTTTTATGTCATTGAAAATTAACTTTAACAAATCTGCCTTGATAGCTTAGGTACATAGTTCTTTCGTCATGTCATGGTGTATTACTCAGTAATGCATATGTAAAATCACAAATAGACAGTTGTATATTCAAATCTATATACATTACGCTGTCGGTTACTACCAAAGTTGATTTTTATTTGCGCTCTCTCTTACCTCTTAAGTTCCAGCATTTACTCTAAAAAATGTACACAACGTAAAAAAGCTTTTCATTTCAATTTAGGGTAGTAGTCTAGTAACTTATGCCTTTTTTCATGACTTCTTTGGAGGGTGGTTTTTTATAGGAAAATAAAAATGAATTATCTTGAGTATTGAGGGTGTTTTTATTTACATATTGAAAATATAAAAAAAAAAAATTATTTGAAAAAATTTAAAACTTTATTACTATTATTATTGTCACTCAAAGTTGGAACCTCAAAAACAAAAAACAAAAAAAAAAAGAAGTGGGTGGCCCGGGTGATTTTGGCTATTAATGTTATCTGAAATCAAATATTCTTGTTTATTCTTAATCTATAGACATGTCATTCTGGTCGGAACTACTGAAGTTAAATTTCAAGGGTAAATAACAAAATGGCGGACTTTGAAAAAAAAAATCATTCATTTTTACCACAGAAAGGGTTGTAAAATAAAAAGTTTGGGGTGAAAAAGCATATCGTTAGTTCCGACGAGATCTATAAGTATGTGTAAAACAGCCTCTTAAAATTTGAAAGCCATCGGTTCGGTAGAAAAAAAGTTAGGACCCGGGTCGACCAGAAAAACAATGTTTTGAGGAAAATGCGTTTAAAGTTCAACAACTCCGAGAGAGAGAGGACTCCGAGGCGCTCTAAAAAATTCGTTATAACTCCCGAAATATTTCTAATTTCTGTTTGAAATTTTCACAATATGTTCTCAAGACATTGTACTTTCAAATTAAGCAAAAAAATATTTTTCGATTTTTTGAATCCAAGTTACAAGACTACTACTTTAAACTGTGCCTCAATCATTTTATTTTTCCTATACATTTTAAAGAAATTTTTTGATATTTGCCATCAATGCTTTATCATCAAAGCAAATAAATATACGATTTTAAGACAACAATATTTCAATAAGAGATTTTTCGATCTAAAAAAAATTTAATAATTTTTTCATAGAAACATTCTTTAAAGTTAAAGTTAAGCGTCAATTGTACTGCATTCATGCAGTACACCATGTCGTATGAGCAACGCAGAATGAATAAATCACTTGTACGAATGCTCAGTTCATTTGATGTGCAGTTTGGACTGCGTATAACTTTAACAGGAACACTAATATATTTTTTATTATATTTGAAAAGAAAAAAATAATAATTTTTGTTGAGCGGAAAATTTTGTGTAATAACATTACTTCTAGTTCAAAGTTCAAGATTTACTTGTAGAACGCAAAAGATTAAAAAATTAACTTTGAATATATGAAAAAAGTGAAATGAAATGATTTAGGCTCGTTTTAAATTTAAAGTAAATATCTTGTGCAAAATTGCAAATTCAGCGTGCATTTGCACTAACTTTGGAAATATAACGGGCACATTAATATTGTATATTAAAATAAATTAACGGTAATGCTAGAGTTTGAATAAAAACTCCATTTCACACCTTTGACATTTAACCCAGTTAAAAATGAATTACAGCCTAACGTTAAATAGAGCGAAATAAGTGCGGCAAGTGGTCATTCGAGTAAATAACGGAACTTCTATATTTTATGCTCTTGCAACCAGTTGCTTGTAGTTCTGTTCACCTACCGGTTGTACGTATCACCTAAAATTAAACGAGATGCAGACCTAAGCCCCCTTTCCGTAAACCACACATATACATACATATAAATGATTAGGTTGACGAGAAAAGTTGAAATCCGGTTGACTGTCCGTTCATCCGTGCAAGCTGCAACTTGAGTAAAAATTGAAATATCTTGATGAAACTTGGTATGAGGGTTCTTTAGCTAAAAAAAAAATCGAGTTCGTAGCTGGGCGTAATCGGACCACTGCCACGCCGAAAAATCGCAATTAACTAAAAAATCTTATAATGACTTCTACTGACGATCTAAAAATTAATGAAATCGGAGGGTAATCCCGCTCACTCCCCATGTAGCGTTAATGTAAAAACTACCAAAAGCGTGATAAATCAATAATTAAATACGTCAGAGACATTAAATTTTATCACCTAGATGGTATGAGAGAACCTTAAGAGAGCTGGTGTAAAAATTGGACGATGGGCGTGGTATCATTCACTTTTTGGTGAAATCCCATATCTCGAGACCCGACCAAACCGACTTCGACAAAATTTGATACGTGACATTCTTCTTACATTCTGACCTTTTAAGTAGGGCTGTATGGGATTTTCATAGTTTTCTATTACATATCATATCTTGAGAAGTATTAATGGTAGTGAGTTTGACTTTGGACCTTGTTTGTAGCAAATAAAATTTCCTACACGATTGTCATGTACATTTTTCCTATAGCTCTTGTCATTTACAAGGCATATATTAAAAAAAATGCGAATTTCATGTAAAAATCAGGTTTAAAGTTAAAAAATCAGGTTTAAAGTCTCGCCGGTGTGAGTTAGGACTTTGTTGCACGTTTGTAGACTGAAAAATTCTGAGAAATATGCGTCTAAAGTAAAACGATGCCATAAAATACCTCTTATCCGTAGGAATTTAAAGATTAAAAATTACATTTTTAGTGTATTTTCAAGGGAAAATTTTTACATGCAGTTCTTAATGTTAATACAAAGGACTAAAATTTTCACGGTATTTCCAAAGAAATTACGTGACGGGTTTAAAAAAACTTAATAGTTTAAAAAAAAAAAAAAACAAACATTCTAGCGCCACCTTATGGACAAAACTTGTTTAAATCCAATAAAAACTTTTCAAGTCACCAGGTTACGAATATTTAGACCTCGATACCTATAGTTGATTTTTGATCGAAAATCTCGGTCAATGTGTGATATGCATAACAGAAATTAGAAGAAAATTCTTCTTTTATAATGGTAAGTCTGCATGTCGAGAATGGGATGATTCGGACCAATACTTCTTATAGTCCCATATATTTAATATACAAATTTTCGATATTCCGTATATATCGGCCAATATGTGAGTTATCACAATGAAAATAAGATAAGGTATTTTACTCATAACCGTATATCTTTGTGCTAAAAACAGATAAATAAGAGCGAAAACTTGGCCTAGCCCCTATACAACTAATATCAGGATTTTCGAACATATGGCTGATTTTACTCTATATGATTGGTTTTACACCTTAAATTATTTCCCTGGCCTTGATTCTAGCAATTTTGCAAGAGTATAACATGTTCGGTTGTACCCGAACTTAGCCCTTCCTTACTTGTTTATTAACATTAAGTCCGCCGATACTTCAGAACTTCTGAAATTTGGTTCTGCCTAAACTACTTACTTACGATATTTTTATTGTGGGTCCGAATTCAATTGTCTCACCAAAACTGGATGTTACATTTAGTCAGAGTTGCATTTCTGGTAAAAAATTTGTCTTCAAAATAAGCATGAAGAATGGTGCTATGTTGGATTATACTACAAATTTTATCTACGTTATTTAAGAAGTCATTTCCGTTAGTTGGCCGTTTACATAATATAATATATATCAGCATAAAGATTTGTGATCTCAATGTTCCTCTAGATTCTTCATGTCTGCTGTCGCTGAATTGCGCTATATCATATATAATGGTGGGATATATCTGGATAAAATTATTTAGAATTTTATGCTTTGAATAATATTATGATGTGTGATGTTTATCGATACATTTCCTTGGCCATTGATAATCACATCTCGACTTCTGATTATTTGACTAAAATTTGATATAGTCTAATAAAAGTGAATGCTTTTCTTACCGTTTCGTAAATTTATATCAAAACTAGTTATGTATTCGGACTTACTCTTTCTTTAATACTAAGTCCAGCAATACGCAAATGTATTTTATGTATGTTTGGCCTTCCTTAATAGATTTTTTGTTGTGGGTTCGAATACAATTGTTTCACTAAAAAGGTAGAGACTTCCAGCATTTGTTCGGAATTAGCGATTAAACAGCTGGAAATGTATTTGTTTTCCAAACTTTGTATTTAAGGTCAGCAGGTGGAATGATGGGGTTACACCAGTATTCAGAGTCTGAAAAATATCACAAATTTAGGTTTTCAAACACATTCGCTATTACTCTTACAAA
Source organism: Bactrocera correcta (assembly GCA_027475135.1). Classification (NCBI taxonomy): domain Eukaryota; kingdom Metazoa; phylum Arthropoda; class Insecta; order Diptera; family Tephritidae; genus Bactrocera; species Bactrocera correcta. Next base: position 35,551,182 of record CM050323.1, on the reverse strand, counting down.
CAATTCATAATCTCCTTAACAACTGCAGCAAGCACGCCTCATTGATTATTTGTCCTTGGATACCCAAACTTGACTTTTTGACCTCACAAATCTTTCATAAAATGCATTTTATTTCATAATAAATCCTAATTGACTTTTTAGCATTAAAATTCTCAACCACTTAACCGCTTTTCTAGTCGACATACAAACACACATACTTTGACACATTTGAGTTAAATAATATATTTCTGTAATCGCCGCTTGCAAATGCGAAAATAAGTGTATAAATGTAGATGTACATATATCAAAAGTTATATGTGTTTTCCACACACACTACATATATATATATATATTTACTGTATATATATTTGCTGTATATATATTGTGTTCGTTCAGCCATTTGCTCTATGGAAACTATGTAGCATTAATTATGCGCATTTGTTTGCACAGCTGAGCAATTTTTATGCCATTTAATCACTTTAGTCGTGCGGTCAAAGAGGCGAACAAATGCGAACACCAACACATGTCTACACATTTATGTAAATGCGTATGTTCTAAAACGTATTCAATCGTTTGTGTATTGTGGCGAATAGTAATTTTCCCCATAAGCCTCGTTGCTTACATCTCAGCTCAACTAAGCCGCTGGGCAAACTCGCGCTCATTAGTGTGGTTGCCTGTATTTAAATAAACTAAATGAATGTGCTGGGAAATTTTCGAAATTGCCTTTACACAATTTTACATGCTGACATGTGTGTGCATGTGTTCTTCAAGCGGTCTTTTATTTGTTCTCTTTCGCTGCAATTTTTATTTATTGCACCCGACGGCTTCAGCGCTTGCCCGTGAGTCCTTTGCCACATATAATTGTGGCATTCTAATGGGTCTTATGGCAGCTTTTGGTGTGTTATTTTGTTTAATTTAGTGTCGGCTCCAATGAACATACAATAATCAGATATTATAGTGCTGCGTATGCAGCAAAGTATTTGCAATTAATGTGTATGCAAGCTAAATTGCTTTTAATATTCAATGAATTGAATGTTACTCATACGCCCTGTAAACGGCAAGGTAATTGTGCGACTTTTGTAGGTTAACGAAAATAATTAGGCTTTTAATTATTTTGATAAAGGTAGTCGAGTGACATTGCCATATGGAAAATGTAGTTTTAAGGGAAAAGGTCTTTATGCGTATGTGTGGAGATTTTATTATAGAGAAACTTAATTATTTTTCAAAAAAAATTGGGTAAATTTATTATTACCCACTACAATTTTTTTTGTTTCCGCAGGTGTAGTTAAAAACCTAAAACTGTTGGCCAATGACTAAAAAATATTTTTTAAATCATAAAATGAAATTTAAAAATTTACCGAAAAAGGAAATTGTTAATACCTTAGCTGTTGCTACATTTCTTTGAAATATTCATTGCATTTAATGCTGAATGGAGTTACATGGAATTTAAAAATTTCCTTTAAGGGGTAATTTCCTATAAAAGCACTTAATATTTAAGTATACATGTATATGTATCCATTGCATATACAGAACATGTATGTATGTCGCTTAAACACTTGCTAATTTAAACGTATTTTTTTATTTCCCAAAAATTTCTCTCCAAAGGAAGTTTTTTTTTAATATATTGGTTTTTTTTTTATTTTACTCCGAAATTTTGTTGGATTTAATATGGAATGAAAAGTTACGTGGAACATGCGAACAAGAGCTAGGAGAAATTCTTAGCAAAAGTATATAATTTTATACACATCAGTGCATGAAATATAAACTAATTTCAAGTGTTTTCAAATTCTCACAAATTTCCCTTAAAATTTTCTTTTAGGGAAATTAAAAAAAAAAATATATTTCTGGCATATTATTATAAACCTCAGATTTCTGGCTAATTAGTATGGAGTATTTTTTGTAAGCTTAGAGGAATTTCATGAGAAACTGAAATTTCAATTTGAGGGAGTGTAAAAGTAATATTTAGTGAATTTATTTTTTCAATCAGTTACAGTTAAGAATATTGACAAAAACTTTTTTGGAAATCCTAATTTATTAATTTTTGAAATATGTAAACTAAACATACATACATATTCATATTGAAAATCGAGTCAAATGTAAAAAAAGCTTTTTTTATTGAACTTTTTAAATGTAATGAAAATCAAATGGTTATCGGAAAAATTAATATTTCCGCTAGCAAGGGTTATATGCATGTTAAAATTTTACATAAAAATTTTTTTGAGTTTCGGTTTTAATTTATAAGATTTCGATTAGAGTTATTATTTTCAATTTATTTTTATCAGAACTAAAAATTTATTAAATGTTTCAAGGCATTTAAATACTGTTGTGAAAATACATGACATTTATTTTTTTAATTTTACAAAAAATTTTCCTGTTAAGCATTTTTTCAAAATACGGTTAGTTACTTTTAAAATATGATATATGTATATATGTATGTATATATGTATGTAGTATTATAAGATATTAGTTATTTATAATATATAATGATTTTTTGTAAATTTCCTTCAAGGGAAATTTTTTAAAAGTGTTCTATGTATATATTTTATCTCAATAAGTAGTTTTATAATATACATATGTATGGTATACATTTTTTTTTAATTTCCCAAAAAATATCCCTGTTAAGGACTTTTCCAAAATACTATTAGTAATATTTAATAACATATAATATGATAAAAAAAATTGTGAAATATAATACCTAACAATTTTTTGTAAATTTCCCTCAAGGGAAATTTTTTAAATATACGTCCTCAATACATATTACCTAAATAACTATTTTCATAAAGCAACCGCCATTGAGCTTGCGCCTTTTAACATTCAAAAGTTGTAAAAGCGAACAACAAACAGAACGAGGATTTTCATTTAAAGTTTTGTTGTTATTTCCCACAAAATATATTTTAAATAATAACCTCAAAAACCAAATTGAATTACAAAAATATTGATTTTATTATTTGATTGCGCGCATTTTTATTCAACCATTAATTTAATTGTAGACACTAACATCATAAAAACCCAGCTGCCTCGCATCACTAATCCTTTAAAGGAATTAAGGAATTACTCGATTTAGTATGCGGTATGTGAACACATACAAAACATTACTTACACCGACACATCAACCTTTGAATATAAAAATGCGGAATATTTTGATAAAAACTCTTTTCAAAAAAAAGGGAATATTTTCAGATTTAACGTTTTCCGATTTTATTCCGCAAGTATTTTTATGATTGTTATTTTTTATGGTCAGCAGTTAAAATAACACTCAATATGCATGCACTAATTCTATTAGCTCAGCATGATTTTGATGTGGGAATTTGTGTGGGATATTAAATTTTGAAATATTGAAGTTTAGAAATACTAATGGTAAAGTATCAACTATTTGAATAGTAAAATAATATAAAGCAAGGTAATTGAATAAGAAAAAAAATGTGGATTCATAAATAAAATTGTTAAATATGAGATTAGAGCTACCCACTAGCCGACATCTAATGCTGACGCACTAGTACTTAAAATATTACCGAGAGTCTTTCCAGCCTAATTTGTGAATTGTATGTGTTTTACCTACTCGCATCTTTTTTTTCTATTCTCGAGCATAACAAAAATCAATTTGCGTGTCAAAAAAATAAATACAAAACTACTCCTTTCTTTACTCAGATTCAATCTACAATTCGCAAACCTTACTACTCAAGCATTCAGTTACAGAAATTTATCATCTGGCCACTTATGTTAACTACATGAAAGCTTTAAAATGTCAATTTTTACGCTGTTCAAACATTCAGCAATTTCGAATGTCTTTCTTACTACATCTTCTTCCATTCTATTTCTTTTCCTCCCACTTCTCAAGCCACTTCTAATCATTGCTTTTCAGCGGATGTCAGTTTGATTTATTTGCAGTGTGATAGTTCCGCAATTTATTTGATTTGCCATCTTCAACTGATCTACTACACATTCACTTCATTTCCGAGCTAAAGTCTCTATGTAAGTTTCTTTGAAATCAACCACATCCTTCTCTTTATTGGCTTGCCATCTTAAGATGCCGATTTTTATCATTGCGCAGCAAAGTGAGTGGGGAGGAAGTGCAGTGGATGTTCAACGAGTATTAAATGTTTGCCGTTATATTGGTGTGTGTGTGTGTATAAAGATAAAGGATTGAGTCAGCTCAGCTATGTAGTCTTTATCCGTTGACGAGTTTCTCTATCTTGCTTCGCTCAATTTAAAAAGTAAGTGAGAAAACGCAGTGAAGAAATCAGAGTTGAATGTGCTGAGTAATGTTTTCTAGAAAAATATCAAGCGCGAGAAACTTGTGTTTCTAATGAAAGGTAGTTTTTTTTTTTAATTTTAATTAAAGTAAATGAATGCTCTTAGTATTAAAAAAGCATACGAAATTCATTAATCTTAAAGTATAGTTTCATTTCTTCATCGCTTTCTTAAAATCTAGACGCTGTAGTTAATAACTCGAAATCTTTGCAAATCTTCTCTTTAGTTATAAAGACTAATACTAGTAAAGAATAATTTGCTGGTTTTTCTAAAAGACTCAACTTTTTTTTTGGAAATTGTTGAAGCTTCGAACTTTTTCTAGAAATATTTCTAGGAAGCTGAACTGTTTACTTTCATTGCTAGACCAATTCGCCCTTCTTCCATTTTACCTTGGTTATATTACTTATTCCTACTCAACCGTTGACGGAATAAATTTAGTTCTCCATAAAAGAAAATTAATTTTGTTAGTGAATGTCCCTATTCTATGTTGGGTTGGGTTAAAATGGTAGGCAAAAAGCCACCCATAGACCAGATTTGGTTCTTTGCGATACCAGATGAAGTTCAGCTCATAGGTCCTTTAAGATTCCTGCGTTTGACGCGAATTTTAACATATTCTGCGGGCTCACTATCAAGTTGCTTACTTCTGGCAATAATTTCCACTGCTGCCCTGCTTCCTTTTGGCTTTGATAGCTGCTTGGCTGTCCACGTAGATGTTGACTCTGGAATTGCTTGCAGATGCATTAGAGGACAGCTTTCGAAATAGCAAAGCCAGTTCTCGTTCCGCCGATTTTTCTGCGTAGTTTTCAGCGAAGAGGTCTATGGGTGTTAGGTTTAGTACCAGGTCAAGAGCTGCCGTTGGAGTTGTTCTTAAAGCTCTTAATATGCAAACCTCAGAATCCTTTCCATTGGCTTCCGGTAGGTGGATTTCTGTATGCCTGTCGACCATATTCCTACACCGTAGAGCAGAATTGGTCTAACAATAGCTGTGCAGCACCAGTACATGAGAGAGAGAGAGAACACTCAGATTGTGCCGAGCATCACGCATATAGAGTATTTCTGGCTTTCATCACTCTTTTTTCCATGTTGTGCTTCCACAGGGTACTTGGTGCGGTTCTTGAGAAAGAGTTGTGTCCCATTTGTCGAAGAGAGCTTTCATAGAGGAATTTTGTGTTTTTTTGCGAACACAAGTTGATCCGCCGTTTGCGTTAAACTTCAGAACCGCTTGCGAAGCCCGATTCTGGACGGTATTGAGAGTGATGGTCATAGTTCTAATGGTCATCCGTATATACCATGATCTTTGGGGCTTGGCCTTCAAAGTTTCTTAGCAATTTATTCACCAGTTATGTACATAGAAGCGGAGATAGCACTCCACCTAGGGTACCTCTACAGATTTCCGTGGTCATTTTAATGTCGTTCCACTCTGCTCTTTTCCGTCTAGAGGTCAAGAGGTTTCTGATTCAGCGTTGTATAGCGGGAATAACATTTATTGACTGGATAATATTCAGAATAGATTCCGATGATATGTTGTTGAACGCTCTGGAAATGTCCAGGAATGCTCTTAGAGCAATTGGTGTTATACAACTTGTTATTCCATTATATCGAATGGTAGTGGTAGAGCAAAAAGTCGGCAGTTGTGTATACATATGTATTTTTTATCATTGGTGCTTGGTAGAACTTTGGGTTTCCTTGCCTTGCCTTTTAGTGTATTGGCAATAAAGTTGGCTTCATTTAGCGCATGCTGGAATAGTCTCCTGAGAATTGTTCACACTGTTGAACTGGAAAAGTAGCTTCCCGATGCTCTGCAAAATTGTCGAACAATTGTTGTTGTGTTGTAAAAATATGCTTGCTTCTCAACTCAACTACCTTGGCAGTTTCAGGGCTATGTCTTCACGAAATTCTTAACCACTAAAAAAATTATCTTAGATCATGATCAAAGAGATAAACTGAGAGTTTAAAAAAGAAGGCAACGAAGAAACTGTCAAGCGTTTGTCAGTTAAAATTGAAAAATCTTTATCTTGATCTTGATCGATCAGTTTGAATGTACCATATACGAGTACTATATGTGTGTATAAACATTATGTGTGGGTGTAACAAATCTCGTGGTAGACTTTTAAAGATAAAAAGATATGCTTAGGAATTTTTTTTTTCTTCTTGATACCTAATTCTTTCCAACTCTCTGTATAAAAGGAAATATCCCAAAAACTTCCGAACGTTTTTAGTATACTGGGGTTGGTTTTTTAAGAGCTACTTTTCAAAACCCTTGGAGTATGTATGATACCCTTAGTAGCTTCCATTGAGAAATACAAATTATGCAGTAAATATTCGCAAGCATTTCCCTTTGCTTCTGGGTGCAAAGCGCAAAGCCAATTTCTATTGCTTGTTAGAAAAAAATCAAGCTATTTATGAACTTCCACTAAGCAACCATTGCAGTGAAAGAAGCTGTAATGTACATTTAAAGTTAAGGAATGACAGCGTAAAGTAATGCAAGTAATGGAACAGTTAACAAAACACACACACACATACAATTACAAAAACCCCATTTAAGCAGTGAGCGAGCGAAAGTGCGCGATTAAGCAAAGAGTCGGGAAGTTTTGTGGAAGTAAGACATTCATTTTTATTTTCTCACACATTCAGCGCTTGAAGTGGTAAAAGTAAGCGTGCATAAGGCAGAGCGATTGACGAAAGGAGGTGCGTAATAAAAATGTAAGACCCTGGTGCTTGATTCCTGCTGTCTCAGTGTTGTCTCAGCAGCACAACAACTTCCGTTTATTATCAGGCGGTAATAGTTTTAGTGAATTTGTGTGTTGTTTTGCAATAAAGTCGCTAGCGTGAAGGTATGCCATAGTGGAAAATGCGTCTTTATAGGTGTATGCTTGTATATGCTCGTACACGTAAGCACCGTATAGTATCAACAGCTCTATCAACGCTGTTAGAAACACCGTTAGAAGCACTGATACCCGCGGCATTGGCGTTTCACGGCGAAAGTGTGAACTGTGACGCCTTGCGCCAAGCAATGCCACCCTTTTAACTTCACTTGTAACTGTGTGTTTTTGTGTGACTGTGTGTGTGCGTGTAAGTGACACTTACAGTTACAATTATATGCTTACGTGTATGCGACACAAACATTAAACGGAAATGGAAACTAAAGCAATTGTCAAGTGCGCGTTGAAGCGCGTCAAAAATGCTGGCAGTAAGTGTTGCTGATGCGGTGTCATTGTCTCCAGCATTCGCGACAACACGTAGAATACATTTCGCTTGTGTTGGCACCCAGTTTGTGTGTTCGTATGGGTTATAGCGGCTGTGGGTGTACTGAAAGAGTGTGCGAAATACTATTTATCGCACATAAAAAGGTGGGCTGTAGGAAAACGGCGCGGATAGGTTTCTACTAGTTAAAAAATCTTGAAGACTCTTCACTAGAGATGACAGGCAGGAGGGAATTCTATAACTAGTAAGGCTTAGCACATCTAGTCGATGCCTTTTTAAAGTACAAATCCTTATGAATCCTCGTTTGATTTTGGTAAACCTTAGGATGCAGCGAAGTTTCGGTGTTTTGCTTCTAAGTATATATTGGCATATGAAACAGATGCGATAAATAATGATTTTTTTTTAAAGTGGTAATTGAACTTTCGGACTATAAAAGTGTCTCCAAGAATTCCACTAAATTGGTTCGAAGACGGAAGAGATTATCTTAGTTGGCATACACTCAGCACCTTGATTACTTCTCGTTCCTGTTCCCGCCTTTGAATCCTTTAGCTTCTGATGTAATAGTATCAAACTTTTTTGGGTCCATGGCCCATTTACACATGGACCTAATGACTCTTCCTATCTAAGAACATTTCATTTATAGATAGCTGAGCTTCAAGTGCTATGTACTCAGAGTTAAGTCAGAATAGGTCTATTAAGTACTTCCCACTCTGTATGGTTAGTTCTTCCAAAGTCGTGGATCATTATCCAGTCGAATGCCAGTTGCAAAAACTGCTTGGAAGCAGACAATGTTAAATCTTATCAAGGCTTTACTTTTGCCTGTTACACTTTTGCCGGATGAAGCCTTAAATAGCACATATTTCAAACTTTCAGAATACTACTTCCTACAGGTGAGCTGACGGAAGTAACAGTAAAAAACCTTCACAGATTTGAGGTGGAGTCAAGGCGCTTAATCGAAACATGAGATGTAACTATAGGAGTAATTTAGAGTCCATTCATGTAAACGCTTTACCGACGAATATTCAATTGCGTTGACGGAATCGTGAGAACTTCAGCTAAATATATCTCAATAACCTCAGGAAGGCTCGTTGATCATAAGCATTGAGCGGAAATTCTTATCCGGAAATCCAAAGTGAAATATGCGTTTTCGCTTAAAGAGATAAGAACGGTCTAAGAATCCATTACACATGACAATATTGCTAGAAAATCTTGAATTTTCTTTCGAAAGACTTTTCCGAATTGGGCTCGATACTTCTGAATGTTAGGAAAGTTACTAAAAATTGCTAAAGTACATGGTTTTGTTCTTGATCTTAAATATTAAGAGGAAGTTTAGAGGGATAAGGCGACCCCTTATAGAACGATTTCTTCAATAAAATGCTTGATGAGATAATCCATGCTGCAGATTTTAAGCGTACTGGCACTACATTTTTCAAGAGTCACCAATTATTTGTCTACCATGACGAGTACTCTTTTACCAAGTTTAGAAAACGGCTTCAAGCAGATGTGTCTAATGATGAAAGAGAGCAGGACGAAGTACCTCCTTCCCTCAAACAAAAGATCTTATCACTGTTGGCAGTTATAACTTAGGGTTAGTAAAAGACTTCGTCTACCTGGAATCCAGCATAAATACTAACAAAGAGAACTATGAGCAAAGCGTTCGAGAGAAAAGTTCTAACAAGGATTTGTTAGAATGATGAATGGTATTAGCTCTTAGCAAAATGAACATAGTGCAACGCATAAAACTAAGCTCGTTTGTCGTTGAATGAAAGAAAAAAGTTTACTATTATGTGAGTTTCTTGTGACAGAAGAAAAAGACGAGCCAAACTCCGATAGAAGGATCAATGTTATACAGATTTGGCGAAACTTGAAATATCCAAATATTGTTATTGTTCGCAATGAAGAAATGACTATCAAAGGCTTATCAAAGCGGCAACATTCGATTGTCGAGCCTGCTTGATGATGACAAAAGTTAAACTAGTCACTTTTCAACATTTGTTGATATGTATATCTTCGCGTTTTGAATGGGTTATGACCACTTGTGCGAAGCGTTTCCAATAGGTTAGGATAGCAACTTCATAAGCTCAGTCTTGCATATGTGTGGCATTCCAAGTAGTTGAACACAAGAGCGTGCTTTACATTCGCTAACTGAAGCAGGGGTTGTAACGGTGAAGGACAAAAAAGCAAGACGAAGAGCGGATGTAAGCAAAGAAAACAGAGTTTTGTAAAAGTCAGGTTATAATGCAAGTTGCGTATTTACATCGCCCTGTCTTCGCATATTTGTGGTTGTGGTTTAAGTAGGCCAAGCGTTGAGCGCGTTCGGCGCTTAATGCCTCTAAGCTAGCCAACATAAAGGCTAAGCCCGCGCGTGAGGCTGCAATCAAAAGCAAGGTATGCGAGTATTTAGTAACTAAGAATAGCCTTTCGTCTTTAATTTCCGTTTGCGTTTTAATAGCTGAAAGCCAGAAGAAAGCAGAAAATACCAAGAATTGTTTGCGACACTTTCGCGGTGACATTTGTCGTTAAAATGTGTGAGGGAGTCAATGTGTCTGCAAGCAGACTTTGTGACGGCGGCACGTGCAAAGCGTAGGTTCGTGTTTATTAGCAACCAACACCGTTGCATACATGAAAGAGAAAATTTAATCAACACATTATTTCCTAGAAGAATGTTAGGTGTGAGGTATGGTATTTGTATTGACCTAGAACTAAAGGAATGAAAAAGTTTGGTTTTGCGTCTTTGGTTAAGATCTTTTGACAAATTTTAAGTGATTAGATTCGTTCGTTAAGCCCTTGAAATCAGTCTCGTTAAAACAAGATTTGAAGTCTTAACTATTTAAGTCTAAGGGATCTAAAAGTTCAGCTAAATGTGTATAGGATTGAATGAGTCAATTGAGGAATATATATATATTATATATTATATATATATATATTCTATAAAATGGCGGGTATTCTAAAGATGAAAAATACAGAGTTTGTCCGGAGAGTCCTCAGTCCTATTAGTCGATTTAAAAAAATGTATTGAACTAATCGTTACAATTCTTTAAAAACTTTCAAAATTGGCTCTTAGTCGATGGAGCGCTGCCAGCGCGATATCCAAGCATTGAAGGAGTCATGGAAGGCATTCTCCGAAATAGCCTTGAGAGTCGAGGTACATGCTGCTTGGATACCCTTTGTCGTCTCAAAATGCTTGCCTTTTATCGCCCTTTTCAGGCAAGGAAACAAAATAGTCCGGGGGCCACATTCGCGCTGTAGGGCGGCTGCGGTTGCGTTGAGTTGACGCCCTTGGTTAGGTAGCTGTTCTCAAGAAAAGCGGTGTGAGCCGGGGTTCAATCGGTTGCGATGTATTGTCGGAGCCGATTGAATGGATCCGAACTTGTAGAGAGTGAAAACATTGTAAAAATGTTCGCTACTTCGATTGCTTTCTTGACAACTTGGACCGACTGCATCGCAGAACTTTCTGCTGGTGATTCTTTCGCTGCGAGAAATATGTGGACGGAGCGAAGTGGCTAGAGAAGAGGTGCAGTCAGAACATTCTCGGATGGATCGAAGCTTAGAGAGAGGGTGGAAAGGACACCACACCTCCTGTTTGTCTGAAAGTTCTCCATTAACCTTGGCTTCAGAATATCAGATTCCACAGTGTCTTTTGAGCGGTGATGGATTCCAATGAAGGTTGCAGAGAATGTTTTGCTCCAAGTGCAGCTTTTTTTACAGAATCGTGCTTTCATTCGATAGTAGGACGGCAATATTAAATTTGAGCTCGTTGATAGCGCGCTTAATATTTGACAATGAATATTTAGTCTCTTCATCGGTAGTATAAAGCTATTTTGTTATCCAAGTTTTTTCGGGTATCTGGTGACAGCGAACTCGCCGGAAGCTATGATATGCCAATGAGCTAGTTTGAAGAGGCGCTCTAACCCCAATTTCATCTTAAAGAAACGGGTCGGCATTCCGTTGTCCTTTTGCACTCTAGTGCATTAATTAGAACTTGTGCGGCTGCGAGATCGGTTTGACCCGGGTTCCAGTCTGGAGAGTTGTTTGTCCTTAGAAAAGTTAATCTCGCCGCAATGGTAGGTGAACTGAGATGACGAAACACCTTGGTGGATGCATCTTGTCTAAACTGTATGGAGGAAGAAAAGGTGGAATCATGTAAGCACTTCCTCCAAATGAGCAGTTTTTGCAAGACTGTTGAATTATCTCAGCAGAACCATCCTCGTCGAACCTACTGAAATAGTTTGGATTAACATTAGTCTTAACAAATTCGCTGTTAGCTCAAAATCGATCTTTGAGGGTCTGGTGATCCACATTTACAAGTTTTGGGTTTCGAACTAACCTATATTCTCCAATATTATATTATATATTTTTTTTTATTTTTACGACTGCTTTTTCGCCAGTGCATTCACTATGTACTTAGTTTAAACATGCCTTAAAAATAAAAAAAAAAAAGTATAATCAAAATTTTTCTATTTTTACTTGAATTATTTTCGCGATCTTCCCTTGTTAATTTTCAACACACAAAACTGATTTTGGCAGTCAGCAAAGTAATTATCTTCATATTAAATAAATTCATGAAAGCTCATTATGAATTTTTAAGTCAATTACGACTTCATCATAAATAAACCGCGCTAATATATTGTTATTGTTTTTTCGCAAATCTCCTAATGCCAGCGGGTATTTATAAAATTCTCATTTATGTTTAATTGCAAACACAAAAAAAAGCTCATTATATGGTTTACGATTTATGTGCATAAATTTTTGTAAGTAATTGAAGCAAGCATACTCCACAGGCGAGTAATTAAAGATTAAAAGGATTTTATGACACTTAAAATTATCGTACATAAAGTATGGCCAAAATAAAAAGCTTTTAATGTCTATGCATTACCCTCTCTTAGCGGAAATTTGAGAGCGCTTAATGCCGTTAATGTGCACAGCGAGCGATACACGCTTAACTACACACAATCATATATGGAATGCGGAAAAAGAGGAGTCTGTAACTGAGGGACCTTAATATAAAAGCTATGTTTTGTAAGGGTATTTGTGTGTTGTTGTTTGTGGAAGCTTAAAATGCTTCAGTTAAACCTTGAAATTAACAATAAATTACAAGAATTAAGAAAATAGAATATTTAAACATTAAACTTTAGTATAATCAACAGTTAAGTGGGAGAAAAGAGGAGAGGTGTTAGATAGGAGAGCAGAATACAGTGTCGATGAAAAGTAAGTGGACAAGCCTGGGTATACTGTACAGTAGAAAAGTTAAACGACATATCTTTCAAAAGGGTTATCCACTTCGAGGTTCTCTACTTTCTAAACGAAAAAACACAGAAAACTTAAATTTAATGGCGAATGTTTATTATTATTCGAATTCTTTGGCTTTTATTTTTTGAAAATTATCTCTTTAAAATGTTGGCCGCGGCTACGTCTCAGATAATGCATCCGTTGAGTCCGATGATGACTCGTTCGAGCATTTCGACTGGTAACTGGCAAATGACTCTCATAATGTTTTGCTTCAAGGCCTGTATCGATTATCCGCGTAAGCTTTAGACTTTACATATTCATACAGGAAAAACTCTAACGGGGTGTGATATCACACGATTTTCGTGACTTAAGCGACCTGCCCAATACTTGAAATTATCTGCTCACCTAAGTGTTCTCTCAATAAATCCATTGATTGATGCGATGTGTGGGAAGTGGCGTCGTCTTCTTGAAACCAATTGACAACGAGATAAAGATCTTCAACTTCAGGCATCACATAGTCGATTATCATGACGCGATGACGGTCGCCATGGACGTTCTCACCGGCTTCTTTTTTGAAGAAATATGGACTGATGATTCTACTGGTCCAAAAACAACACCAAACCGTTGTCTGGATGAAATATCAGCTCTTGAATCTCTTCAGGTTATTCTTCGTCTCAAATGTGATAAGTTTGCTTGTTTACATACCCGTTGAGCCAGTAATGGACCTCAGCGCTGAACAAAATTTGACTCGAAAACATCACTTGAGAAAGATCGAACTGCTTCACTTGCACAAGCTGTATTTTGTGTTTTCTCAATTTAAAATCTCGACGAAAAATGCGCCAGGTCGCTTCATTCGTCAGTTCGAGTTGCTGCGATCGGCATCGCATTGATTCTCCATGGTCTTCGTGTACACTCTCAGTTACTGCTGCTTAATTTTCTTCACTAGGGGTGGTCTATTTGTTGAATATTGTCCAATAATGAATGCTGGGAATTTTTTTTTAAATTATTGCCCATTTGAAGCTATAATATTTTCAAATCTATATGAGAGTATTTCATCTTAAAAAACTACGCCGGATTGGCGGCCAAGAATGAATAAAGCCAATGTTTGATATTCTTTTCTGATATTAACCGTATTCTAGTGAGGCTGCTCTGCATCTCGGAACAAATTTTTGGTGCTATTCGGCAATGGCTTACATCAGTTTGCTCGGCTTTTCTCCATTAATGGCTTCAGTCGGTTTTAGAAGCACGTTATCTTTCTGGCTCACCAAATATAGAGAATAACCTTGTGGTCATGGCTTTGCCGTTGATTTGGCAGGTTGTTCGGGTCTCAGGTATGATTGTTTGATTTTTGAGGTGTCGTAATGGATTAATTTTTCATTACTAGTTATAATCCGATGAAATAAAGACTAAGTTTTGTAGCGTTCAAGCACCATTTTATTTTCGTCATTAACAACATCTTTTGGGCGTTCATTGTATTCGCTGCCTTCGGTGCTATTTCACCACGTCTAAACGTAGCATACCAATTCTTGAGGGGTTGATTTTCCTGAGACAGTGTCGAAAAAAGTTGCTTCACTTAAAATGAAATGACTCATAAACAAATGATCCGACAGCTGTCAAATTAAATTTAAAATTATACAGGCGCTTTTTGAAAGTTAAGGCCAAGAAAAAACGATATGGATTTACTTCTAGTAGCATCATTTATGTGTCAGTCCGGGGAATTTTTAATTGACTTCTTAAAACTAGAGCCTAGACGAGTATTGCTCTATTGCCACGTTCTTGCATCTCTGCGGGTCTGAAGTCTTCACTTTTGTGCGCCACTGTCTTCGTTGAATTCAATTAAGTACAATCAAACGACGGATCAAATTACATGCCAGCAAAGCTATCAAATGGTTTCCGTTTCCGTGTAAATGATACGAGTTTAGTGGTTGCCATTTATACACACATACATATGTGCATCTATGTGTATTATGTAATAACTTAGTTTGTATATATGTTGATATATGCTTATATGAACCGCCATTTAGCGAACATCTAAGCTAAAACGTCATTTGCGGTATTTTTATAGCTCCTAAGTCACTGGCTTGCAAACGCACATGAACGCGAAGGACACGTATACTACTTACTTACCATACATTGACTTAAATTTAGTCAAGCGACGTTTAATGCGTTGCCTTGAAGCTTCTCATATGATTATCTTCTTTTTCGTCCACACTTACTTATCGTGCAACTATGCATTTGAGCAGACACTTCTTCGATATTTTTATCACACATACCATGAATATGTACGAGTAAATATTGTTTGTTTTTTTAGAAAAGACATAAGTCCAAATAGAAGTTTAGCTAAAAATCTAAAAAAATCACAATTTGGTACCATAGAACAGTCAGAGGGATTCAGTAGTTGGAAGGATACTGATGTAGTTGACCTCTGGTTCTAATAAGACGTGACACATGCCAAGCAGCAAACAATACAATCAATTTTTTGAAGGAAACTATTGTTGAGCACTTTATTTGGCGTCGAGGGCCCAAGGTGTGGCCTTCAAGATCAAGATCTCGGACTATTATTTCTTTGGTTATGTGACTTCGCTTGTCTACGTAGAATATAAAAAGACGATTGACTCTTTGAAAGAGAATATTCGATGCGTTTATAAAAAGTGGTCGAACATTTACCCTCACGACTGGAATTTATTCAAGCCAGCCTATGCGGTTACTTGCTTGAAATTATTTTTAAAATACAATGGTAGACCTCGCTTTTATTTTTTTTTGATAAAAGTAAATTCTTGGACATAATATTTAATTATATGCGTTTTATTTCTTCTTGAAAATCACATTGCTAAAAAACACCCTTTACATATGTCTGCAGAATTATATTTATTGTGACTTCGCATATAATGTACTGAAATAATTTTCTTTTGCTCACACATATCTAGTTATTTACTTTCCTGAAGCGTCAGGATTAACTACTCGGAATATTTTTGTGTCCTTCTGCTTTCGTTCACTTTTCTTGTTTGCTCAACTAGACATTAGTTTTATTGACAGTATTACTTTGTTATTGGCCATCTTATTTGATTATTTCTGTAGACATTTGAGGCACATGTGGATAAATATAATGTGACATTAATTTTTGTTCACGGTCCGCTAGCAGACATATGTTTTGTTAAGGTTATTTTTGGAAATAGGTAGAAAGAATATTTATTTTTCGAGACACTGTATTATTAATGAAAGAGTCTGTGGAATATGCGGGCTAAAGGCTTTCCTTTCATATTTTTGTATCAGTTTTCCTTTATATCTTCAATTATCTGGGCAACAATAAAAGTGTACTGAAACATAAATGTCAAACACATTTGTGAAACTTTTATGCTATTTTGGGAGCAAGCCCTACTAGAGCTTTTAAAAAGTTAGGTATGTAATTATGTGCGTTTTTTTTTAATAAAAAGTTTATTTAAGAAAAATGATATAAATAAAAATATGTGAATTCTACATCAAATGAACTGAGCTCATTTAGGCGGCCAAGATAGTATCAAGCCAGTTTTAGATATCTTGTTCTGTTCTAACTATAAGTGGAACAAATTTAGTCTGGGCTGTGAGGTGTGTGAGGCTAAACTTCCCAACCATCGTTTTCCAATTAATTTTTAACCGACCTTGCACCACCGATTATTGTCAGGATGGTCGCGAATTCCGAGGATTTTTCCTCATTCGCTCGCTTTAATTTGATGGGTTACTGTCCCCAATAATAGTTTCACCTGGTTTTAGAATCACATCAACAGGCCAGCATGCTCTTCTGAACCAACCAAATTCTGAACATTACCTTGGTGTCATAGATATGCTTTGCCGTTAATTTGATTGGTTGGCCAGGTCTCTTATATGCTTTTTGCGTTTATAGTTGTCCTAAATAACCAATTTTTCATCACTAGGCACAATGTTTGGAAAAATTACCTTTTTATAGCCTTCAGGCAGTATTTCTGGCGAGAGAATTTCTCTGTCAGTGTTCCTTGGCTTTTCAAAATAGCTGCCCAGGACGTTGTTAGTCATCCTAAACATTTCGAGGTATTTCGAATTTCGAGTGTATTTTTCATAACAGCTTTATGACTGGTTATTGTTTTAGGCGGTATTCTAGTCTTGAATTGCAGGAAATTGTTTAAGGTTCCTGAAAAAGGCAATTTTTTTCATCGATTATTTATTAACATCCCGAAAATGCGCAAAAAAGTTAAGAACTTTATATATCAACAACTGCAAAACTGGATTTAAAAATATTGAAAAGTGACCATGATGAAAACACTCCAGCTCTGAAAGTATTCGACGCAGTAGCCGCCGCGGGAAGCAGAGGAAGAGGAAGACCTCCACTCCGTTGGAAGGACCAAGTGGAGAAGGACCTGGCCTCGCTTGGAATATCCAATTGGCGCCACGTAGCGAAGAGAAGAAACGACTGGCGCGCTGTTGTTGACTCGGCTATAATCGCGTAAGCAGTGTCTACGCCAGTAAAGAAGAAGAAGAAGACCATCATGGGTATGGTTAACCCTCCTAGCAATCAAAAACCAAAATCGAAAAAATATTAATCTAGAATAATGTCGCAAGAAAAAAACAGTTCTTGTAACCCTTTGTTTGTCTGTTTTAGAATTTTGACAAATAGTTAAAATTGATTATTGAGAACAGGTCTAGTTGCAGACATACCAAGTCTATAAAGAAGACTCTCTAAAAAATTCAGGCAAATCGGTCAAGTAAAACCTGAGTAATCATATCGTTTTAAAAAAGATTGGTCGACAAAAACGGGTTTAAATTTTCAGTTCAGGATGCTCGGCCAGCAGAATACCTCGAAAAATAATTTGAATTTTGAGAAATCCTCTTGGAGACATGTGCTTGAAAAGTTATATAAAAAGCAAGAATGAAATATAATTAAAAATCGGTTTATTTTTTTCTTCTAGACTAGAGTAATCCCTTAAATCCGATAGATGGTGCTGGAGTCAAATATTACTATTAATCACATGTAATGTTGAATTTGATTAATTTTTAAAATAGTAAAAGGTTGGTACGGGTGTGATTTATATCAAAGAACTATTTTGTTTTTCTTACGGGAAAAATGATAATAAAAACATTTTGCGTTCTCTTTCGGCACCAAAAATATTATATGAGGAGTAAATTTAATACTGTCATATCTCTATTAAAAATCAAAACGAAATTTACAAGTAAATGCAATCATATTAAAAACAATTTTTATAATTTTTTCCATTGCCTAATGAATTTCAGATCGCTTTCCACTTGCCATACTTCCACATTCGCCTGTCAACATGATTTCAAATTAATTGTCAACGTTTATCAATAATTTAACGGCATTTTGAATGACACCGTTGGGAAATGTACACAGGTATTACGCAATTGTATTAGATGGCCAGCGTTGATTGGAAAATTGCATATTTACAAACGCAATCAGAGCAAATATTTGCGGTGACCAAAACAGTGATTATGTGTTCGCCACT
Organism: Bactrocera correcta; assembly: GCA_027475135.1. Taxonomy (NCBI): domain Eukaryota; kingdom Metazoa; phylum Arthropoda; class Insecta; order Diptera; family Tephritidae; genus Bactrocera; species Bactrocera correcta. Next base: position 35,533,048 of record CM050323.1, on the reverse strand, counting down.
AAAGTTGCTGACATTAAACAGGTTATGCTTATGTTTAGTTGTTCGTGTAAAAACAATGCGATTGAAATGCTGATATTTTTAAAAATAATGTGAATATCTCGTATAAATTTGAACAATTTAATGTAAGTGGTGGTTATTTTGTAATATTTATGGGAATTGTCAAGTGAAAATGTGTGCTTGTTGTGGGTAACTATGCCAACAGAAATTTGAATTTATAAAAATGTATTGATTGTATTGTGTCATCATTATTTTATGTGCTATAGAAGGGAGAAATTACAGCATGATATCCATTAACAATTTTTCGATGATTAACATATGTTAACACATGTTAAATTTAATGTATTTAGGCTTCTTCAATATTTTTTCTTTTGTGCATTTATTTATAATTAAATTATTTTGTCAAATTGAATGACAGTCATAATCAGTGATATCGGATACTATTTCAGCTTTGTAGTATTTGTTGTGAACGAGCATTAATTTTTTTCTATTTGGTTGGCATAACATCTGTCAAGCATATTCGTTTACCAATTTTTTTTTGGTGTGAGGAAAATATCAAATTTCGGTAAACTTTTGTACCGAAAAGTGATGATTTTCCGAAAGCATTATTTTTTTCCGTTTAAAGAAAAGTCTTGCGGGTCGTATCGAATTTTTGACGAGGCATATAGAAATCATACTTTATCAGAAGCAACATGCAAAATTTGGTTACATTTTCAGAGATAATGATTTCGATGTGAGATACCACAAAAAAGGTTTGAAGACGCTGAACTGCAAGCAATAATGGATGAGCAAAACCAAATGGCAGCCTTGTTAAACAATTTAATATCGCTTGAGAGCTATGGGAAAGATCCAAAAGTATGGAAAACGGATGCCACATGAATTGAATGAAAGACAAATGGGAAACCAAAATAAACACTTATGAAATTTTGCTACAAAAAACGAAAGAAAATGAGTTTTGCATCGAACTGTCCCTGATGTTGAAAAATGGATTTATTTTAAGATTACTAAGCGGAGAAAATATTGGTTTCCTCCGGTACAATCATCAGCAACGATTGCAAAAACAGATTGATGGGGTAAGAAGACAATGGTTTGCGTTTAGTATGGTCAGAAAGATGTGGTATCTCATGTGCTTCTAAAACCTGGTAAAGTTGTTAACATTGATCGGTACAGATAGAAAATGATCAATCCAAACAATGCCTTGATCCAAAACACGATCAGAATGGACCTGAAGACAAGGCAAAGTAATTTTTTTACTTAGCAATGCACCTGCACACAAAGCAAAACGGTTCAGGATATCATCAATTGACTGGAAGCTGCGGCCCCATCCGCCGTATTCACCAGACTTGGCTCCTTCTGATTACCATTTGTTTTCATCAATGGGATACGCATTGGCTGAGCAACACTTCGATTCCTACCAGTCTGACGACTGGTTTGTTGCAAAAGACGAACATTTCTATTGGCATCTTGTCCACAAATTGGCACAGAGGTGATCAAATTATGTAAAAAGCAATGATCAATACCTTGAATACTTTTTTTTAAAGGCTCATTTAATTTAAGAGAAAACAAATTCCGATTTGGGTAGCGTGCGCAGTTGAAATTGATAAGTCTGAGTTAAATTTGATTTTGAGTGTATATTGCTCGCATGTAGTTAAACTTTAATTATAATAGTTTACTGGAATGTTGCGACTGTGATGCTAGAGGTTATTTCTTACTAATTTTGGGTTGCTAAAACCGAAAATCATAGTCAAAATTTCCTAACACAGGGTTTAGGGGCCAAACCAACACTTACTAAAATGATAAAAAAAAGCTGTTGGTGATAGAAAATTTTTGAACTCAAATTCGTATTCACGATCAATACCCCACATACCTCTTAGCACATCATTCACAAATTTTTCCCTCAGATTTCTTTAGTAGTGTTATGTTAATAACCCCTCATTTGCTTGAAAGCCTAAGGCCACAACTTAATAAAAGCTCTAAAAATAAATAGCAGCTTATAATAAAAAGGCTTTAGAGGATATTTTGACCCCTGAGACTTTTAATTGACCTGCCTTAGTTATTATGATCTAAATATTTTATACATAATAATATATGTAACTCAAGCATGAATTAAATCAGCTTGTGTGTATATGATTTAAGAAATAGTTCAATTTCAGCACCAATACTTGATCTGAAGTTAAGAATTATTTTAATAACAAAATTGCAACAATACATTTCGCAAAGTTTATTTTCAATTACTTCAAAATCGGTTGAATATTTTTCTTTACAATAATGCATAATAAAAAAGTAAAAAGAAATTATATTAATTGTAATTTGTATTCAATTAATAATGATAATAATAATAATAATAATAATAATAATAATAATAATAATAATAATAATAATAAAGTAAAATAAATTGGCTTAATGGTATTTTGTTATATTCGACACTAGATTTCCTTGTGCCTGCTATTTTCATCCATCATATCTTATGTTAACAGCAACTGTAACATATCCCAAAAATAACATTTTTACTACATTTATATTTATTACTCCTTATAACACGATTTGGCGATTGAGAAAAATGCAATTATTTAAAACGAAAATAAAATTAACTTTCTCTTTTAGACCAACACTTCCATTGCAATATAAAGCCTTTAATCTTCTTACATTCTCATGTTTTCTTTCAGCTGTCAGGCGCAACAACATAACACAGAACAATATTTGTTTGTTTGTTTTGCATTTGCAGGAATGCAGTTGCTACTCTCTTTAATCACTCATAGCACTGCAGTTAGCAGCGATGAGAAAAAAACATGATAATTCATGCGTGGTTTCTGTGCGAGTGATCATGTGTTGTTTGTGAAAATTTAGAAAAATGTAGAAAATAAATAAGTGTTAAATCCAATAATTAATGATGAAAGTTAATTCAGGTGTAAGTAAGAAAAGTAAAATAAAAAAATATATATCCAATAATGTAAATGTCGTGAATGAAGTGAAGAAAAATGTATTATAATGCAAAAGTGTCTGTTTTAAAGCAAAGAAAAATATGTGCAAAAGTGTTTCGGTTTTATAAAAGTTAGTTGTGTTAATAAAAATATATGCCTTTGTGTAGGCATAATAAATAAAGTGTTCTAGTTGCAATAAAGTGTTAGAAGAGTGATAAAAATGCCTTTAAAAAAATTCATATTCGTGTTTTATAATCATGTTGTTCACGACGCGTCGGTTGAGTGCAGAAACCTTTTACCAACAAAAATTAAAAAGTTGGTCGCTGTTTGTTTAAATAAAGCAACACAAGGTAGAGCTTCATATTCACAACAAATATCCAAACTCTTGATTTTAAAGGTAAATCAGTTTTAAGTTTTCATTTATGAAAAGATGCATTGCTTATTTGAGAGGAGTAAATGTAGTTATGATAGGTTACAAAATAAGTGAAAGTACAATTGGAATACACTGAGAAAATATTATTTTTAGTACCAAATAATTTAAACTTAATCAATCTTTTTTATTTAAAAAAAATGTAATTTTATTGCTATTTTTATTTGCTGTTTATCTGATCTCAAATTTTTTGTGAAGTGATAAAGTATGAAAAGGGCCTGTTTAATTTTTTACATGACGAAATTGTGGACCCAATTCCAACCCACGTTTTTCTAACCTTGTTTTGTCTTTTACAAATTGTGATATTATCTTAATGTTGGCTCCCTACGAACTTGGTATTTCTATGTGCCAATACAGTTTTAAAGTGAGATCCAAGTATGCTCACGGTTTTATATTCTAAACAGGGTATATAAAGTTTGCTACGAAGTTGGTATAAATAAAAAAATCAGGTACCCTCTAAAGTACTTATGTATACATATTAATGATCAGAGTGACGTGCTGAGTCGATTTGGCCATGTCCTTCTGTTCGTCTGTGTATACATGAAATAGTCTTTTATTTTTGAATATCGATCTGAAATTATCGGACCCTTATAAGGTATAGCTGTTCTACATAGAGATCAATCAGAATAAAGTCCTTCTATTGAAACCGGCGGTTTTACATGCTAAAACCCAAAATTGAGAAATGATAGTTCGGGGAAAAAATATGACAAGAAATGTACACACAAGTATATCAGGGGAAGTATTAGTGATGGCTGTTAGTGGGTCTCTTAACGGGCCACTGCCCTATTGGCTTACATGCGGTAAGAATGGGTATCTTACCGGATGCCGACTGCAGAAGCTGTTTGGAGGAAGATGCGGTAGAAACAAGCCAGCACTTCCTGCTTGACTGTCCCGCTTTTGGGAGGTCAAGACTCAGACACCTGGGGGCGCATACCTTTGGGCACGCCACCGAACTGGCAGGTGTTGAAGTTAGGCGTCTGTGTAACTATGTATTGGCTACAAAGCGCTTCGCCAATCTGTAAGTCCGAACACGGGAGTTCCCTTTCAATGGCATCACAAAGGACTAATTTTTAGTCTACGTGGGATCCTAGATCAGCCATCTTACCTAACCTAACCTAACCTATTAGTGATGGAGACAAATACGCTTTGTTTGCGAGAGCGTTTTGGAATTGTTTGCTTTAAAGTTTCTGTAAATCTAACGTTAGTTTTGAATGATTGTCTTAAGTGAGAGAGGGGGGTTGGGAATGGTGTTTTGATCTCTTAAATCTCTTATCTCTTAAATCTTCTAGCCGGGACAGCAAGGTACTCAGGAACTTCTGAAATAATATTTTACAGCAGTTGGGGAAATTTTTTTCTAAACCGTAAAACCAAGTACTACCTTAGCAACCTGTAGGATATTCCTAAAGGCCATGGATTTATACTATATGTAAGGAATGGGTAACACGTGTAGTTGAAGGAAAAATATCACATATTGACCGATTTGAATTCTCCGAACTTAGAAAATATTACGATTAGTATAAATTGCTAATTGAGCAACCGAGTTCTCAGTTTAGTTTCCTTTTAGTGAAGTCGGCATATTGAAATTCCTTAACTAAACCAAAGTAAAGCTTTAACAAAACTCCGCAAACATCTTTCCAAAAAAACTGTCAAAATACATTGCAATTTTGCAATCTCACTTTCACTGCAGACCACAGCTTGTCGTGTTCTTTTCGGTTAGCCTAGCTAACAACAACAACAATTGCCCAGCAAACTTTCATTAAAACAATGTATTGGAGCTTTTGTTGTGGCCAAGTACAACAATTATAGCAACTACGTTTCCAAACTACGCACGAGCATCAACAAAACCTCGACTTTGTGTTGTCCCCAGAAAGTCGGGCAGATACAATCACAAGTGTTGTACGCAACAGCTGCCCTTCGGGGCATGTACGTACTCATTGTAGCTGTGACTTAATGAAGCTGCTTAGTTGGCCCAGCTTTAGCGGAGCTCATGCTAGTGAGAGCCTACAACTATGATATCATTTCAACTCGACTGATATATAGTTGTTGTTCCTGCCAGCTGTTGTTGCGGAGTTTCTAACAGCTAACGGAAATGTAGCGGTTGATAGTGACTAGCTAGCCGTCGGTTTCCTTGCTAGCTTTACTGCATTCGTTGTACTTGTTGTTGTTGTCGTGGTTTTGTTGCAGTTTTGCCTATCGGCGTTGTGAGCTGCGGTTATTTCATTTGACGTTGATAACGCTGGTAGTTTCGTATGACAGCAGTGCAGCGCTGTTGTGTAAGCGCCCTGAGTCGCGACAGATGACTGAGTTCGTATGATCTGCGCCTTTCATCGGGGCTTGGTAAATGTTATTTAAGCGCATACATATGTAGTTTTAGCTGTTTCAGCTGTTGTATGGCTTTCGTCCTTTACTGTGTCAGTTATAGGTTTGAATGATTGCGTTGATTTTAATATTGTTGTTTACTTTGAAGTACTAGGAATCTTTGGATTTTATTGGCTTTATGAAAGGAAGTCTGTGTTGGTTGTGAAACAGGATAGTTTTAGTGGAAATGTTCTAATGTTACTAATCTTGTTAGACCTATTCTCCAGAAAGTGATACTTTTTTTTCATTTCTCTTTAACTCGGTATTACTGATGATAATATAGACACCATTACTAACTAACTAACGCGGTTCTCCACGTCATAGATCATCACATCACATGCATACCACTTACGTGATTACTCGAGCTTCGGTCTGAGTGTATGGATTCTTGCTTTGTTTGTTGTCACATATTAGGGTCAAAGTTGTGTCAAGACCTGCAAAGACTGCTCAGAATCACGAAACTTCTGCTCCATTTGATCGAATGTCTGACGAATGCTTGATTTTCATCAACACATCAAACATTTCAATTATATTATAGTACTGCTAACTATTAGAAAAAAAGCTCGCTAGCCTGCTTCTACTAAATATTTGAATTCACTTTTGCCAGATGTTTTACTTCCCCATGCTAACCAATATAGAAGAGTACAATTTCCATCACTACCCTTCACCCAGTCGTATAATCAGTCTGATATTCCAAGCACTGAGGAAAGATCAGTGTTAAAGCGGCTTGTCAGGTTTCAAGTATTAAAATATATTTTTCGGGAAAATTCACATTTAGCTGTTTTTTCATGGGATTACTAGTAACGCTTATCTAATTTATTCGACAAATTGTTGGATCTCATTTTTGTGCTTTTTTTCTGGTTGAACTATGGTGACAGTCTAACATAGAAGTATTACTGATCTGAACTATCACGGCTTGATTAGTCAATTCAGAGATATCAGCTACAATAGCTGAATATTTTTTTAATATTATCTCTTTTAAATTTTCTATGACTTTTTCGAGCATGTCGATTGACAACTGGTGAATGACTCGCTTGTTGTTTGGTTCTAAGGCCTGAATTGAAGCTGGATTGTCCGCTTAGATCTTAGACTTTACATTTCCTCACAAAAAAAAACTAACGGTGTAATATCTCACGATCTCGGTGGCTAATCGATCTCTCAATAAATCCATTGATTGATGTGATGTATGGAAAAGGCCCCAAGTGTCGCCGAGATCACGGGCATAAAATAGTGTGTTATCATGGCTTAATTTTTTAAGAAATATGGACCGATGATTCTAAATCGTAATTTTTTCTGCTCTTGCTCTTCGCCCCAAATGCGTTAATTTCGCTTGTTTACAAGCCCATTGAGCCAGAAATGCGCTTTATCGCTGAATAAAATTTTGTTCGAAAATGCCGGATCTTCTTGGAACTTTTCAAGATCCCATAGAACGAAGCAATAATGCTTGGGAAGGTTAAGCGGCTTCAGTTCTTGCAAAAAAGATCTCGGCGTAAAATGCGCCTAGTCGTTCCATACGTCAGTGCAAGTTGCTTCCTCACTGTGTGCTGGACGTGGTCTATTCGTTCGAATATTATCCATTAATGAATGCTGGGTCTCAAGATAGGTGTTGAGAAGAGTACGCTCAGTAGGCCGATTATGTTGACCATAAGTTGAGCGAAATACATACCTTAAAGAACGTGAATTTTCGTAATAAAGATGATCGATGTAAGCATTGTTCAGGCGTAAGTCTTTCCAGGATATGACCACTCATGCGTGATCGTGAGTCTTTTGAAAAAGTACTCATACTTCGATCACCCGTTATTTTGTTTTGAATGCCGATTTTGGGTCATTCATAGACTTTTAGTTTTGAGACTCCAGTGTCAATATTAATTCCTCCAGAAGGAAACAGTTGATATAATAATTTTACAAAGTCAGAATTATATTCCTCAAATTTCTGTCAAATCATCCACACATGCTTCCAACATAGAAGCAGAGGAGGAGGAAGCAGCATGCGAGGTTCCACATGCCCGAAATTTAAATGCAGAAAAAGTAGCGTTTCACACGCAATTACACTAAGAAGCCGAAATTGCAACAAAAACAACAATAGTAAGTGGCGCCACATATGTTAATTTAGATAAATGAGTTGCTACAAATCTCAATGGGTTGACACGCGCTTTCTTGGATGCTTACACACATACAAACGCAGTAAATACTTTTAATGCTGGCAACGTCATTGTACCTTTTTACATGCACATTCTTGAAACAATTTGCTCGCAAGCATGTGGGTAAGCGCCGAATGTGGTTTTGACAATTCCATGATTGCACAGTGGGATTTACCGCGACAAATTTAATTTCCATGTCGCACATTCGCACACATAAACACACGCACGCATCAAAACTGCCAGCATACGCATTTCGTAATTTACAGCTTCTCGACGGAGGCTGAGAGGGTTGCTGTGCGGGACGCGCGGAGCACAGAACGCAACGCAGCAAAACTTAGTGAATCCTGACACGTTGATGAGGAGCGAGCGAGTGGCAAAAGCGCCGACAAAGGAAATGGCAAAAACATGAAAGCGAAAGTGCAATAATGAACCTGAATGGCGGTTAGCAGACAAGCAAGCAAACAAACAGACAAAAAAACGCAAACAAATAATGCTGGAGATATTAAAAGGATTGCGGTCTTCGACTTTAATTATGCGGGTGTGAAAAGCGTGCGCCTTTATACGAATCCTCTCGGTTGATTACCAGCATGCCGAGTATGGCATCCAGTGCGTGCGTAAATTTCATTAACGTTTGTGGTTGAACGCAGCGTGTCGGTGAGGCAGCCGTAATAACAGCGAAATTAAAGCAGTTAAGCGCAAAGTTCTATTGTTTAACAGTGCTCTGCCTATAAATCGTAACAGTTAAAAGGATTTGGCAGCGATTTAAGTGCCGAAAGAGGATAAGCTCTGCGCATTCAAAGCCATACAATCAATGGGCCTTCGAGCGAGTTAGAAGTAATTACTTTTTGTAACCTTTGGTAGCCACGCGCTCAGCGTTGACTCTTCTCAACCTCCGTCTCATTTTAATATCTGCTGGCTTGCGGTCTTTGTATAGAAACCAAAGCCAACAAATCACGCAGTTAGTGAAGTAACGACTGTTGTTGGCAAAGTAGAGCCCAAAAATAGGCATGTGCAAGAAAAAACGTTAACGTCGAAGACCGATTTGTTTGGCATCTACATCCGAAATGTGCTCAAAAAGTATCGCGAATCGTAATTGACAATTTTCTTCGATTGCAGGGGCGTGGTGCATCATGAGTTCTTGCCACAGGGAAGAACGGTCAATAAGGAATATTACCTGCAAGTTATGCGCAATTTGCTCGAAGCAATCCGCCAGAAACGCGCGGATTTGTGGAAGAACTTTTGCACCACGATAACGCCTCTGCTCACACACATCGTTGCTTGTGCGCTCCTTTTTGGCCAAAAACAACACACTAATGATGCCGCAGCCACCGTATTCCCCAGATCTGACCCCCTGTGACTTTTTCTTGTTCCCTAAACTGAATAGGCCCATGAAAGGACGACGCTACGCTTCTCTTGACGAGATAAAGACGTCATCGAAGGAGGAGCTGAAGAAGATAAAAAAAAAAAAATGATTTTTTGAAGTGCTTCGAAGATTGGAAAAACCGTTGGCATAAGTGTATAATATCTCATGGGGTTTACTTTAAAGGGGACAAAATAGATATTCATGAATAAATAAATAATTTTTGAAAAAACACAAAATTCGCGATACTTTTGGAACACACCTCGTACATGTTATATTTGCAGCTTTTTTTGGAGAAAAATATTCATGTAAAAGTTCAGATCATAAAATTTCCGTCGATATCATAAATTGAAAGCATTCGAAATACAGCTTGGAAATACAATAATGGAAGCCGTTAGACCTGCACAGGAGATACCTCTTCGCTCTATAGGATCTTGAAAGGAACAGTCCATAAGCAACGTTTTCGTGAAAATATGAAAAATATAGCAAACATCTTTTAGTTTTTATATCTTCATATATAATACAAGTATATGTATGTATGTATCTATCCACCTTACAAATGTCATTACACATACGCCCCGTTATACCAGCAGAATAATTATACATTTCTGGCAACTGTGTCCATATGTAAATGTATTTATTATTTGCTTGTTGCTTTAAAGCCGAAAAAAGGATTAACCTCCGGCATAAAAACATATTATGCAATTAAATCGTAATGAATTTCGAAATACATGCGCTCCTTCTGAATAATGTCAACTGCATGGCATTGGCTGAATGGGTTATGAGTATGCATGTATTAGTAATATTTACAGTAAAAGCTCTTTTAAGTTTCCAGAGTTAATTTTAAATGAATTAAGAATTTTTTTAAAAAAATATATACATAGTAAATTAAAATCATTGATACATGATGCAGATTTTTACCTTCATGTGTCTGACGCTGTTTATTTTGAATATTTTTGCAGAATGAATATTGGGCCATTCCAGCAAGATGAAAAACAATTTTTAAATATTTTAAGAACTTAATAAATATATGTGTAATATTAACATAAAGTTGCACCATTCTAATAAGGTCTTCATATACTCTTTTTATGGAATTCAAATAAATTTATTTTCTGCTCTTTTACATGTATATTAATGCCTGAACATTTGACTCAAAATTTGTTTACATAATTTTCCTTTTTCTGTTTACAATTTAATACAAATGCTTTTTTTATTTTTATTTCCATTTTGTTGTGTTTGCAATTTCCACGCTTCCTTTTTGCCCTTTGTTATCGCATAAAATACGTGTAAATAACCAATGCGGTGAATTATTACCCAGCTTAGTGCCAATTATGAGTATAGCAAATTAATTGGATTTAATTGGAATTTATGGTTGCAGTTTCTTTCAAGTGACAGGACCATTGATATTGTAGCAATGGAATTTCATAGTATGAATTATGGCTCGAAGTACCAATTTATGGAGGATTGCATACAGTTTTACGATAAGGGTTTTTGCTGACAAAAAAGAAAGCTTTTTCGTGAAATATTTGCAAAAAAATTATCTCATATGATAATTGATTAAGTGGTTGATTCTTTTTTTAAGGTTTTTGGGTACGTGAAGAATTTTCATCATTTACTCGTATGTATGTCAGAGCTTAGATCATATAATAATTAGGTGTGAAAATAAATTTACGCTGTTTGAAAGTAGCTGTCTACAGCAGTTAGTGGTGCTCGACTTTGATATATCCAAAACGTGATAAGTAATTTAGACATTTGGAAACGAAGCTGCATTTCCACTTTGGTGAATTTGTTTATGTGTCAAATGCTTTTGGTTCTGCGAATATAAAAAAAATGTTTGCCAAATAATCATCGTTTGCGAGAACTGTCGATTTTTATTCTATGAGTCAAAGAAATCAGTGGTTGAAGCACATCGAGAACTCCATGTGAAACAATGTGCCGTGATTAGTTTCGTCGCCTCAAAGATGGCGATTTCAATATTAATGACCATCCGCGTGATGGAAGGTCAAAAACTCTCGAAGACGGTGGCCATGTCAAATGCTAGAAGAGCTGCTATATCATTGAAAGTCATCTGTCATGCCATTTTAAAGCTACTACATGTGCTGGGATTGATTCAGAAACAAAGAACTTGCGCTACTTATGTTCTCAATACCTGGTACAAAAAAGTGATTCTGTTGCATGACAACGCTTGGCTTCGGTTTGCCAAAGCCCCTAAAACCTAGTTGGAAGCGATTAAATAAGAAGTTCTACTCCATCTGCTATGTTCTTCAGGTATTGCACCGTCCGATTATTAATTGTTCCGTTCACTGGCTGATGGTCTGGTTCAGAAGTAGTTCCACTCACAAGACGATAACGAAAAATGGTTTAAATCTTGGATAGTAGCTCAGTTATAATGTAATGGCATTAGAGCTTTACCAAAAAGTTGTGCGATTCTCTTACAATGAAATTGTATTTTCATTAAAAAACAGCAATAACTTAGTTGCGCACCCAATAGAATAGAAATATGATCAGCTTTACACCATGACCTATGGTCTATTGCGTCTTCTCCTTCATTACATGTATTATCAGAAGCCCAGCAGTCTGACGAACTCCAGCAACTTGCTGGGCGCTATTGAGGTCATGTGGTACCTACCCACAACAGTCGATCTAAGATCATTCATCCAGTGCCTACAAATCGCTGTGTAATCTAGGATCATATGTACTGGAGCTTCTGGTTCCATGTCGTGAAACCAGCAGTTTTCATAATGTTTATGGATGTTTCTTGGGCCTACAATGGCCAGAGTAGAGCGAGACAAGGAGACGAAATTTGTCTCGGGTAAGGTTGGTCATGCCTTTGAACCTTGCTAGGTTGTGACCTCCCATGCGCATCTAGTACATCAAACTAACCAAACTTTCTTACTTATGTATTGCGTTTTGTGTTGTCTGCACGGACCTAGACGACGACCAAAGACAGCATAGAAAGTATTTTACCTTGGGCGAAAATTGGACCAGGACTTGACTGATAAATATTTCTTTCCTAGATTGGTACAACTTTGCATAACATTTGCGTATTTAATGATAAAAAGGATTCTTTGAAGATTTTAAAGTCAAGCTCACCTCATGCTGTCGTCCATCCTCTTCCGCTAATGACGATAAAGTAAACGAGTTTTAGTTAGACTAAAAAAGTGATTCGTTGAAAAATTATTTTTTTGCGACTGCGATATATGCAGCCTAACGGTCGGTCCTCCTGTAAGCCTACTGTTTAATCATATAAGTACACTCTTTTAGGAAGTTCAAGCAGTAACAATACTGAAAAAGCTTGTATATCCGGTTCAAAATATTACCAAAGCAGAAAATTATAATTCTTGCGGCTTTGTATTCCAATAAGCGTGGAAAAGTTAAAAAACAAAAAAAAAAAAAACAAAACGAACTGTTCCACTTCACTACGTTTTCCTTGTTACTTACGCCACAGCAAACCTTAAGCACTCGCTATGTTTTTCTTGTGCTCATTATTATGCTGATTTCCCTTGTTACAATTTTTTCCCGTTGCTTGTCAAATTATTGAAACCTTTTTTTGTTTCGAGTTCAATCGTTGTTTATTTATAACTAAAGCGCTTGACAATTACTGTTTGTTTGCTTTGCAGTTGTTTTCCCCCTGTACTTTCCGCTTGTCTGATTTATTCTCTCTCAGTTTTTATGATCCTTTTGTGTTGCTTTTGGGTCATCAGTGACCCTTTGTGCGCATATTTAATGCAATTTCAATACAAATTTCAATTCAATTTCAATTATTGCCTGAACGACAGTAATGACGAACCATCTGCGGACACACCTACATACATACACAGAGGGTGCGGTGCAGTCGGACAGTTCTATTAAAGTAATTGAATTGTAAAGTTAACGTTGGGTGCATGACGGCAGGGTTGTGTGAGTATAGGCATGTGGGCGTATCTGCAGCAATGTTTGGAGGTGTTTGTTGGATAACACTGCTGCACTCGTTGGCAGTCGCTTATTGAAGGCGTGGTTGGTCCAGCTGCAACCTGCAGAGTTGTGCTATAATTGATGGGCTAGTTAAATAATTGGGTTTTATTATTGTTATTAACGTGAATGATTACAAAAGCACAATCAATATCAGTTATGTTGTAATAAGTCACTAATTATCATTGCAACAACGCAGCGTTTATAACTGACTGTAGATTGGGATTAAGTGCTATAGTACTGTTGGTATATGTATTTTAGTGTTTTTATAGAAAATGTTGAGCTTTGACTGTAGTGAATGTAAATGAATGATTTGCTAGCTTATAATCCCTATCTTATTTATTTTATAGCTGCTCAGTATTTATAATTTATAAAGTCCTATTCAAAACAAGGTCCCTTTTACTATGATATATATATTGTATAGAGAAAGTCATATTCAATAATTTGAAGATTATTTGCAACTAATCTGCAGACATCTTGTCGACCTAAGCAACTCAAAAAATTGCTATAAGTTTTTCTTTCTACAAAACTAGAAGTATATGGCTTTAAGGTTTGTTGAAAGAATCTTGATAAAACATGGTACAATTGCTCGTTAAATTACGCTCGAATTTAACAGGTGGGATGAAAAGTTCGTAGCTTAATGTTTAGATGGCACCATTTATAGTAAATCCATTTAAATAATATCATTTTGAGTCCAGAAAATTATGTTAGTTTACAAAAAACTGCATCAAAAGAAATTTTATGTGTCAATAAAGCATTGTGTTTGGGGGGGAAATATTGCTAAAGCTAAGGTTTGGCTTGATGAACATTATATGAACTCTGTACCAGGGAAATTAGCCGTTGGGAAGAGATTTGCTAAGTTTAAACGAGGCGAAATGAGTAACTAGGACGGTGCAGGCCTTAAGAAGAATGTTGCCGAAAAAAGTTCGCAAAATAATGCGGATGACTGTAAAGTAAAGCTTTTTAAGAGAGCTGAGACTCTAAAAATATAAAAGGAACGTATTGGATTATTGTGAATAAATATTTGGGTGTGCGAAAGCTCTGAGCAAAGTAGGTGCCGCGCTTGCTCCCCATCCATCGAAAACAAAAACGAATTAATGATTCTGAGGAGTGATTGAAGTTGTTCCATGATAATATATCTAAATGTTTGGGTCGATATACTTATGACAAAGGATGAAACATGGCTCCATCATTCACACCAGAGTTCAATCGACTGGCATCTGACTGGACTTTTAGACTTATTTTGAGGCTTTAGGAAATTTTATTATAAAAAATTATAATGAAATATTTTATAACCGCTATAATCGTTGTATCGCCCTCCAAAGTAACTATTTTGAATAATAAAATCAATTTTTTTCAAACAATTTTTTTCTATGTTAGTATATTAGTCTACGAACTTTCCAGCTTATCGGTTTAACATTTACTAATACCATAATAACGTGATGTGATCTGTTGTAAAAGTATATAAAATGTTTTTGCACTAGCTGCAATTTAGTAGTATTAGTAGTATTATTGGTAGTTAAAATTAGTATGAGGCTTTCCCATTCACTTTGTTCTGTACACATCAGCCATTGTATTTCATTCTTAATGCCTACAAAACAAATTTTTTGGTTTGGTGCAGCCCTGTGCGCATCAGTAGTCGGTATAGTAGGTAGGATGAAACACATTCCCGCTACTAGATGTTTTTTTTCTTCTTTCTTCTTTCTTGTGAACAAGAGTTGATATGGAAAATGTGACTTGTTTTCTCGAATCAACTCACAAAATACATTTTGGAGGCATAAAATCTTAGGCACTAAAATGAGTGTAGGCCAGTGTTATATATGTATATATATAGGAAAATGTACCTTCCTTACCACAATGCAGTTTTGGGTCAGGAATAATTGGTCGATACCATGGTGCTATGTATCTAATATATATGTATAATGAACCTGCTCTTCGCGTATTGGTTAATATTATTGTTTTTCTGAGATGGAAATGGGGCTTAGTCTCTAACATTTGTCCATTCTTACGTGCTCCTAACTTACACGTACATATAAGAAATAATTATAAAACATTTTTTAATGCCTTGTATTTAAAAAACCTGGTATATGAGTAACTATATTATACCCTTAACAGGTTAGCAATTATAAATTGACTTCGTAATTCGTAAAATCCTGAAGAAAAAGTTGGAGATCCTTTAAAATGCACGTTTAAATGACTGGAGTGACGGAATTTAGCCATTTCCCTCTGTCTCACAGTTCGTCTGAGGAATTTGCTCAATTTTTGAGATATTGACCTGAATTTTTGCTCACGTCCTTCTCGCGCAAAGAAGTTACTTATTAGTTGAAGTCGACCATATCGAGCTACTATAGTATATATCTGACAAGGGTTGTATGTATTTTTTAATGCCACATTATAAAAAAATAAAAAAAAAAATCGTTCAAAAATTAAAAAAAAAAATTAAGGGTGATCAACACTTATCGTTTAGGGATATGGAAAATAGATAGAGCCGATTCTCAGACCTACGGAATACGCATATAAAATTTAGTAAAAATCGGTAAAGCCATTTCGGAGGAGTACAGTAATTAACATTGTGACGTGGAAATTTTATATATTAAATTTCGTGGTAATTAGTTATACTTCTATGATTTTTACTTTGTTCATAATTTTAAAATTCTTTATTTATTTTTCAAAACCTTTGTCGTCACCCTCAAAGAAATCCCTTTCGGCCTCAATGCAGTTGAGTCGACTTTTTTCCTATCCCCTTAAGAGATGTTAAAGGCCATTTCCGGAGGAGCCTTCAATGTGCGTAGTTATTAACTTTTAAGGTCTTTAATTGACTCAAAATGGTATCTCCGGAGAGGTTGAGTTTGCTGAATAGTCAGAAGAGATACGAAGCTAAGACAAGCGAATATGGTGGTTGCGGCGCGATATTGGTTGAAAATTTGGCGAAAAAACGTAAGATGAATCAATGCATTATGCGATGGTGTGTCATCGTGACTCAAAAACCCAAGAGTTGGCGCATAATTCCGTCCTCCTTTTACAAATAGCTTCACGCAAGCATCGAAGAACAATCAAAAAGTATTGTTTGTTGACAGTTTAGTCGGTCAGAAGAAACTCGGAGTGCATCACACCTCGATTATCGAAGAAAACTGTTTGATTTTTGACTGCTTTGACGCGGTTTTTTCGTTTTCCGTTTAACTTTCCCACGATATTCGGCCGATTGATCTTCTATTTTCGGGCCGCAAACATAGATCCAAAGCTCATAGCTAGTAATAATATGCTTCTTGACATCCTGATAGTCGAAAAGCATTGTTGCACAGACGTAAATGCGACGATTTTTTTCGACAAAAATTGAGTGATTTTGGAACTAATCGAACTTTTACTTTTCTTAGGCCTAAATGATCTTTCAAAATGGTTTTCACTGATCCTTCCGATATACCACTGATGCTAGTAAGATCTGTGACTGTTAGTTGTCCATTCTTAAGCCCCAATTCTTTTATTTTATGGACGTGTTAATCATCAGTTGATGGCCATCCTGGACGTGGTTCGTCATCAACGTGTTCCTGACCCGCCTTAAATAATTTTTGCTAGTAAAAAACACTTTCTCGCGACAAACAATTATCACTGAAAGGTTCCGTTCGGTCCGGTTCCGCACTCATAATTTAAATTAATTTAATCGTAAAAATCGCCTAATGTACCTTGTATACTAAACACAAATGGTTTTTTTGATGTGACATTTGGCGTAGATGTCACTGAAAGTCATACCAACCTAGAAAAAAAAAGATTTCGATGAATGGGTTTTCGCGCGAACTTTAAATTAGAAGTCTTAATATTTTTTGCGCACAGTAGATAGTATATATATTGTAATTAAAAAATGCACCAATAAAGAGTATTATAGCTAAGTACCTTTCGCATATTTTTCTACTAGATTTGATGATACTCATTGCTAAAATACTCATTGAAATACTTACTATTTTAATATCACTCTTTGCAAATGTGATTTACACCTTCGGCAGCTTATGTATCAATCAACTTGAGTAAATAAAACGATTTTCTGGGATTTTTTTTTAATTTTATTGTTTCTTTAATTTTTATTAAATTCCGTTTAATTATACTGTATAATTCTTTTTGTTCATTATTTGTAATAGCAGTTCACAAATACTATTGTTTTTCATTACTATGCGTCTGGTTGTTGTTGTTTTGTTTTGTTTACACAACAAATATTCATTAGTGAAAACTTTCATAATTTGGTTTTTGTTACTTTTTTTGTTATTTTTTTTTTTAATTTTAATTATTGTTGACGGAGCAGACAAATAATTAAATATGTTCGAAATAATCTCTTGCATATGCACCACCCTGTCTCCACATTATTATGCATACGCGTATGTGTGAGGGCGCTTTTTCAGTGTGTGTTTGTGTGTTTTGCTTGTTGCGTCTACAGCTCCCGCCAGCTTTTAGCAGACTATTAAGCTTTCTATTATGTGCGCAGGTAATTATTTGCTTACTCACACACACGTCCACACTGAATAAGCGCTCTCAAGCACACTCACGAACTCATATGCGCCTCGCTTACACAATGTTCGCTTAATAACTGTTCATAATCATTTATTATTAATTAATTAATTTTATTATTTTAAACATATTGTTTTGTTGTTGTAATTATTACCAGACTCGAAATTGTTCAAACGCGTTTTTATGTGTGTCTGTGTGTTTTCCCACTTCTTTAATGCTTTTTTTTTGGTTTTTTTACCGCTAAACACAAAAACCATTTAAATGCACACATAAACGCACCGTTTTTGCTGTTGCTTTTGTTGGGTTTAATCAATTTAAAAACGACTTAATATTAATTTTTGGTTTTAATTGTACATAATGAGTAATAAAATTTGTTATTGTTTTTGTTTTTCCTCTTTTCTACTCTGTCTCACATTTATGTTTTTCTGCGTGTCTGTGTGTGTATTTTCGTTTTTTTTGTTATTTTTTGTTTTTCTTTTTATTTTTTTTTGTGCGCTTTTAGTTTCGCGCAAAACTTCGTTTGCTAACTTTTTCATTTGATTATATAATTCTTTTGTTGTTGTTGTTGTTTGTGTTTTGCGTATTAATATTCATACATTCATTACTTGCTTTTGTTGTTATTCGAAAATTAAAATTTCATTATTTCCAACTGTAAAATATTTAATTGCAATTAGAAATGCTCAGTAAACATACTGTTATATAATTTTTATATGTACCTAGATTGTTTGCCAAAGCCAATTACGCCAAGTAATCTGCTTGCGTAATTTATTAATACTTTAAATAATTTAAATATTCTGTGTATTTTGTGGTCTCACTTGTCATACGTGTAGTATATAGCAAATGTACTATAATGTATATACGCTATAGTACTGTTATTGGCCGAGAATACACGAACAAACAACGAAGTGTGCGCATTATCATTTAGATCTTTGTTCTAATAGTATTGAGAATTAGCTCTTGTTGTTGTAGCGGCAGAACTCTACTGGATAAAAATCCGGGTCCGTTCCGGTTACGTAGACTCAACTGTCATGGCATCGGCATAACGAACCCTCTTCAGCTTTGATTCGAAAAACGATCTCTAATAGTCTGGTTTTCTGCCTCTGAATTTGTTTAATCTAATGTCGTAAGTCCGATTTTTCTAGTTTTCTATTTACCAAATGTTTTTCGTCTTAAAACACTCTCCCTTCTAATGGTTGTTAAGTCTTAGACAACATTCGTAGTCAAGTTCTTGACATTTTTGTCGACAATCATAGTCTAGTCCTCTGAAAAATCGTTGATTTTGAAACTATTAACTTCATCGGTAAATACTTCAACCATGATATCCAATTTAGAATCAGAAAGATTGCTAGAGTTTTTTCTTGAGGTTAAATATTACTTTATAAAGCCATGAAAATGTCTAAGGAATGTCGCGAACACCTCTTCGATCTCTGCCACTCTTTGTAACTACTGGCTCATGGTAAAAATTTTTTATTAATGTAGTACTAAGAGAAGTTTTTTCATGAAGGTGGTTTTCAGTTTGGCAATACTTTTTTCGAAGTTTGTCTTTTTGACTGCTGTTGCTTTTGATTTACCATATATTTACTCTGGCTTATAATTTCATAATAAACAGACTTAAGTGCTTTAGAAGAACGTTTGAAATCGTGCAAGTTCATTACGAAAATAATCGTTCGGTTCTCGCGTCGCATCGTATATCAACATTCGTTCGAACTTATTCCCATCAATGTCGGTAATTCAAGCAACCATGGATCGGCTTCACATCACATTTAACCTAGTGCAAATGAGTTATCAACCATTGCGAATGTATTTTAGTTTGCGGACTGATGAAATTCAACTCGTTCAAAATTGAAATCAAGTGACCATCAAATCACTGTTTGGAGTGTTCTATTTGCATATCTCTTCAAAAATCAAGAAGGCCATAATGTTACAGTCAATGGGTAATGCTATAGCCTGCAGTCAACGAAACAAGCAATTTTTGCTGAGGCGTGAACGCCAATATCGTGCGATTTAACGCCATAGGATCGCCGCTTGTAGGTTTTGTGAAGCCGCTTGTCTATGCAGAAAAGTTAGATGCTTTAGAAGATAATATTGGGTAGTCGAAAAAGTCTTTTCTCAATGTTATTGACATAAAGTAACAGTTGCTGCAAAAATTGGTTGACATTTTCGGCTTAAGGGTGTAATTTATTTGAGCCAGTTGTGGTAGTCATTTGCCCGAAATCATTTTTAGAATTTAATGGCAGACCCTTATCTTCATAATTAAGCTAAATTCGAGGCCATAATATTAAATTATTTGTGTTTAATTTCTTCTTGAAAACCACGTATCTAAACAAAATACGCTTCAGCTTTGGAATCTAACTTTTAGCGATTAACGTAGGAGACTTTCTCCATATTGTAGCAATGAAAAGAGGACCGTAGCTGCACATGATTTATCGACCTGTCGTCATAAGACGAAATGAATGTACATTATGGAGGGAGTCGAAAAATCGAAAACCAATACTTAAGATTGCAATAGGGGTCAAGGCTAATTGAGCGTAAATTAGCGCAGTTAAAAATCTGTATCGATTTTACCAAAACATTCCCAATTATTACTTTACATACATACGTTTGGATAAAAAGCATAGAACTGTTAGTAAAAATAGTTTCAAAATGTCAAATAACAAGAAAAAACGTTAACTTCGGTTTTCACCGAAGCTAAATACCCTTCACAGGTGCATTTCTGTTAGTAACTATGTGTCCAGTTTGTATAGAAGCTATATGCTATAGTAACTCGTTCTGAACAATTTCTTGGGAGATTACATTGTTACCTTAAAAAATAATATATACCAAATTTCGTGAATATATCTTGTCAAATGTTAAAGTTGTCCATACAAGGACTTGATTCCGATCGTTCAGTTTGTATGGCAGCTATATGCTATAGTTAACCGATCTGAACAATTTCTTCGGATATTACATTGTTGCCTTAGAAAATAATATATACCAAATTTCGTGAATATATCTTGTCAAATGTGAAAGTTTTCCATACAAGGAATTGATTCCGATCGTTCAGTTTGTATGGCAGCTATATGTTATAGTTAACCGATCTGAACAATTTTTTCGGATATTACATTTTTTCCCTAGAAAATAATCCATACCAAATTGGTGATGATACATTGTCAAATGCGAAAGTTTTCCATACAAGAACTTGATTCCGATCGTTCAGTTTGTATGGCAGCTATATGCTATAGTCAACCGATCTGAACAATTTCTTCGGAGACTACATTTTTGCCTTAGAAAATATTATATACCAAAATTCGTGAATATATCTTGTCAAATGTGAAAGTTTTCCATACAAGGACTTGATTCCGATCGTTCAGTTTGTATGGCAGCTATATGTTATAGTTAACCGATCTGAACAATTTTCTCGGATATTACATTTTTTCCCTAGAAAATAATCCATACCAAATTTGGTGATGATACATTGTCAAATGCGAAAGTTTTCCATATGAGAACTTGATTCCGATTGTTCAGTTTATATGGCAGCTATATGCTATAGTGGTCCGATATCGGCCGTTCCGACAAATGAGCAGCTTCTTGAAGAGAAAATGACGTTTGCAAAATTTCAAAAGGATATCTTAAAAACTGAGGGACTAGTTCGTATATATACAGACAGACGGACAGACGGACAGACGGACAGACAGACGGACATGGCTAAATCGACTCAGCTCAACATCCTGATCATTATATATATACTTTATAGGGTCTCCGACGCTTCCTTCTGGGTGTTACAAACGTCGTGACAAAGTTAATATACCCTGTTCAGGTATAAAAAGTAAGACAGCGCCAGACTTAGTTCATAACCTATTGATCTGTATTTATCTAATGCTTGGGATAACCATCTATTGAGTAAGAGACGCTGAGATTTCTAGTCATTAAAATAGAAAATTACGATATCCTATAGTAAACTTAACCCTTCATAGTTTGCTAAGTGAAAACGTGCACGTGGTGTAAGATCATATGGACAAAATATCAGAGAAATGTAGTTCATTGGCCTGTGACCCAGAAATTCCTGCTAAGTATATTCTCGATGTTGTAGATAACATGGAAGAAAGAAGCTCATTAAACTGCTTAAGATTTGTACCTCACACAGTTCTAAGCTCCTGCTGAAGAAAACTTCGAGTCAAAGCTCGGTGCCGATTAATGTATGGTACAAGCTAAGCTTATCTATATCTTACCCAGTAGATTACCTGGCGTGGCGTTGGCATGAAAAGTTAGTTATCTGTAGAACGAACTATGAAACGCTTTAACTTTCTCGGCTTCTATAGTAAATCTATATTAATAATAAAACATTAAAAATGTATAACATCATTACCATGGCTTTGGTGTTGGCTTATTTGTATGTAAATTTTTATTTTTTTTTTTTGTTTTTTCTGTGTTTTTGTGTATGTGTAGTAGTTTGTGTAAACCTATGCAATGATACTCAACTATTTTGGCCTTCATCGAAATCTACATACATCAATGTAAACCTTTTGCTTATACCCTGCTCACCTTTGATATTTATGCATTTGAATGACCTTAATATAAAACACGAGCACAACTCTCGGGTCACCGAACGTACCTTTGACTTTAAGTGTATTGTTGTGACCAATTTATATCTCCTAAACCATTTTCTTATCTCCCAAATTGACATGCTATATTTTTTCCCTTTTTGTTATGCTTTAGCTGCTTACTTTTTCACTTAAATCCGAGTTGTTAAGCTGCGTGACGTTTGCAACAATTATTATCTGCCTCTACATATCTTTGTGTTTTCTCAGCCTAAGCTATGCTATGCCTCGCAAACAACTATTATCTCCGCCTTAGTCCGCGTTTCACTTGTTTTTTTTTTTTTTTAATCTTAACTACAAACTTAGCGCTGCTTTATAAGTAAATATATATTTATATTTTACTTGATTTTGTTTTTGTTTTGCCTCATATGTGAGAACTCAACCCTTCAATCTGCTTACCTCGTACCTATGCTGCGCTACCTCATATGACCGTCTCGCTCTCAGCACTCTCTCACTCACCGCACATAGTACGCTTAACCTAGAATCTTCTTGAAATAGCTGACAGTTTCCGGTTTGGTCAGCACGCGATGGCGATTGGGCTTGTAGGGCGGCGTCTCGGTCTCCTCCTTCATGAAGTTGCGCGTCGGTGCCGGTGGCTCAATGGTGTGTGCAGCATGATGCTTCGTGTGCTTACCCTTGTGTGTCTGTGTCTTCTCGATGCGCGGCTTTGGGAAGTGCGATGTACACGCGTCAGCTTCTTGCCGGCGGTGGCGTCTTCGGTTGTGGAGCTTGCATCCAAGGTGTCGGCGGTTGTCGCATCTAAATCTGTGTCACTGCTGCATGCAGTTGTTATTGTAATTGTGTGTGTTGACGGTGTGACGGTTGCTGCGGAAGCGAAAGCGGAAGCTGCGGAGGAAGCAGTTGGAGCGTTGGTAGCGGCATCAGCTGTGGCCAAGATTGATTGTGATGAAGGACGTACATTCTCGGCATTGTCATTGTTTCGCAGTATGACTTCAGCTATTGTTGTTGCTGCTGTTGTTGTTTTGGTTGGCTCTTGCTGCGGTGGCTTTTGTGTTGCGGTTGAGGGTTTTATTGTGTGCAACTTATCCGTCTGCGTCGTTGTTAGGGTTGGTTGTAGTAGTAGTAGTTGTTGTTGTTGTGGTTGCTGGCATCTCTTCTGCTGCGACATTAGTTGTCAGCCCGGACATTTCTTTTGTTTGTGGGCCCCGCTTTACTGGCTTCTCAATTTCATGTCTTGGGGTTGTCATCAGTTTTTGTAGGGTTTTTGTTGCCGCTGCTTTGACAGTTGTTGTTATTGTTTCGGCTGTTTCTGTTGCATGCTGCTTGTTAACGTTGGTAGCCACTGTTGTTATTGGCGCTGTTGTAGTTGTTGTTGTTTCCTCAGCTTTTGTTGCTGTTGTTGTTCGCTCGACAACAACTTCTTTGGCATTTTCAATTTTCTCAGTAATTTCGTCTTCTTCGCTGGCAGCTTGCGCTAGTCTCTTCATATTATTCGGCTTATCATTGTCTTGCTGCTGTTGTTGTTGTTGTTGCGGTTGGTGCTGATTTGTCTTTGCCGCACCAGCGCTGTCAATTATCTTAGCGGTTAGCTGAGCTGGCGTCTGCTGGTCTTGTTGTTGCTGTTGCTGCACCAGGGACTGTGGATTTATCGATCGCCTCGCCTGTCAATCCATCAATGTTGGTGGTTGTCTCGGATGCTGCTGGTGCTGTTACTGTTGTTTTTGTTGTTGCCGCTTTTATTGCTGCCATTGTGGCGGTCACCGTTATTGTGGTCATCGTTTCAACGTCAGTTTCAGCACTTTTGTCGGCCATTGTTTGACTGTGTGTAGTTGCTGTGGGCGTGTAGTTGCTTGTGCTGCTGGAGTGAACTGTACCCTCAATCGGTTTACCTTGAGCATAAGAGATGAACACAAATGAATGATGGTTAAATTAATTCAGCTGGACGTAATGAATTTAATTTCACCCCAAAGGATCAACGCTAGAACGAAGACAGACTTAGACTCAACTCGTTCCCAATCTGATGTAATAGGAACAACACTGTCTTTGGTTTGCGAGCTCATCGCCTTTGGAGTTTCTAGCGATTATGTTATATACAGGCACCCTGAACGCCAAAGTAACTAAAAGTTATGCTTTTATAGGAGCGATATGCTCGCTTTCATTCTCAGAACCCATGAAAATGTTACGACAAAATGAAAGAAAATGAGGACTGCGTTGCTTTAGAGTTAGCTGGTCAATAATATCTCAGAGAGATATGGAAGATTCTTCTTTTAAGACCCAAAGACAGAGACTAGCAATATAAAATCCTCCTCTATCCATATAACGGCGAGAGAGTTTTAGATGGGAAGAAGATGTTTAAGAAGAGGGGCAGTGAGTTTCTAGGATGGGTCAAGCTTGGGGTGTTTTTCAGAAGCTCTCTATCAAGTCCAGCTTCAGACTTCCTGGCTATTTCACTGTCTCCAAGTCGAGGTTCAGCCATTAAGGTAGCAGTAGGTCTACTGCTCTGGAGTGCGGTGTCCTTCAGAGAAGTGACTATTCACTCAGACAGCAGGCCTGATGAGCTAGCAAGGAAAGTTACCCTAGAACCGCTATCGGTAGAACTGGAACGGGTCGGTGCTCCGGTTTCTATTGTGTTCTACTACTAGATAGCTGGGCTTCGTGGCCACCATCAGTACATGCGCTTTCGCAAAAGCCTTTTGGCTCAAGATCGATCGCAAGAGATCTAGTGATACTTTTGCCCCCATAGGGTCATCCTCTCCCTAGTTGTGAGGCTTTTAACAAGTCATTGCCTTATTGACGTCCATCCTGTAAGGTTGGAAATCTTACCAGACGTCATCTGCAGAAGCTGTATGGAAGAAAGATGGACTGGTCCGGCCGTTTTCACAAAGGAACTTACGTACTAGTTCAGTCCACGCGCGATCTTTGATTAGCCATCTAACCTAACCTAACTGAATATGAAGTGAAGCCTTTCTTCCCACTAATTTCAAACTCACCTGTAGTCACATGAATATCTCCACGTCCATCATGAACAGCGGATACCGCATTTAAACTCGCGCCGTGATGTTCGTGTTCATTGTGCTTCAGCGGGGGTACATAATGCGACTTCACCAACAACATTGGCGGTATAAAATGCGAATTGTCTGCCAACTCCTTAACATGGGGATGTGGCAACTCGTCGAGTTTACCATTAGCGTGCTGCTGTTGTGGATGCATAGGATGACCGATATTCGAAAGTGATTCAGTATCTTCGACATCAGTCGATTTCGGTGCCACATGTGTTGTTACCGAGCTGCTGGGCGATGTGGAGGAAGAGTGAATAAGAGTCTCGGACTCGACTGTATGCGCAGATGTAGCGCTGGAAGCATGTAGAGTGGTAAGTTGATGCAGGTTCTTGGGTGGTTTCTGTTGTTGAAATTTTCACTTCTGCGACAGTTGTGGATGAAGCAAAGTCTGGAGTTGTAGGACTGCTAGCCGCACTTGTTGACGGTGCTGCTTTTGTAGAGGTTGGTGAGGTGGTGGTGATGGTTGTGGTAGTCGTTGTTGTGGGAGCCAATGTAGTACTACTTCTAGTAGTGGTAGCTGGCGCTGATGTGGTTTCGATGGTTGGCATTCTTTCAGCCATGTGTGCTGGTTTTTCTCTGCTTATCATCTCCTCTGAAGACTTCTCGGTTATGGGTGTCATTGTTCGCAAATCTTGTGGCAACACCTTCTTCTTATGTGGCAGCGGTTCCATTATTTCGTTCGAAACTTCATCATCTTCAGGTCCCATATGTTCCAACATTTCAGGTTCGCCGCTTTGTTGTGGCTGATCGCCCATCATCATGTCTTCGAGTGCCAACAACTGTTGTTGCTTCTTAGGTTTTGGTGTTGGTGGTGGCAACTGAATGCTGCTTTCATCATATTTCTGTGTGCGAATCTTCTTTTGGTATTCGCCACCATTTGTTATGATCACTTTCTTTGCGGCTTTCTTCACTGGTTTGGGTATCTCACCGGGTATGTGATAAATGCTCATTGGCACTGCCGCCTCATCTGCCTGCATCAGATCGTCCACATTAAATTGTTCGATCAGACGCTGTACGGTATTCTTTTCCGTTGGCACTTGTTCAGAGATGTCGCTGTTGCTGGCAGAGCCGTACGATGTTTCTCCTAGCGGTAGCAGTTCAATGTCATTATTCTCGTTGTTGTCTGTGCGTATACTGTTGATAATTTGTAGCGATTTGAAGTGAGAATTGGTTATGTCATTGATGCGTTGCGCTTCGAGACGCTCTCGTGGACAGATCAGTTCACGTAGTGCACGATCGCGGTCCTGTGGAAGAAGGTGATAAAAGTAAGAGAAATATTGCGGTTAGCATTGCTCTCACGAAGACTTCAGGTCAGTTAGGGTAAGGGTATTATTAGTTTGTGTAGGTTTTGTGGATGAAGAAGACAACCTTTTAAGATGTGTGATCGGGGAAGCAATAGCGAGATCTTTCAAAAACTTTCTTAGAACTTTACTGTCTGAAAATGTTTAAAAAGTTAATAAATTTCTTAAGATTCGCAAGTTGAGTAGGTCTTTGAGTTAGTTTTGCTTGTCTAGGATTTATGAAGAGGCCGTTTTCAGTCGTCCATTGTCTTGCTACACTTTACGATATTAAGGTATCCCTGAGTTAACTCATTCACGGTATTCAGAAAATTTCCCTTAACCATGAGAGGTAGATCGTCTGTGTTGGCAAGTATTCAGGAGATGGTTTCATCAAGCTTTCCAGAAGATCATTGACAATCACTATCCAGAGAAGTGGCGAGAGAACTTCCCCTTTAGGGCTGGCTCTACTCTAACTCACTCCGTCACGATCGTTCGATCACAGAGAAGTTTGAATATGAGATGCTTAAGGTTCGATTCAACCCATTTCTGTTAGGCAACGATAGAGAATAATATTGTATTTTTTACCATAGTTTTCTCGGGAATGTTGTAGACATTAACAGAACTGAATTGGGAACAGAATAGAATTGAACTGAAAATGGATCAGTTGTGCAGTTTAGTGCTGGTTTATGAAGAACTAATCCTGTTTTGGTTTAGTCGTTCTAAGGCCTTGGTGTAACAGTGGGCAGAAAAATCAGTGTTGTTTTATAGAACTTCAACTTTTCGACGCTATTTTTGAAGGGTTATTAGTATATTGCTTTAAAATTGCTCTAAGCATTGGTAATATCTTTCCAGCAAAGGACTCATTTGAGCTCTGGGAACGGAAAAACTTCCAAAACTCGAACAATTCGGATGTAAAAGTTCTAGTATTTTCTTGTGCTTTTCTGCTTGCCGGTAATATTTTTTTTGAAAATGTGTTTTCAGAGGCCCTCAGGAAATTTTAAAGGACAAATTTATACTTAGAAATGAGATCCGAAAGGTCTAAGGAAAGGTTACGTCCAATTTATATAGACATCAACAAGTATAATTTCATTTCTACCAAGAAATATTGCGCTTCCGTCAACGCAGCTCTAGACGTGGGACTAAAAAGCTGACGAGTGTTTCCTAACAACAAGTGGCAATTTTTTTTCCTACGTGCAAATTCACGAACTGTCTTTATTTCAGAAGCAGATACCAAATTTAAAGAAAATTGTTGAGTATTATGGTTTTTTAATATTGGATTATATGGACCTTAATATTTAGTTTCAATGGAGCTCTCCTTTCACTTACCTGTTTCCCCTTGCATGACTGTTTCAGCAGACCCTCCTCGGCGCAGTTACGTATCAGCTCAATGCTTGCAGTGTCGGCCATGTACTGCATGGTAAGATTCGGCATATCCTTGAGTATGCAAGAATCAGCCCAAGAAGGCACTGACATTGCATAAAACGAAAGCGAAGAAATGGAAAAAACAAGAAAATAATATATAAAAGAAGATTTATATTTTCACCGTGAACATTAATTACTGAGAAATCAAAGACTGCAGCATGCCAGTAATTCACTCACGCACACTCAACATTATGTCGTCGGTTTTAAGTTTACGACATCACAAAAAACCAAGAAACATCACTCAACACGGCATAACATCTACTTACCCGGCATTTCGCAGAGGAACGATGCGGTCTCAGGTCCGCCGCAACGCAACGCATGCCAGCGATAATCGCGTATGGGATCGATAACGGCGCATAGTGGTGCATCCATTAGTGGCAGCGATTCAGCCCAGTAGCCAGTGTCGGTGACCAGTGGACGGGAATTGCTAAACGTAAAGAGAACGTATATTTAAAAGCAGTGGGTGTAGGTGGGGGAAAAGCGAGAAAGATGTAAAGTTCATCAGCAAAAACTGCAAATACGCCGTTGTAACTAGGTGCTGCACCACGACATGAAAGTATAGTATGTTTGGCTGTATGCACGTTGCTATTAGAAAACACATAAATTGCGGTCTACTTTTAGGCGGACAGCGTATTGTATGAAATCTCATTGCAATGGCGGCGCTT
This sequence comes from Bactrocera correcta, assembly GCA_027475135.1. NCBI lineage: Eukaryota > Metazoa > Arthropoda > Insecta > Diptera > Tephritidae > Bactrocera > Bactrocera correcta. The sequence goes on along the minus strand of CM050323.1, from coordinate 35,504,432 downwards.
AGAAACTGCAATGCTTTTAGGCGTTTCAGCGTATTTCACTCGTAAGCCTTAATGGCTGGGGCATGACCTGGTAAACACGTAGTGCACACAAATACAAACAAACACGTGCACCGTGCCGAGTGCATTTGTGTGATTTCAATGCGCTTTTAAACGATGGTTGGTACGTGTTTGTGTATTTGGGTTAGCGCTTCATTCACCGTTAGAAGATGAATGGCAACGGCGCTTGCTCGAGTGCTTGGCTTGTTTGGCTTGCTTTATTTTTATTTTTATTTTTGGTGTCTGCTGTCTATTTGCCTTAAATGCAGTTGATAAATGGAACTTGGAAAGTAGGTAACCCAAAGGTTTGCAATCGAAAATAATTAAAAACATCAATTAAAGTGAATTGATTGGTTGGAAATGAAAATTAAAAATGCAATTGAAGCTGATTAATGGCAGCTTTAAATTGTGATTAATGAATAAATTGAATTTAAGTTAGTTTAGAAGGCATTTCTCCACCCAAACGAGTAAATTCCGCCATGAACGTCTGTCCGTATGTCCATCTGTGAGCTTAGTCTCTTAGTTTTTGAGATATCCCTCTGAAATTTTGCACACATACTTGTCTACCGAAGAAGAATTCATTTGTCGAAATTGGCGATATGCAGCTGCAATACAAATTGAGCTCAAGTCCCCACATGGCAAATGCCTTGTTCGTCAAGGTGTTGGCATGAATTCTCTGAAGCAACACTTTAGCCAGGTTAGACCTAAACGGTAGTCAGGTTTTAATACTTTGAACAGAGAGATGTGGAAAAGCTTGTGGAAGTTCATTTCAGAATACATGGAGACCATTTATGACAAATGGGTGTGGGACCGATATTTTCCACGCGAGTGAAAAGTTGCAAGGGCTGTTTCTCTACTGAAATCCCTGATAGGATCTGGAGCCATTCTCGTTCTTATCGGGTCATCAGTCTTCTTCCAGTACTTGGAAAAGTACAATGACTATAATAACTTGGTGTTCGGAAGTTACTCTTTGGCGGAGTTACTTTTCCGGCAGAAAAGCCTCAAAAGTTGCCATGAATGGGAGTATGGAAATCGGTTTTCCGCAGACACTCATCCGTGGTCCATTTCATGTTGGACTCTTTGTTTGGGCAGCTCGAGTCCCTCTGTAAATGTTGTGTCTTTTATGCGGACGAATCTCTCTCAGTGCGATCGAGAGAACAATTTTTAGAAATTTTAAATAATTGGGTTTTAGGTTCGCGGATTGACATATCGATGGTCAAAAAGTTGACAATTATGGAAAATTTTTTTTTATGAAACACGATAATTTTTTATAGAAATTTATTTAAACTAATAATTTATTTCATAGAACATTAATTTGTATATATTTTCAGTACTTACGACCACATAAAACGGTCCGAACTTTGCGGTCTCATTAAACCAATCCAAACAATGTCATTCACATCAAGCTCACGGAGTAGATCTCTGGTTGCATCAAATTGGAAGCTGTTGTCGACTGTAAGTAAAATTTAATAATTTTGTAGTTACGCTTGAAAAATGGTGTATTATATAAAGAAGTTAAGCATGTATGGGTATGCTATGTCAATACTTTGAAGTATTGTATTAAAACTAATCTACTATTTTGCTGAAAAAGTAATTTGTAAGTCATTTCCAAAAACAAAACAGCTTTTCTGTGGGTGGAAACATAATACTTCCTGTAGTACAAAGACTCGAAAGTATTAATAGAAAGAAACGGTTGATCGAAAATAACTAAGTGAGAGAGTTAGAAAATAGTTATTAGTAGTAGTAGTCTTGTATAAAATAATACTTGGTAGACGTTCGCATTTATCCTTTGGTTTTCCTTATAATGATCAAAACATACTTGGCAGTTAGTAAAGGTTCAGAAATAGTAAGTCGATTTTACCAGTTATTTTTATTTTAATTGATAAATGACTGTAAGTCGATGTTTTCATTAGCTAACATTTATCCTTCCAATTTAAGAGTTTACAATTTCTGAAGTGATAATAATAAACTATTATATAAGTAATTTTGTGAGACTATGTGGTCGTTTATAAACTTAGTATTTTATATTATATTGTTCAATGAATTCAAATACTTTCTTCTTCTAAACAAATACGGCAGTCATATTCACGATAACTGCTTTATCGCTCAAGGATAAGACATTTTTTATGATTATTTTAACCATAAAATCTCATAACATAATTTTGATCTTTTAAAATAACATAGAAATACAACGCCATAACTACACGTTGTTGTTTTGATCATTTTTCTTCTTAAGTTTTGAATTAAAAGAGTTTTCCCAAGTAAAGATCGTTGTAGGTATGATTCCAGTTCTAGGTTGCCGATAAAATAGATTGTCGTTCTCTTTAGAAAAATATTAATTTTCGATCCATAAAGTTTATTATTATTCCTATTGGCGTAGACTACGCTTACGCGGTTATAGGCGTGTTTGCAACAGCGGGCCAGTCGTTATTCTTATTCCCTATTTGGTGCCATATGGATATTCCAAGTAAAACCATGTCCTTCTCCCCTTGGTCTTTCCAACGGAGTAGAAGTTTTCCTCTTCCTCTGCTTCCACCAGCGGGTACTGCGTCGAATACCTTCATAGCTGAAGTATTTTCGTTCATTCGGACGACATGACCTAGCCAGCATAGCTGCTGTCTTTCAATTTGCCGAACTATGTCAATAGTGCCGTATATCTCCTACAGCTTATCGTTCCATCCACTGCGGTACTCGCCGTTGTCAATGCATAAAGGACCATAAATCTTCCGGAGAACATTTCTCTTAAAAACTCGTAACGCCGATTCATCTGATGTTGTCTCGTCCATGGCTCTGCAGCATATAGCAGGACTTTTCAATTGCCTATCTAGTTCGAAGCAGCACCTGTTTGCAAAAGTTATTCTGCGTTTGTCTTTGTGTCTATTGTTGGTGTTGGTGTTAATGCTGGTTCCAAGAAATACGAAGTTATCTACGACTTCAAAGTTATGACTGTCAACAGTGACGTGCAAGCCAAGTCGACTGTTTGTTTGATGACAGGAGATATTTCGTCTTGCTTCGCTCAGTACCAGACCCATTCGCTTCCATATCCATTTTGGAGAAAGCAGAATTATCGACGCCTTTGTTGAGGCCAATGATATCAATATCATTGCACGCCAGCAGCTGTACATTCTTATAAAAGATTGTGCCTTCTCGATTAAGTTCTGCAGCTCGAATTATTTTCTTCAGCAGCAGATTGAAGAAGTCGCACGATAGGGGGAGCCACCTTGTCTGAAACGTCGTTTGGTATCGAACGGCTCAGAGAGGTCCTTTCCGATCCAGACGAAATTTTTGGTATAGCTCACACAGCGGTATTAGTTTTGTGGGAATGCCAAATTCAGACAAAGTGCTGTAAGGGCAACTCTCGTGCTTTAAAAAGCAGCTTTGAAACGGACGAAGAGGTGATGTGTATCGAATCTCTTTTCACGCGTCTTTTCCAAGAATTGACGCATGATAAATATCTGGTCAGTTTTTGATTTTCTAGACCGAAAGCTACGGTGATACGGTCCAATCACTTTGTCGACAGCGGTCTTTAAGGTAGTAGTCTGGTAACCTAAATTCAAAAAATCGATTTCTTTTTTTTTGCTTAATATGAAGGCACAATGTCTTGAAAATATACTGTGAGAATTTCAAACAGAAATTCGAAATATTTCGGGAGTTATAACGAGTTTCTTAGAGCGCCTCTGAGTCCAGCTTTTAAGGTCGATCGAACCTTAAATGCGTTTTTCTCAAAACATTGTTTTTCTGGTCGGCCCGGGTCCTAACTTTTTTCTACTGAACCGAATGCTTTCAAATTTTAACAGGCTGTTCTACATACCTTTTGTTCTCGTCGGAACTAACGAGAACTTTTTCACTCCTAACGTTTTTATTTTACAACCCTTTCTTTGTTAAAATAAAAAGGACTTTTTTCAAACTTTTTTTTCAAAGTCCGTCATTTTATTATTTACCACGGTATTTGGCGCAGATTGTAGGGTCTCCTTTTTTGTCGATTGAGCAGAGCACACTTAAATTCCAATCGTAATGCTTGCTGTCGTCGACTAAGCGTATAAAAATAAATAAAAATAATAATATAAATTCGTATAGTCTAAATGCCTGCAATGCTGATATGTCCGAGGTATTGAACTATGAACTTAACTAGGGCCTACTTGCCCTTTGTATTCAATTGTATTTTTTCAATGTTATTATCTCTTCCTTGTCGTCGAGAATGTGTCAGTGCCACTGTCACAACTTTAACACCACAACAAAAAGGAAAATGGAAATATAAAGGAGGGTATAGCTCCGACGGAGTGAATTATTCGTTAAAAATTTCCACACCTTATTTTTGAAATTGATAACATTGTAAAGAAATTTGTTCATTACAATGTTGCTCCTTTGTCACTTGGCGCCAAGTCTGAGCTATAAGGTGAATTCACATGAATATCCCAATCAAGTTAATGCAGCTTTTGGCGAGTCACTATCTATGTACACAATTGAACAGAATTCCTTTCTTTTTGGCCAAAGCTAGAAGGCTCTGTGCAATTAATTTCTTCAAACAGTTCAATTGTGGAAGCTATGTGCTATAGTAATCCGATCGGAACAGATTTGTCGGAGATTATGTTATTACTTTAAGCAGTATTCCATGTCGAATTTCGTGAATATATCTTGGCAAATGCGAAAGTTTTCCATACAAGCCCTTAATTCCGATCATTCAGTTTGTATGGCAGCTGTATGTTATAGTGGTCCGATATCAGCAGTTTCGACAAATGAGCAGCTTATTGAAGAGAAAATGACGTTTGCAAAATTTCAAAACGATATCTTAAAAACCGAGAGACTAGTTCGTATTTATACAGACAGACCGACGGACAGGCAGAAGGACATGGCTAAATCGACTCTGCTCAACATACTGATCGTTTGTATATATACTTTATAGGGTCTCCGACGTTATTTTCTAGGTGTTACAAACTTCGTGACAAACTTAATATACCCTATTCAGGGTACAAAGTTGTAAAACATGGCGTTTTTTCTCCTTCCCACAGTAATAGGTACTAAATTACGCAAGATGGAAGAGAAAGGATAGGGGTACTAAGATTTAATGGTAGTTCGGTTGTTTACTAAGATATACTTAGTAATATCAGAGATTTGAGAACAAATAATATTTATCGTTTTATGTATTCTAATGTTGTTTAGTTGAAATGGGTTAATTTTTGAGTTAAAAAGGTTCTAAAGTTTACTACAAGCGATTAACGACTGCTTGGAGAATTTCTCAGATAAACACACACTATTGAATCAGTTCGCAAGTTTAAAGAAACCATTATCCGAAGAAATAAATAATACCAAAAGCCTTATGTTGCTATGGTACAAATATCGTCTAGCCTAATACAAAATCCCAAGCAGCGGAAGCAAATGCAACAACAAAGGTCCAAAAATCACTTGACTGCTATCACTTTACGCGACCTTTGCTGAAATATTCAAATTATCGGAAGTCGCCAACACACTTTCTCCCAGTTTTCTATGGACATTTTTTTGCTTGCTTTGTGTCCTTCATCAACGCTGATGACACAGGCAAGCGCTGCCGGTTAGGAAGCTGTCACTATGCATTATTGCAGTTTGGCGGGCACATTGAAAATTCGGGCGTGTGCTAGTGATAGGTCGGGCGCTTTGTCACTTTGTCGGCGCTTGATGGCGTTTTGGGCTGATAAAAATTGCATACAAAAATTGATAAAAATAGAGCGAAAGCGGCAAGTGACTAAAGCAAACTGGGGACGCAGGCCTTGTGGGTTTTCCAACATTTTTTCACCAAAATATGCCGCGTGCTTACATTAGTGCTACGTTGTTGTTGCTGGCGCATATTTTTTTCGCTATTTTGGCGCTGCGTTCAGCTGAGTGGAAAGCGCTCCTTTGCCTGCGGCCAACTGACGCGCACTCTCGGAGGTCAACAGGGCGTATGAATTCTAAATATAAACGAGTATTTTTTTCCGGCCACTCTTACAAGTGTCGATAGTCGTTTGCATGCATGTGTTGGCATGTGAGTGTGTGTGAGTATGTGTGCTTATACGCATATGTATGTGTGATTGTTTGCTTATGTGCTTGAAGAGCTGTTGCGAGTAGTGGTTACAAGCGCTTGTCCTGGCAAATACTTTTGTGTGCGTTCGTTCGTGTGTGTATGTTTGTGTACAAATTTCCATTCGTGCGCGCCTAGAGTGCCTGTCTGTTTGCGCATTTTGTGTCGAGCATTTGCATATCTTGTTTATTTATTTTGCCAAAGCACACAGCCACCAGCTGCCGGGCATTTGTTCACCGCATTTCCTGTCCTTCGCGTTTGCATTGCTCTCGTTTTGTTATTGTCATTTTGGTTTTGACAATTTTCCACGTTTTTTATTTGCACTTTTTTTGCGCTTTCGCCGCGAGCATATTTGCATTTTTCATTTTTGTGTCACCACCTGCCGACTCGCCAATGTTTGCTTTTGACAATTCTATTTTCCTCTCACTTTTGTTCGTTTAAAAATTTTCATTTTTTTCACTTTTCATGCGGTTCGTGCGTTTCAGCGTTTGCAAGTGATTTTCTTTGCAGTTGTCTTTCCTTGTCAGCCTCTGCTTTGCTTTTGAGTTCAGTTCGCTTAAGTTTGACGGTCACATGCACTTCTTGGCTCTTTGAGTGGGGTCAATCTTTATTTAAGTGCTTCGCTAAGAAGTTCTGATTTGTTGTAGATTCTTTTTTTGTGTAATTTGAAATTGTTCAACTGTATTTCTATTTATTTAAGTGTTTACTTACCGGTCACCAGATTGGCGTGATGAAATTGGCAAACAGCATCAGCCTCAAACCAAGATATTCGATCACGGAAGAAGCGATAGAAGACGTTGAGTCCCTCCTGTGGCATGGTCCAGGTGTTGCTGACATTGACCTGCAAAAAAGGAAGGGAAAAATGTTCAAATTAAAAATTATTTCTTGAAATTTGTTAAAGATTTTTTTAAGTTAGTAAATATACATATCTCTTAGTACGTTTTCTTGATTAGCTATAAAATGTTTAAAATGTAAAGTTTTGCCTCCAGTATGTAATAACCCAATTTATAAAAAAAAACACAAAATGAAATTTTCCTTCATTATGATGAATCAGTCTAAATGGCAACTGTATGATTTATTGATTTGATCTGAAAAAATATATTCGGCGATTTTAGAGCTGCCTGGCATAATAATATATGCCGAATTTCGTGAAGATACCTTGTCAACTAAAAATGTTTCCCAGACAAAGACTTCATTTTGACGAGTCTGTTTGTATGACATCTATATGTTATAGTGAATTAACATGGGTGGTTCTGACAAATGCTCAGCGTCTTGATGAGTGTGTAAAATTTCTGGTCGATATCTTAGACACTGAGCGACTAGTTCACGTGTTTGCAAACGTACAGATAGCTGGACATGGCTAAGTCTAAACAGCTCATTACTCTTATCATTTATATATATATATAAATATATTCTAAAAATTGAAAGTTTCATATAACACTGATCCGACTTTTGTCAACTATGCACCATTTTGTTCAAACATTTTTTGTCATTTTGAAGTAGAATCTTTAATTCCTCTCACATAGAAATCGAAGCTCTCATTTTTATTGTCAAAAAGCAAGCGCAGTCGATTTTCATAAGCTATTCTTGAGACGAGTTTCCCACCAGCTGAATCATCTACCATAGACATAAACTGTTTGCTATCACTAGGTGCCAGGCTCAGACTACAAGGATGATGTCGAGGATCTCCCAACCAAGCCCCAGAAGCTTTCGGCTAGTCACTGTTGATGTGTGTGGCCTGACGTTGTTTGATAATTCCTCTCCTACTGGCCAAAACTGGCCGCTCCCTTGAGCTAAATCGCTTTTAAGCCACTGCTTAGAGATGGCTTTAATAGCTGAAAGTGCAAGCCCGGGTTAAGAGTGTGGCTGTAAGGCAACAGCTCTTAGTAGATGATTTGCTGCGCAATTCAACCAAAAACATAGACAAATCTTTCTTATTACCAATTCTGTATTAGTCATCATATGGGCACCCTCTCCTCGACATCGACTATTTTCACTTAACGTTGTCATAAATGATTCAATTTTCAACAGAGTAGCTAAACGTTTCATAATTGGATCGATTTTGTTCAGATTCAGTAGATATTCGCAGTTGAAAATTGGGCCCATGAGGAAAAACTCCCTACAACATACTATCTTTGAATGTAGTAAAAATTATGAAACATGCACGAACTTCGCTAATATAATTGTAAAAAGGTTGTGTGAATATTTTCCAAAATTCTGAATGTTTTAGCACCAGTAATTTGAGTCCGTTCACAAAATTTAATGGAACTTCTTTGTTGAATAATTTCACTCAACGTAATAATCCTCGAATGCACAGAACTTAACACTCCCCCCCACTAAATCTACAGCGACCATATTCACAAACTGGACTAAGAAGAAGTACAGACTTGATCTTAATATTGCAGTTGATGGCGTTAAGATCCCGACTGTCAATAAACCTGAGATTTTAGGTGTGACTTTCGACAGCCTGTGCTTCTTCACTGCTCACACGACCGCGATTACTGCCAAAGTAGAGAACTGCAACAAAATCCTTAAGTCGCTAGCCGGCAGCGCTTGGGGAAAATACAAAGAAACATCAAATCAGTCGACAATATGGTCGACTCAATACAGTGAAACGCAAACGAGGAAGCAACAAATATGTCAGAACACTGCGCCTACAAATATATCAGGCCTGATGCCTCTTGATGTCTCCCATCGAACACCTGCGTAGTGAGACCCGTATGCTCCCAATTAAGGAGCATTATGAACTCCTATCCAATCAGTTTCTGCTGAGGTGCTTTCGAAAAAAAAACGGTCGTTTCTCAACTACGTCAACGACATAAAACAATACTCCTAACAGACTTTGGATGCAATAAACCTCAGCCATGGTCAGTGCATGCATCATTTACAGTGGAACCATTAACAACTTCACCGATTCACTCTCAGTGAATGGTACTTGGTGTCAAGCCACTACCCAGGCGAAGAGCTCGAGTGGCCGTGAGAATCGACGAATGGCCGTGAGAATCAACGAATGGGGTTTCACGCGAAATTTAAATTTAAAGTCTTACTCTCTGTAATATTAACTCGAATATTTTTCGTTTCTAATATAATTATGTGCGCTATTTCTACAAGTTCTGTTACTGATGCTCTTCATAAAGCTTCAGTGTACTAAAGTAAAAGACTCTGAAGCTTTTCAAAGCTATTTTCTGGAAGTGCCAATAAAGATATGAGCTGCTTTAATTTTCTTTATAGTATGATAAATTAGACTTGTATCGAATCATTATGGAAGCTTGTATATTTATAAGAAATTTCACTTTAAAAGAGGCATCGTAAGGAGAGATCACTTTTGCACCGATTAAATTTCGAAATCGAACATGAGAACGTATGACAAGTAGCTAGGTTTAGTAATAAATTTCGAATACATTAAGTAATAAGCGAGCGGTGGAGTGAAACTTCTGAATGTGGGTAAGAAACGGAAAACTCGAACTTTTTACAAAACAGTCATTACATAAATTTTCGTAATAAGAAAATAGCAAAGTTAATTGGGGCAATTAAGATTGTAATAAAAAAAAGCTCGTAATAAACTTCTTCACTTCTGAGGTTTAATAAACTTGCTTAAATGAGTGCGTGTTTGCAGGAGGGTGAAGAGTACAAAACACTCAACACAAACAACTTGCGGAACTCGTTTGCCTTTGGCAATAATTATTTAACCCTTTGCTATTGTACTTATGTTTACATTATTATACTTAATTTCATACAATCCTTGTATTTGCCTACAATTCTTTGTGATTATTTTTTCGTGCTCTTAATTGCAAAGCATACTTTTTGAAAGTTTTGTTGGCTTTATAATAAAAGAAAAATTGAGAAAAAAGAAATATGGTAAAAATGAAAAGGGAAAACAAAAATAATTGTTGTATAAACAAAGGGAAAAGAAAATCAACAAGAGACGATGTTGTTGTTGTTGCGTTTGATTGTGAAAGTACAAAGTATATACATATGTAAGTCAAAAAGAAAAATTACTGTAAAATGCTTATTTCTAGAACTTTGGGTTACAAATAATTTAGAATAAGAAAGAAATAAGAATAAGAAAATCAAAAAGAAGCGGAAAAAAGAACTAGAAAAAAATACATAAATAGAAAATAAGTAGGTTCAAATAAAAATATTAATTGTGACGCTAGAAATTATAAGCGGCAACGCGCACAATTTTCCATGCAATGACAAAAGCTTAAGAACCGCGCAATTCTACTCGTACAACCTGACTAACCCTCAATCTGTTTTTCTGCTTCTTCTTCTGTCTCATTATCTTTGCATCGTACTTCGTCTAACTTTCTCATTCTATGGAAGTGGTTTACCCAAGCCTTCTTCATTTAATTTTGCATTGTTTGTGCGCTTCTCCTTTTTTTCTGAAGATGGTAATTAGGCAAATACGATTGTTTTAACTCCCTGCAATTGCGGCGGCAGTTGCTGTTGATGGTGCAGCAACTTTTCACGCCTTATTGTTTTGGTTGTTTCTTTTCGCTCAGTCAATTATCTTGTTGGCAGTGTTGTTGTCTTAATTAAAATTATCAAAAGACTTGATTAACAGGAAATGAAAGCTAGCATATGTATGTGAAGACGAGAAATAAAGAAAACCCTAAGAAGAAAGGATTAATATATGTAGAAACGCTCTTGGAGCTGTCTACCATAGATTCCAATAGTATAAGATATGGTGAAAGTTTTCCGGTGCGCACAAATTTTGAGATAATAATGAGGACTAGTAGGAATGTTAACTGCTTTCTAGGGGTTTTGAGCCTTTAAGAGAACAAAATTACTAGTTAGTTAAATAAAGTAAATGGTTTGAAGAAAGGAGTGAAAAAGAAACAATATCTGAAAATCAATCTTTAGAAATTTTAGTATTTTTTCGGTGGTTACCACCAGATATGAATAGTATTCTTGAAACAAAAATTAAGTTAACATTTTTATACTTTTAGCAGAGTGGATAAAGTTTACCAGGAGACCGAATAAAGTTTATAAATAAATAAGTAATTCGCGTGTCGAGATGAGTCGCTCTGTATATGCCTGAATTAATCCCTCAGTTTTTGAGATATTGTTCTCAAACTCTGCAAACGTAATTTTTTCCTCAAGAAGCTACCCCTTTTTTTTGATCGAGAATCTATCGATTATAGAAAACACTCAAATTAAAGGATCAAAATCATTAGCTTAAAAAGTAATGCTACAATCTTTGAACAATATGTTGATTGAATTAAATAGCATATACAGAAAAGAATTACGTGAAACCGTATGTGGTGAATGCGGTGGTAGATCGATGGTATTCATTACGTTTTTGGCTTATTGACCGTTTGTCTCTAGGGAAAAAAGTCATCATTCACCAAACTACGAATATGGAAAAAATATTTGGGCATCATCTTGATGTCAGAGCGTTTTTGGCGTAGTTTGTTTGGTTTCGGCTCGTTTTTTGCACTCCATTCCCATGATTGTTGACTTCTTTGCATGACAAACTTATAAAACCATGTCTCGTCGCTAGTTGTAATGTTCCCAATGAATGTGAAAGAATTCCTACGATCAATCTTGTTCAAAGACACCTCTTTACGGTGCTCTTTTTGAAAAATATTCAGCTTTATTGGGACCAGTGGAGCAAGAACGCGTTTCTTACCCAAAATATCCACCAAAGTCAATCGAACGGACTCGCGAGAGATATCAATCACTTGCCTGGCGATATTCGAGCGTCATATCCTTCACATGCTTAATATTTTCATTAGTTGAAGGGGTTAAAAGTCGTCGAGAACGAGGCATGTCTTTAAAGTTCTGTCGACCGTCTTATGATAAAACTGTTTTTAGTAAAATTTAATCACCTTTTTTATTTTTAAATAAATTTAGTTAGAAATACAAAATTTAAAACAAATTCTTTGTTCGATATTTTTATCCATTGTAAAAATCGCAACGCATCTCTGAGGTGTACGGAAAGCAGCTGCTGTAAGCCAACTGGTTAACAAATCGCGACAAATATGAGTCTTCGTAATTAAGGACAGTCCTACTAACTTAGCAAAATACATTTTTCTCTGAAATATCTTTTACCCGGATAATTTAATTATAATTTATGGGGGTCACAATATATGTAACTTCTGTAGAAACTGACCGAGTCAAGTCCGATAAAAATATTTTATGTGTACATGTGCCGATGAAAGGTATCCGGGATTGATATTCAATAATGTCAAAATGTTGCAATTATTAAGCATCGTCTCTTCATGAAAGTCTGGTTGGTTTCACGTACTCAAAACTGATTCATAGTAGTTTAATGTTAACTACATTCTCCTTAAAAAGGAGCTTCAGATCTAATAAAATTATATATCTAAGCTTAGACAAATTTTCCATACATATGTTATGCCACATGCCTCGGATAGTGTTCCGTGTTTTCAGTGATTTTTGGGTTTTTTGGATCTGTTTCGAATAGTTTTGAAACGTCATTAGGTACATTTCTAGAAAGTTTCGAAGTAATATTCATAAGTTTCGTCATTAGAAATGAGCCACTTTATGAATTTAAGGTCCTTGGATACGTTGTCAAGCATCTATTTTTCGTTTTCTACTCAACGGAACTTCTGCAGAGAACTCAGTCTTTTGGTACGAATCTAGCATTGACACGCTTCATACCTAAAACCATTAAAAAAAATATGTTGAGGCGATCTAAAAAAGATGATAAGTTACTCCGCCATCTCTGTGATACGATAACATTACACGGATTTTTCTTTGAAACCGAATAATTATATAAATACTTAATCTGATGGCTGTTTAGGTATTCGAACTATAAATTTTTTCAGCTTTACTTTTCTCTATAATCTCTTCGAAAATAATACAAATATCTGTATACTGTGAGAAATTTTTGTCTAATACCCAATCGGACAGAGAAGTATAGCAATCATTCTAATCTCACAAAGTTGAGATAGAGACAGAGCAAAGAAAAATTATATGTTCAGTGTATTTTTTAAATAAAAAACGAAGGTTCGGTTATCATCATCATCTTTTGGTGCTACAGAGCCTTGGGGTACTATTCGTGTGTCATCTAAACATCACGGTCATTTGCGGCTTCTTCTTAATTTTGTATGACAAGATGTCAAACTTCTTCATCTCTTCACCGAGTTTGTCAATCCGTCTTTATCGCGATATGAGCAGGTCTAACTCAAGGTTCTAGATTATACACAATATCGCTTATTGCTAAAAAATTTTTTCTTAGGATACTCGGTAAAAAATTCAAACCAAATTTATTTTTAAGAATTTAAATTTAACTTGGAAGCTTGTCAGCTTTTATTATAAACATGGTGTATTTTTAATCCAAACTGTTTTATATCGTCTCGTATAAAATACAAGTTAGTTGCATGTAAAAACAACTATCCAATGACTAGTTCCTTTTGTGTTTCATACTAGTTGTAAAGTAAATTAGTTTATAACTAGTTGCTTTCACTACTCGTAAAAGGCCATTCGTGCTTCAACACCTCACACTTACATATATAACTATACAATAATATGTAGTATATGCCCAGGCGCTCATTTTATTTGCACACAATACCAAGAATATGAAATCGAAATTGTATTGCTCAGTGGAGTGCATATTTGCTCTTTGTAAAATCTTTTTCATTTCATATTTTTTCTTTCCCTTGCTGTTTGCTTTTCGTATGAGAAGAAGATATTTCGGATAAGTGACGCTTCAAACATGCTTGGAAATGCACGTAATACATTGTTAGCATAAAGATGCTGTATATATAGTGAATGCATGAATGTGTTGGGTTCACAGGTAAATGCGCACATAACCTCTCAGCCGGCGTTTGTATTACTCCATCCCTCGTTGGCCTTTGATGTTTACAATTCCCTTAATTGAATTTTAAATACACAAATGCTTTCGCTTATTCGCAACTGTCGAAGATTTTTGCATTGAATGGTTGTGCATACATACATACATACATTTTACATGTGCGGATATGAGTGCATATATACATGCGTTTACAGTATTGTGCAAGAAAAATGTTAACGCTCCCTTTTGGAAGGAGTTTTCAGCAAGTGCTTAATTATCGCTTACATCGAGGATTGGAGCTTGAAGCTTCACTTTTATATCCTGAATGTGGTATATTAAGTTAGTCACGCCTCTATAAGGAAACGCCTGAAGCCCTATAAAATGTATATGTAAATGTTCAGCATAACGAGCCGAGTCGATTTAGCCATGTCCATCTGTCTGCCCGTCTTTATATACTCGAACAAGTTCCTCAGTTTTTGAGATACCGATCTGAAATTTTGCACACGTTCTTTTCTTCCTAAGAAACAGCTTATTTGTTGGAATCGCCGATATCGGTTCACCATAACATATAGCCGCCATACAAACGAAACTATCGGAAGCAAGTTCTTGCATGGAAAACTTTTGTGTTGGACGAGATATCTTCAAGAAATTTTTCATGGATTATAGTCGAAATAAATGCTGTAATCTCCGAAGAAATTGCCAAAATCAAGTTTTTTAAGAAATTATAGCTTCGGTGCAAACAATTTTATCATTTTCTTATGATTTTTAGAAAATTTCTAAACTAGTTGACTGGTCCTTTTGGCTTCTCAATTTCAGCACAACACTGCATCTGTATATATTGTTCTGCAAATTGAATTTCTCATTCCCACCGCTTGGCTTGGGTTTCTTTTCTTGTTTTGCGCAGATTGTATTGAATTAATTGAAATTAAATATTTATAAAAAAAAATCCTACAAATTCACTGACGAAAATAGAGAGAGATCTACACTTTGGTCTCTCACCTGTGAGAGTGTCGTACATACTCGTATGTATGCTCGTTTGTATAGTCGTGTAAGTAAGTGCGATTTTGCTTTGTTAACGAGGAAAGATAACAGTTGGTTTCTTATGCAGAATTGATTGGTAAATTGAAGTGAATTGGAAGAGAATATTTTCTATGCTACTTAATGCAAGAATGAAATCTAATATGCACATATAATTTCACAGATTTTTAATAGAACAGAAGGTAAATGTATCGAAAGAGGATACTTTGATTCATTAGTGTTAAATTTAAAACCGCTGAGTGCGAAAGAACATCCGCGCTTTTCAACAACATCTCTTGGAAAACTTGAAAAATTAAGAGAATGGTAAAAGAGCCGCAAATAATTTGCTTATATTCGATAAAAAACTCTGCTTGAAACGAAGCCAAGGAGAAGACAAGGAGAAGACTTTTGAGAAATTTAGGGCGGAAAAAATGTAAACGAGCGTAAATGAAAACTTTGCGCAAAAGCTAGATAAATCAAAGCTAATGGTAACTAACACGAAAACAAGAGCAAAGAAATGCTATCAAACAGCTTCATCGTCTACTATTGATTAATTGAAAGGGATGCAATAGAAAATGAACTGCTGAGAAAGAAATAAAAAAATAATTGTTTGAACAACGTAAAAAGCTTGATATCGAACACAGTAAACGGAAAACTGTCCATAGATAGATAGAGCAAAATAATTTTCAAAAGTAAAAAAGTCCATGATTAATTACTAAAAATGTGTTTTTTTTTGGCAAAAATCATTACAATGAAAAAGACTTGAAGAAGTAGATAACGAGGAACATGAGAGAGTTTACATTGTGTTTTTAAAAGAAGTAAAAAGTAAACGAAAAAAAAACATTAAGTTTGCTTGTAGGAACTTGAATTTGTTTGTTCAGGGTATATGGCAGCTATATGTCATAGTAGTCCGATGCAGAAAAATTCTTCAAATATTATAGCGTTGCATATGAAAATAACCGATACAAAATTTCGTAAAAAATTCAATTTAGATAAAATCAGTTTTCCAAACAAGCACTGCACTCCGATTGTACAGTTTGTATGGCAGCTATATGAGATAGTAGTCCGATTTCGAAAATTTCTGCAGATATTATAGCATTCTGTTAGAAAATATCCCATGCAAAATTTCACCAAAATATCCGCTTAGGTGAAACATTTTTTCATACAAGTACTTGACTTCGAACGCAAATTTTATATGGCAGCTATATGAAATAGTAATACGATTTGGAAAATTTCTTCTGTTATAATAGCATTGCACTGAAAAATAACTCATACAAAATTTCGTGAAAATATCCCCTTAAATGAAAAACTTTTCTATACAAGCGCTTGACTCCGATCGCCCAGTGTTTATGGCACAAAAACTTCAACAAAAAATTGTAGAGCCGCAAAATTAAAGCATCGTTACTTTAATCAACCCTGCCTTTTCTAGTCAAACCAAAGTGCTGAGCAATTTCAGCGTTTCCTAATTCATATATGTACATATTGAATATAACAGCAAGCAGAGTCTATCGCACACCGGGGCGTATGAGTGATCTGCATTTATTGCTTGCCGTCAGGTAAATACACATCATAAAATCTGTGCTATCACGCAAAGCATCT
The DNA here is from genome assembly GCA_027475135.1 of Bactrocera correcta. Classification (NCBI taxonomy): domain Eukaryota; kingdom Metazoa; phylum Arthropoda; class Insecta; order Diptera; family Tephritidae; genus Bactrocera; species Bactrocera correcta. Next base: position 35,487,984 of record CM050323.1, on the reverse strand, counting down.
ATTTGTCTACAACTGCTTCACACGCAAGCACTCGCAAGCCGGTAGCAACATACGACGATTTTATTTGCTTGCACCATTCATGTCAATAGCTTCGCACAAATGTTACTCATACGCACTGTACACATATATTTTTTTAGTTATGAGCTTGGTGCCGCGCAGTGGAGCTAAAAGTGGTATAAGTAAACGCACAATAGGTGGTAACATGGCATTAAACAATGAAAAACGGATGCTGAAAATAGCAACAACAACAGCAAGTAAAACAAATAGTGCTTCATGTAGCCGTGACAATCAAGTATTAAAATACGAAATAAACGCATAACAATTCTGCCAACAACTATGGCGCTGCTATGACTGATGTACGTAAGTGTGTGCTGAAAAGGAGAATGCGGCATTGAACAAGCGCATGTGTGTATGAAAAAAGGAGCGTGTAGCACAGAGCTAAGTGGTAAATAGGATAAAAGACAGGATGCATAACGCCAGTGCATGCAATAAAGCAAAGCAAAGCGAAGGGTGTGAAGTGGAAAAAAGTAGAGGAGGGTAAAAAAATACTGCCAAACGCATGCTGTTGACTGCGACACGCTTCGTCGCATGCCAAACGGGAGAAAATAAATTTGCATGTTGACGAGATGAATGGCAAGCAATATTTGAATGTCAAACTAAGGATATGCGCCGCTGACAACTAGTCAAACTATGGAGATGGAGTAGGGCACAAAACAAAAAAGTACAGAAAAACTGCTTAAAATATATATAAAAAAGCGCGCCGTTAGTTGAAGCGGAAAAGTGATAAGATAGGTGTCTGAAGCAATGCTCAAGAGGCACAATCGGAGAAAACACACAACTCAAAACGGCGAGGGAGGAAATATGAATGAAGTAAAAGGAAAAACGGTAACTTCCTCTGATGTATAATGTCTTTCACAACTAAAAACAATTTCCACACAAAAACTTGATTTTGATTGTTCGGTATGTATGGCGGGTGTATGCTATAGTGATCCGATCTGAATAATTTGTTCGATGATTGTAACGTTGGCTATAATAATTCTCTATATTAAATTTCGTGAAGATATCTTGTCAAATGAAAAAGTTTTCCTTTCAAGGACTGGATTTTATTCATTCAGTTTGTATGTCAGCTGTGTGCTATAGTAATACGATCTGAAAAATTTCTTCAGAGATTGTAGCGATAATTTAGGTAATAACTCATGCGAAACTTCGTGAATATATCTCTTCAACTAAAAAAGTTTTTCATACAAGAACTTAATTTTGACCGTTCAGTTTGTATGACAGCTATAGGCTATAGTAAACCGATTTGAACCATTACTTCGGAGATTGTAGTGCTGCGGTAGGCAATAAATTTTGTAAAATTTTGTGAAGATGTCTTGTCAACTGAAAGAGTTTTTCATGCCAGAACTCAGTTTTGATCATTCAGTTTGTATGGCAGGCTATAGTGGTCCGATAACGTAGGCTTCAAGAAATAATCAACTCCTTGGTAGGAAAATATTGAGTACAAAATTTCAAAGCGATATCTGCAAAATTGAGGCAAATCTAATATGCCTCATCCAGCGTATGCAAAAAACAACAACAACTAAAAATTAACATAACTAAAATAAAGTGATAGAAATTGCAAAAGTTGCCAGCATAAAAACATCAAAGTGCATGAAAATGCAAAAATAAGCTTGATAAGTCGCATGCTCTTGCGGAAGCGTTGAGCGACAACAAGCAAGACGCCAAAGTGAAATGCGCGCAAACAGACAGCGTGTAGTTAACGCCAACGTAGCGCAACTACTTCCAACTGCACAGACACAGTGGCTCCACCTCGCCCTTTCTTTCTCTTCAACTCCCTCACTCGCTGTGACAGCAAAGGAAATGCACAGAAGCATATTTATGCGCTCGAATGCCGTGTGCGTCGGCAGAGTGTGAGTTAGTGAGCACAGCAGCAGCGGCAGCAGTGCAGAAGTGTCGGCAAAGCGAATTATTTGCTGTGTGGAAAAAGGTGGAAATAAATATAATAAAACGCTGAGCATTTTTCATGCTGCTGCGAATGAATTGTCTGCGCTTAAAATATGCAACTGCAATTTTCTGTTTAAACAGCGCATAAAAGCCAAGCGAGGGCGCGCAACATAAATAATTACAGTGAAACGAACAAAAAAATACAGAAATACTTGTATATAGAAGAAGCACGGAATCGTCATGATAAACGGTCGTTTGGCGGGGGAAAGTTTTCTATGATGGTAATTTTTAATTTTCTGTTTAATTAAGGTGAATGTTGAAATTACTTATTTGCTAGAGTTGGAAATGTTAAATAGTGAGGGTGTATGGTGGGATGATTGTGGGGGATTGTGATGTTGATTTAGAAAGTTTAAAAAGAGATATTAATTTTAAGTTCAGCGTGTTCTCAGCGACTTAATTGGGTGCTATCGGCAACTTTATATATTTTTATGTTTCGATATTATTTTAGTATGATGATGTTTTAACCAATTTTTTATATTTTTTAGTCGAAAAGCCATGCTTGGAGCCTGAAGAAATAAATTGGTGTTCTTGTTCTTCTCTCTAGTAAATATTTGTGCGCATTATATGCTCTTGTTTGTGGGGAAAGCTATTATTCAGTAAAATATTACAAAATTTTTTGTAGATTTTTTTTGATATTGAAATTTTGATAGAGGGTTGAAAGTATCTTTAGAGATCAATAGAGTCTAAAAATAACGATTAAGAAATAAATAAATTACCAAGAAAATTTTTGTTAAGCTCGGTCCAAAAAATGAAGAAATTTAATTGAAGTTTGTGAAAAAGTCAACATTTTTAATATAAATAATATTTTATAGGCTGACCGAAGTTCCTTCTGATGACATACAGTGGATAAAATCAGTACAGCAGAATATCATAGCTTTCAACGTGACTGACAGACCGCATGTAGCACTCCGTATAATAATTTCAGTATTCTTTTCTTTTCTGTTTCTTCCTTTTGTGACGCGACATCGTATAACATATCTTAACTACAATTCAACTTAACGTAAATTAACATAGCTAAACGTAACGAAGCAGCTTAATATAACATGACAGAACAGTATATAACATAACATAATATAACAAAAAATGACATAAAAAAGCATAACATAACATAACTTAACATAACTTAACTTAACTTAACGTACCTTAACTTAATTTAACCTAACTTTACTTAACTTAACTCAACTTAATTTAACTTAACTTAACTCAACTCAACTCAACTCAACTCAACTCAACTCAACTCAACTCAACTCAACTCAACTCAACTCAACTCAACTCAACTCAACTCAACTCAACTCAACTCAACTCAACTCAACTCAACTCAACTCAACTAACTTAATATAACCTAACCTAGCTTAGCTTAACTCAACTTAACTTACCTTAACTTCACTTAATTTAACCTAACCTAACTTAACTTAACTTAACTTAATTTATATTAACTTAACTTAACGTACCTTAACTTAACTTAACTTAAATTATCTTAACTTAACTTAACCTATCTTAACTTAACTTAACATAACTTACCTTAACTTACCCTAATTTAACTTAGCCTAGCTTAACTTATCTTAACCTAACGTAACTTAACTTAACTTCACTTCACTTCACTTAACTTAACTTTACTTAACTTAGCGTAGCTTATCTTAACTTAACTTAACTTAGCTTAACTTAACTCAACTTAACTTAACTTAACTTAACTTAACTTAACTTAACTTAACTTAAGTTAATTTAACTTAGCTTAACTTAATTAAACTTAACTTAACATAGTATAACATAAAACTACATAAAATGCTATAACCTAAGGAAGCATAACGTAACATAAAATAACATAACGTAACGTAAGCAAACTTAACATGACTACATAACATAAAAAAATTCCATTATTACAAGGACTGTCGCAAAAGAAACAGGACTGTTAAAAAAAAACAACAAAAAATTAATATTTTTCAAAAGTTATATTTTTTTATTCAAAATAGTTTCCTTGTACTTCGATACAGCGTTTAGCCCGGTCAAATAGCATTTTAAATGAGTGTTTAAGGTAATTTTTTGGAATGCTCTTGAGAATATCGGTCGTCGCCTTTTGGATAGCTGAAATGTCCTGAAACCAGTGTCCTTTCTTGGGCAAATGAAGTTTTCCAAATAGGTAAAAATCACAGGGTGCCAGATCAGGTGAGTAGGGTGAGTGATTAATGTTTAATATGGAGTTTTTTGTCAAAAACTCAGTGACAAGCGTCGACCAATGACGCGGCGCATTATCGTGCAACAGGCGCCAGGACCCTGCCTCACGGTATTGTGGTCGAATACAACGAATGCGTGACAAAAGACGTTTCACAACACCAAGGTAAAACACAGCATTAATTGTGTGGCCAGGTGGGACGAACTCTCGGTGTACAATACCCTCGGAATCGTAAAAACAAATAAGCATTGTCTTTGTATTTGACTTCTGAAGACGACTTTTTTTCGGTAACTGCTGATTGTCACAGAGGTCCTCACGACCTTCTTGGAATCGCTTAAACCACTCATGCACCTTACTACGGGATAGGCACTAATCACCATGAACTTTTTTCATCATTTCAAATGTTTCAGTAAACATTTTCCCAAGTTTAAAACAAAACTTAATATTTGATCTTTGTTCAAAATGCATTTTACGACCGATGACCAAAAGCTGCTGTCACTATTTGATTGATAACATCGATTGTAGTTATACAATTGTCTTAAAATTTTTACGAAATGTCAACAAGAGATCAAACTTTTTATTTCATATACCCACCAATAGGTGGCGCCACCAGAAACAGTTATATTCAAAAACTTCTCTTTCTTTTGCGACAGACCTTGTATGAAAGAAAATATTCTACGAGGTTTTTATCACTTTGGTGTAAAAATATATGTATGTAATTTAGTTTCTTGGGGCAATAATACAATATTCATATGTATGTAGTTAATTCTTTCAGAAACATATGAAATTTTAATATTGATCCCACAGATAGTTAGAAAATCAAAAGATTTTAACAACATTTCTTATGTGTGCTTCTATAAAAGCCATTATCGTAGACTTTAGCACATTTTCCATATTTTTTAATGTTCTTTTAAAATTGCGAGTACCGGTGTACATACAGTTGTAGTCATTAGGGATATGCTATTATAATTTATTTTTCAAGTTTAGTTGCTGCAAATAAACATAAAAGTACATATAATTCCATTATAAATCTGCTAAATTTTTAATGAAGGCAAACATGCTAACCAGAATTAGAAGCTCAGTAATCTGTGCACAGGCGCACACACACAAACAAATTTATATTTACAAATAACGTGTCTGCGGCGAAGGCATATAAAACATACGCCTATAAACCGCACTCGAAGCATATTTGAATGTGAGCATGCTACATGCACACCCACATACACACGAAGGTTGTAAATGCATAAACACTTTTGCACGTTTCAGGCCGATAGGGCGTCAGTTGTGTATATATGTACATAAGTGTATGTGTGAGCCGCTTTTGTTAATGGAGTTTGTATTTCCATATGGATGCGTCGCTGCGCCGTTAAAAAATGCAAAACAAAATCACAAACAAAAAAAAAACTCAGACGAAGTATGAATATGAAGCCCGCATAGGTTAAATACACGCATATATGTTTGTTTGTGTGTGTGTATATTGCCAACATTGCGTATTTACGGGCTGCAGGCGCAAATAAAAATTTCTATAAAATTTATACATTTGTGTGTGCGTTTGTGAATGACTAACATAACAAATAATTTTGTAACAGTACTTCTGGCGGTTGAATTTGTTTGCTTACGCGAGCGTTTGTGTCTGGGTATGTCTATGTATGTGTTTATTTAAATGTGTGAGCGTTTTGGTACATTTTAAAGAGTGCTTAGGCACAATATAATAATCCATAAAAAGCAGACGTGGGATAAAAAGGACATTGTACTCGTGGCAGACAGGCCTTAGTACATACATGAATATGGAACTCACTTAAAAGCGCAGAAACATATGAGTTTGCATACGTGCGTATAGACAAGTGTATTTTCGTACTTGTGCTCTGTAGGAAAGGCAAAACAATAAAAAATAATTGGAAATAAAATGCAATTTGAATGCATTGGTGTATAATATACAAGAAGGATAGCTAATAGGAACAGGTTTTATTGTAAATAAACATAAAAATGTAATAAAAGAATATATCATAGCATATTATAAGACATAATAATATAAGATAGCATAAGTTAACTTAACACTTTCTTAACTTGACTTAATATAACATAACTCAAATTAACTTAACCTAAGTTAATTTAAACTTATCTTAATTTGACTTGACTTAACTTAACGCAACTTAACTTAACTCAACCTAACTTAACTTAACTTAACTTAACTTAACTTAATTAACTAAACTTAACTTAACTTAACAACTAACTTAACTTAACTTAACTTGGCTTAGCTTAACTTAACTTAACTTAACTTAACTTAACTTAACTTAACTTAACTCAACTTAACTTAACTTAACAGAACAGAACATAACTTAACTCAAATTAACTTACCCTAACTTAACTTAACTTAACTTAACTTAACTTAACTTAACTTAATTTAACTTAACTTAACCAACTTAACTTAACTTATCTTAACTTAACTTAACTCAAATTAACTTAACCTAACTTAACTTAACAGAACAGAACATAACTTAACTTAACTCAAATTAACTTACCCTAACTTAACTTAACTTAATTTAGCTTAACCTAACTTCACTTAATTTAACTCAACTTAACTTTACTTAACTTAACTTAACTTAACAGAACAGAACATAACTTAACTTAACTCAAATTAACTTAACTTAACTTGACTTAATTTAACTTAACTTAACTTAACTTAACTTAACTTAACTTAACTTAACTTAACTTAACTTAACTTAACAGAACAGAACATAACTTAACTTAACTTAGCTTAACTTAACTTAACTTAACTTAACTTAACTTAACTTAATTTAACTCAACTTAACTTAAGTTAACTTAACTTAATTTAACTTAACCACTTAACTTAACCTAACCTAACTTAACTTAACTCAACATAACTTAACTTAACTTAACATAACTTCATCTGACATTACTTAACTTTAATCCTGTACTCGGCAACGGCTTATACATTTCAACATTTCGATCAGTCGCTTTCAAGTAAATACATTTCCTGCAGGGTTTTGCTTTTTAGTTTATCATATTGTAAAATATACACTAATAATAAGTTAAGTATGTGTGTTGGCATATGTAGGTATAAACACATTAGTCAGTACTTAAGAGTCTGCGTTGAATAGCAAATTTGCTGTTCACATAAACACTAACAAATAAACTTTCTGTAGCTTGAGAACAAATTACTAACAAAGAATCTAAGCCTGTCGTTATGTGAATGAAAAACAAATTCTACATTTTTATTTACATAGCACACGTATGTACTATATATATTTAAATATTTTCAATAGTGTTATTTATTTATTAAGAAAATGAGGCTTTAGGGAGCGTTGTTCATGGCTGCGTTTAGGCAACTAACATGACCGTCATCATTTTGCCACTAGCGGACAAGAAAGCAGTTTAAATATTTTATTTGTATACTTATTGTAAGCAGTTAAAATAGAAATTTTTTAGCATATGAATAATGCGGGGTGTACTCTTGGGTAGAATATAAGTATATCTCATGCTAAAGAAAAATGCTATTGAAATTAAATTGATTTAATTTTTTTTTTGAAAAATTAGGAAAAATCAAGAAAATATATAATCTATGTATCTAAATTTTTTCTTATTTAACAGCAAAATCTATCATTATTTCAATTCTTAAGAAATGTTTTATTCATGACCAAGTGACATTACTCATACGCAGCGTTGGTCATAGGCAAATATTTGCGTTAGTCTTTAGAATCAGCTCTTTGCTTTCATGTTTACTTTTTAAAAAGCACGAAATTGTATTTAAAAATATTTTTATCTAAACAAGTACTGTTATTCTTATTGTTGTAGCTTTTCAATCTGTTTGCCCGAATGAAAAGTGTTGATGTGTAGAGGAATTAAAAAATTCAGATTGCTTTGATATGTTAAAAATGAAATAAAATAACAAACAAGAAATGCACATTTCATAAGCAAAAAGGTTATTTGCTTGCAGCATGTTATGCGGTCAAGTTGTCAGTGGCAGGTTTGTTGTCTAGTAAATGTAAAACATGGCAGAGGTTAAATGAAAGTTAAGTGCTTTGGACAAAAGCATTTTTTTCGCCTGTCACTTTTGAGAAGATATACACATATATGTATGTATGTAGTTTTGCACAGTAAACCAGCACAAATTTTTGGAAAAAATTTAAAGTTTTGTGAGAAAATATACGGAAATCGATCAAAAACGACTGAAGAGACTTGTTGAGCTAAGAAATATTCTAATTACTAATTTGAAAAAAAAAAAAAAAATAAAATAAATTGTTGGCGATCTTGTTTCTTGTTTTTTGTTTTTCAGTTTTTGTTTTCTATTTTCCTTTTCAATTTCACATTTTAATAAATTTTTGCTTACTGGGTGATCGCTTACAACACTCTTTTGCTATTTTCTATATATCAACGTGCAAATTTAAACCTTAAAATTGCTTGTAATTCCATTTGCATACATCTAAAAGCATATATTTCATTTAATTTGCACATTTATTAAATTTTTTTCTCAACTTGTTAACAGATAACTGTCACTTTGCCTTGGCAAATATCACTAAGTGCTATCACTCATACGCAGCGTTGACCCTTTTCGAAGTCCTCTCACATATTCACTTTGTATCATATGCATATATTTTTGTTTATATGTGTGTATAACGCTGTTTAGCACTTAGTAAGTTATCCTGAGAGTATATACACATATATGTATGCATTTTCGTGTGCCTGCTATATATCATCATTACACTTAGTGCTTTTGTACTAGCGAGCGTTAGTGCTAGAGTGCTCAAATAGTTTCTCAAACAATCGAAAGTTTAATGAATTGACGTTGTTTACATGTGTTTGTGTGTGTGATGGCATTTATTAATTAAGCACTAAAGCTCGAAAATAGTAGTGTTTGGAGGTTATGTTTAGGTACTGAAAAAATTTAGACTTGATTAAATTTTATAATTTATTTTTTACAAAAATTATAAATTTTTAATCAATTATTTTTCACAAAAATTATAAATTTTTAATCACTTCAATTTAGACTTGATTAAAAATTTATAATTATTGTGAAAAATAAATTATAAATTTTTAATCAATTCAATTTTTGTGAAAAATAAATTATAAATTTTTAATCAAGTCTGAATTTTATTTTGTAAACTTTACAGATGCTTTAGCTGCAATGAATTATGGAATTTGGTGGTTGGCAGTAAAGTTTTAGATAAAATGGCTTAACCTACTATACAACATAACATAACAAAAGATAATTGACATAGAGAAACATAACTTAACTTAATCTATTATAAAACCAAACATAATTCAGATACCATAAGATTTAAAAAAGTTTTATAATATAATTTACCACAACTTAACATAATGCAATATATCATAACTTACCATAACTAACCGCAGCATAAGGTAACGTAATGTAACCACACTTAACCTGTTGTTTAAAGGGTTCAATATGGTCATACAGAAAGAGGGAAGTTCTCAAAAACAAAATTTAATTAATTTTTATTTTTATTTTTATTCATCTTTTATTCTACTTTTTTATTATTTCTGAAAACTTTAGTCTCTGATTTTATTTCATTAACAGTATGATCCCAAAGCAATAGTGAAACCACAGTAGAAGTCTAAATGGTTCAAAGGCTTCTAATTGCCACTAAGATGTGGTCAAATAACATGCCATGTTCCAATGTCTGATAATTTAAATATCGAATCTGAGATCGATTATGTCGTCCTTTACGACCATGGTTCCAATTGCTAGCGCAAAAAGAGTATATACCATACTTATTCCTGAAACGAAAACCTCGGAACAGGATTTGCAAAGATGAAGCCAAAAGCAAGGTTTAAAGCCTGCAGCTGATGGCGACTCTCCGAATATGAGTTCGCTTTTGTTGTCCAAGGCCACTTAGTAGGTTTTGTGCACTAAATGCCGAAATCTTTTTATACCATATAAAAGTTATTTGCATAGAACAAAATTTATGTTTTTCCCAGCGTGATTTTTTTTCTTATAGAGTTTATCCAAGATTCAAACACTTTTGTTCGCTGAATAAATTGAACCATGCAATCCTTCGTGAGAGGTTTTAAAATAGTCGCTTGAAGATGGTTTGGGGAACTTGAGAACATATTGCTGTTTTCACTTCTGCCTTTTGTGCAGCGAAAGACATATGCAAGAAGACAAATATTTATTGTGAACTCTAACAGTGCACAAATATCTGCAGCATTTTATGAACAATTGTTCAAATACCAAGTACTAATATATTTTCTACATAATTGATAATTTTAGAGAATCTCTCCAAAAACTGTGTTGTAATGTATTCAATTCGTTTTCATACGGCGAAGTGTTGAAAAAGAGCATTCAGAGAAAACTAAAAACTACGAAGTATAGGTCTTCATCGTATTTCTTTAACGTATCCAATGCAGTAGTCGTTAACTTGTTGTTTTTTGATTTTTGCTTCAGTGATCAAGTTGACCTTTGAGCTTCAACCTTCACATGACGCTGTCATTATCCAAAATACCTTTGAATTTATTTATCAAGCAGTCAATGATTTTAAAAGTATTTGGTTTTCAAAGGACATACTTTTTCTAGAAACAGCAAACTCAGTTAAAATCCAATCTTCAAAAATCTTCCAATCCAATACTTCTTTAGAAAAGCGCCGATTGTATGCAACAAAGGAATGTACACTGAGACCCCGTTGTACGCTTCATAAGTTCTCATGCCGAAAATTTTGCCGTTTTCCTTATCTGTTACAGATTCTTGGTTTTTCTTCGTCAAGTTTCAATTCTGCCGCCATTTTTCCATGTCTGTGGATAATTATAAATGGATCGAAAATGTTCCTCAGCTTGCTGTATTAGATTTCTGATCGCTACAAACAGCGTATGCATCATGTTTGATGCCTTTGCCCGATCGATCGATTCTTTCTGAAACATCACGCTGAATGAATGAGTTAGAGATAGAATATCATATAGGCAAAAAATTCCAATTAATGCTTCATAGCAAATATTTTTTTCGTTTCCTCTATTGAACTAGAAAATCATTTTTATAACACTAACTAACAAAATGTTTCCTTTCGGATTTGGACAATTGGTCGGGTACGTTTCCAGTTTAGTTTATATCTATAATACTTTCTATGTTTTAACTTATATATAACTTTTATTTATAAATGAATTCGTTCCACCGGGGAAAACTGTGAACCAAGTCTACAATTGCCAAGTACTCGAAAGATTGCGAAAACGAGTCAACAAGGTGCGCCTAGACATCGCTCGTAACTGGATCCTTCATCACTACAACGCGCCGTGCCACACCGCCCTCAGCGTGTCCAGTATTTGGCCTCTACAGTAAACGCCAGGTTGCAACAGCCGCATTATTCGCCCGACATGTCACCCTGTCACCTTTTTTTGTTTCCTAAAACAAAGTCGTTGGTCAAAGGAACCCATTTTGAGTCGATTATGGACATCCAGGCGGCCTTGACGAAGGTACTCGCGGACATCGCAGTCGAAGCGTTCCAGAAATGTTATAAAGCATGGAAAACGCGCTGGAATCGCTGTATAGCTGCCCAAGGAGACTATTTTGAGGGGATGGCAGAGTTGTATAATAATTTTCAAATATACGGTTTTTATGGAATCAGTCTCATTACTTAATTGTCATACCTCGTATAAGGAAAAACTGAAAACCACACTTGAAAGTGGTCTCACGGTGAAAAATTTTACTGCATTTATGTGAGAGTTTTCTGTAAAATGAAAAGTTGTCAGTGAAGCAACAATTAAAGTACTTTTAATCTACTTAACTCTTCAAGTTTGTCAGAAGGGAACGTTGGAGACTCTATAAAGTATATGTATAAATTATTAGCATAACATGCGGAGTTGATTTAACCATGCCCGTCTGTCTCTCTAGTTTTTCAATTTTTGAGATATCGATCGGAAATTTTGGAAATGTTCTTTTCTTCCCATGCAACTGCTAATTTGTTAGACTGCCAATATGTGCATAGGTTATCGCTGTCATGTAAACTAATCTATCAAAATGAAGGTCTTGTATGTGAAATTTATTTTTATATTTTGCGCATAGTGTATATTTGAAGCAAAAGTTAGTTTAGTAGTACATATTGGTCAGATCGAACTCCTACAGCATATATGTAGCTAACATACAAACCAACCGATCAAAATCGATATAAGGCTATATAACAAATATATTTGGCCTATTAAGTAACCCTTATTGTGCTAAAAAAATATTTTTATAACAAAAGCAATGAAAGAAGGAACTAGGAAAAAATTTCCTCTCGGATTTGGACAATTGGACGGTTACGTTTCCAGTTTAGTTTATATCTATAATATATGGAGTTTCTATAAGAAATGCACCTGTGGATGTTAATAGAGCTTGAGTGCTGCTGAATGCTAAATGTACCTTTTTTATATTTCTTATAATTTTGCGCTACCACTTGTGCTTACTTTTGTAGAAGTCCTCTTTTCTAAACAACTTAAGTGCATATATTAAATATTTATTTATATTTATTTAAGATTTAATATTATTTGTAATGTTTACTGTAGTAGTCGCTGGATTTGAATAAAATTCTGATATGCCTTTCTTTCACATATGAACGACAATACTGAGTCTCATTCATCAGCTTAGAGAATTAAAACTAAGTGCTGGCTCACGTTAAAATATTGGTTATAATTTGGGTCAGCTTTCATATTTTATTTTATTTATCTTAACTGCTACAAACTACTAGCTTGTGGATGTTTTCTTGTTTGGAAAATTGTACTTCATACATATTGGAAAGACTTTAAATAAACATGTGTAGCAGTAAACTTATATATTCCGCACAAATATGCGTCTTTAATGTACTTCCTTCAAGTAATTTTGCAAGTTGTACATGACGTATGAGTAACATTTGTTGCCGTCATACTTTACTCTTAAAATTGCCATCACTTTGCGTACGCAGAATATTTCCGACGTTGACGCATGCAGTCTTAAGTTGCAGAAAACTTCTCCGGAGCATTTTTGTTGGCTGTTTTAGAGACTTGAGAAATTAAAGATGTGCATTGTTGGTGCATCATAAGTTTCCACTTGCATAAGACTATGTGCAAACAAGATGAACATGTATGTGTGCTATATAAGTATATAAGAGTACATATATATGCATATTTACTTGGATATTTCAAAATAAAATATTATGCATAACTTTTCTGACAGCTATCCGGCACATACATATACATGCATATGTTGGTATGTATCTTCCTAGTGGCGTGTAAGTGTGAAGTAAGTTGCCATGAGTTGACGATGAATAACTAAAAGCTGCATAGCTACTTGGTGAGTAAGCATATAAAACAAAGATGACAAGCGAATTATGATGAAGCTTATTATGCGGTTTAATAATGACGGCTTTGCTGCGTTGCTGCTACATTTAGCCAAGCTTATACAAAGCTGCAAGGATTACCTATAACTTGCTATATGTATATTTTATGTGTGTGTGTGTGATATATGTGTATGTGTGTGTGCATTCTGATGATTTTATGCAGATTATGACATACTTAATGATCATGTATTTAGCTAAATTGATGCGCTCACATAAGATTACCGTTGAAGTTTAACATGCGGCAGCTGTTGCCTCTGCTGCTGCTGTTGACTTATCGGAAAGTGTTTTGCATGCACAACTGCACACAATAACAACAAACACAATAACATGGCTGTATATATGCACTTGAGTGAGCGCTGGCTCTTGTTATTTGCATACACTCACACACATACCCATGTATACAAATGCACTGCGCCGTCAGGTGTGTTAGTGCGTGGAATGAGAAAAGTTTTTTGATAGTTTGTAAAACTTGAAGTAATCCGAGAAGTGGAAATCAGAGGCAAATAACTTGTTGTTAGCAATTGAAAGCTATAAGCGTGCGCGCAGGTGTGTTCGTTTGTATGCGCGTTTGTGTTGGTGTGTAAGCGTGTTGGCAAGCCAAGGGTATTATCTTTGCTTAAGATGGAAAGTTAAATTGTTTGAATGCACAGAGCTATTAATTGAGTGAGTTCTTAGCAAGTGCACAATGGCGGGAGTGAGTGAAAGAGAGTGGAAGTGAGCGAAAGCGAGCCGGAGTGTTGGATGGTGGGAGTAAAAAGTGTAAAAGGAGCGAGTGGGCGTTGTAAAATATCGCAAGTTTTCCGTAATGGCATGGAATTGAGATATGAAATGATAGTTATGTATGTTAAAAGTTTGAAGTAGATTTGTCGAAAGTTGAAAAACGTTTTTATATTTGATTTATTGAGTGCTACTCGTAAGCTTGTGAGCTGCTATTTGTTTGAGTTTCTACTTTTTCATTTTATTTTGGCATGGAAGTGTAGACCAATTTTCAACAGTTTTGCTGGAAATATATTTTATTTTTAAATTGAATCTGTTATTGTATGTAAGTAAGAAAAGCGTGTATTGACCAAAGTCACACAATGGAAATTTTTCTCACAAATGTAGTGGAAAGTTTTGTGGCTAGCAAATATTTGGAGACAAGTAAAATAATAGAATTTTAAATTTTTATGTCTCTTGTGTTGAACAGTTAAATTCAATCGATATACAAACTGCAAATTTATACGCTGAAATATTAATTTGTTTGCAGAGTGAAGAGCACTTTGTTGTTAAGGAAGACATTATGGCTGTATTCCATTTTAAGTGACAATTTGTTTATTGACTTTATATGTATACATATAAATGAAAATTACGTGATTGCAGTAATAGAAAGACTTGATTTTGTTTCAGAATGCGCAGATAATAAACTCAGATTTACTTGTATGTTCCCTAAGATCTATAACTCATCCGCAAAATTAAGCATATTTCTGTGAGCTAAAGGGAGGCCAGTGCTATATAAATTAGGTTTCTTGTTTATAAAACTGTTGCAAAAAGTTATTGCTCTAAGGGGTCTTCTTAGTGCAGTATTCGTGAGAACTTTGTCGTTGCCTTAGATAATATATTGATTTTCGTAGATCTCTTTGTAAAGATGTACATTCAAGGTGTATTCCAAAGTAAACAGAACTTCAAAAAAAAAAACAGAACAAATGTTTTTTTCGGCAAAAATCAATTTATTTTAATTAAAATAGTTTCCTTTTGCTTTTATACAGCTTTTTGCACGGTTTAAAAGCATGTCGAACGAATGTTTTAGCTCGTTGGCCGGTGCAAGTGTTTTGAATGGCCTCTACGTCTGCATAACGCTTTCCTTTCATGGGCAAATGCATTTTTCCGAAATGGAAGAAGTCGCACGGTGCCATGTCAGGTGAATACGTGGAGTGGTTGATGGTTAAAATGCGATTTTTGGGCCAATAATCGTACTTCGAATGTTGGATTCTGAGCAATTTTTGGTCGTCAGTCAATTTGTGTGGAACAAACCGTGCACACAGCTTTCATGAGCCCAAATGTTCAGTCAAAATGCGATAAATTAATGTTTTGGAGATGTTCAATTCCATTTCCATGAATTCCAATGATGATGGGAAGTAGGCGTTGTTGTTCTCCGATTTCGCCCATTTTCACACTGTGGCATAGGAATATGAGAGTTTCACGGACTAAATTTAGTCGAATTCGGTCTGTCGGTGTGTGACTTTGATTTTTGTTGGGAATTTCAAAAATATATATCGAATATTAACCGAGTTACATCTTACAGTAAGATCGTGTTTTCTTGGATTTATCCCATTGCACATGTGGCAAACTACCGGTAAACAAGAATACCATTGTCGTTCTGATAATTTTTTTATTTTTACACTAGTGGCCATACAAATCTAACCACTCAAAATTTGTATTGTGCATATTTAACTATATTTTATAGCGGTACTTTTTGCGGTATAGAAATTTTTTATTTGGAAATAAGTTAATGACATCTTATTAAACAAAAACATTAAAAATTAAAAACAAAGTATGTACATTCAGCTATAGATAAATCAATCGAAAGATAGTGAGTGATGTTTACAAAATGAGCTCGAAATGTAAGAAACTGACTTCCGATGAAAAAATGATATTTTTTATTTTTTTAGTTTTATTTCATTTACATTATAATTGAAATTAATATTTTATTTTATTTTGTTATCACTTTAAAACAATTAAATCGGCCGCTTTTGTATAACCTAATTTGTGTTTTACTCATTAAATGTATTAAATTAAAAACTATAAAATAATTAGATAATATTTTAGTTTACTTATGCTCACTAAAAACTTACAAAAAACAAAATTGAAGAAAATCCCGAACGAACGAAAATGTACGAAAAAAAATGTAAGAAAATATAGTGGTAAGATTTGCGTGGCCACGATTGTTTATTTGTACATCAAACCCGTTAGTATGGTTATGGAGAAAATTATGTTTGAAGGTCATTGTGTAGGGTAAAAGGTGAGTTCCAAAATTTTATTTATTAATTTTTTTTTACTTTTTTTAATTTCCTTGATGTAATTTTATTTTTAGGAAATTTTGTGTTCTTCATAAATCCACGAACTTAAGGAATGTTGTTAAGAAGCTATAGTACTTTTAATTCAAAAAGGTTTTTTGTGTTATTTGTTGAAGAAACTTTGAGTGCTTAGCTTCGCTTTTAAAATTAAGTTAAAAATCCCCCATTACCAAGATATTTTTAAGATTTACTTTTGCCTTTAAATATTGTTTATTATGTTATGTTATATGTTTTTGGAGTACCCTAAAGCGTTTATCTGTTCAGAGTAATCTGTTGTCAAACGGACTTACTAACGCAAATTGTCGTAATTATTAAAGAAGACGTTTGCTCAATTATTCTCACTCTATTTTCATTACCTCTACTAAAAAATATTACATGAATATCAAAGAGAATGAAGCAACCAGCCAAAATGTTATATGGAATATAGCTAACAGTACTTTATGAATTGATAGCCGAATTATGTAATTTATCAAATTAAATACGCACGGCAAGTTTAGGTCGAACTTTTTCCATTAATTTTCCCGAACACGGAACTGCAGTTAGCGCGACACACAAACATATACATATATATTAATACATAAATATATTCATTTTCGTAACTTGGTAACCTTCGCTGTTGGACAAAGTTGCCGAAAAGCTTAATAAATAACAATTAAAGAAAGCATGTCAGCCTACACTTATCGCCACCGCAAATTTCTCAAAGCAAGATAACGGTATATAAAGGTGGATACATATACATACAAGCACCTAATTGAGTAGGAAATAAGTTGTCTGGGAAATGTGTAAGGAAGTGAATATTTAGTGCGTGAAGTAGCTGGCATTCACTTTTGTTGTTGTTTTCTTTAATTTTTTCGCTTTTACATTACTACTTATTTCCGTTATTCCCGCACAGGAGTGCCTCTTGTATTCTCTCTTTTCGCTACTCTTACATGAATGAATTAGCAATGATAGAAATAAAGGCAACTAAAGCTATGTATACAAAAACAACAACAACAACAACGACAACAACAACAACAACAACAACAACAACGCCTTAAAACTGCTAAGTATGCATGTGCAACAAACAAGCCGCATAAAACGCTTGTTCCAGCATAAAACGGAAGCACTAAATTAGCGCCGTCCAGCAGCGAAAAAGCCCCGAGGACTTTCTTTGATCACCGCCGGAAAGTGAACGACATACAAGTATTTTGTGCGCTCATTGTTATTCTTGTTGTCTTGGTCTCTATATAGTCAAAATATTTTGTTGTTATTGTTGTTTTTACTTTTTTCGGCAAGCTTTTGCGGTTTTCCACGCCTATTGGCGGTGCCACCTCCCAGCTTTGCCTCTGTTCTGCTTGTTTGCCTCTCAGCGCTCATAAATCACCAGCTTTAATAGTCTCAACAAACTTATAAATATAATAAAAAAAATACATAAGTCGAGCATAAAGCCAACGGCTAACGGTAGGCGCATTGTTTGTTTAGCTGCGCGTTTGTGTTGTTATTGTCTGCGCCGGAATTATTATAAGCTTTTAATATGACGTGTAAATACTTATGCAAGGTTGCGAATGTGCGTGTCTGCGGGTACAGTGAAAACTGGATAAAGGTGTTTGGAGAACTGCTGTCCAATGTTTTTGTAATACTGAAGGCAATTAAAGTGATACGTTGGTCTAAAAATTTGAAAAATTCGGACTTAGATCAGAGTTAAGACCTTTATAAATATGTTCTTGAACTGATTTTGAAGATTCGAATTGTTTTCGAAAATACAGCGGATTTTGTGACCTAAAGTAGCGTGGTATTTTATTGCAATTTTTTCCTCAAAATTTTCTACTACTTTTTAACTACTTTTTTGAAGGGATTGACCTGATGTCTAGAATTTTACTGAACTTATATTCCTTTAAATTTCGCTAAAAATGCTATACATTTCTTTAATTCATCGAAATCAAATTTATGAGCATTTTTAAAAAATTTGAAAAGGTCGAAAAAGTGGGACTAAACTTTCTTGCATTCGCGATCCTTTTTTTTGGCTAAGGTCATTGCGATAGCGACATTTGTACTAAAGAAAAATTTTTTCTATTTGTTTGTTTTACATCACTACAAGGGTTGGAATCAAGTCAAACAGAAAGTTCTGTTTTTTGGCAGCCCCAATTTTTTTAATTTTTTTATTCTTTAAGTGTCTGTGAAAATCAGACTATAAATTGATATTAATTTTTGCTTATATTTTTTTATGACAGTTGGAAAATGCCTAAAATTTAGGCGTTTTGAGCAAAATAGGGTCTTTGTTTTAATTTGGAGGCTAGCTATGAGAGTTATTCTTCACAATTTTTGAGATATCGATCTGAATTGTCAACAAACTGCAGATCGGATTCAAGTACTTGTATGGAAAGCGTTTTCGTTAAACGGAACATCTTCACGAAATTTGGCTTGAATGGATTTCTATTAAGGTTTATTATTATTGTATTTAAATCGCTCATATTCAAGATTAAAAGAAACATTTCTTTAATGACTAACATAAATTGCTTCTTTAAATAAGTCAAACAATTTGTATATAAAAAAAGAAATATCAACTGTGAATAATAATAGCAGTATTTAAGATTTTACATCAAAATTCAAGCTTAAATAATTAGTATTTCCTCGAATAACCGTTCTTGCATAATACTTCGGCGCATCTCCCAGACTTGGAGTCCATCAAACGCTTGCATTTCTCGAGAGGATTGGTCTTTCACGCCTTCTTCACAACACTCATAATTGTTTCGTATTTGATGGATTATTTTCTCTACAGCTTCTTTGAGCTCTACCCAAAGATTTTCAATTGTATTAAGGTCCAGTGACTGAGCCGGCTAACACATAACATGAACTTCATTTAGAACAAACCAATTCTTTACCAAACCTGCTTGGTATGCTTGGGGTCGTTATCCTGTTAATAGACGCATTTCAACAACATTTTCCATCCACCATTATTTAAAAACAAACAATTCATCATCCATTTTCTTTTTAATCAAAAATAACGGACTTGTACGATAATAAGAAGCACCCCATACATTGAATTTGGCACCTCTATGTTTTACCGTCCGTGTCATATATTTAGGATTAATTGAAACGTTTACTGGCCTCAGTTCACCCTGTCGGCGTCTTCGGGAACCAAATAAAACAATTTTGGTTTTGTCGTAGCACAATATGTTGCGCCATTTGTCGACTGATTTCATGTATGCACATGCCGAGGCTTAAGTTCTTTTTTGTTAAAACAAATCCCAGAAACCTCCTTTTTAGGTCTGTTTCTAGAAGTTATTTTTACATGAGTCTTTTGAAGTGGCTTTCTCCTTTGACTTTGAATGCTACCAGTTTGTGCGATTAGCATGAAAACTTGCAATCCCAAAGGAGGATTAAAAGTTCGTATTAAATTTATGTTTATGTTTCAGTTTCAGTTTTTGGGTGAGACTTCAAAACATCAATTGTTTAAATCTTTAAAAATGTAACGTAAAATTTCTATCACATATTTTCAAGTATTCTGGCATCGATCATGTTTATGGTACTGTGAGTTTGACTTCATTAGTGCCAAATCTTACTTAATCGTACTTACTGCATATTAACCAGAGGTTTTGATATGTGACCATATAACTTACCTGAAAGAGAAATCGAAATACGAATTTAGTACAAAATATTTTTTATAAATTAACATGCATTAATTGATATCATGGAAAATACCACTAATTAGTGTTATTCAGTAAAAAGTTATAAAGAAGATATTTTTATATGATAACACTTAACTTATATTTTAGATACCACTTCTTATGTGTCTCTCATTGTACACACATTCATAACTATCCCTATTTTGTTTTTTTTTGTTTAAAGAATAATAAAAATGTTTTTTGAAAAAAATTCAGCTTTATCGGGATGAGTCAGAGAGCCAGAACGCGTTTCCTATCCAGAATATCCATTAAAATCATTTCAACGTACTCGCAAGAAATGTCGAGCTCTTTTTCCAAATAATTTTTTTCAAATCATTGACTCAGGAATTTCGCTTACAACTTCCGTGAGTTTTTGTCACAATGTATACACAGCATATTTTGCATTATGTTCTTAATACCTAGATTGCTCTGTACTTGCAGAAATTTGTAAAACGTATTACCTTTTGTGCTTCTGAACGTTATGCAGACTTTTCGCGTGTGTCAAAAAACTCAATAAAGGCAGCATGTGGCTTCCGGTTTTAATTTAATTATGCGGCCATGTGTCTACCGATGATAATATACAGTTACATTAACCACTAAATATTTATGCGTTTTTCACTGAAATTTTATCCATTTTGATACAAAATTTTTAATAAATTATTATGATATATCTATAGAGCAGTGCATGGTGTTTGAAAAAAATAATGTATGAAAAAATATGTAATAGTTAGACCCAAAGGACTTCCGTAAAAAGGCACGTTCTGTAAAAATATATTGAATCATTTTAAATCAGTTGACGTCATTACCGAAATAAAATTGAAGCGATTTAGTGAGTGTATATAACTCTGGGTTATCCTTTAGACGTGGATGGAGAAGAGGTTTTGGTAGGGTAGGATCATACTGCCTCTATCTATACCGACGGGTCCAAAATAAACTGCTGAGTAGTCCGTCTATCAAACTTAGAAAGCATCTTCCAAGTAGAGATAAGTATAGAGAAGGTCTACAACTATTGGATGATACCGAAAACAACCATATATACGCATAGAGCGGAGTTAATAGAGTTGTTAATATTGCGCCGGGGAACCAAGTGATTTACTTTTACTGATTACTACTTTCGGTAGTAAAGGCTGCATCTCGAGTACTGAACGGATCCATAATGTCTTTGCTATCCGCACTTTTTCTGGATATAAGCCAAACTGAACATACCTGCTTTAACAATATTGTTCGCACTTACAAGACGGCTGTTATTTTTATTTTCGAATTCACTAAGTTAAGAAAGTTTTCCATCACTGAATTTAATTTGATTTTATTTTTTTTCGTTTAGAGTTTATTACTTCTTTTTGTTTTAGATAACTCCCTTATTTTTCGTAATAATACTAGCAGTTTCTGGAACAAACGTTTACTGTAATGGATTTTTGCAGAATTTCAATTTGAGCTGCCAACGAAATAAGTGAGCCTAGTAAGGCCATTAAGCTCTTGTTTATAATTACTTAATAAATGCGTCTGTAGTTTGTTCTTAGAATATCTTAAATGAAACTGAAATATTTATCAAGTGTTTTGCAGATTTTTAGTAGCACAAAGTGCTTTTTAGAATGTCACGCATACGCCATGTTGTACATTTAACCTAATGGAACATTGTTCATACGCCTCGATGGCACCATTTAGTTGGTATATTTGAAAGACAGTTTAAGTTTAAATAAAAATTTCTTACTTATAATTCAAGCAATTAGAATTTTTTGTATTTTATGTATTTTTAATGAGGTGTTTTTCGAAATTTTTTGCAACCTTTCAACAGTGCTTTTAATTTGAATACCCATTTGCCTTTAAAATTTTATAAATTTAGTCCCTGTATCATGTTCATCTACTAAGAAATGTTGGGAAGATAAAAATAATGGTTCAATTGTTAGTGGTTTCATTGTCAGTTGAAGCAATTATTTTTTTTTTTGAAGACAAAAATAAAATTTTAGACATAGAAGTCTATTTAGAGATGACTTCAGATTATTATTATTTTTTGATTTATGGTAAGAAAATAATAATTTTGTCTACCTATTACACATTTTTATTATTTTTTACAGAAAATTATGAACGCCATTATGTATAATGACATTCAACCTGCCTGCTAACTCATTCAGAAATATGTTTCGACCTCTGTCATAGTAGTAATCACCTTAAATGGTAATTGGTACACTCCGGTAATTCTGAAAATCTTACATACAATGAAAAAATATGTTGCTGACTCATATAGAAATGAACGAAAATATTTGTCGATCTGTTACCCGACCTCAGTCAGCATATGCGAAAAGCTAATCAGCGAGGTAATCTTAATTCACTTTTACCAAGGAAATAAATTCGTGATATCATATCCGACACGTAATTTAATCACAAAGATATTGTAACTCCAATATTACTCGTATATCAAAAATTAATACTATCTCAAGTAATTACGTAATTATGTGCTTAAATTTTGCTTTTAAACAGCCCAGTCAATACAATCAGTCGGCGTTCATTGGTGGTATCAGCTTTTATGCGCGCATTGTTTTCAACCATTTAAGTGATTGCAAATTCGTTTGCCGCAACAACAACAAGTTGAAAACTTTTTTAATTTTAAACTCCATAGCAAATGTGTATCATTATGTAATATTGGCGGGTTGCTGTATCAACACATTTAGCAATCAATTCATGCATTTCCGTGTTATTTCGCTTGAACAAACGACACTTTGGTATTTTGCACGCATTGAACAACATTTATTTCCGTGTAAAATGAAAGGAAATATTCGCTTTATTTTTATTTTTATGTTTATTCTGCTCTTCACATTTTAATCGCAATAAATATGGAAATCACATATATTTTGAACACAAATAACAGTATTTATTAACACGGTTAATCGCGTAAATCAGGAAATGCATTTGATTTTATGTAAATTTTTTGCCGGTCTTTCCATTTGTGCTGCGTCTGTGTACACGGCAATATTTGTTTGCATTTCAATTCGTGTTTTATTTGCAAAATTATTGTTATCTCATTTATGGTTTTTACTTGGAAGCAGCAGTTTGTTTGCTTTTATAAATAAAGTGACTATTTACAATGACTTTCCTCTTAAATAAATAGAGAATTTGTTTTTCTGTTAATAAAATAAATCGAAAATTAAATAAATGATACACTGAGATATTTCAAACGAATAATTAGCAAGTAATTTGAGGAAAAAATTGACGCAAAGTTAAACTCATGCATACTGACTTGTTATAAAGCTAAAAGTGTAGAAATGTAGTCTCGAAAATAAATAAAATTCATAATTTGTTGTATTTTAGCTAAATTGGTTTTATATTTTATATAAGATGTGTTCTCCTTATATATGAATTAAGAATAAAATGAAATTTTGTGATATATAATTAGTGTATTTCGAACAAAAGAAGGTACGTTTACACCAAATTTCCTCATTTTTTCGTACAACAAAAAATTATAAAAATAACCCCAAAACTTGGTTACTTGACTTTTTACATTTTGAGGTTATGTGAACAAGTTTTGAATTCAAAAGCTGCTACTTTTTGTATTACTCGTAGTTCTGCCAGAAATTGATAAAACCGTTTTTGACTCTTTCAAATTTATCCATACAGCAGATGGACTTCTTCTTCGCGACCTCAGATAGCACGTAAATTATTTTTCTTTAATTTTTATTATTTTATTTTTCTTTTTCTATGAGCTTGAACTGACTATGCTTTTTTTTGCTTTCAAAAACTCTCAACTCTGGTTCACTTGGCATTATTACTTGATAGTTTGAAAATTATCAAAATCGGAATGCGACCACAACTATTTTCAAACAGCAATGAAGATATTGAAAAGGAACTAGGCGCAAAACGTGATTTCTATCTAAAAAAAAGTATAAAACCAGTATATGGGATATTTTTTAACTATATTTTTTTCAATAAAAATTTTTCTTTAAAAATTTGGATCCTGAATATAAGTATTCGACCAAATCAGAGCCTCTGAACTACAGAAATTTAAAGATAAAAAATCACAATTTTCATATATTTTCAATAGAAAATTTTTACATGCCTTAGAATATTCCACTCCATCAGATTTTCTTTTTTAATAATATATAAAAAATGAACACAACTAAAGTGTGTTCTAAAAATGGTTGAAATCGTATTATCTGTTTTCAAACCCCCGATAACCGAAATGTAGACTTAAGTGACTAAAGCTGAATTTATAAAGAAAATATACAACAATTTGTGATTTACGTTAATGAAAGTGGACATCTTTTTCAAATGGTAGTGGGGCTTAGTGTTATGAATTAACCAAATCGGTTCAGTAATGTAGCTAGTCTCCATATATAATAGGTTCGGCCAAGTTAGGTTAATCTGGTAGGCCAATAAGCCATGCATACTCAGTTTTGGCCCTTTGCGATGACAGATGGATTTCAGTTGCTAGGCTCAAGAGGAGCTTTAATCATTTAGAATGTCTGTGCATGGCGTGAATTTCAACAGACTCTGCGGCCTCACTATTTATACCCCATCCAGTGTATAATATCGTGTTGACGTGCTCTAGAGATATTTCCACAATTAATCACAAAATGAGTGGAAACCGATTCGGGTTTTCTTCAATCCATACTATACTCAATATAACCATTTTCAGGCCTCCGTTGTTTTTTTAGCGCATATCGATTCATATTATTGCTAAATCAAATCATTTTTTATACTTCTATGGAAAAATTGAAAACTGTGTACCACAGCGCCATCTAGCTATTTAGTAAAGCAGAAAATTAAAGAAGAGTTTTTAAACGTAGCTGTAGGAATTGCGGAATACGCCTCCGAGAAGTATCGAGAATTAACGAGTTTTTTTTTTCTAACACAGAGAAAGATTGACATTTTTTTCGAAATATTAGAGTTTTAAATTTACCCTTTTATCAAAAATATATCCAATATACTTATGCACCGAACAAGGTATATTAAGTTTGCTACGAAATTTGTAACTCCCAGAAATAAACTCAGAGACCCTAGCTAAAAAATCAGCTTGACGAGCTGAGTCGATAGAGCCATGTTAATCCATCTGTATATACACTTAATAGTTCCCCAGTTTTTGAAATATCGATATAAAATTTTTGCGCACACATTTTTCTCTGTTCTCGTACCTAAACAGCGTATAGCTGACCGATCAAAATCATGTGCTTCTAAAGAAAACTTATTTGTTTAAAGAGACATTTTAACGAAATTTGGTCTGAGTGATTATTAAAGATAACAGTACATTCTATGACAAAATTATTGAGATCGGGCTACTTTAGCATATAGCTGTCATACAAACTGACCAATGAAAGTCAAACCTTTGTTTGAAAATCTTTATGATTTAACAAGATATCTTAAGGAAATTTTCGAAAGATTATTGCCCAAGGCAGTGCTATAATATCCAAATATACTGCTCAGATCGTTCTACTATAGCATATAGCTGCCATATAAACCGAGCGATAAAAATTAAGATAAAAATTTGTATACCCTTATTTGCTATAAAAAATGCATCTGTAAATAACATTATAGCAAAAATATTTAAATATTTTTTCTTGTTTTTGTTTTTTATGATTTGCGCACTGTCTAAGTGACTCTTATTTTATATTTATTTTGTGAAAATAAGCAAAAACTTAACTGGATTTGCACAAAGACATGTCTATGTAAGCAAATTAACCAACGGTAATGAGCAAATGAATATTGCAACAAAATAACTGTTTTTAATGGTATTTTTAATTTATGCATAAAATATTTGTCAATCAAATATTGAATATAATTCATGCATTTTTCGCATTTTTACTAACAAAGCAAAAAGTTGCGTATACGCCATGACAGCCGTAGTGTAAAGTGAGCTATTATTTATTTGCTACACAAATCCGCATTACACTTAAAAGCATTTGCGCACACATTTGCATCGTAAACATAATATACGTACAAATTTACTGCTGACGGCGCGTTAAAATTTTATTATTAAAATGTTTGCAGGGCGCAACAATTGACGCACATTATCATTTATATGCTTGTATGTGTACGAGTAGGTAGATTGTGCGCACAGAAGACAGCAACGCAATATTGTGCTATGCTCTTTTGTGACTTGTGACATCGCATTTATGTTATGATTATCATAAATCACTAGACTGTGTCGCACCTTTGGCTCGTTTTCCTTTCCATTGTTTGTGCACTTCGCACTTCACTGCCTCCACAGTGAATCAATGAATCGCGCAAAGACAGCGGCAACAACAGGAAAAGCTACAACGGCGCCGGCAAAGTGGAAAAATTGACAGGTGTGCATAAAAATCATATTAAAAAGTGTAAAATATGCAAAATACGCAAACGCGTGGGGGCACACACACACGTCTCTGCTTGAGCGGGTGTGTGGCTGTGTGTGAAATAAATTTAAATGGAAATTGAATAATAGAAAAATGTCGCGGCGTAAATTTCAATACACTTGAGCGGGTGTGTGTTGAGGGCGCGCAAAGTAATGAAATTTTTTCCGTTGCGAAATATGCGCAATAACTGCAAAAAGGCGCACACACACACGCATGTATAAGTTAAGTGAGCTAATGTGCCCTTGGGAAAAAGTCAGGTGTTGCTAAGTGCAGATATAACGTGCATTAATTTTCTTATATTCTCAGCAGGTGTTGTGGGAATAGGCAGTGGGCATGCGGGGAATGAAAGAAATTACTTAAGTGAAGAATATAATAAACGTTTTTATATAACAAATAATGATTAAATGTGCTCAGTTGTTGATTGCTTTTGTAATTTTAATATTTTGGAAGAATTATTTGTGGTTGTAAACGATATATGTATATATATTTTTTGATTAATAACCTGTTTTTGAAAAGTATTTATGTAGCTAAGGCAGAAAAACATTAGATGCAAAATTTTAGAAACGAAATTTGTCAATTTTGTTTTGCCTTTAATATTTAATTTTAGAAAATATGTTTCATTTTTTTTTAATACTTAAAAATTTTTAAATGGTAAAATTTTTATATATTTTAATCTTTAATTAAATTTAATTTAATAATAAAATATTTTTGAATTTTTAAAATACAATTTTTTTATATATTTTAATTTTTAATTGAATTAAAATTTTCTATTTATTTATTTTTTTATTTTTTATATCATAAAATATTTTTTATTTTTCTTATTAATTACAAAACTTTTATATTTTCTTGTGAATTTTATTTTGCCTTTAATATTAATTTTCAGAAAATATGTTTTTTTTTAATATTTTAAATTTTTTGAATGGTAAAATTTTATATACTTTAATATTTAATTTAATTTAAATTTTCTAATTTTTTAATTTCCTATTTTATAAAATATTTTTGGTTTTTTAAATTAAGTTTTTTTTTATATACTTTTTTTATATACTTTATTTTAAATTTCCTAATTTTTTATATCATAAAATATTTTAATTTTTTTTTAATTAAAAAACTTTTATATATTTTAAAATGTTTTTTTTTGGAAAAAAATTTTTATTTTTTTAAATTTTTAAAGCCTAAAAAATTTTTTTTAATTATTTAATTACTTAACTAAAAACCTTTTAAAAATATAAACAAAACATTTAACATATTTTCCTTTTTATTTTTTTTTATTTCCAGTATACTTGCTTCTTACACACATCACATATCGTGCAGCATATAAGGTTAGTTCAGTTATTACTTTGAATTAGCTTTATATCTGTATCTTAACTTTATATCCTTTACTTGAATAATTGTTAATATTTTAGTAAAAAATTGTAAAATTAAAAAAAAATCCATTACTGAGTTACTTTGATGAAGTAATTAAGAGTTAAGAATCGTCCATTTGAAATATTTAATAAAAAATACTTAAAAACAGTATCAGCCTGAGTACTACGGGCTGGCTCGCAAAAATGCCTGCCACGAAGCTCGATTTTCAACTACTCTTTGAAGCAATTAGAGACTTATGTGATAACGAACTGAGTATACTTTTCTGAGGCTCCAGTCGTATTGGGCTTATTTGCGTAGACAAGCGACTTTACATAACCTCACAAAAAATAGACGGGTGGTGTTAAATCGCTAGACTTTGGAGATCACAGGCTAACAAGCGAGATTATTTGCTCACCAAAAGTTTTCTTTATTAAATTGATTGTTAGTTAGCTATATGGCCTATAGCGCCGTCATATTGGAACCAAAAATTGTCTACATCAACATCTTCTAAATCAGGTACAAAAGAGTCATTAATCATATCTCCGCTTCTATAGTGTTCCCCATTGAATTCAACATTATGGCTTCGTTTTTAAAGAAACTTGGTCTAATGATTCCCCCTGCCCATACAGCATATCAAACAGTGACTTTTTGAGGATTTAACGATCTCTTAACAAAGACCTTTGAATTATTAACGTACCAATCTAAAGAAAAGTGAGCTTCATTGTACAAAATTTTCTGGTGAAAACTGAATCATTCGTGTTTTTTTTTGGTAATCAATTTCTATTCTTCGCCGAAGTTTTTACAGTAAGTCAGTTAAAGGCAGCGGCTCAGTGTGAAATTTTCGAGAAATCGATTTTTTTTGCATGATCTTTTTTGCTTCTTCCTTTTTTTACAAAAAAACTATGGAAAAAAGCTCAAATTCGATACCTTTAAAAAAAAAAACTTCTCGGAGGGTTACATTGAGACGATCTCTTTAAATTTAATAGCTTACCAAACTGAGTATAAATCAAGTCACACCTTTCAAGAGGACCAACTCCGAAATTCATACTGTCTCATTAAAAGCCAACAGTCTTAAAAAACATCCTTTATTATAAACAACACTCTCTAGCTTTACTTAAATACAGGACAGGTATTCAAGGTTTAAGTTCACCGTTTTGGTTCTTCAGGGTCTCCTATTATAGTGAGAATGTCAGCAAATATGTAAACACATTTTATCCCCCTTAATTTGCTTAATGAGACTAGGTAAGATACTCCTCAAATATTTCTTATAATACAAAAAACTCAGCATACATTTTCCTAGTGTTAGAAAAAAATGAAATAAAATAAACCCGTATTCGTCTCTTTGTACTCCATTGGAGAAGATGGGCTTAAATTGCACCCGATTTTTACAGCATAAATATAGAATGGAACTTGCAACTCTTTTCTAAATTTACTAAGTTCAATATTTTTACTTAATTTTTGCTCTTTACTATAAATTAAGCATTAAGTTCATTTTCAAATATAGATTCTAGAGCCATTTAACAGAAGTTATATTTACAAGTATGAAAAATATTGTTTAGAAACAATCTCAAAAATAGAAACGTATTATTTTGGCGAAATAAAATATTATTTTACATATTATCCTTTTCATTTATATAAATTGATCACAAATATTTTTTGGCAAGAATATGCAAGCCCAGCATATTCTATTTCCAAACCTATTTTCAATCACTCTTACCATTTCACTTTTCACTCTAACGTGCAACATTTTCAATTGTCTGGCAGATAATACGCGTGGCATTGTCATAAATTGAAAATTGAAACTGTGTTCCACATCGCGAGCATCTCTATACCCTACATGCATATATGTATACCTACACACATGCACACTCGCATAAGCCGAAATTTCACGTCTCATGAACATCAAAATAAGCGAACTTTATAAACACGAACAACCATATTCGTTGCTACAATGCTATTTATTGTTATTGCACGTGCAATTTCTTGCAGTATCCTGTGTGACCTTGTTAAGTTTGTTTCAAGGTATTTGACAGGGAATTGTTTTCTTGTCGCAAACGCTTCAATGGCAACAACTGGCTGATGTTGCTAGCTCTAACTTTGACATTTTAGACACTTGTGTTGTTGTAAGTTTTTATTGTTATCGCAAGTGATTTTGTGAAGGAATATTTGATGTTTATAATAGTACTTTCATATGTGGTAGAAAGTAATAAATTTATTTCAACCTTAGGAGCATCTTCCGGTGTTATATGTATACATTTGCAAGCCATAAAAACAAGTTTTTGTGAATTTTGTTTGAAGAGACATTTATTTAATGTATTAATAGAAAAATGTGAATTTAGTGTACATTAATAATCGGCGATTAATTTATAAAAAGTTTGAATTAACTGAATTTCAAAGCCGATCTCGCAAGTGGATCTCCGAAAAGTGATGCCTGCCAATGAGTAAACCATTTCTGCTTAAAATTATGTGAAGTCCAAAAATCACAGGTAATGATTGAAATAGCAGTCAAAATCTCGATTTTAGAAAAAATAGTAAAATCCCAAATAGTTCGTCTATATTTTTGAAAAAATTTCTTAAAACTGGCAGAAAAAATTATAATTAGTATCGAAGACTTATTTCTTTGAGTAATAAATATATATAAAAAGATCGAGTGTAACTTTCAAATCGATCGGTTTAGTAGTTTCAAAGAAATTATCCTCACCCTCATGAAGTCAGCATTTCGTGAAAATGCAATAAAAGTTTTGTTTTCCGCTTATACGAAGCTTAACCACTCATGCCAATACGCTCAAATCTTCTAAGCTATGGACCGAATCAACTTCAAATTTTCGGAAAATATTTCCACCTTATTGTATATTGGTATATCAGCAAAAGTTCTGCTTTCTCCAGACTGGACAAGGAAGCAAAAGAAATGGGTCTGGTAGTGAACGAGGGCAAGACGAAATATCTCCTGTCATCAAACAAACAGTCATCGCACTCGCGACTTGGCACTCACGTCACTGTTGACAGTCATAACTTTGAAGTTGTAGATGATTTCGTCTATCATGGAACCAGCGTAAACACCACCAACAATGTCAGCCTGAAAATCCAACGCAGGATAACTCTTGCCAACAGGTGCTACTTCGGACTAAGTAGGCAATTGAGAAGCAAAGTCCTCTCTCGACAAACAAAAACCAAACTCTATAAGTCACTCATAATTCCCGTCCTGCTATATGGTGCAGAGGCTTGGACGATGTCAACAACGGATGAGTCGACGTTGCGAGTTTTCGAGAGAAAGGTTCTGCGAAAGATTTATGGTCCTTTGCGCGTTGGCCACGGCGAATATCGCATTCGATGGAACGATGAGCTGTACGAGATATACGACGACATTGACATAGTTCAGCGCATTAAAAGACAGCGGCTACGCTGGCTAGGTCATGTTGTCTGGATGGATGAAAACACTCCAGCTCTGAAAGTATTCGACGCAGTACCCGCCGCCGGAAGCAGAGGAAGAGGAAGACCTCCACTCCGTTGGAAGGACCAAGTGGAGAAGGACTTGGCCTCGCTTGGAATATCCAATTGGCGCCACGTAGCGAAGAGAAGAAACGACTGGCGCGCTGTTGTTGACTCGGCTATAATCGCGTAAGCGGTGTCTACGCCAGTAAAGAAGAAGAAGAAGATATCAGCAAAAGAAATTTGATTTTTTATTATTCAGAATTGGATATAACACCTTAAGTTCTTCAGTTCTGCTTAAACAGATTACCGTTAAGGCTAAGCTGTGTTTATATAGTCTTTACATGACTCCAACTAAAGTTCCTAACTTTCATATGTAATAAAAAAAGTTTCCGAATATGCGACCCAAAGAATCCAACTAAGCTGCTGTTCAAATAATACCAAGCATTTTCTTTAACTCCGTTTAGAGTGTATGGCCAAAAGGGCTGTTCTAATAAGGTAACTAATTAATGAGTTATACCAAACGTATATGAAGCTTGGTTACACATATTTCTTCAACTCGTTAGTTGTACTACTTTGATCCAACTGAAAAGGGAATTTTTTCCATTTTATCTCCTTCAAAGTAATCCTTTCTTGCTGCAATACACTTATGCCACTGTATTTTCCAGTCATTATAGCACTTGGAAAAATCTTCTGTCGTGATGGCCATCAGAGCCTTCTTCAATTCAGCTTTTATATTTTGAATTGATTCAAAACGGTGTCCTCGGAGTGATCATGTGAATTTGCTGAATATCCAGAAGTTGCACGAAAGTAAATAAGGCGAAAGGCGTAGGTGCGGCACGATATTAGTTGAAAATGTGGCGAAATTATTACGAATAACCAATGCTGTACGAGATGGTGCATTATCGCACTCATTTGTTCAATAAATTCAGACATACAAGTGGTAAGAGTCGAAGAATTCGCTTTTAGAGCCCTACAAAACGACGCGTATCTCAAATACTAAGTAATATTTTGACGTGAAATTTAGCATAGTTGTCACTAATAGTACTACCAACTTACAGAAAAAAAATTTACAGATTCGAAAATACGAAAAAACAGTATAAATTAAAAAATTCACCTTTCAATTTGATCACAGTAGTATTGGCGCTTGGGGTGATGTTTCTATTTCATTTTATATAATTTCACATGGATTTGCTTTACTGATAGATACCAGCATTAATAAGGTTCAATATTGCAACAAAAATTGTCCAATACTCGGAGCTATTTTAAATTATATTTGTTATTTAGTGCAGATTAGAAGGCAAAAGTAACTTATATTAATGCATTCGATCAATAATCATAAATAAGCACACTGAGTAGTGAGTATTTTTATTGAGAAAGAATTTTATATTTATACTGAATACTAGACAATTACACCTTAACGTTAATTGATTACATTTATTGGTTCTTGAATAGGTCTTTTTGTTAAGATACCTGGAATGGAATAAGTATTTTTTCGATTCGTAATTCAAAACCGTGCTTGCTAAACACTTTTTTTTATTCCTTTACCTTTGATTCCAACGATGCTGGATAATTCTTATCAAACCCGAATATTTGAATAAGTTATGAGCTCTTAATACTGAATAATTTTGATCGAATTCTTACCAATATGTGACATACTGTAAGTAAAGAATATTCGAGCTAACTTGTATCAACATACATTGTGACAAAAAGTATTTCAAAATTGTTATTTAAATTCACCGGATAAATGACATTTCATACACTTTTTCAAGTGGGTAGAACTGTCCTTACTATGCGAAATATGAGCGTGATCTCTCGACCAGTTTTTCCATCGAAAACTGCTGCTTAAGTCGATACACCTCAGTAGTACGATTGCGATTTTTGCAATGGTTAAAAATATCGAACAAAGAATTTGTCTATAATTTTGCATTTCTAACGAAATTTTCTTTTGTTTTGGAATTTTGAATATAAGAAAAGGCTTACGGTAATAAAATATAAACCTACGAGACGTACAAAGCCTTGAAAGACGGTCCAGAGATCATTGAAGACATGTTTAGTTCTGAACGATCTTCGATCTCTTTAACTGATGAAAATATTAAAAAAGTGAAATATATAGTGCTTGGAAAGCCTCGGGCAAAAGTTAGGAAGATGACAAGAGGTCTCGACATCTCTAGCGAGTTCGTTCGAATGATTTTGGTGGTTTATTTGGGTATGAAACGCGTTTTTGCGCGACTCGTCTCGGTAAAGCTGAATTTTATTCTAAAAGAGTACCATAAACAGGTCTCTTTGGACATGCTTGACCGCACAAATTCCGATCCCACATTCATGGAGAACATAACTACCAATGAGACTTAGATTTATGAGTATGACATACAAACAAGTCAACAATCATCGGAATAAAGCGAAAAAATTTAACTGAAACTATTAAAGCCACGCCAAAGTCACTCCAAAAATAAAGTGATGCCCACTGCTTTTTTCGATATTCGTGGTTTGTATCATGAATTTGTTCGAGAGGGACAGACGGTCAATAAGATGTACTATTTTGCCATATTGATGGCTGAAATTGTTGAAGGACAATTCATGGATTTTACACCATCGCATCGTGTCGCGACTGAATTTAAAGCCAAAAACGCAATGAATAGCATCCATAAACTACCTTATTCACCAGGTTTTGCTCTGTATAATTTTTTCTTTTTCCCCAAACTGAAATTGCTGCTCTGAGGGACTTGTTTTCAGTCGATCCTTGAGATAAAGCTGAGGGGTTGAAGGCCATCCCAAAAGATGCTCTTGAATAATACTTTGCGGACTGAAAAGGTGGGAGTTTGGTGGGAACTATTTTGAAGGCAACTAAATAAATACTAAAAAAAATTAAAATATTTTGCGTTTTATTCACAATTTCCGGATACTTTTTTCGCAATGTTTTTCTGAAAAAAAATTTACTTTTTTGAAGCGATATCGACTTTGAATGGATTAAAACTATTGATTACTGTTCGCCATTCAAAGTACTGTCTTCTATAACAAATATACTACAAATGGAAAATTCTACTATTTTTAGAGTTTTCAAAAATTTCAGTTTCTTTTAATACCATTAATCTTCGACATGTATGTATATGTACATACTATATATCGTTTGTTTTGAAACAATCGCTAGCACTCCGTCACTAAGAGAGAGTGTTCGTAGGCAATTTAGAGCGTTTTTAAAGCCGGATATTCATATATGATTTAACAAAGTGCCAGCAAAATGTTTCCATTTTACAAGGAAGGTTTTACTTAAAGCCGAATATACGACGACGACAGCAATAACTGTGATAACAATAAAAACAAGTGGCAATAAATTGAAAACAGAGTCATGTTGGCTTACATTTGGGCGAAGGCACATAAGTGGAATTGTCGGTATGCTACGATGTATGTATACATATGTACATTTGTATATAAAAGTATTTATATATATATATTTATATATAGTTATGTGTATATTTATATGTAAATATGTATGTATGTGTGTTGCCTGTCATTATTGGTGTTGATGCTCTCAATGTATTGCTGTATTTTATTGGTTTTCTTTTATACAAAAATGTGAAAATGTTGTTAACGTTGTTGTTGTTTTTGTAGTCGACATGTTTCTGGCATATGCATAAATATTGTGCACACAAACGATAAAGTTTTCACAGCAATGACAGCAACAAAAGCAACAATAGCTGCTGTACAGTAAGCGCTAAGGGTGGCAGGTTTACGTTGGCTATATACATGTATGTGTGTGTGTGTGTTTCGGGTAGTCGCTTCGAGGTGATTGCGCCGCAAATTCAGCAAAGTCAAAGTGAAAAGTTTTGCTTTACTCAAAATTCAAAGTGATAAAGTTGGTGACGCATTGTTGCTGTTGTTGTCGCATGTCGCATTGTACTTAGTCAACGCTTGTTATTTGTTGTTGTTGTTGCCATTACACGGCTATTCTGGTCTCATTGAAAGTCGATTTAAATTCAAATGAATTTCTTATTTTTCCATTTTATCGACAGCAAATCAAGTTTTGTGTTTTTTTATTCATTTTTTAACTTGAAATAAAAAATTAATCGCTACTTAGAGCAGTATTATGAGGCAAAATGCCAAAAAAGTATATATTTATATGGAAAAGTACTCGTTTTCCCAAATTAATGCGCGCGCACAGCTGCGAGGATTCTGTTTTGGCTTCGCAAAAATTTTTGCCTTTTAATGAGTTGCTGTGAGTTAAGAATTTTTAGCAAAGTTGGCAAAAATTATTTTTTTATTTTCTTCAAAGTTGTTTGCCAAGATTTGTGCACGGCAGCCATTTTGCCAGTGCATTGTGTTGGCGGCGACGAGTGTGAGTGCAGCAAATTTATTTGAAATTTAAATCGCTTTTAGCTTTCCGCTGCTGTGTAGCAGTAGAATTTACGAAAAATAATTTAAGCTAAAATATTGAAAAACTTTGTGAAAAGTGAAAAAAGGTGAGTGAAAATTCAATTAGAATTCTCAAAGTTTATTACAAAGCTCTTAAAATTGCTCCAAGTTTGCTGTGCGATCATTAAAATTATGGAAAAGTGTTATTAAATTAACTTGTGATTTAGTGCTTTATCATAACAGAAAGGTATGTCAGGTACAAGTGTAAAAGGTGTAAATATGAGGTTTAATGTTTTCTACTTTCACTTATGCAAGAAAATTTCATTGGTTAACAATATTTGAACATTTTTTGGTCATGAGAACTCATATTAAATTTTGAATGTACTAGGGCCACTAAACAATAAAGACAACACACATTTTGACGTCAGATCATATATTTTCTTAAAAAAATCAAATATTAGCTGCTTTTAGAGAAATTATTGTTTAATATAGAAAAATGCTTATGATTTTCGTGAATATTTGGCGAGAGTCCAGCATATGTATTTTTAAAGCCACATTACATCCCAAGTCTATGAGCAACAGGCACTGGCAAGTTTATTTACCTTATGCAGCATCCTTGCTTCCAAACTAGTTTTTGAGGAGTCAATGCACAATCGCTTCGCCAGTGAATTGAAGTCGAAGGCAGCTTGTGTTAATGAGGATACACCAAAAAAAAAAAAAAAACACAAAAATCATCACAAATTTCACAAAACAGTGTTTACTAGTGTAATTGGGAAGGAGTTCTCGGTTCTGGAAGGGTTGTCTCAAACCTCAATTGTGTGTGTTTTTTTAAACTATGCCTTTTCAACTAGTGAACTAGAATAAAAATTGAGATATCGTAATGAAACTTTTACTCTTGTTCCTTAGCAGAAAAATAAGGGCGAGTTCGTCGATGATGAAAACACGCTACGCCCACAAAACCCCATTAATCGAATACTTATAAAATGCCATAACGAAGCGAAACGATAACAAAAAAGTGAGCGTGGCCCCACCGCCTAGTAGATTTATGGCATATACTACTGTGCCCAAAAAGGTGACATTGTATTTATTTTGAAAATTCTTTATTTATTCTTCCAAATCAATTTCATCCCCTTCAAAGTAATCCCCTCCCGATGCAATGCACTTATGCCAACGAATTTTTCAATCTTCGAAACACTGGTTGTAGTCACTTTCCGGGATGGCCTTCTGTTCCGTCTTTGCTGCGGCTTCAATCTGCTCTATCGTATAAAAACGGTGTCCCCAGTCGATTGATTGGTTGTTTCGGGGTCGTAAGCATAGATCCAAATCTGATCGCCAGTTATAATGAATTTCATGACACCCTGGTAGTCAGAAAGCATCGTTTCACACACTTCAACGCGATGCCTTCAATTCAAATTCAATGTTTTCGGTATCAGTCGACATTCACTATACCACTTCTAAACATTTTTTTTAGACATAGCCTTATCACCAAAGGTTTTATGCACCATTCTCAACGTATCCGCAGCAGAAAATTGATTCCGTAAATTCCGTAATTTAATGCAAATTCTTTGCTCAACAAATTTCGACATCGCAAAAAACGAAAAACTCACTTTTAGCAGCTCACAAAACGACACGTATCTCAAACACTAATAAATATTTTGACATGAAATTTGACACAAATGTGACTAACAGTACTAGCAACCTTAAACAAAAAATAATTCTTAAAATCCTTTGACGCGCGCAGTTTAAATTTAATGTCACCTTATTTTTTGGACACAGTAGTATATCTCCCAAACCATACAAACTGCACTGGACATATCATTTCGACACTTCTTGCGACAGAACGAAAATAGGTGAAATTGGATTATAACTACGCCCACTCACCATATAACAGTTATGCTAAAAGTTACCAAAAGAGCGTTAAATCAATATATGAATGGTTAAGAGACGTTAACTTTAGCACCCAGGTTGGCGCAAGATAGTTTAATAGGAGCTGTTGTACTTGAGCGATGGGCGCGGCAGCAACCAAATTTAGGTAAATATCCATATCTTTGGATCTTCTTTATCGATTTCAACCAAATTCAGTATATAATATAATCTTGGCATTCCCAAATTTTGGTGTGAAAACGGGCAAAACTTTTCAAAAACCACGCTTTATTTATATATAACAAAATCTGAAATTCTAACTGATTTTTCCCTTTCCACAAATCAATAATCATTCAATGCATTCGAATAAAACTTTGAACCCTTAGAATCCTTTATGTATTTCATCTTATGTCCAAGAATTTTCGATCTCGCACTAAAAATTTTCAAAAAATCAGATGCCAAGAATTTTTACCACAGTGCTTATGGCTGACTATTTGCCGAAATTATCGCGTCTGATGCGCTAAGAGGTCTGTGGGGTATTTAAGGTTGTCTTATTATGTATTTGAGTCCAATTTGCAAGAAACTGTACTGGCAAAAAAAATTTTAAGTCTAATTTTTCTTGCTTCTGAATATACTCAACCCCTTAAGCAATTATGGCGCAAGATATCTTACAAATTTATTTTAAGCGCAGTTTTGAATGTATATAATTATACTATAGGCATATTCTATAAATTAATGAGAAAGATTACTCACTGAATTTCATAGGCAAACATATTAATCAAATATTCTCTGAAGTTCATTTAGGTCACATCACGAATTATATAGAGTAAGTCACACGGATGATATGTGTTTTTATTTGAGGGTTAAGTCAAGCACCCATACGAGAAAAAAATTATAAAACATAAACGTAAAAAAATGAGGTAAAACTCACACATTTTTGGTACAGTAAGTTCAAAAGTCCTCTTCAAATAAACTTAAGGCACATAAACAAAAGATGGAAAATTCATCCGTTAATATTAGAAAATTTTGGTAATTTATATGAAATTACATTAGACCCGACACAAGTGAAAAATATGTGGAAATATCCCCATAATTTCATATTACTCTTCGTCTAAGTAAAAAACGGGTAATTTTAAAAAATCATTATCGATTTCTAGCTTATATTTTTGAAGGTTGTCTAAACATAATTTTATTTCCTAACTAAAGAACTTACTCTCCTTGCCACAACACAACCCAGTTAAATTCAGTAAAATTAACCCAAAACACAAATTCAAATTGATTTCGATCGGAGTTAGCAAATTCAATATCCGTCACAGTTAAATACAATTTCAATTTTATCTAATTAATTTTTCATTGACGTAAGCAGAGTGGGAGAGAAAAATGAATTGAAAGAAGATATACTTGTTTGTATTCATTTATCTGGCTCACAAGCTTAATGCAAACAAACAAGGTGGTACGCCGACTCGTCTGTCGCTCAAAAGCCGGAAATTAATTTTACCAATTTTTTGCATGTCGGAGACGAGCGAGCTACTCACGCCGCGCTAGCAAACCTGTCATTGCAAATAATTTCTTCATCTCATCACACTGCCAGCAGTGTACACACGCACCAACATCGACCGACGCGCAACCAAACTACCACCAGACCAAACTCAAACTGACCACTCACCAAACATGCGCGCACGTGATGCCGATACACTTTATCACTTGGGCCTCACGCCGCCGTGACTAAGGCCTCAATAATAACAATGAAGCTGCTGTTAAACATGTTGAAAATACTGATAATGGTTTTGTGGTTCGGCATTACCCGTCGTACATGCTTAAATACTTATACTTATGAATATATGGCGTACATGTTGTCGGCCCTTCACTTTTATGTCCAACACAGTAGAGGCAGCAGCTTATGTCTTTTTTATTCGTCGGCCATGCTGTGGCGTTGTGATGTTGAAACATTATCGCCCATTTGGTTCGGGTCATCATTGATAAATAATGTCCTGACATTAATTCGAGGCTTTAAGTATTAATGCGCATAAGCGTTGTTGTAATTTGTAGCAGCGCCCTTGAAAGTATGCAATAAACTGCACATACAAAATCACAAACATGACGGCTTCGATTGTGTGAACTTGTGAAACATGTCCGCTTGGTGCGCCTAAAAGGCGACTGCGTTTAGTTGCTGTTTGAATTAATTTGTTTCACAGAGTCTGAGATGTTACTTGAACACATCTATTTTCTGTTATTTATATGTTTCTATGTAAAATCGCCTTTTCAATAAAATTTTATTTGGCGTTAGTATATTGCTGTAATATTTATCTCTCTTATGGCTCATTTCGTGTATAGCAAGCCTTCTTTTTCCAACGTCTTTATTAGATGTTTTGCCTTTGCATATATATTTGTAATTGTGTCAGACATTCTATTGCAAATCTAGCCTTATTTCATTACCATTGTTACTCAGATACCTAGTACTCTTCTCTATTTTCCTCTCTCTTCTGCTGTCTCTTGTTGCAAATTCCTTTCTAAATATCTTTTCAACGTTAAGTTTTTTTTATTCTTTTGCCACATTTAAATTAATTGCCTACCTTGCAAATTGCTACTAATTGTTTTCGCATTTCATTCTAGTACCATAAAAGTCGCCATGGCGCCTAAAAGTGCGCTAACATACTTTGCAAAGAATTATACAGTTTTTGTGTGTTCTCCAGTCCTTCACAGCCACTTAGTTATATTGGCCTACTATATGTGGCGCAAAGCCTTAAGTAATTTAGATTTATGACAAGCAATTATTTTCTTTCCTTTCTTTTGAAACATTTCTCTTTGTTATAATTGGTTGAGTCATTTGTGAGAAATATATGACTGCCTTTGGAGAGTGAGGCACAGGATATACAACATAATCAAATAAAGAGTAATGGGTGCGAGTTTCGGATGAGAATTTTGAATTTTTTTAGCTTTTTGTAGGTACATATTTTATATAAAATTATTGCATTACATAGTTTTCAACTTAAATCACTTCTCCTGACTATATTTTAACCTTTATTTTATACTAAATTTTTATAAAAATTTGTTTTATTTGAATTTGGAAGTACATCCAGTATGTAGTTTTTTAAGGCAGCTGTGATGGTTAGGAGCACTTGACTTTTCCTAAAATTGAAATATAAGGCTTGGTATGGAAACCTTCGACAGACTGTCTCATTTGAAAACTTTTCGGCTTGATTTGTTATATCAAGAACTTATTTCTAAAAAAAAGAAAATAAATATTTTGATAAATCTAGCGACGCCATGCTCAATGGTTAGATCTTTGTCGAAATTTTGCTTCAGAACAACGAAGCCACGTATCTAAAATCTTTCATGCACAAAACACCATTTCGGCAAGAGAAGAAATGTATTAAGATGTAGGCGTGTTTTCTAATTGTCCGCAATGCAGCAACTGGGGACCAAAAATCATATTATCCAATATTTTCCAAGAATTATTTCAAAAATTAATTAAAAAGATTTACTTTGAAGGAACTTTCTTAGCAGCATTGACTAAGTTTGAAGATGGCTGACAAAATGAATTTCTGTTTACTAACAACCTTACTATATACTAAATATTCTAGAGTGCAATTAATAACTCCAGGCTTCTTTAAAAAATCGTCTACTTTTCTTTAACTTTTTCTGTACTTGTGTGACTAAAAATTGCACAGAGCAAAAAGTTGTTTTTTCATCAATTCTTCCTTTACATACCACAAGTGACAGACTTTTTTATCTTGTTTTGAACTTCCGCTTTATTATGAGTTTGCCGTACGAAAATAAAAAGTCCACGAAATAACCGCGAATTTTGCGTAGTAAATTCTAAGCATTCTACTAAGAGGATTCTCATTAATTTCGAAATAAAAACCAGTGGGTCGAATTGGTTAAGAAGAAGTGGCAAATAGGTGAATTATGTGCTTGGTAAACAGGGAGGCATATAGTTTTTATACCCTGCGTACGGTAATTTTGTAATGAGGTTTATGACACACAGCGGAAAATGTCGACGATCTTTTAAATCTATATATAAGTATAAATGTACATCAGGATGAGCTACATGTAAGTCGGTTTAGCCATGTCCCTCTATATATATGTTAACTACTTATACAGTGTTTGAGTTATCGATCTGAAATTTTGCGCATGCTATTTTCTCTCCAAGACGCTGCTGATTTGTCGGAATCGATGATATCGAACTACTATAGCATATAGCTGTTATACAAACTGAACGATCAGAATTAAGTGGTTCTACGGAAATCGTTTTCATTTGGGGTAATATCTTTTCGAAATTTGGCACAGACAATTTTCCACGACAACGCTACAATTTTCACACAAATCGTTCAGATCGGACTACCATAGCATCTAACTGCCATACAAACTGAACAATTGGGGTGAAGTGCTTGTACGGAATACTTTTTCATTAAAGGAGATGTTTTCAAGAAATTTGGCATGGGTCTTCGTCAATGATGCCATTTCCGAAGAAATTAAACAGATCGGATTAGTATACATATAATATAGCTGGCATATAAACTGAGCAATAAAAATCTGTACGAGGTCGCTTTTTGTCTAGGTAGCGTTAATGGGTTATTTTTGGCCATGTTGGGTGATTGAAATGCAAAGAGAATATAATTTGCTTTTTGAATTTAATTTTAGTTTTTAATATGAGTTTTGAATGCAAAATATTTGATTTACCAATTCCACTTTCAGTATATTTGTCACTTTGAAACCTTCAACCACCTTCAACTAAGTCTTAGGATTGATAAACCTAAGCATGAATGGGGCTTTAAATGGCAAAGAAAAGGCCTAGAGTCAAACCTAAGTGACTCAAGCAACCAAATATCGAAAATAAAGACCTCCTTTAACGTGACTGATTTTATATCACACATAACGACATCCGATATCGTAAAGAAATGCATTTCTGATTGTAATAAAATCAGGTGCTGAAAGTATATATAATGAAAAAAATGGACACAGGATCTAGTATCCATATATCCAAAATAATTCTTTTTGAACTTTCAGTAGACTATGTCGGTTAATGTGAAGGATATCATAATAAGATAGAGTGAACCTTTTATCTCGAATATTTCAAAAAAATAGAAATAAATTAAAATTTTAACTCAAATATCCCAAAATAATAAGAACACTATCCCACATATTTCACTTTTTCCAATTTCTGAATATTTATTTTTTTTCGTTTCACCCAATTTTGCATACCAAATCCAAATTTGTTTGCTTTGCCTGCTGTCGCTTCTCCACATAGTTTTCTTCCTCTTTTCTTGAGTTAAATTGTTTGCTTGGAAAAACAGCAAAAGAGCAAACTATTCGGCTAAAGTTTGGTTGGCAAGTGTCGGCAGTAAGTTCGGCGGCAGGCAGCTGCAGGCAACATGTTGCAATTACGCACGCTGCAAGTTGGCTACATAATTCTGACAACATTTGCATTAATTATCTCCAATGCAAATTGTGCTTGAATTCAATTCAAATTCAATTGCAGTGTTGTGTTCTCAAGGAAAAAAAAAATCAGAATAAGTTTTATAAGCAGTGAAAAGTTGCTTGAGGCAACTTAATGCTAGTTGTCAGCTTTGTTGCTTCCTATTGTTCTTCGACTGCCATATCAAGAAGAAAATCATTAATTTCTCAGCACTTCACTAACTATCCACCCGAGATATATCACGTCTGATGCAAGCAAGCTGCGAATTTTCGACGTTATTGCAACAACTGTCACAGCTCATCGCAAGTCTGCGCAACACTCACCACTCACCACTCAAATGCAATCGCAAGACAAATGCACCAATGAATTGTGAAAGCTTGAAGGAGTTAAGTTAAGTTGCGTCGCACACACACTGTTGAGTGGTCGCAGTTAGTTGGCAACGCTGGACAAAAACCGATTTTAATTTTTTCCATTTGCCACTTTGGCAAGTTTGTTGAAATTTTTCCCATTTGTTTTGTCGCCAGTATTTGGAGCTGCCACCTGCAGCAGCGGCAGCGGCAGTTGCACGCTGAAGTTTGGTGCTTTTCAGTTGCGGCTGTTGCCTTCAATTCTTGCTGCTACTCCATTTTATATGATTACTTTTGTTGTGTTTTATTTTCCGTTTCGTTTTTTGTTTTTGCTTGATACGCCTGCCTGCTTGGCATTTGGCTACAAAAAAAAGTTTGCCGCCTCGTTTGAGCAGCTACTGAAATTTTCATTTTCAATTAAGTTCGGCAAAAGTTTATGCTGCTAACACCAGGCAATCCTGCCGTCCGTCGCGATGCTGGTAGCGTTTTTGTGACTGTGCAACTGTTGCATTTGGCAGTATGTTATAGCGCATGTCGGTGTGTCAAGGGTGCGGCTGCAAGGAAGCAGCAATAGTTGTCGTACATATATGGGTGTCCTTCTGTCCTTCAAGTGCAGCTGTTTTTCCTGCCGTAGAGTGGCTTAGCTTATCCTTTGGCTGGCTTTCTATACTGATATTTATAAAAGTATACATGCATGCGGGTGTCTGTGCTATTCCACAATGCCAGTTCCCATTACAGCCACAATGCTAGCAACGTTTTCGGGCACACGCTTTTACCTTACTAAAACCAATTTCTTCTGTTCATGCTGTTGCATGTGCATATGCCATATATGTACCTATGTTTTTGTGAACATACAATATTTGATTGTGCAACATTTGAGTTCATTTTAATTTTGCTTTGAATAAATTTAGTTTCTCTTCATATTTTAAGGTTGATAAAAAAACATACACAAGTAATAGTGAATTTTATTTGAAGTAATTAAAAATAATTAAAATTATATTTCTTCTCTGTAAGAGTTAGTAAAAAATTATATATTTTTTTTTTTTTTTTTTTTTATAAATTATTTGTACAATACTTAATATTCTACAAATAAATATCTAGCAGCACTGGCAGCAGAGGCCTTCGGCTGTGAATTATAATAAAATAAATGGCACACGTATGAAGTATATGGCGTTCATTTTTATACTCTTAACAGTGATTTAAGCTAGAGCAAGGTAGGTCCTTATGATCCACTTTTACTAATGGAACCTATTGTTAGCGGGCACTGAAACTTTAAGTGAGTTTTTCTCAAAACGTTGCTTTCAGAGTAGACGCGGCAAATGTTTTCGAAACGGATGGACTTATTGACTTATAATTTTCAAACGACTTTCTTAGATTTACAGTGTTTTCAATAATATGATTTCGTTAAAAAAAAAAAAAAAAAAAAAAAAAAAAAAAAAAAAAAACAATACTAATTTTTCACGAAACTCGCATGTTTTTTATTTAATGTAGCATCAATTAACTTAAATT
The DNA here is from genome assembly GCA_027475135.1 of Bactrocera correcta. Lineage (NCBI taxonomy): Eukaryota > Metazoa > Arthropoda > Insecta > Diptera > Tephritidae > Bactrocera > Bactrocera correcta. The sequence goes on along the minus strand of CM050323.1, from coordinate 35,443,206 downwards.
TTTTGAATATAACATCATTCAAATGACCTCCTCGACTTTTTTTGCAGGAATGAATTCGATGAACCAAATTTTCGAGTACTTATTCCACCAAATCAAGTCACATATCATGAATAGCACGTTTAGTATTGTCATCTAAATCTTAAAGAGGGTCTGGTTTATTGCTAAAGACCATTGATTTCAAATAATCCCACAAGAAGTAGTCTAAAAGTGTTAAATTACAACTTATAGGAAGACATTTAATATCACAATTTCTTGAATTCGATTGAATTTCTAAATTTTTCTCGCAAAAATTCGGTCGTTGCATGTGGTATGTGGAATGTGGAACGTGGAATGTTGCTACGTCGTATTGAAACCAGATCCACATCAAGATCAACTTCTTTAAATTGCAACCATAAAAAGTTGGGTAACATCGATCTATACCGCTCGCCACTGACAGTAACAGTGTCTCTCATTTCGAAAGAAGTATGGACCAACGATTCCACCAGACCAAAAACCACACCAAACTGTAAATTTTGGTTTATATAATGATTGTTCATTAATATTTTGTGGATTTTCTTTGCACCTGAGTCGAGAGGTTTGTTTATTTTCCGCACCACTCAGATGAAAGTGAGCCTCATCGGCTAAGATGATTTTGTTAATAAAATTGTCATAGTTTTCATGTTGCTCCAAGGCAAAATCAGCAATTTCAGGTCATTTACGAATTTGCATTGGGTTCAGTTCTTCGTTGAGAACAATTCTAAATGGATATAACCCCGAATCCACTATCAGAATTCGCCAGTTTGTGGTGTGAGACAGTCGCAATTCTTGAGAACGTTTTGAAATCGACAAATTGCGGTCTTTAACTACACTTGCCTGAACGACAGTTATATTTTCATTACTTCTATTATTATTATGTAAAGTAAATCTACGCCCGAAATTTTCAACAATTCCACAAGCACAGGTGGAAATGATTGAAACGCCACTTAGAAATCATATCATTCCAATTGGAAAGTCCGCAGTTTGCACATACTAACCACCTTGTTAAGGTTCGAGGTTCATGTAAAACCACCGCCATTAGTATATCAGTACATCTGTCCATCAGTCCAGCTAATTCCCATACCACCCATATTCCTTATGTGCGGGTTCAACCGAGCAATTACATGCACCCAGTCCTCGACCTGCGCTTTACAAAACACCCCGGCTTATCAGATCTGATGTAAAATTTTATTTGGAGGCCCATGCCCCGTGAGCAGAAAACCCAGACTCAGACAGAATCTGAAGTCTGGGTTAGCCTCAACAAACCTAACGTCCCGGATGTACTAATTAGTCATTCGACCAATATAAGTATATTATAAGACTTTTGATAATATTTTATATTTTTGCGCAACTCTTAAGTGTACATTTTTCATAAAAACGACTTATTTTATAATGCCGTTATTTTGTCAAAAACTTTCTTTCGACTCTATTTATTTATTGATATCAAAAATATTTTTGGGCATTGGCTTTGAGATAATTTTAAGTAGAAAAGTCGTGTAGAAATATGGGTTTTTGAAACTCTCTCCTTCGTGCCTTGAGGTCTTCGGACTCGTTTATAAAGCAACGAAAACTACCACCCTTCGCAAGTTTGGAGTTTTGCATATAAAAACTTATTTTTAACTCATCTTCAACACAACTCACTGTGTACTATGAAAACCTTGAACTCGAGTTTACGAACTGACTAGTACTAACACTAGTCATAAACTTGGAGTTTAGCAATATTAAAACTATTTTAAAACACATAATTTATCAAATACTCCTTTCAATGCTCCGAAAAGCTCAAACTCGAGTTTATGAAGCAACTGCTGCCAACACCACTCATAAACTTCAAGTTAAACAATATTGAAAATAATTTCTTAACTTCTCTCAAACAACAATACAAAATTTCTCGGCCAACAATTTGAGTCGTCTGAAACACTTAATCTCGAGATAGTGACGTAATTTAGATGCTTTATAAGATTGCGACGACCTTTTGATTATAAATGGAGAAGTGCGCTCCCTAAAGATTACAAATCCACATATGTATGTATTCATAATGCTACATTAGCACCTAATTATTTAAAAATCAGTTCGAAATTTCAAAAAGGTTAACTTCAATTGAAATGCAATCCATTTCCAGTACTATCCCTATTTAATCAACGTTTTTTCCGTAACTTTTTCGACTTATTTAATTTCACCACCGTTGGTTCCTCTCTAGAGCTCATTCTTTTAAATCATTTATTTTTTTCGTCCATTTTTGCATTGTGCCATGTACCCTCATTCGATTTGTGGCGCTGCTTTTTCATTCAATTAGCTCTGGCAGTAACTTTTTCTGCTGCGCGCACGCCGTTACTCTCCTCGCAGCTGCATTGCATGTTGAACATGAATGCTGCAACATTGTCCGGTGCATGCCACTAGATACCACTTTTGCTCTAAATTCTACAGTTGGCAGCTTACATCCACACAGTTTTGCTGGAATTTATATATGTATGTCTATGCGTAGTTGCACTATTCATAGAATTTTCTCAAGCTGGCGGCGGATGTGGTGTGCTGTACCCTTCCTTTCCGCCATTTCGTCCTTCCTCCATTTTATATTCACTGTACTCCCATGTCCTTGCAACAAGTTTGCTGGCACACCTGGCCACTCGACAGCCTAGCTATTGCTGTTATTGAGAAAAATAACCCATAGTTGTATAGGAATTTGAAACATGGCAGTGTAGTTGTGAGGTAGGGCCTCAGTGTGGGTGGTAGTATTGCAGACTGCACTTGTGGGTGGTGGTATATTTGCATTTGTAGTTTTTCAATACCCTGCTAGGGTCTTATTGAATTATCGACAGTCTTATCGGGATTACTTTAGTAAAAATATAATATATATTACTAAGGTCCCAAATTGTGACCAAAACTTGAACTGAATTTTGATATTAATTTGAACAGTTTCAGTTCCATTAAATTTTATATAAACCATTTGAGAAGTACACGCTTGCACGAACAAAATAGTAAATGGTTGGGGATTTCTCCTAAAATTGCGCCAACTTTAACATTCATTGTTTACATATTTATTAAATAAAGTGTTAGTGTAGCTTTTCTGTCCTTTCTTGACCTGGCATGCAACAGTTGATGTCAGCGATAATTTTCCTACAGGGCGCTTGCAAAAATCTTGATCGGTTAGTAACAAGTACGACCAACGGTACTTGAATTTTATTGCTGCCCAGCATAGTGTGCTTCTAGGCGCATTGAGTGTTGCTCCCAATGCGCAATGGAGGGGAAATGATTAAGCAGCGAAATTTGTAGAATAGAAAAGAGATTACGAAAATTCTATATTCAAAGTAAAATTAATGCTTCGACACAATTCTGGTTATATATAATTACGTTTAAAAACATTTAATAAATATATTTATTAAATAAAACTAAGTTGTAAAAGGTACCAATTTCATGCTTTAAACAGATTTGTTATACAAATTATATTGAATAATGGAAAAATATATACCTTATAATATTTGAAATCTCAAATTCTGTTCTTTATTGTAAGTAAATATTGAGTATTAGTTGTGAATACTACATTTGTTTTTTCAAATTTCCTGTACGAAATGTCAATTCTTCTAAACTCTACTATATAAAGCTGTTCTTTGCCTCAATGAAGGCACGTCCCTCAGTTTTTGTATTATCGAACGAACCGCTGATATCGGATCACTATAGCATTCAGCTGCCATACAAACTGATCGACCAAAATCAAGTCCTTGTATAGAAAACTTTTGTATTTTACAAGATATCTTCAAGATGTGACATTGCTAAAGGCAACGTTTTAGTCTCGGTAGTATAAATTATTGTGGGCGAAATGTAGTAAGACTTTTTAATTTAAATCTTTATTAATATATCGAAATATTTTTTTTCTAGATTGATATGACTGTCAGTGACATCTGTGTCAAACGTCATATAAAATTAAGCATTAGTGTTCAGTATACGCTTGTCTTTCTGAAGTAAGTAAGGTGCATTCGGCGATTTTTACGACAAGTGAAATTATTCAACAAAGAAGTTCCGTTAAATTTTGTGTTCCGAATGAAATTTCTGGTGCCCGAAATGTTCAGAATATTAGAAAAAGTCTTTGATGATAAATGTTTGTAGCGAGTAAGTGTTTTTGATTGGTACAAATTATTTAAAGAGAGCCGAGAACGCCGATACAGGACGTACAGGATGACCATCAACATGATCAACACATCAATAAAATAAAGGAATTCGAGCATCGGCGATTAACAGACAAAGATCTTGCTGGCATACTCGGAATATTGGCAGAATCAGTAAAGTCCGATTTGAAAGATCATTTGGAACTAAGAAGAGTAAACTCGCCATTGGTTCTAAAATCACTAAATTCTTTCGAAAAAGCGTTTCACAAACGTCTGTGAAGGAATGCCTTCCGACTACTAGTATGTCATTAAACGTATTATTACTCGCGATGAGTCCCAGATCTATGCTTATGAACCGGAAAAAGACGATCAGTCGGTCGAATATCGTGGCAAAGGTTAGCCGAAGCCGAAAACCCGTCAAAGCAGGTAAAACATCAATGTTATTTTGACAGTTTTATTCGTTTGTCAAGTTGTGGTGCACTACGATTTTTTTTAGACCGAACAAACTGTCAAGAATGAATACTAATTGAGTATTATCCGTCGTTTGCGCGAAGCTTTTAAAAATAAAGTAAAAATAGCCCTTAAAATGGGGCGACAAATCCTGGTTTTTCCCACCTTGTTAAAGCACCGTCGCAAACTGCACTGATTCTTTATGAGATTTTCGCCAAGTTTTCAATCAATTTCGGGCCGCAACAACCACATTCGCCTGATTTAGCTCTGTGTGACTTCTGACCAATCAGTAAACTCAAAAGACTGCTCAGGGAAACCGCTCTGAGTCAGTTAAAAACCTTAAAAGTAAATAACTACGCGCATTAAGGGCTAGTCCGGAAATGGACTTTAACACCTGCTTCGAGGATTAGAAAAAACGTTGGTAAAAGTGTAGTGGGAGCGAGCGGAATCACTTTGAGGACGACTTAGATTTTGAAGAATAAATGAAGGGGTTACATTTGTTTCATCGGGTAAAATACAGATTTTTCTCAACAATTTCCGGTGCACATTCGGAAGAAAGATTCGCCCGAGCCGGATAACTCCTTACAAAATCATCTAGAGTGAAAAAATACGTGTTTCAGTAAAAACCTTAACTTATAACTTGAACTAATGAAAAAAAGTGAAAGTTGAATTTTTGGCAGACATTTTTACAAAACAAAATGAAAATTTCAGTAAAAATTTCGCGACATTTTTTTTTTTAAAAGTTGTATTGGAAAGAAATCCTTCATCTATGTTTTTAAAAATTGTATCTCAAAAACCTGTTTCAAATTTTATGAAGATCGGTTGAGTAGTTCTCGAGACACATTTCCAACTGACTTTAAAAACACACACTTAGCCTAGCTATGCTCGAGCGCACAAGTTCTCAAGGCTGTATTTTCGAAACTATTACAAGGAACAACTTGAAAATTTAGGACAATATTCTAAAGATATTGTAGAATTTAATAAGACAACAAAAAAATTGATTTTTTGAAATTCGTAAGCCCAAGTAACCCTTTGGAGTTTTAAAATTATGAAAAGAGTCCAACTATTTTTGCTCATAATAACAACTAAAGCTTATAGCTGCCATACAAACTGGCCAATCAATATCAAGTGTTTGAATGAAAACTTGTTCATTTGTGGTTATTCTAGTTTGGCGTTTAACATTTTACTTGTTTTAACTTCGTTTTAGTTTTTTCGTTAGCTTAGTATGTAGCATAACTTCAGTTTCAACCGACTCAATGGCTGGTTCATTAGCAGTTTTTGTTTTCTTGTCTGCTTGCTGCTATAGCAATTTGCATGCTATAAACCTGCTTCCGTCTCTAGTGCTTACTCGAACACATAAAAATGTTATTCGCCTATTTCTCCTTGGCACGCCTGCTCCCCTCAAGTACCGTTATTACAGCTGAAATATGCCAGTTCTCCACAAAGCATATTAGATAATGAATTTTACAATTTCCACAGCTACAAAAGCAAAATGAAGAACACTCATAATTTTCTCCATCTTCCCATACCCTCACACTTCCCTCTCAACAACCGAGCTGTTAGTGAGTTGGCGCTTTTTGCAGCTTATGCAAAGTTGTTGTAGAAAGTGCTTCAATCGATGTGCCAGCCATGAATGTTGATGAGTGTGCATTGGCAGTCAAACGATGATGGCAAGTGGCAGGTGAGGGTGTATGTAAAACACAAACAACAGCAACCAACAGAAATTCACTAAGTATTTGCCTATCGCCCACAGCATCCTCAACAGCTGCTTTGCTGAGTTACTACGTAAGTTGTTTTCTACTTTTATTTCCGCTTTTTTTTCCTTCGAGTTGTGGAAACTTTTGCATCATAAATGTTGGAGTTGTTGTTGTTTTTGGTGTTCATCACTCGAATACGAATATTGTTTGGTGATCAATAATGAGTGATAAGAAAAGTTTTATTAGCACGAACAGGCCGCGGCGTGTGGGCAAGGCATAACTGCCAAACGTGCTCCAGAGCCAACGCGGTTGATCCAATCACCGCGCTTATCCGCATCCCGCAATTATAGAGGAAAGTAGTGGAAATAACAAGACAAAGTTTTGCATAAGCTGCTGTGTTGGCGGTGGTGAGGTGAAATGTTTTCTAGTAGCTCGGGTTACGCGGTGTGAGATAATAATGAGTATGATGATGCCGCTGTTACGGCGAAAAAGGTGGAGTGGTTAAGTTGTGCTTATGCTTATTAGAAGTACTACATTCCTATATATACATATACATATATACATAGCTTTTCATAATTTAAATGTTGTTGTATACAGAAGACTGAGTGATAGCTTGTTTGCAGCTATTAGCTTTAATGTGTAAGTTGAAAAAGTTTTGGGTAGCGATATGAATTTGTTGAGGACCTGAAGAGTAAAATGGTACAGTTATTCCATTGAATGAAATGTAATTAACTAAAAGGTTTTTCTTGTTCAAAATATTATATAATTGTGTTTGACATCATATAATGGGGTTCATCCGCTATTCGAGAATAGGTTAACATTTGACTTTTAGCGGGTTCAACCCTGTCTGCTTAACATCTAATTTAACAGCTAAAAATTTAAGGCTACGTAGTTTCTAGGAAACACATTATGATTATTTAAAAAATTTCAGTTGATAATATTTTTTTATGCAATTAGTGAGGCAGCAGACACATAAATTTTGGTCGATTTTAAGCTCACCCTTGTTGGCTTAAACACTTTTTTTTCTGTTTGTTAAGCTTAAACAGCGCTTTTTGGTGAATATTCTTTTCTTTTTCGCTTAATTTTTATCTTTTAATTAAATGTATTTTTTTGAATTAAATTATTATTATATTTTTATTAAATTAATTTTTTTAATTAAGTTAATTCTTTTTAATTAAATTAATTTTTTTTAATTAAATTATTTTTTTAATTAAACTATTTTTTTATTTTTATACTAAAATTTTTGCTGAAATTTTTATTGATTCTTAAAATTTTTTTTTTAATTTTCAAACTATTTTTTTTTAATAATTAAACTATTTTTGTTTTGTAATTAAATTAATTTCTTCTTTGTGTTTAAATTAGTTTTCTTTTTATTTTCAAATCAATTCTTTTATTAATTTTTAAGTTTATAATTTCTAATTAAAGTTTTTTTAAATAATTTTTTATTATTTTTAAATTAAATTAATTTTCAAATTTATTTTAATATTTGTAATATTATTTTTTTCATTTCATTTTGTAAATTTTTTTTATTTTTTATATTATTTTATTATTAATATATTTATTTTTTTTAATTAAAATTTCCATAATTCCCTATAACTAACTAGATACTAAGTGTGGAATAAAAAGATTGGAACGTTATTAATTACATATTGGTAAAATTCGATTTTTTTTATGTTGATTTATGAGAACTTTACGGTTGCCTTTTATTTTTCGGGACTAAAGAACAAAAAAAATATTTATGCCCGAAAATCACTTAATTATTTCTCAAAATGTTCTTAATTAAAAACTATACATTGCGACAGCCCTTTCAATCAATTGCTGAACTTTTTTTGCTACTCTGATTGAGGTATCTCCGAAACATGCGTTCTAGGCACAACAACATTCTTCTCGAGAATCGAAAAAGATTGACCTTTCAGTTTATTTTTTAAGTACTGTAATAAAAGGAAATCATTCGATGTCGAGACTATATTACTTCATGCGTTCATACGCGTAAATCCACGATTCATCATCTGCCACGATTTCATCGACGTGTTTCGTAGCATGGTTGTCGTATTTTTGTAATATGTCTCTCGACTAATCGACACGAACCTTTGGCAAGTAGTGTATGATCCAACGTTTTTTTACAGTCAAATATCTATGCAATATTGCATTCATACCAATCCTACTTGCGCACATGATTTCCTCTGTCTCGCGACAGGTCAGATGACGACCTTGCAATATCATCTTGCGCACAGTATTGAATTTTCCCGGAACAAAAACTGATTTTGGATAACCTTCCGTCTTGGAGTAATATACGACCTAGACTGAACTCACCATACCTTTGATATCTTTCGTCTTTGTTGGAGCTTGTCGCCAATAAATTAATTGAGTTTATCGGGGCACTTTTGTCCAATTAATCCACGTCGAAAGTTGTAAAAAATAATCGCGTGAAATTGTTTTTAATTTAACTTAATTTTTTGGCTGAGATGAATATATTAAAGTTACTGTAAACAACGCATAGTAGCGTCAAAAATATCAAAATTTACGTGAAAGTTATGAGTCGCTAGATTACCACAGTAGGGTTGCCAAAGACCGAAATATAAAATTCAATAAAAAAATGCAGACATCATTAAGAAACCCTCGCCCAATAGTTTCGATGATTTTCCTCTAGAATATGTTGTGTAGTAGTTTCTATTTCTACCTACTGATCGCTTCTGCAATAGTCGTTGCGTGGTGTTCCTAGTCTGTCAATAAGACAGTGACCGCTTAGCACGAATAATAAATTTTTTTAACGGCTTTTCTGGCCATTATTCCATTTATGCCACGTTTGTCTGCTTGTTGAGCAAGTTGGAACTGACTTCATCGAGACTCAGCTATCGATAACATGTTTTTCGATTAAATATCTACAAGTAGCCGGAGATTTATAAGTTTTCTTTAATTCTTTCGTGTTGCAAAGTTACCAGGAATATCACTATGTTCTGCAACACATTGCTGGTTTCTCGTGAAGGAGGATGCTAGCTCTACCATCCTTTCGCTATCTTCGAGGAAACCCTAAAGGACTTTAGTGATGACAAAGCTATCTGTAATGATTGCTATATATGATAAATATATTTCTGATTGTGTTGGGTTAAGGAATCTTATCTTATCTGACCAGAAACTTTGTTATTAATATCATAAACAGAGCCTAGGTGGAATATAGAGCCTCGACTTCAGCTCTTTTTTTCGAATAAATATTAAAATAAATCAAAACCAATCAAGTGTTAAAGAAGCACTAAGTTGAGTTTAAAAAGTCATTATTTTATGAGAATATGTAAATTTCGGAATATATTGCAAATTTCGGAAATAAAGCAGGAAATGTTAAATTTTTCATAACCTGTAGATCCTTTCTAAATTATTTCAGTAATTTTAAAGTATTTTTTATTTGAACATCGGTTAGGAATAAAAAATATTTGTATGCACTTTATTAGTATTTAAGTAAAAAGTTAAAGAAAATATTCAACAAAATATTAAATGCAAAACAATTTATTTTAAATTTATTCCTATAAATTGCAACTTTGCCACGCTTTATGTTTATATTTCCATATGAATAAGTTTTGAAATTATAGCATAATATTTTGCTTACTCAAAAATATGTTTTTATTCAACCTTCAAAATATATTCATTTTATATATTTTTGGCATCGTCTTTGCCAACTTCCATGCAATTATCCTTGCCAGCCGATTTGCTTTGAATTACCACATAAATTCGAATGACTTACTCTCTGCACCAGCCAAATTTGACAGACGGGCTGCTTATCTACTTATCGACGTTTGTTGTTAAGCTCCTATTTCAGAAACACGCCAACAATTTTCTTTACTTTTTCCACTTTTTCCCGAAATATCTTGTTCACATTTCACTGCACTTCCGCAGCAAATATGTGCGCTCCTCTTCTCCCTCTCATTTTATCAGCTGCAATTTTGTTGTCGCCGCTACACAAATATAAGATATTTCTAGAATGCGTTTGAAGTAACCGAAATATGCCATGGCTGCGTTAGATCGTGTGGCGAATATTCCAGTTTGTGGCTTGTGTTTGATGTGAGCTTATCAGTGGGATTTTTATAAAGTGAAAAAACACAATTTAAATAAAATAAGTAAGGAATTAGTTAAAAATTATATCAGTTGCTATATGCAAGTCCCAGCCGTTCTATAGCCAATTTCCAAGACGACTTTATTGGACAGAGCCTTTTATATTTCGGAATTTGGCAACCTTAGCAATACATTCTGGAAACTCACAACTTTATCGTAAAGTTTGACATTATTCAGCGCTATTTGTGTTTTTAACAGTAACTTAGAATATTCATCTCTACCAAAAAATGGAATTAACTCTTGAACGTTTTCACGCGATAATTTTTTACAACTTTTAGGGTGGATTAACTCAATAAAAGTTTATCCATGAACTTAACTCACTTTTGGATTTTATGAAATTTTTGTTTGGAGATGATTCAGTCGAGATTGTGGATTACTACAGGGAAAATTTCATGAAGGTCGTTACGGATTTGTTACGGAACTAGTGATGCTGTACACAAGCCAATATTGCAAGATCCAGCAAAAAATAAGATAGCGGTGCTTCGAAGCACGACTATGAAATCGTGGCAGATAGTGAAGCGTGGGCTTAGGCGTGTGGCTCCGAAAGTGTTTCAAGATGAGTCGAATCCAAAAAATACTTGCTTATTTCTTTGGAACAATGATGCGTTCAGAACTCATGTTTTGGAGATATCTTTATCAGAGTGACAAAAGTGATTCCAAAATTGGTTCAAGGCGCTCTCAAGTATATACGAGTATATCACAATAAAGGATACTTTCAAAAATAATAAAGCGATTTTCGATGATTAACAGTATTTGTTTTTGCGCTCTAATACAGATATTTAAATGTATGCCTACGTATCTGATATACTGATACTGATACTGTTTCTGAAATGTGTGTCCAACAAAATTGCAGGATTAGCTGGGTCTCCAATCTAGTCCAGTAATGAAGTAACTTGATGCCCGAGAAAAGGAGCAAAGGCTACTTTTCACTAGTCTCGGGCTTACGACGTTCTTTGGTAGTTATTATTGCGTTTTAGTATTCTCAGACTCTCACCTCAGTCAGATTAAAAAAAAGAGTTCCAAAAGTTGATGTGAATGATACTTTTCGGAAACCAGCTCTTTCTCCATTACGATAGTTCTATAAGGTTAAGTCTTAAAATTCAATTATATCGAACAATTATATCAATAATGTATATTGCTCTCAGCTACTAACGTTTACCGATTTCTTTACTTCCATGTCAAATACGATGGAGAGCGAGAGATCTTTTCTTTTGTCAGTTTTATCATTTGAGTTCTAAAATCTTTTTTTAACTAAGTTATAATTACAAAAACAAATCCTTATTTGTATCTAAGAAAGCGAAGTATATTTCAAAATGTATTTCTTCATATCAATAAAGTTAGCCAATTTCCAATTTTATTCCAATACATTTCCAATATAAAACAGCTGAAACTTAAAAGGAATAAGAAACATGCCGTTATCCACATCAGCTGCAAATCCGCCACTTTAAGTGCTTGAAAGCATTGCTGCTTATTGCGATCTTCTAACGAAATCCAATCCATATCCAAAAACTCTAGGAAACTCTGCTTTTCCCAGAGTTTCAATAGTCCACTGGCTCGTAATTTCACGAGGAAGCTGTTAAAGCTCTCTCGATAAATGGAGTTCTCCCGCAGCGGCAAAGCCATTGGGTAGTTCTTAACCAAACAAATGTCGGAGAGGCGAAATAGTGGTCGTGAGAAATATTTCTGTTGTTCCTCATATATTCGCCACATATCGGTCAACGCAAAGGCATAACGCGTGTCGAGGCTGTCTTGCAGTTTAACAAACTTTGCTATATCTTTAAAAACTACGAACTTCTCCACATATTTTTGATAATTCGGTTGCGTTGACAAAGCAAATAAATTCTGCTCATCAACGGCCAACTTTACACCTTCAGCGATTAGATCGTTTATTGTTTCAGCTCTAGCCGCAATTGGTGGATTAATGATAAAACTTTGTAGATAACTGGTATAGACAGTGGTCAAATTCAAACCGGCGAAAGCGATTAAAATAATTAACACCCTGTGGATGCGCCCAATCTGCTGCGGCCACCAAAACGACAAGCCAAGAAAACCGCGCATCACTGACTCATTAAAGAAATAATCTGCAATGTGTACGGATCGCTGAAAATGGCAACGCGTTGTGACTGCCCAAGTACAGGAGATGCTTACGACGCTGAGCCAAAATAATACTGACACTATATTCGCTATGTTTGCCGAGTAGAATTGAGCTTTCGGCAGTGGCTGTTCCAGCGGTACCATGAAACAGTAATCCGTGCATTTGAAAACAACAGAGAAACTTACACCGCGATCCCCAATTTTATAGGTTGTTAGTGAACCAATGTCTAGGGTATCATTTTTGAGAAAACTCCGCAAATCGTCATGTAGGTAAAGTCTATCACGCATGGCGATCGGATATACAATAGTGGCATTAACTCGCTTTGCATACTCCACCAAAGTTCTACCCAAGTAACCACTCATTTCGGATGGTGCGCCATTACTTCGACTGTAAGTATACGCTTGCGGCCACAAAGCGTTTTCAATTAGACGCAAAGGATGCCCGTACATATTATCCAAATGATTGATAAACAGTTTTGCTCCACTCGTCGGCAATGCACGTTTCACCACTTGTGTTGCGGGAAAGATACGCAGAATCCAGTAGCTTCCCTCGTTTACCGTCATTCGTGGTTTCAGCGCAATTACTCTCGCAGCTTTATGTTTGGCGCACATTTGCATTATTTTCTTTATATATCCCACACTTGCGGTGTCGTCGAACAATAGAATTAATCGTGCTTCCATATTGTTCCATAGGCGGCGCCAAAGTGTGATCAGCAAATGTGTATCCTGATCCAAGCGCTGATTCATTTGCGCGATGGTTAATAGTTCGGCGTTGAATTTGTTGACATATTTCTCGATTGGTGGTGTGGTGTCGATATGCATCAGCGGTTTCTCTTGGCCTTTGCAGAGTGCGCGTATTATATCCGATGTCTCTAAAGCACCATCTGTGCGCGTTGCAGCGGCGTTATCATAACTAGTGTATATTATTGTATCCAGTCGTCTTTCAAGTGCTGTGGCATTCACAATTTGAGTCAGTTTCTTCGTGAAATCGTTGTCGATAGCTGACAGTCCAACTAAGCTGAGTAATATAGCATGATTGTTGAAGGAACGCATCTTCGGCCGCGGCTTTGATTTCCGATGTCACTTTAAGCGGAATGGAAAAATGTACCTCAGTCTACAGCCCTTTTATATTCTTTTCTGCTAAATTGTTGTTCGCACTTTCGCTGGCGTCAAACCAATTAAATCAGTTAAATGGTCAGCCTTGATTTAATATTATTTTATAGCTCATAATTATAGTGTTTATTCTTTATTGTTGGTGACAAGGTATGAAAGTGTAATTATCTCTTAAATTTTGTGTGCAGGTGTGTTTTATAGTTTTTAATTACAGCGGTATACTTAACCAAGCTATAGGACTTTGAAAATGTTCGATGTGAGTCATAAAACACAATCGTGTATCACGGTAATATAATATTTTCTGCCTTCCGAAAAGATCAGTAGAGTCATGTTCCATGCACGCAACCATAAAACTAATCGGGTGAGATCAAATATTTATGATTTGAGACCCTGGTACTTAAGTGTATGAAAAAATATAGGTGAGACGTCTTATACTGTATTTGTTTGCTGCAGACTTAATCAAGTGGGCATGGGCCTCCTTCTCGAACTATAAGTCACCAGGGGCAGACGGCATCTTTCAAGCTTTTTGCAACAAGTTATGCAAGATATCTTGCCACACTTCGTAGGGCTAATGCGGTATAGCCACCTTGGAGAATAGCGAAGGTAATCAACATCCCTAAAGTAGGAAGGAAGGACTACTCGCTAGCCGAACCATTCAGGCTAATTAGTCTTACTATGCTAAAAGGGATGGAAAGGATTGTGGACAAATACAAAATATCGAAGGCGTCGAAAATCGCACCCCTACACACTAGTCAGCACGCGTACAGAGCAGGCAGATTCACTTAAACTGCTCTGGATAGATGCTTTACTGCGGACTAGGATAACTGAAACCACTCATAATATGCAGTAGCCTAGCCGGCAGATCCTGGGGCTGCACACAGGTATCATAAGATGGCTGCATACCATGAATATAAGGCTTATTGTCAGTTACGGAATGTTGCTTGGGCATCTAAGAAAACGCAGTCTTCGGTAGGCCTTCACATATCGAAGCAACAAAGGCTCGCCTGCGCCTCCGTTTCAGGGATAATGCGAACTTACCCAACCGCAGCAGTTGAAGTCATGCCGCAGCTCACACCGCTGCATCTAGTGATCAATCAGGTAGCAAAATATACCATGCTGCTCATAGCAGAAGAGAATTTTGGCAAACTAAAGATAACGTCGTTTCAACTAATGTAGATCCTAGGGGAAGTTAGACCACCGACCTTTTTTCCAAGAGACGACGTTAAGAAGATGGTTAACTATAAAAAGAAGTTCTGAGTTATTATCGGCAGTAAGTCAGAGCGTGACTGTTGGCAGTCATAACTTTGAAGTTGTAGATAATTTCGCCTATCTTAGAACCAGCGTAAACATCACCAACAATGTCAGCCTAGAAATCCAACGCAGGATAACTCTTGCCAACAGGTGCTACTTCGGACTGAGTAGGCAATTGAGAAGCAAAGTCCTCTCTCGACAAACAAAAACCAAACTCTATAAGTTGCTCATAATTCCCGTCCTGTTATATGATGATGTTCAGCGAATTAAAAGGCAGCGGCTACGCTGGCTAGGTCATATTGTCCGGAAGGACGAAAACACTCCAGCTCTGAAAGTATTCGACGCAGTACCCGCCGGGGAAGCAGAGGAAGAAGAAGACCTCCACTCCGTTGGAAGGACCAAGTGGAGAAGGACCTGGCTTCACTTGGAATATCCAATTGGCGTCACGTAGCGAAAAGAAGAAACGACTGGCGCGCGCCAGTCTACGCCAATTAAGAAGAAGAAGAAGTCGGAGCGGCTACCTCTTTATAGCCGCTAATCAGCTGGCCGACGAACAAGTTTGCTTTGCGGCAGCGTCCAGGATGAAGTAGCCAGAACCATGCATTGCGGTGGGGTCCGACACTGTAAAGAAGATGCTCTGCATGTAGAAGAGAGTGGTGAGAGACCGGCATGGGCAAGAGGCAGGAATGGAACGGTTCAACTTAGTAAAGTTTAAAGAAATGATCAACCTCCCCACATACAAGTTCCGTCTCCTTGTCGCTTTCTATACATCGCACTGCAAGCTCAGAAAGCACTTGTCCAACGTGGACAGGTATCATATAAGTTCAGTCGCGCATACATATTAAGCTCCTGGAATTGGTCAGAATGCTGGACCTTTGTGACCATATGTAATATAGTAGAGGGCACAATAGACCATAGGTCGAAGTGCAAAGCTTCAATTTCCTATCTGTCTATCGTCTTATAGAGCGGTGTTTAAACAAACTGGAAACAATGTCGAATAGAAGATAATACATATCTTTTACAATACGTTTTACTTACGCGCTTAAATCTCCCACTGAATTGAAGCTTACAAAATATACTTGCATAGAACTTTATTAAGCCGTAAACTAATAACAAATGTTATTCAGAAATATTATTAAATTCTCTACTTTTTAATTTTTATTTTGTAAAATTTTTCCTTTAGCGAAGCAAAAATATTTTGAATTTTTACCCAATAAATCTCCAGCACAAAGCAAATAATGCTCAAACTCAATAGCGCAGCATAAGCCATTAGTACTATGCGCAAGTCTTCCAGTTTCATAGGCTCAACGGCTGGCTGCTCATTCCGATTTTCGACTGTAATCCATTTCATAGCTAACATTTCCAGAAAGCTATGATGTCGCCAGTGCGCTATGAGCCCAGCTTCGCGTAGCCTTCCCACAAATTCATTTAAACTATCGCGATAAATTGAGTTTTTCTTCAAGGGCAAAACCATCAGGTAACCTCTACCCAAACATATATCGGACAGTCTGAAAAGTGGTTGTGAGAAATATTTCTGTTGTTCGTTATAGACGGACCACATGTCGGTAACACCAAAAGCGTAGCGCGTGTCAAGATTATGACGAGACATTATATACTCAGTAATGTTATCAAAAATTATAAAATTTTCACCATATTTTTTTAAATCTTGTTTATAAAGAATCGAAAAAAGATTATATTTACTCACAGCCACTTTAATGCCACGATCTATTAAGTCTTCGATGGTTTCGGCTTCGCGCACAATCGGTGGATTTATGCTATAACTCTGCAAGAAAGTGGCGTAAGCTGTACCGAAAATGATACCCACCAAGGAGGCGCTAACATAGATGACCTTATGCAGTTTTGATGTGTGACCCGCCGTCCAGAATGGCATTCCCAGTAGACCGCGTACAACTGTTATATTAAATACATAATCGGTGACTGAAGTGGCAAGCTTTGAATAAAAACGTGTGGCGATTGCGGCAATGCATGAGATTAAAGCAACATTGGCGCAGAAGAATGCAACGAATGATTTTCCTATGATTTTAAAATAGAAAGTGTACTTCGGTAATGGTTGTTCCAATGGTACCATAAAACAGTAATCGGTACACTTAAACACAACCGAGAAACTTAGATGACGAAACTTTATGCTGTAGGGCATTAACTGCCCGATATCCAGTGTGTTATTCTTGAACAAACGCACCATTTCCGTAAGCAATATATATCCGTTGTCTTTAGATAGCGGATATGAAAGAGTGCCATTGTGTCTTTTCACATATTCCACCAAAGTTTTACCCACGAACCCACTGAGTTTGGATGGTCCGCCCTCGCGTGGTGTATATCTGTAGATTTGTGGCAAAATCGCGTTCTCTAAAATACGCAATGAGCTGCCATACATATTTTTCACGTGATCGTGAAATAATTGTGTTCCGTTTGGCGACAACATGCGCTTGACAATTTGCGCTGTGGGAAAGATATGCAGAACCCAGTAGCTTCCCTCGATTACTGTCATTCGTGGTTGCAGCGCAATTACTCTCGTCGCTCTATACTTGGCGCACATTTGCATTATCTGCTTTACATACGCCTCGCTGGCGGAGTCCTCGAATAGCAGTATTAGTCGTGTTTGTGTGTTGTAGCAGAGACGTCGCCACAGTGTGACCAACAACTGTTTATCCTGATCCAACCGCTGAGTGAGTTTCGCGATGGTTAACAAAGCGCTGCTGAATTTGGTCACATAACTCTCGATCCGTGGCGAGGTATCGAAATGCAGTAGCGGTTTATCTTGTCCTTCGGCTAGTGATCGCAATATGTCCGAAAATGCTTGTCCATCAGCTGCTCTTGGCGTAGTACTGTTGTCGTAACTGGTATAAATTATGGTGTTCACACGGCGTTCGTTTGAAGTGGCGACCACGATCTCCACTAGCTTCTTCATAAACTCTTCATTAAGCGTCGACAAGCCTAATAAACTGAGTATCATAGTTTGATTATTCAGAGTGCCCATGATTTGTATCTTCACCAGCCGCTTTGAGTCAACTTTAGTAAATTGTTGAAGTTGTTCACTTGCATGCCTTATTTATAAGCACTTTCTGGCTTATAAGTTCAGTTTAATCACACATAAAATTTAACTTAATGGAACG
This sequence comes from Bactrocera correcta, assembly GCA_027475135.1. NCBI lineage: Eukaryota > Metazoa > Arthropoda > Insecta > Diptera > Tephritidae > Bactrocera > Bactrocera correcta. The sequence continues at coordinate 35,425,248 of CM050323.1, read as the reverse complement.
CTGATTTAATTTATATGACCTTTTAACTATAATAGGTTAAGTGGTCATGGTACTTAATTGCTAGAGAACCTCGCGATCAAAGCAAATATGTGATTCCTATTCGACTGAAACGTGGAGAGTGGACGTCTATGAAATGAAGTACATCAGCGGAGCTACTTAACTGACTTTTGGTTTTAAACCCTTTTTATTAATGCAACAAATCGCATTTTCAGTTGTAAAATTAATAAGTGATGCATCAAAAACTTTGAGTGGATTGTGCTTCCAGCCAAATAGGATACTCAATTATATTAATGGAAATATGTTAATTGAGCTGCGTTGAAATCTATTTCATATATGTAGATCAGTTCATTTTGAATTATGATCCCAACTAACAAAAAAACTACATTTTCACGTATTTTAAGGCAAATCTTTGTATGACCTTCGAAATAGGATATTGAGCGAATACAGGAATGCCAACGCTTAATTTTAATTTGTATGTACTCGTTATTGGCGTCGCCTAGTATGGCCTTCACCGAATTTTCTTTTTTCAATTTCGGCTCATATTTGAAGCGCCATTCGCAGGATTGTTGGACAGTTTTGACATGACTCATCACTAGTATAGATGCGTTCGATGAATGTAGGGTCCTCAGCGAACATGTAGGGTCTTTTGGCGACCTTAACTTCAAGGCAGTTTTGTGAAAGATTCAGGTCTTCCGGTACGATCCTAACATTGACACACTTCATACCCAAAACCAAAATATGTTGAGTTGATCCATAAGAGATGTGGAAATCCTCTGCTATCTCTCTGACGATTTATGTAAATAATACTCCTATACCATATTATAATAGTGTTAAAACCTAGGTCTTAGATGCTAAGCTTCGCTGGAAGGAGCATGTCAAAAGAAAAATGAGTGAGTTTCATAGGTAACTTGCTAAGCTTTACCATCTTATTGGCAGTCGATCCATTCTATCAATCCAAAACAAGCTGTTAGTATACAACAAGCCGGTTTGGGTCAACGGAGTCCAACTATAGGGGTGCCAAAGTCAAAGCTGTATCGCCTGCATTCAACGCTGTCATTGCAAAGCACTAAATACCTTAGTGAGTGCTCCTTACTACGTTAGATCTGCTGACTTACACCGTGATCAAGGTATGAATTCAGTGGTACTCGTAAATGTACCTGTAGTATTCAAAATTGCAAAGTTTCACGAACCGTTGCTGAGACAGGATGTTAATGAGCAGGTTTCCAAACTCATCAAAACTGCTGGGCGAAAATTCTGATTGAAACGCAAGAACCTCTATGAACTAGCAAAGCAAGAGAACAACAGTCCAAAATGAATTTCTTTAACATTTAGATTTTAGGTATTTTTCCAAATTACTTAGAATGGAAATGTTTTTTAGTAGTTTATCTTTATGTACTATGTATAATTGTAAAATAAAAAATAAGAAAAAATATCTCTCTGACGCTAATACGGAGATATCCAGCACTGTTTCTTCAACTTTTCGATATTATTATATTCACGAAGGTAGATGGTGAATGGATGATATGCATGAGAACACCTATGTTCTTGATGAAGTAGACTCCCCAAAACACTTCTGCAATTAACGATTCTGTCATTGTTATTTCATTGGAAACACAAAAGTTCCAGGTTTTTTGAAGGTAAAACTATTCAAAGAGCAAATTTTTTTCATCTTCTCATACCACTTTGATTTAACTTTGTCAAATTCATGAAATTGAAGACTTAAATGCTATACATGTTTTTGGCTCAAAGATTAGCCGAGCTTATTGATAGTGTGAGTGATTAAAATGAACTTAATAATGCACTGATTGAATTTTTATTGCTTATAAACTCTTAATAATCAACTGTGTTTATGGGAGAAAGAAGAGTATTCACCATATTAATGCTGAAGCATTTACAAGTTAAAACAATTATTTGTTAGTATTCACTTTGTGAGTGTACGAAAAGCAAATAACGGGTGATTTTTTTGAGGTTAGGATTTTCATGCAGTAGTATTTGACAGATCACGTGGGATGTCAGACATGGTGTCAAAGAGAAAGATGCTCAGTATGCTTTGACATTTCATCATGAATAGACTTACTAACGAGCAACGCTTGCAAATCATTGAATTTTATTACCAAAATCAGTGTTCGGTTCGAAATGTGTTTCGCGTCCGTGTCCGATGAGCGATGAGGCTCATTTCTGGTTGAATGGCTACGTAAATAAGCAAAATTGCCGCATTTGGGGTGAAGAGCAACCAGAAGCCGTTCAAGAACTGCCCATCCATCCCGAAAAATGCACTGTTTGGTGTGGTTTGTACGCTGGTGGAATCATTGGACCGTATTTTTTCAAAGATGCTGTTGGACGCAACGTTACGGTGAATGGCGATCGCTATCGTTCGATGCTAACAAACTTTTTGTTGCCAAAAATGGAAGAACTGAACTTGGTTGACATGTGGTTTCAACAAGATGGCGCTACATGCCACACAGCTCGCGATTCTATGGCCATTTTGAGGGAAAACTTCGGACAACAATTCATCTCAAGAAATGGACCCGTAAGTTGGCCACCAAGATCATGCGATTTAACGCCTTTAGACTATTTTTTGTGGGGCTACGTCAAGTCTAAAGTCTACAGAAATAAGCCAGCAACTATTCCAGCTTTGGAAGACAACATTTCCGAAGAAATTCGGGCTATTCCGGCCGAAATGCTCGAAAAAGTTGCCCAAAATTGGACTTTCCGAATGGACCACCTAAGACGCAGCCGCGGTCAACATTTAAATGAAATTATCTTCAAAAAGTAAATGTCATGAACCAATCTAACGTTTCAAATAAAGAACCGATGAGATTTTGCAAATTTTATGCGTTTTTTTTTTTAAAAAAGTTATCAAGCTCTTAAAAAATCACCCGTTATATGATAATAAAGATACTTTCATCAGGAAATAACAGGTGTTGGCAATACCTTTTTTCGGAATTGGCGATTTTCACAGCTGCTACTTCGTTAATTATACTCAATTTGGTTTGTAGTTCAAGCCGAACGACTATCACGCGTGTCGCATGTTCGGTGAATGGGGCCAAAATGATGGCCGCCGATCTCGCTTTCCATCAGAATATTTCGTTCAAAGATGTGAGCTCACTTTTGGTTAAATGGATACGTTATTAACCAAAATTATCGCACTTTGATGGACGATAATTCACAAATCATTAATGAAACGTTTATTGTATCTTCAAAAAGTCATTACTTGTCAAAGGGAATTATTGATCCATATCTTTTCTAAAATGAAGCCGACCATATAACTACAGTCAATACGCTATACCATAGAGACATAATGAAGATGTTGATGGAGACTACGTTCGCTTCCAACCAGGCGACGAAAATTGTCATAGAGCCTACAAAACGGTCAATTCATTGAAGGAAACTTTTGGTGACGGTATTATTTCGTGTTCTGTGTGGCGTGTCTTTTAAGATCGTGCGATTTAAGCCCCTGACCTATCATATGTGGGGTTAAGGGAAATCGCTCGTCTAAGCAGATAACCCAAATAGATTAACGCCTTGGAGGAGAATACTCGGCGTATTATTGCTGATAAAAAGTGGTCGAAAATTGGAAATGGCAGGAATTTTTTCGGGCTAGTCACTCATTTTTAAAACATTATGGCAAACCCAATGTATAGTAGCACTAAGTTTTTGATAATAGCGTTAAATTATATGCGTCTTATTACCTCTTGAAAACCACACCAGGAAAACAAAAATACCCTTAATATTATTATATTATGAAAAGTATAATGCTTTGGATCCTCTATTTCTATATCGAACAGAACTGCGTGGAATGGTTTATGATAATACAAAATGGAATCGTGCTTGAAAGGCTTAAGATATCGTAAATATTCTGCAATATGGTACTTTAAAAATCTTCAAGGTTTTATTTAAAGTTATTATCCTGTGAAATAAAAGGAGTTTGTGTTAACAGAGGAAGAATGATACCAAATTTATACGCGTTCTGATCGAAATCCTTTGACCTCGAACAGGATGAATATAGAATAATTATATTTCGTAAGAGTCAAAGAGCTATCAAATAAATGTAATGAAGTGATACGTTGAGAAATAACTTTCTAGGACCTAACTAGAATGAACAGGTACTTATTGAATGTAGGGTCCAGTCCTGGTTTCTACAAATATAGAGTGTAGAACATTGTATATTCTACCTCCGAAACACCGTAACAATTAATAATATGAATACTCGTATTAATCTCACCATTCACCTTCAAAACATTCATTGACCATTTGTGAGTTATGTGTTCCAAATGTTCATTTGATGCTTTTGTGAAGAAATCCTTTAACAACATCAATCAAAAGAGCCAGCAGAAGGCTGTTCAGGCAATTGCCTTCATTATACCCCTGTGGTATAATACCCAAAGCAAGTGAGAGGAGAGCATCAAATGAATTTATGGCATGCCAAACAAGGAATATGGTGGTCGATGGGTTTTCAAAATGCTTGAGAATTTCCAAAGCATAAATAACACTTCAATGATAATATTCAAAATTACAATTTATCAAACGCTCTCTATTACGCCCTCTCCATGTAGTTGATGGTCGCTGAGACAAGTGCAATGGATTTTGAAATGTCGAAATGTTGTGAACAGTTAGACTGCCGGCTTTGATGGACACATATCAAGAGTTATCAAAATTGATATGGGTTTCCGTCAGCTGCACACACAGACACATACAGACGCTGCTGTGAGCATTTCTCTGATGGACGAATTGGCGTTTCGCTTGGGGATTTCGGCGGTACTCGGGTACAGACTTGGACCGTTATTAATGGCAGAACATTGATGTAAAGCAGCACAAAAGGAACTGAGAAAGAGGATGAGAGAAAAGTGAGGCGGAAAATGAAGCAAGACAATGAAGTCTGGCAGCGAGCACAAAGAAAAGCGAGAAAGAGTGAAATAATAGGTGTTGTGAGTATGGAGATGGCTGTGCAATATAAACAACCGTTAGCAGGATATGTGCTCTGCCTTGGCATTAATGTTTGTCTGTGTGGTTTGTCAAGGGAATTCGCCAACTGTGCGCCACATGTGGTCAAAATACACAGTCAAAGAAACTTAATCGAGCACAAAGTGCTGCCAAAAACACGAAATAAATGGCACACGCAAACACAGACACACTCACACATATGTGTACCCACACATGCAAATACTGAAGAGGAGAATAAGCGCGCCACAATTTCAAACATTTATCAATTTGACAAAGAGGAACAAGAAAGGAAGAATAGTGGTATATTTTTTCCACAAAAAAGACCTGAATAAAGTGGAGAGGACGATAAAAGATGAACAAATTGGAAATATATAGGAGAGCTATTCGTTTTTTTTATTGAAAAATAGGTTAAATTGGCCAACATGGGTCGGCTGCTCCAACTGGCCATTTGAAAATATGTCAAACGTCAATGAAACTGGAAATGCTGTGTGTCTCTGCCAGAAGTGGACAGAGCATTGAAAATGGAAGTACACGCCTTAAGAATGCACATGTGAAAAGAAAAATAAATTGCATAATACATAAAGAGGAGAAAAATGGAAATCACAACAGACAGCTGCAAATAAAGAAAAGCGCAAAGAGTCTGAGAAAAACTGTTTAAATGAAACGAGAGCTCAGTTATATGACCCGAGACTCACTCAATTGATTAATTTTCAATGACACATCTGACATGTGAACTTTTAGTTTCATTTTTGTTATTTTTTACTTTAATATATATTTTTTAATTTTAACATTCTTGTTTTTGGTCACCTCATGCACTTCTACTGCGTTGAATTTGATTGACAGCTCGGAATGGTTGGCAACACCGTGGTTTATGGCACTGATACACATCATTAATCAATCAAGGCCTTCTGCCAATGAAGATAGCATTACACATACAAACATAAGTGCAGTATTTATAGCCTTCTGTATAGTTTCTTTTCCATATACACATAGGCCATAGTAGTCATGCGTTAATACTCGTCCCGTTTGGTGCTTGTGCAAATACGCCTACGGTCATGGCTGTGTAATTAAATTTAATTTAATTCACTTTTATTGACCACAAGCCCCACCATTTGCAATACGGCTTTGCAGTGAATTTCACACATTGACGTGTGAATCAAATGCGGGCATACCGTTATTTACAATCGCAAACTTAATTTATTGCATTTGCCGTTAAGCACGCAAACGTATGCCCAGTAGGAAAATCGAGGTGCTTTAAAATGGTGGATATTAGTAACTAAAAATAATCACTCTGCTTTCAAAATTACGAAAATTTAAAATTTTGCTTAGACATTATATCAGTAAATAGCACAGAAAAAGTTCCAGGAAAACACTATATGTTAAACGTACCATTTACGAAACGATAAAAGTGTGATAAGCATTATTATAAATTTCGGTATCAAAACTTATTGAGCATTATATTTCTTTAGGAATTCTAAACCCTCATTAGTTAAATGACATATTTGCTTAGCCTGAAATATTTTTTGCTTATTTTGGTGGCCCAGAAAGACTTTGAAAGATTTCTGATGGACAAATTTTATAAGTTCTGAAATTTTGAAATCTCTAAGTATGTACTATATTTTAAGAAGGTCGATAAATCAATTACATTTTCGCAAAAAGTTTTTAACAGCCTCATTATATTTGCGATTTTCCATTCTTAATTTCATTCCTTGCTATATTTGGGCGATTTTCTCTTGTCAGCAGTAGAATTATACAGTTGGATTCCATACAAGTTTGTATTATATTGAATATATATTTAAATATATATTTTCGTGTAAGCCAGTCTCTTTTCTTTGATTGAGGCCAAATTGTTTCTTCGATTCGTCAATTACAAAATTTTATTTAGTCTTGATATAATTGATATCTTTTCCACTAATACAGCCATTACATAACCTCGCTTTTCGTCTTCAATAGAAAAATACTTTTTTAAAAACTCTTCAGTTGGTTTCTGTTAGAGTTGAATCTTTTCCTCTATATAGTATGCTGAAGGAGGCTATAGTTTACCACGAAGCAGTTAGAGTTCGATCTTTGGGCTAGCTGTTCATATTAGCGGTACGTAGTTGGACCTTCCCGTTACAATTAAAAACTCATATTTGTAGAGTCTTTCTTAGAGGTGTCTATGAACTTGGTTTTCCGAGTACCAATCGAAAAAAAAGGTTTGTTTGAGTCACCCTAGTATACATATAGACTAGGTTGACCCCTAAAAAGCTAACAAGAAGGGATAATTCTCAATTTTTGTATCTAAATCCGTGAAAAAGTTAAGGCTCATAGCATATCTGCTATAGGTCATGGGTGGATGAAAACATCTTTCATATACTCTTTGATTATTCAAATCTGTTCAACAGGTCATTATTATTATTTTTTTCCAAGTGTTTGCAAAAATCGAGATACATCGTTTCCCCTTTCTCTTCCTGACCACAGATCGCCCTAAAATTATTTTTCTTTTAATTTTTGCTATTTTATCTATTACGTTTTGAATAGGTTTAAACCTACTATGATTTTCATTAGTGTGTTGTCATTTTCTAAGGCTTCTGCCCTAGTTTATTATAGAAGATCATTTCTAAAAGAATTTTGTTATATATTATGTAGATTTCTAAAGTGAATCCGAATTTTTAGTCAGGCAATTGTTAATCCCTTAAACGGTATATTTAACAGTGACTAGATTGTATTAAGAAATCTTTCTTTCCATCGGCATTTAGTTAGTGGTCTCTATGCGGCTGGACTAACTTATATTTTAAGTGGGTTTACTAGCTACCACTGATCGGGAGAAAGTTATAAAAAATGGCCTCTGTAAACGTTCTTATGTTCGACTTATTTCTGAAATTCAATTGAAAAGCGAAACGAAATAAAATTTTAGTTCATTAATTAAGTCAAAATATTGGCGATTTTGTTAATATTGATATTTTTTATATCTTGAATAAAGTGTGGTAAATACGAGTAGTACGTATATTTTAGTACTCAGAAGGAAACGTCGGAAATTGTATAGAGTATAGTGTAGATATGAATAGTCAGTGGTACAAGTTGAGCCCGTTAAGCCAATTCAGCGATGTCCGTCTCTTCATAGACGAACTGATTGCTCAGTTTGTGTGATATGGGTCCGAAATTTTGCACACGTCTTTTTCTCTTCAAGCAGCTGCTTATTAGTAGGAATATCGCATCACTTCAGCATATATGTATATGCGATTTCGACTGATCGATCTAAATCGAAATAGAGATCTTCATAAAGCATCTTTTTTCTAATTAAGTGAAATTACTTTGACATGAAGGTTGCTTGTAACAACCAACATAAAAAAGTTTCCATTATATACAAACTCGCGGCTTCATGTATAGTTGTACATTTGGTAGGTATTCTATATTAGCTTTGGTGCAGCTCAAATTAGCATTTTATATTATTTTTCTGAATCCACAGCCACCTATCTTAAAACAATAATGATTTAGTCAAAGCAAGAGCCGCATAAAAGTATCCCAGATACCCGTTTATACTAATTTATTTAAAAATTCCGAAGTTTAGTTTTAAGGTACCCACCTAGGAGGAGAATTCGCTAATTATTTATTGGCTTAGGCCTGATTGCTCGGCGTAAATATTTTCAATACGAATGGAATAAACGTAAGACCATGTATGGATACTTCACTGAACCACTTCTAGTTTGATCACGACCACCACGCTTATATAGGCAACAGATATTCGATACCGATAAATCCGCATTACCAAGCTTTTGCACAAAGGAGCAATAATTCACAAAAATAAATAAAAAAATGTTCTATTCTTAGTGCCATAAATGTATATATTTTTGTTGTTTCCGATCGATTTCGCTCATTGCTATTACTAGATTGCTCCGCTGGCTGGCTCCGTTTTGCTTGAATGGGTATTCGGTACAAGTGAATAGATAATTTTAGGGCATACATGTAGCATTTACATAATATATAAATATTTTCGGTGCGAACTCTGCCACCATCCAACATACCCACGCCTGATCTGTTGTCTTATATGTATGGAAGTGATGTGTGTTATCCTGGGTGGGTGCTTGAGATGAGCAATAATGTAACAAAAGCGTCTATAGGAGTATTAATAACAATACAAATACATTAACAAACATGAAAAAAAATAAGGCTGACAAAAAACAGCGAAAAGAGCAAAGCATACACATAAAAAGACTCGCTGTTATATATATACATTTGTACACATGTATTTATATATATATATTAAGGTGTCCGTTATTTTCCAAATTGATTTTAATTTTGATTTTTAAAAGTTATACACAGTTAAATTTATACATCAAATGACCTGGACATTCATACAAGTGCCTGTGCATTATGTGTTGCTCATACGACATGGTGTTCAATATGAGTACAGCATATTTGAGGCATTACATGAAACTGTGAATAAATTTGAAAGAAATCTTTTTAGACCTTTTTTGTAGAGCGGAAAATTTTTTATTCAAATATCATCGCTTTAAAGTCAAAGGTTGATTTTGACTTTGAAAAAAAGAAAAACTCATTACAAATGGTCAAAAAATTCCATATAAAATATAATATGAGGAAAAAGTTATTTGATTGAGGCACTTTTGAATTTTTACGTTGAATCCTTTTTGCAAGACGAAAATTGAAACTACAGGGGCTGTTTGCCCCAACTTGGGATATAATGAACACCCTAATACATATATATCCATTAGATGGAGTAAAGAGAAATGCCAGCGCGTTAGTAACCGGCGCGATAAATAAGCTTGGAGTTTGGTTACTAAGTGATGGCGTCGATAGAATGTCACACTAACTGGCTGCCATGGCGCGCCTTTAAAGAGGCAAAAACAAAAGCAATGCGATAATAAAATAAAATAGCGCATATTTTTATACGCTGTCAATGGAAGTGAGCAGCTGGGAGACACGCACAAAATGGCTCCCACTCGCCCCCTTCTACAGTAGAAGGTGATATTTATGCAGCCACCCACAAGCACACATATATTTTATATACATATATATATTGAATGGTGCTATTCCACCGACTTAAGCACGTTGTTAAGGCATTGACGTTGCGAATCGGCAAGCCCTGAGCACTTCACTGCTTTAGATATTCTATCTGATCTTACTTCTTCTTGCCTATTTTAACTCACTGCTTGCCTGCCTGCTGACTTCTCCTGCTTATTGTTGGCGACATTAAGAATGCAGGCAACAACAAAAATAACAAATACAAGAAAATCAGCCGCATAGTTACAGCACGCTTTTGTGGAAAGGAAAACAATGCAAACGACATTAAGGAAATGGAAAGTAGCGACCAAAGCATGTTGTTATTGTAATGAGCAAAGAGTTGTGGTGGTGTGGTGGGGGGAAAAATGTGAGAAATTGTTGGCAGCAGCAGCTGCTGAGTGAATACTTGGAATTGTTGTCGAGGAAATTGTCAGTAGCTGTTTGCATAAAGGCTGCACTATAAAGCTTATAAATCTATGCTGCGAAGCCAAGATGATAAAATGCATAATAGCTGAAAACGATAAAGAAGCCAATTGTGATGGAGAGTGATTGTGCTTGACATGCAAGTGGATGGAGAAGCTGTGTAAGTGCGCATATAAATAGTTTATATGTAAAAAGATAGTGTTTAAGGCTTGAAGCTTCGCATGCTTCGTTAAATTTAAACTATTGATAGTTTGGTGAATGAAATATCATTAATATTTTATTTCACTTTGGTCTAGAGGAAATTTTGAAGTTAGTGTCCACGATATCCTACAAAGGGGACAAGGCCTAGTGAAAATGTCTACGATATCCTACAAAAGAGACAAGGCTTAATGAAAAGATGGTGCAGAGGGTTTGCACTAGATATCAACCTCTCGAAGAGGACCATTGTTCCATCTATGAAGCACAGATCGCTGCCTGTATTCAGGAACCAAATCCCCTGGGACAGAGTGATAGCGATGACTAGTATATTCAAATAACTTGGTATCTCGCTGGATTCCACTCCCACTGCAGAGTATGTTGAGCTGACATAGTCGGTATACATCTATGGCCTTTATTTTTAGTATTAACTCAAAACATTTTTATATGGAAGGAAGAAGCTCTTTCATGCCCAGATATCACATAGTTTAATTTACTATACTATATAGGAGTTATATCAACTTGTGATTTTCGAAACAATTTTGCTTATATGACTGTACATACATACAGGGTAGGCCATTTGAAGTTGACCCATTTGTTTCTAAAAAAAAGAACAAAAGAAAACAATGTTTTTTGTTCATTTCAAAAATAATTTATTTTGGTCCAAGGGGATTTGTTTCAGCTAATATTTAAAAATTAGATCGCGTAAGTGGGCACCTTTAGCTTTGACAGCTAAATGCACTCTTTTTTCGACATTTTCCATGACTTTGGCCAATGTTTCGGATGATATGGCGGCTGTTTCACGTCGAATGTTGGCTTTCAGTTGAGCTAAGGTCTTTGGCTTATTAGCGTATACCTTGGATTTCAAATAACCCCACAAATAAAAGTCTGGTGGCGTCAAATCTGGTGATCTCGGTGGCCAGTCAACATCACCATTTTTCGATATCAATCACCCGGGGAAAAATGGTCGCAATAAATTGATTGTTGGTCGAGCTGTATGGCATGTAGCCCCGTCCTGTTGAAACCAGAAGTTATCCATGTCATTTTCGCGAATAATGGGTATCACAAAATCCGTTATCATGGCTCGATAACGCTCACCATTGACTGTTGTCGTGGCTCCATCATCGTCTTCGAAAAAATACGGTCCGATGATCATATTCGCGCAAACACCGCACCAAACTGTTACTTTTTGGTCGTAAAGAGGCTGTTCTTCAATTAATTGAGGATTTTCGGTGGCATAAAATCGGCAATTTTGCTTGTTTACGCCTCCATTCAACGAGAAATGTGCCTCGTCTGACATGATGAGTTTTCGCCAAAAGTCAAGTTCGTTTTCAGCCATTTCGATGGCCCATTTGCCGAAATTAAGGCGTCGCGGATAATCAGCTGGGTTTAGTTTTTGTGCCATTTGAATTTTATATGGAAACATCTTCAAATCTTTATGAGTTATGCGTCGGAGAGTGGTGCGAGAGATGTCTAATTCCTGAGAGCGGCGATAACTCGATGTCGATGGAGTCTTCTCAATACTGGCTCGTACAGCTTCGATATTTTCATCAGAACGTCTTGTGCGTTGTCTGGATGCATGACTGGCATTACTGAGATTACCGGTGTTCACAAATTTTGCGTATAAAGACTTAATTGTGTTCTTAACTGGAGCACTTTTCACTTTATTTTTTTTGCGAAACGCACGTTGAGTTAACACAATTGAAAAGTTATTTTGAATATAAAGCTGAACAATTTCAGCGCGTTCTTTTGGAGTGTACTGTTCCATGGTATAAATTGTCTTCGAATGAAATTTTGTTAGGCTTTGAATTTGAGATTTTTTTAAGCAAAAAAATCTACATCATCGTCTAACATTTTCTTTCGAAAGCCTTCAAGAAGATGGGCTACGGAGATCAAGAGAATTCAAAATTTTTCAAAATGGTTCGTTTTTTTATTAATTTAATAAAAATATAATATAATCCTATTATAATTGGCTTTAAGACGATCAATCAGCTAATTTCAATCACATTTTCACAAACACTAAATATGGTTAATTGTATTTTAGTTGCCATAATGCGCTATTGTTGTCTATTAACACAAGTGGCTTGATAGCAGCTTAAACTCCACTCAGACAAATACAACTTTGTATATGTGAACTTGTGCTTGTGAGTATGATAGACCAAAGCTGTATACATTCGAACATACATATATATGTATGTATCTGTATGCCATGGGACCCTTATTAAGCCACTGCTCATATGTGTGAACAGGCCATGCTGTGCAAATATTTTCGCTCATTAGCCCAGTGCAGACCTTAAGGCGGGTCAAACAACACCTAACAGTACTCATGCACAAAGACATGCAAGCATAGTAAATGGAAAAATACAAATATCAAATATTTGTTTAGGTTCAACGAAATGAATTTAACAACGAGCCCAAATTGGCGTTTGCCAAGCCTTAGCATCGCCTAAAACTACAGGAAAAAGATATATTATATGCCAAAAATCTACTGCAGTCATTTATATAAGGATATACTATGTATGTATGTCTGTGCCATGAATTTTTTCTTCCAACACATTGCTTCATTTTGTGCTATTGCCTTTATATTTTGCTCAGCCTAATTAAGCGATCCACCCTGCAGATATTGAACTGTTCATTGTTGCTTTAACGCCGAAAAAATTTTTCTTTCATTACCTCGTGTTTGTTATAAGCCCTTCTGCCTGAAACGGTATTTGCACAGGATCTGGCACACACTTGCACATATATATATACATATATATATATGTGGCCACCTTTAGTAAATTATATACAAATATATTTTTTGGCAGCTTTCATTGGCATTTAGGCATTTGGTAAACAGTCGAGGAAGCAAGAAGAAATACTTCATTGGCGCCGGTGTTTAGTTCATAAATTCCTTTGGAGCCAAATTGGCCGCTGTCTTTCTGGCACATAAATATTCCCTAAACACACATGTCCACAATAACATCGCTGCAGTCTTTTTATAATGAACCTAATTGCAGGTCTTGTCATTTACAAATATTTTTTGAGGCAAGTACAAACTGTTATAATCGTGCGACAAGTAGTGTTGGCAGGCAATACATATTTCTTTCTTTCTGTTTTTTTTTTCTCTGGCGCTTCTCTTATACAATTTCACCATACATCTATTTTAGGCACCATTAATATAGGTGCTCTTCCTGCCTTTACTTTCAATTTCCTTGTTTTGCCATCAGGCTGTATATTTATTTTGCTCTTCCCTTGTTTGCTTTAGCTTCCATTTTAATCCACTTCGAGCCCATCATTGTTATTCTTTGTGGCTGTGCAAATTTGCACAAGTAATATTATTGCTTTTTATCCATATTTTTCATATTTTCTTTATTGATTTTCATATTTTTTGAATTTTAGCATTCAATTTATGGTTTTGGCGTTTGGCTGATGCTTTTTATGCGTATTTCTTTCTACTTTTTTAGGTTTCATAATTTCTGGGAAAATTCGCTGGGTCTTCGTATATTTTATTAAATTTAATGCATTGTTTACTTATATTCATGTTGGATATTTTTTTTTAGCAACATTTTGAAATTTTTTATGAGGAAAGCAATTTTTGCGCTGATTAAATCCCATTTACCGAAGGAAATTTAAGAGAAGAAAAGAATTAAAGAAGCTCTTTTTATGTGTGTGTAAGTACATAAATTCCTTGGTTTTCTCTAAAAAAATTTTTTTTTTGACCACAATATCCTCATGACACTCACTTAATTTCTTATTAAGTGTCAGTAGAATTTAAGTTTCAGTAGAAAAAAGTCTTGAGAAACCAAATTGAGAAAATAAGGAAATAGAAGCCAAATTTGTTTATCATTATATCCGTGATCACCGGAAATTGCATCGAAACTGTGCGTGAATTCACCAAAACTCAGCCGAAATCTTCATTGAAATTCATGGCAATTTAATTGAGCATCTCCAAAACGTCAATTTATCGCATTTTGACCGAACATTTGGGCTTACGAAAGGTGTGTGCACGGTTTGTTCGGCACAAATTGACTGACGATCAAAAATTGCTCACAATCCAACATTCGAGGCACGATTATTTGACCAAAAATCACATTTTACCCAGTAACCACTTCACGTATTCACCTGATATGGCACCGTGCAACTTTTTCCTTTTCAGAAAAATGCAATTGCCCATGAAAGGAAAGCGTTATGCAGACGTAGAAGCCGTTCAAAAGGCTGCACCGGCCAACGAGCTTAAACACTCGTTCGATAAGCTTTTGTACCCCGCAAAAAGCTGTATTCAAGCAGCAGTTCTGCTTACTTTGGAATGCACCTTGTAAAAGTCAAAAGACTGAACTTGTAACAGAACTTATGGCAGGAAGGAATAGACGAGTATGTCCTCACGACACAAGGAGGTCTGTACAACCTTTCGCTCTAGCATGTACGACTTCTTATTATATTAGATATTATTGTTTTTTATTGCATATGTTTTCATACAGGTTATGAATTAAGTATAGGAAGGCGGTAGAATAAAACATCAATAAACAAAATGTATACTGAGTGTTAGACAAATGTATGAATCGATCAGTTTGATATTCAAAATTCACATGCGAACAAAAAATATGGCATGCATTGTATAGAAAAGGGGTCTATATAACGGTTCATAATAACAGATTTTTCTGATATTGATGTTATGAAAGTATCGTAGTTATGAGTATTAAAAAGCCGAAAAATTTAACAAAATTTTTCTATTTTTCTCTTTCTTCTTTCAGCATAAATTCAAAGAAACCAACATGTGCTGTGAATGGACTTAACCCCGCCTAATAACAAAACTAAGTTCAAATATATACGTATACTTATATATATGAATATGAATTTGTAATACACAACTAAGCAAGCTCAATGAAGCTAAGAAAGCAAACAATTTGATTTATGACTGCACATATTACTCATACGCAGCGTCTCCTCACACAGCAGCCGCATTAAAAGAAACGGAAAAATGTATGAAATCTGTTTTCGACGACTGTCACACATAAACTACACACAACGCAGAATCAATAAGCGGAGCAGAAGTCAAGAGTGAAAAACCGCAATGTCTGAAAACCGCAAGAACCACAACAATTGCAAGGGCAACTACAGCAACAGCCACCAACGACTGAATGCCAAATAGTAACCAACGGTTATTTTCATTTGCTTTTGCAAAATTTATTATGTTTACACAAGGGTAAGTCGATAAATATGTACATATTTGTAGAGCTCATAAATTTATTGTCTGTATGTTTGCATGTATGTGTATGTGTATATATGCATTTGTATGAATATTTGCGCTTAATGCGAAAGATCAAATTGATTGCCCTGGTGGTTGTTGTGTTGTTGTTATTGTACGCTGTCATATTGACTTAAATTTATTTGTCGAGCGTAATTGTGGCTGACGGCTGGCGTAATCACCCGCAAAAATGTGTCAAAAAGTCAAATTGTCGCGAAAAGCGTTCGTTTGGAGAAATGTTCTTTTGGACTGAGTGGCATTAAGGTGGTGAAAGTAAATGTTTGTGTAGCGAAGAAGAATTAAAAATAATAACTTTTGAAATGAATTAAATTGCAGATGCAGAAATTGCGGATATCAGTATGTAATATTAATATTTATTTATGATTTTAGAGTAAGCATTAATGCCATAGGTAGATGTGGAATTTCTAGAACTACTTTATTTTTTATAAAAAGTTTCGTCGATTTTACTGCAAGTTTGGCCTCTCAGAAGATGAATAGGTAGTTTTGTGACTATAGGCGACCGCACTTAACCCACCATTAGACACATTGTTTTCTCTGATGGTAACCAAATTAGGTATTATCTAATAACTCAGTGAACTTGGTAAAAAGAGAAGTCTTATTTTTTCACCGCAGCTGCGCAATATTTCTTAACATGATCCATACTGTGGAATATAATTTTTTTCATCGGATGAAAGGATAGGCATTCATAATGACCCAGCATTTCATCATACTTAGTGAAAGCTCTGCACTCCACCGAATCGCTTTTTTTCAATTTTCTAAAGGTGAAGTCTTAAAGTTAGGTGCCATGTACACCACTTCAATAAAATTTAGATGTTTGTGGTATGTTCTGCCTTGTTGAGTTATTTTAGGGAACTTTAAACAAACCTCGAAGGAGCTGAATGACCTGCTGAGAGGAAATGTGTTTCCAAGTCACACTCTTTTATTCATCTATGACTGGGATCCCAGATGATATTAACCGAGTTATGAGCGTCTAGTTGAATAACCTAATGCAGTGAAACTTTGTATTGGCGCTACGGATAGCCTTAATTGTCTCTTAGCTATTCAGTAGAAGGTCAATGAACGTACTTGTTAAAACAGAAGCCCACTTGGCACCTTCTGTTATGCCCAAATTTTCTGTTTAATAATTATGATTGTAGTCATTTAGTTTGAAGTAAAGTTCCTGTAAATATATGGATTACTACAGAGTAAGAATGCTCGTGTTTTTATTTGACCCTTTGATCTAATCGATGTCGAAACTTTTGACCACCAAATCACTAGCTCAATATTTTCTACTTAGAAATGAAAATAATGCGTTTACTTCCCTTATCGGTCGTATTAAGCTGGATTAGAGTTTTTTAATAAGCTCTAGTGCCCGTAGTGACGCCTAACATAGCTCCAATGGCCTAAAATCATGAGCCGGCTGGTCAAAAGCTTTTTCTCATCTCTCACTTGTATGTGTATTGGCCAGGTGTATAGGCTAACTTCTTGAGTCTTTGTTGAGATAGTTTTTATTGCGCCTGTAATCCCCCGCAAGCAGGCTTGGTTCACTTTTTTTACGGCACTTTTTCGATAATGACATCCACCATACCACTGCACCATATATTAGTAAGGGGCGAATGGCACTTTTTTATAGCCAATAGACCATAGGGATCGTAAACTTTGGGGTAACGACTCTCCGCTGGGGTTCCAGATTGGAATTTATTTTTTTTTTATCTAGGATGATGCCAACAATTATCAATTCTGTTAGGAATTTTCATTTTCCGGTATACAAATCGAGTACCAATGGATCTGTCGGCCTAAAACTTGCATGAATCCTGCCTTTGCTAAGCCTGCAACAAAAACTTATATAAATCCAAATACGTGGACTCCTGTGCCTATTACGAATTTTTTTTCCAAAATTTTGGTCAATGTGTGAGATATATAAATGAATTTCAGGGAGAAGCCTGATAGTAGTATGTCTGTGTATTAAAAATGGGTTGAATCGGTAAAGCGGTGCATCTTTTCCCTTAGCATGAATAAAATGGGATGAAAACTCCATGAAAGATGAACATCATATAATTTTTTTTGAAAATCGCTACACACACATAAATATATAATAGGTATTAATGAGCAAAATGAAAACAGAAATAATAATGTTCACGAAAAATTTCACATTTTCATCAAATGAAAAATTATAATGCATTATAAAGATATAAAGGTGATAAATCGCATCCATTGTGCCTCCATTTTCACTGCTCAAATGAGGTATTAAACTCTAGCGTTCATATTTTCTTTTATTCTCTGCGCGTTCGCCATTATAAAAGTTTGAAATTCAATGCTTGTGCTCATGCATATATTTACGCCACTGAAATGCTGAATTTAAATTTATGGATATTTCTAAGCAAGACAATAAAAGTCAAAGGCCCGGCAATCTTTCATCATTTTGCAATTTTATTGACGTTAAAAGTGTTGGAGAGCAATATTCCGCAATAATAAAACATAACAGTAAAAGCATAAATAAATACCAATGAAGAAATGAGGTGAAATAACGGTATATTAAAGATGGCTGCCGTTCAGAAGGTTTGCTTGCTTGCCTTTGCGGTCCGAAAAATGGTTGCGTATACGCTGTGGAGTACGCACAGCAACCGCGGAATGGAAACAACAATACTAAGTAAATATAACGCAAAAATATGCGTTTTTCATGCTCAACAGACGCCAGCAATATAAATTTTTTTATTTTTTAATAATTTTTTTATTACATTTTTTTTACTGTTTATTATATTTTAGTGAAGTAAAAAATTTATGAATTTTATATTTTCCAAAAGCAACTCTGCTTGAATTCAAAACACTTCTTCACCTTGGCAAAGTCTTAGCAGCAGAAGCATAGCATAGCAAGCAGCTTGCCAGCCATCTTCACCTGTGGCGAAATCGCGGTCAGCAGACGATAGCGAAAAGCTACAAAAACAACAACAAAACGCTCGCCACTTGCCAGCATAGCTGCACTCGAATATTTTATTTATGAGCTCACCCACATAATTATCGGCATGATTTATAGCAGTTTCACCAAGGTTTGGTGTTTGTTGCCAACAACAACAACAACAACAACTGCAATGGAAAATGAAATTTTGTTCACGAAGAAAAGAAAACAATAAAAGCGTATGAAAATTGTGTAATAACCAGCAGCGTTGAAAAGCGAGAGCGCAAATTTGCATGCAACTCATGAAGCTCCTGCTGACACTCACACGCACCCACACATATACATATACATGCATGTGTTATATCATATATTCAAAGTCAAGCCACTTTAATGAATTATGTGACCTTTGTGGCCAAAAATTTCCACTCAATGTTTGTTGTTGTAGTTGAAAATTTCTTCGCTCTTAGTTGAAATTTTTTGTTGCTTTCCATCTTCTACTTTTTAACACTCTGCTTGTACAAATATTTTTTGGCACATACTCTTGCTTGACACTGTGTTTTATTTATTATGCAAATCTCAATGGTATCTTGTCGACCACTTGCTTACAATGTCCTTTTATCGGCAATCAACTGGGGCCACCTGCACGATGATTTATATACTCCAGTGACCGTGTTCTGCCACTTTAAATGCTACTGGTCTATAATAAATTTTGCGCTTAGTTAAGCCAAATATGTGAGTGTGTGTTACAACGGAAGCCGCCATTTAAGCAATGAGAAGGTGAGAAAAAAAATTTATGTGGCACCAAATTAGCAGCTAGTGTTAGCTAAGATGTTGACTTTTGTATGAGTGCTGTTATAACCTATTGAATCAAATCAGTTTGAGGTTAGATGGAAAGTGAAAACGTTAACGAAATTACTTACATTCTTTCCTTTTCCAATTGGTTTTATTCTAACTTCAATAATTCTTCATTTTCAAGAAATATCTTTATCTTTTTTATTTTTATTTCGGCTATAACTGGCTCTGAAATTTACTCATTTATTATTAACTTTCAACATAGAAAATTTTCTTAAAATTGTCCAGTTGCTTTTAGGTGTTTTCAAGCAAGATCTAAGAAAATAATGCAACACCACAATTTCACAAATTTAAACTCTCTTGAGCTAATACTACCACGCTAACGCTGAATCCAATTTTCCCTACTCTTTTTATAAGTCTCGCCTGGGATGGTCTTCACTGTCTTCAACAAATGTTGTGTCTTTTCATTGTCAGGCAGCCCTTTTAGCAACTTCTGCTCGACATTGTTTTTGCAAAATAATCAGGGCTTTTGGTACGAGTTTAACATTGACATGCTTCATACCGGAAATATTAACCAAAATGTGTTGAGGCAATCTGTAGAAAATGCTGAATCCTCTGTTATCTCTATAATGAAAACATTATAATTTTTCCTTCTACATTGTTTTTAATGATTTTATAGCTATGATACCATTGAAATCGCAAAATTTCAAGCCAACTTTTTGCTAAATTTTGTTTCCACTTATTAAGAGTCTGTTTTTTTTATATTTTTCTGCTCAATATAACTCTGCTCTTTGAATAATGACTTAACAAGTAAGGAAGTGCTAAGTTTGGGTATAACCGAACATTTCGTAATCTTGCAACTTGCAAGGATTAAAGCCAGAGAAATAACTTCAGTTACATATGGCTTCTTAGTTATATGGATTCTAGGACAAGTTTTCAATATGATGCACCGTTACTAGAAAAACATGGTCTCTCAATTTTTCAACACATCTCACATATTGGTTGACATATTTGCTTAAAATGGGTTTTCAATAAGAGCGCTACAAAAACGGGCTTTCATTAAATTCGGGCCAAAAATATTCAGTGATCATTGAGCGGTAGCCATTTCCATTTACAGCAACGTGCCGGTCTTGATCATCACGGAAGGAGTATGGCCCACTTTGTATATAAGCCGGTCCTTGAACCGCATCAAACCGTATTTTTTCGGGATGCAATGGTGAATCAAGAAATACGTGTGGAATGCTGCCTGACCAACAACGCTTATTTTGTTCATTGACGAAGTCATTAAGGCAGAAATGAGCCTCTTCGCTGAAGATGATTTTTTGATGAAAATCCGGAACATTTTCAAGTTGTTTCTCAGCCCGATTAACGAAAATACGACGATTCTTATGGTCAAGCGGCTTTAGCTCTAGCGTCAATTTGATTTTGTTAGGATGCAGGCTAAGATATTTTCGCAAAATTCAGTTCAACGTCGTTACAGAGACGCCCAACGCTTGAGAACGACGTGTGAGAGATTGATTTGGGTCTTCTTCAATAGATGCGCTAGCAACAGCAATATGTTTGAAACTACGGGCACTTCTTTGTCTCACTGGCAAGAGAACATTTTGTACTGCGCCTGTGGATTAAAATTTTTCCACTAGGTGTTCAATTTCTGATATGACAAGACGATTATGACCATGAATGAGACGTGGCGCTCTTAAAGCTGTGGCCACTGAATTTGGTAGTAAATTGTAATAATTTCGACTTTACTGAAGAGAAATGACTGAAGAGAAATGACTGAAGAGAAATGCTAAAAGCACTGGAAAAAATATGACGTCGTTTGCTGTACCTATTGGTCTACTTTTGTAGCGTCCCTTTTGAAAAATCTCGTTAAAATCACCCAGAAGTTCAAAAATCTTTTCATTAGCTCCATGCGGGCTCAAGAAATTATTCAACTAATTCAACTCATTTTTCATACACAGAGATATTATCAGGAAAGTATTTTGTCTGAATTTCAAGATATATATTTTACATTGACCGATATTTTTTGGTAAAGAGTCAACTGTAGATACTGGCGTCCATATATACGATACCTAGAGGCTTGATCTGTTTGGTTTGGATTTGGACACTTTTTGGTCATAAAGTGGGATACTTGAAGGGAAATACTAGTGCAAAATTGTATCCCATTATATTATATGATTCTCGATTTTTATACTGGAAAATTAAACTATAAAACGGAATTGAAAATTCTGTGATAAAAGGAGTAGGCGTGTCAAGCGAACACTATGTGCTGACTTTAGTAAAAATCGGTCGAACAGGTCCCGAGATATCTGATTTAACCTCCAAATTGACGGTGCCACTCTCGTTGTGCAATTGTGACACACGTTCCTTTAAGCTCCACCATCTTCGTGGTACAATTAAATGTCTCTGGCGAATTTAGTTATTATTTTATTGAGCTTTTAGTAGTAGTAGTAGTTTAACAATATCGTTATTTGGGGTATGGGGGTGGGTCCGAATTTATTTGTTTTCATATAATTGGGGGCAGTTCTTATAATATTTGAGGTAAGCGAATTTTTTTATTGTAGCTTTAAATCTTTTGGAGGTATATACATTAAACGTTTTAAAGCTTGGGCCACGCCTACTTTTTCTAAATTATAGGTGCCTCTTGATTCTATGATCCACTATGATTATTATTATTAAGGGTCTATAACTTAATTTAATGCTTAGTTATGGATCTTGAAACGTTTTCGGTTAATGAGATTTTGTGGGCATGGCAGTGATCTGCTTACGCCCATCTTCCTTACTTTTTGGCAAGGAGCGCGTTTGATATATTTCAGATATCATCAGAAATTTAAATTTTCACTCAAGTTACAGTTAGCATGGGCGGACGGACGGACCGACAGTCACCCTTTTTTCAACTCGTCTTGTCATCTTGTCATTTATGTATACACATATGTATGTATAACTATATCTATCTCAATTAGTTGGGGGTGATAAGACAACCTAAACTACTTGTAGGGACATTTTGCAAGGGTATAAATGACATATAAATGCAATTCATTTTAAAAATTCTGTTATATTCTTCAACATTTTGCTTATTAGAATTTTGCCATAATACTTTTTAATTAAAGAAAAAAAATATTGCTTATGAAAGGAAACAAAACTTGCATTTCCACCACATATACAATCCATAAACATTTTAATGAACTAAAATCGCATCCTCACAACTTCTAGTGAATGCTTTTCCTACGAAAGCCATCGTCGTTAGCCTTGACTACCACCACCCGCTGTCGGTCATTGCTCCTGCGTCTGTATTTATTTTATCGCCTCCTTTCAGCTAATACTGACAGTAATGCGCTGAGATATTTTATGAAATATTTCATGCAACATGTCATTGCCACAAATTGCGAGTAGTCCGTTGCACGTGCGCTGTGTTAAGCCGTTAAGACCACTCTTCAGCATTCTGCGCTCCCGCGTACGCCTGCAACGTTCCCTTTACACACAGCACCCCACTTGCTGCACGGCATGTTGTTCCCCAACTTTCGCTGAATGCAATTTGCCAAAGTGTGTCAGTGGGCAAATACTAAGCCTTGCCAGCACACGAAGCTACACTAAGAGACGTAGGGTGGGGGGCTTTGACAACGAAGGACAACGCGCCGCAATGAGTTGGTTAAGTCGCATTTATGTGCTTGTGCTTGTTGTTGGCGGCTTCGTTACTAGGTTGTTACACATTTAGACATTTTTTATATACTTATGATTATATATATACATACATATATAAGTATATTATATGTAGGTATTAATGCAAATACATGTGTATGCAAAATAGCATTTCCGCTGCAAACAAAAATAACTAAAGAGCGCAGCGAAAATGAAAGAAAAGCAGAACGCGACATTGCCGTTGCTCTAATTTCGCTGAGCGCGCCGACATTTCGGAATTTCCGCACGAACACGCATTTGCATGCAACTAGCGCTGTCCTTCTTACCGTAGTATGTACATATATGTGTGTGACTATGGTGTGAGAGTGTGTGTGTGGCATTTTCATTTGCTGCCTGTTGGCACGTCGAAAAGTGCATTGTAATGCACTACACACTCACTTTATACATTATAGAAGTATATATGTGAGCATTTGCCGCCACATTGTTTACCGCATTGTGAACGACATGTGGTGGCGCCGGCTGAAAGCCTTGTTACCACCAACAACTACACTCATAAAAGTACACAATCGTGTGTATTTAAAGTTTTTTATTACTTCTACTCACTCCCTAGCGTTCGTGCAACATTTTTAACTGTTGACGCTTGTGTGGTATGTGGCACAGCTCTGGTCGCCTCAGCTTGCATTTGCTTGGCAAATATTTCTTAATTTAACAAATTAGCGCCAACATGTAATTTACAGCAATTTTACCGTTAATAATTTGCATTCATGGCGCTGTTGCACGCCATCAGCTGCTTTGGACGGCTTAAGTGGCGAGGACACTGCATAAATATTTGATTTCTTTACCTGTGTGCGTGTGTGAGTAAAAATGTAAATATCTTTCGGCTTATAACTTTTAGTGGTTACTAAGTGAAAATGGTAAATAAAATTTAATGGTGGATATAACTAGTGCCGTTCTCTTCATACGAGGTTTTGACCCACACCTCAGAAGAGGAGTATGTGGGGCGCTAAAGGATTTGTCGCTTCTCAAAAATGAAATGCCTTCTCATAAAAAATGTTAACTTCGGTTGTATCAAAAATTTAATACCCTTTATAAATACAAAATTTTCCTTATAAGAGCTTAATTTTGATCGTTCAGGGAACTCTATTGACTAAATCTTCATATTCTTTTAGTAATGAAGTTTCATACTTCTATACATCTGGTAAGTTATTTTGCCGTTGTTTCCAGTAGACTGGCATAATCATGTACCCTTTGTCTTAAACCAACTACGGGTTCTCAATAACATTAATTTGGACTTTGAGGGAACCATTCTAAAGTTTCAATTCATTGACTTATAAAATACTCGATAGTTTTCTTATCTTTATGCTTGGCTCGTTGCCTTACTATATCAGAACGATTTTGCTACTATACAGACTCAATTTCTCCAACGAAGAAAAATACCCTTGCTTTAATATGTCTATGTACATATTCGCGTTCATATTTCCGTATATTAAAACTATGTTTTCAACACCGCAAAAAATTACTTTTCCGCTCCCAAATTTGAGTGTTGGGATGACCTTACGGCTGGTAATAGTCTTTGATGACTTCTTCCAAACTTAATGGATTCCGTCTGACCCGTAAATATTAATCTTGCTTTCATCTGTCCTAAATACATTCGCCCACTATTCCGTAGTCTAGTTTTGTTGCGCTTTAGCAAATTTCAGACGTAGTTCTAAATGACTTTTAATTTTGCGCCTGGCTTTAAACACCTGCTTTTCAACACGCGATGTTCATGTGAGAAGCTTGTTTTCCGTAAGTCCTCTCCAAGTCAACAGACGATTAATAGTTCGTCTGTCCTGGTTTTTTAAAATGAAGCGCTGACCAGATCGACGCCTAGCTACTGATATTTCAATTTGCAATATTCTTCGTTGACCCAAGCGAAAATTCAGCTAAATTTGTAATTTGCCGATATGAGAGCCCTTGATTCAACCATTGAAGCACAGCCTTTTTATTGAGAGCCTGCTATTTTTTTTTATTTTTCTAAAAAACACAAAGTTAAACAGCTTCACAAAAAACCATCTTTCTAATTCTAAGCGATAACTTACAAAATGAAAAATACCGAATATTTAGTAAATTGATAAATCGGATAAAGGGGTCGTTAAGTGGTACACTCCATTTTTCGTTCTATTTTCACAGAAGAAATTTACACCTGTGACTTCTTAGCTTTTGTGGTCAGTTTTTAGTCTAGCAGAAGTTAGTTAAGCCGAGTTCTATAGTGGTACTCTATGTAGAAATCGTACAAGCTCATTATTGGAGATCTGACATAACTTATAATTGAAACACTAAGGGTTAGTAATTCTTAACTTAAAGAACATAATTAATGAATTTCTAAGCCAAAAGCATATTTAATGTAATAAAATTAGGTACTGAAAAATAAGAACTGGAGTAACATTCGAGTAAGTAACCACAAAATAAGTCACGATTCTGCCAATTAAACAAGTAACTAAAGTCCATTTTCTGTTTTTAAAGCAAAGTATTTTTCCCGATTATTGATTACTTGCACATTTACCAGCAGAAATTTGATTTAAGTAATCAAATAACTGCAAATAAGTGACATCGTTTCCACCTGCCAATATTTGTTTGTGTTTTAGTCACCATTTTCTGACATTTCGAATAAACTAAAGCAAATTGCCCATACTAAAGTCGCTGCCAATCAGTTTGAGTGATGATTGATGACTCCATTTAACATGTTTATTTCGAGTCTCTGTTGACTACATGACAATAAATAATAATAAAAAAAACTTGAGCGGCGTCATAAAAAAGTAATCTAATGAGATTACAACACGAACATATTAAATAAGTGCAGCGATAAATAAAATTAAGTTCGCTCGGCAAACAAGCGCGGTCAACTATATATAACCAGGGCAACGACAGGGGAGAATAACAAATTTGTTGCTAGCCTGAATACCTAGCGACCTATATACACACATAAATACCTCCATACACATACAAACATACGTACACACATATACAGTCATACTTTTACAGCGAAAAATATTTGTTTGCGTTGCAAAAACCACCGACAACTGTTGATGGATGAATGAAGTCGGTGTGGGTAATTCGTGGTGACACAGTTACCGCTGTAACCGATTGCGAGTACATTTGTCAAAAGTCGCCAACAACAAACATAACAAAAACAGCAAGCACATTAAATAGCAATAAAAACTAACAACAACAAATATACGTACAATTGCAACGAATTATAAATGACAGCTGCGTTTTTTGTTGTTGTAAAAGTTGGGAGTAATGTAAATAACAGAAAACAACAAAAAACAAGAGAAAACGTGAACTTCGTTTGCCCGGTACTATAATACCCTTTACAGATTAAAAAGTTTTCATATAAGAATTTGATTAGGAGCGGTCAGTTTGTATGACAGCTATATGCTATAGTCATCCGATCTGAATAATTTTTTGAGAGATCATAGCATTGTTTTGTGCAATAGTTTGTACTAAATTTCCTGAAGATATCTTGTGAAATAAAAAAGTTTCCCATATAAGAACCTGCTTTTGATCGTTCAGTTTGTATGGCAGCTATATGCTATAGTGATCCAATGTGAATAATTTCTTCGGAGGTTGTGGCGTTGCTTTGGGAAATATTATATACAAAATTTCGTCAAGATATCTTGTGAAATAAAAGAGTTGCCCATAAAAGAGCTTGCTTTAGATCGGTCAATTTGTACGACAGCTATATGCTATAATAATACGATCTCAACAATTTCTTTGGAGATGACATAATTCTTTTCAGCAAAATTGTTTACCAAATTTCGTGAAGAAATCTCATTAACTGAAAAAGTTTTCCATACAAGCTCTTAACTCCGCTCGTCAGGTTTGTATGGCGGCTATATGCTATAATGGTCTGATATCAACGGTTCCGTCAAATAAATAGCTCCATGGAAAGAAAACGATGTGTACAAAATCTCAGATCGATATCTCAAAAATTGAAGAACTTGTATGGATATATTCAGGTGGTCAGACCCCGGACATGGCTAAATATACTTAGCTTCTCAAGCTGATCATTTACATATATTATTTGTAGTGCCTCCAACGTCTCCTTCTGGATTTAACACAACCTGAAGCAAACTCAGTAGACCCTGTACTGGGTATAATTAGCGAAAATTCAAAGTTTGCTTGAGTTGTATGCAGGAATATGAATATTTAGGTGACAAAACGACAAGTCAACCGAAAAAGCAGTTGCATATATACATATATATAAATTATTATACATATATACATGCATAAATTATTACATATCTATACAATTTACAAATATATATGAATATATAAGATACAGAACAACCAAGTAAACTAACTCCCCGGCAGCCAACTGTTGGTGGCACTTAAGCAAATGAAATTTAAAAATAAACGGCGGCGAAGAGCAGTTGCTACCGCCTTGCAGCCGCAAAGGGCTCGAAAGCAACGAAATTTTTGATTTATTTCCGTAGTAAATTTTGCGAAATTATTCATTTTCCCCCCACAAACACAGACACACATATGCCACGCTTTGCTTGCGAGTAAACAGTGTAAGCGTGTGGATTATGAGCCCCGACACACACGAGAAGTGGCACAGCGGACTGTTTGTTTGCTTTCGACGAGTTGAGTCGCATAAACACGCGAGTTGGCTACAAGATAGGCGCTTGTTAGCCGCTTATTGTTTGTTTACTTTGCTTTAATATTTGTTTTGCTACATTTTTGTTTTATTGTTGCTTTATATACTTGATGGCGTGTCCTTTTAGGACCCTTTCGTTTCATTACGCATGCAAAACACGTAATTTTCGACGTTCAAACAAATCGCCTACACGCAAAGCGGTAAAAATCTCTGCCGCCGCGGTGGGAGTTCATGCACGTACACATATGTATGTATTTGTATGCTAACTAATACAAGCATGTGCTGCCCGCCTCCTGCATTTGTATGCGCGCTGCGTTTTCGGCGAAAAGAATGCCAACAAATGACGGCTAACCGAAAGCGTCAACTGTGATTCACCGCTGTCCCGGCGACGGCAAACCAACGCACGTGGTACATGCTGGAACCCCCACATCAAAATAATGACAACAGAAGGTGAATGAAATGCGAAGCGGTTTTGTTTTTTTTTTTGGTTGTTTTAATAACGCTTACGTTTCCCGTAGGCTTTTGGTAGTTGTGAAGGTGTTGGTGTTTTGTTGGAGTTTTTAATTTACTTTTTCGTTAGTGTGTTAGTTTGTGAAGTAAGTTAATAAAAATTTTACATAAAAAACTTTTGACTTCAGTTGCATTTTTTTGAAGCATAAAAGGCTGTAAAAATACTTTTATCTTGATTTTGCTTGAACAACTGTTGCCATGTATTTTTATTCGGCTAATATTTTTTTATCTTTGCTAATAATGTATGTCAAATTTCGTGAAGATATTTAATAAAATAAAAAAAATGAATTTAATCAATCAGTTTGGAAGGCAGCTATATGTTATTGTTGTACGATGTGAACAGTCTGCTCAGTGATTATAGCATTTCTTTGAACTATAGTCGTTGCCAAATTTTATGGCGATACTTTGTTCTATAAAAAAGTTTTCCATCTATGGTTCGAGCTTCGTCGAACATTTTGTATGGCAATCATATTATAAATTGTTTTGATAATAGCGGTTCCAGTAAATAAGCAACGTTTTTGGGAGACAAGAAAGATTACAAAATTTCAGAACCATATCTCTAAAACATATATACATTTTATAGTATGTCCCACATTCTCTTCCAGACATACCGAATTTGATGACAAACTGGTTCAGGGTATAAACATGACAGCCTAGACTAATAACCCAAAATTAAAATTAGAGAAGATCTTTAACAATTAGCTTTTCAAGTCATAATTCTCAAAGTCCAGAGCTATTGTAGCGATTTTGTTAATCACATTTTGTTCCGAATAGCAGATTAATTTTCGAAATATAGGAAATTTTTTCTTACAAAAAGGAATCATCATAAGGAAATGGAAATAATAATGTAAGCAAATATAAAGTCACTTGTATAAAAAATGGCAAAAATTTCAGAATTATTCAAATTAATTGGTCTCAATCAAGCTCTTTTCCATAGTATCCAAATCATTTGTATTATACAAAATGAACTGTTGAGGCAGTAGTGAAGAGTATTGAGTTAAGAGTACTAAAATAAAATTTATGCTCAGAAATAGTTCTGGATTTGACCATATTTATTACAGACAGCGATTCTCTTTCATCCTTTCAAAGTAATCCTATATTTATTGGGTTTTTTTTATATGTTGAAAAGATTTCTTTAGTCTTTATAAATCTCTAGTCTCTAATCAGCACTTTTATGCTTAAGGGGGTATTTTGGCCTAGAAATTTGAAAACTCTAATGTCATATCATATATATATAGTAGCTTTGATATGCTAAAATATTGCTTTAACAGTATTTTTCAAAATTCAAACTATTCTCAAATTTTTAGTTGTTTTAGTAAGGTGACAACTCGCCCAGTTTGGTCTTAACATCAAATATAAACGCGCTTTTTCCCTAAAATACTTTATTCGATGCAGTCGTTACGTTATTTTAAAACCAAATCAGGTGATTAATTTGATTTTTGATATGAATACTCTTTATATGTATACCTCTCTATCACATCTCATATTATCTATCATCAAAAAATTAGTACTCAATAAAATGGAAAAAGCCAAAAACTTAACATTCAAATCGATCCTTATTTTTGGGTATTCATTATTTAATAAAAAGAACAGCCATTTTTTTCTTTATACTATAACGACATTTGTACTTAACAATAATATGTTAAAGCTTTCATTTAAATTGGCCACAAAAGTAGAAATCGTGACAGGGAGGACTCGGCCTTTTATCTCCTTCCACTTAAAAGACGCATACATTTATGAATTTTTGTTTCTGTTTCATAATTTAAGAAAATAATAATTCTCTTGAAATATAAAAATCAAATGATGAAAGAACAGGAAATGCATATATCAATAAGTATTTTATCAATTGCCGATAAAAACTGGGTAACTGGGTTTCTGGACTTCTTTTGCAGTATAAGTATCTCAGAATATGTGAGATTATGCAATTTTGAAAAAATTTTTCTTAATTGCACTTTTCAATATAGAAATTTCTCCAATAAATGTTGTTCACGACATTTTGAAAGGCTTTTTTGGTATACTGGTCAAGTTGAGAATTCACTTTATGGCTCCATTTAGGATGTACATATGTAACCATATATCATTTAGAGAGACATAACGACTTATGAATATATATGTTGACTACCAGTTAAAGTCCAATTTGGTTTATGAATGTTTTCTGAACTCAATGAGTTTTGTTCTCTTAAAATTACTCTAATAATAATTTAATAGGTGTGTGACTCTGCTAGAAACTATTTACAGCTAAGACACATACCATTTGTTAAGAAATACTCTGCTTTGTTAGTAGTATTTAGGTTGTTTTCGCTTCTTATATCCTTCAAAAATTTTCTCTATTAATCATCCTTCAACCCACTGTGCTTTGACTCATCTTTCTAGTTGTCACATTCCCTTGCCTCTAGCGGAGCAATTTCCTTTCAATAGCTCCAGCCAACCAACGCATAAATGCTGTTGCCTAAAGCACTAATGCTTCTTTTTGTTTGCAAAACATTTTCGCCCAAAAAGCATCGCTGCTGTTGCGTTGCTTGACATTTGACAGTTTTCAGTTTAATGGCGCTTGACAGATGGTTATGACTGTGTAACTTGAACAAATCTATGTGTGAATAGGCAGCATTCAGCTACAATGTGTTCGTACAATGCTTATTGAAACTTGAAAGGCATTAAAAGTGAAAGTAATGGTCGGTCAAGGTGGAGTACCAAACAGAGCTAAATCTAAACTGTTGATAAGAGGAGGAGAAAGAGCCACTGTGCGGAAGCGGGCATGAATAAATGACGGTTTTATTGCAAAATAAATGAAGAATAAATTGGGGTATGATGTTGTGACTGTGCGGGTGCTTGAAAGAGGGAATGAATCATTTAGCAAAACGAATGCCATTTGTAAATTGTGAAAGCATGAACGAATTGCAGTTTTATAAATATTTACAGCTTGTATTTGTATTTGATTGTAACTGTAAAATGTGGAAAATATAGCAAAGTCTGGTTGCTATTTCTTTTTTATCTACAAGTTTTCGTAATACATATATAAAATAACTGTGAATAGCATTATTAATGTGCTGTGCATTGGCTATGATGGCAAATAGATCAAACCAAACGACTGACTAGCATACTAATGAGCAATAAACAAGCCTGCCCTCGGCTTGGCGCACAAAAGTATGCAATGAAATCAAACATGGCTGGAATGTAATGACGTGACCTTTTTATGTTTTATTCTATAAATATATACATGTGTTACGCATGGAAACTTAAAAATGTTTTTTCTTGATAGATTTTTTAGTGACACATATAGACTTGTAATGTGCAAATAAAATGTCGATTGGAAAAATGTAGTATTTTTAGCAGCAACCTTCACATATCCGCTTTTACTTTGCTTGCTTGCAACGGATATGGCTGAGTTTGTAATGTTTTTGAACGGTAAAAAGGTATTTGAAAACGTCAACCAGGCCAGTGAGCATATAAAAGTAAATAGAGCAGACAATGAGATGACTTGCGAATAATGAACTTTGAGCACGTGACAAAAATTCAGATTTTTTTGGGCTGCTAACAAAGGAATGTATGTAAAGCGCATAGTTGACGACAGTGAAAAGGTAAAATATATGTGACAGATTGAATAAGACTGGAAAGGAGAATACAGAAAGAAGATTTTTGAGATTTGAAAATAGTTCTAAGAAATAGATACTGAAGCACATTTTTATCAAATATTATTACTAGGAGAATTTTTAAAGGTTAAGCGGTATATATGAAATCATTGACTCAACTGATTTTTTGGCTTATAAACATATTGAGGTGTATTCCAAATAGAAGTCGAAGCAATGGTATTTTCAGCACTAATTTTTAGCTATTCATTTTCTCAAAATCTAAACTAAATTTAATGCGTGTTATATTGTTTTAATGCTTACTACTAATTCTTAACAATTTTATAGAAAATTATCAGTATCAAAATATTCTCTCAATACAAAACTTGAGTCAAAATTGACAAACAAACGACTCTCAGACTTAACTTAAAAAAAAAATACTATTAGATCTACTTTAAAATGCAAATTTTCAAAGAAAGTATTCTCTATTATGGCAAAGACGGTAATATAAAGAAAAAAAGGAACTATTTGTAGTTTATTTTGGGGCAGCTACTCAATCATCTCTCGTGTGATTGTGGTTTGAATAGGAAGAATAACGAAACAAGTTGATGATGATTTTTAATTTCAAAAAATTGTTGAAAATATTTTTTTTTGTTTGCGTACGGAGCTAGTACTTGTACATATTACGTATTAGCATAATAAAGCTGTGAAAAAAAAGTCGAGGGTTAGACTTTGCTCGGATATATTGATACATGATATTGATATTGAAAATAAGGTTAGAGCGGTTAGAGCTAAAGTCGCGGTGCAATCCTCGTCAATTTATCTTAAGGTTTATAAATTAATTATATAAACGTAAAATCAAATATATCCCTAGAATCGAATTCATTAAAGAAGAAAGTTTGCTTTGAACTAGTGAAATTTCGTGGATTATTGGACTCAGTGACTTGAAAATGGTCGTTAATATTAAAATAATGACGCTCTTCAAGCAACTGGCCGGACAAGAAATAACCGATGCTATTTTGTTTTTGATATATTCTAATCTAAACGCCAGTATTTTGAGCATTTGTTGGAAGCTGATAAAAAGAAATTGATAGTTTTAGTGCCCATTTTTTAATTTAATTTTTTTTTGAAACATATTTCCAAAGTACCCATTATAATTTATAAAACAAGTAAAGCTTAGCGTCTCTGAATTAAGGAGGGGAAAGAAACGTACACTAGCGATCATTTCTAAAATAAAGCGTTGACTGTTTCTTAATCACTATGAATGCCATTACCGTATGAATCAACGCAAAAGGATAATAATCATAAAATGTCGCCTCATCAAAATTTGTGGATCGAATTTCTAAAATTTTAAAAATTTTTATTTATATATTTTTTTTTTTGATTTTTATTTTTTTTATTTGTTCTGAATCAGTTCTGTCAGTTTTCCTTTTTACATAGCAGAGATTTTAAAAAATATTCATGCCAGATGTAAATTGGTAAACTAGAATTTGGGTTATCATCATGACGGCATTGAAGAAAATCTGTATATCGTCCCCTGAAATCCAAATAACGTAACATCACTTTTCATAAGTTTACTGGTGAGGAAAAACTATATAATGGAAACCACTCATATTCAAAGCAAATTTGCGTTTTGATTATAAAAACGTTATATATTGGTTATATCTGACAGCGGAAGCTGAAAATTTTATGCCACACATAAATGTGTAATATGATGTAGTGAATCGTGAGCAATAAAGAACTCAATTTCGTTTTGTTATGATGCAGTGCTTTGCGTTTTAGGTGAAGATATATACAAAATTTTAACCTTATAATTTTAACTAAACTTTTGACAAAATTGTTCGTTGTTTTTTCTTTCTTTGAAATCTTCAAAAATCGCATATGTTAGGTTGTTGCTCTAGGTATGCTCCTTAATCTCGTAATAATTTAAATAATATGCACTAAGCCCGCCAAGTTGGCGCGACACTAAAAGAGGTGTAACATTGAAAATAGTAAAATTTTTGAAAAATGCTTTAGAAAAAATATTTATGAACATCCGTACTATCGAATTTTGAAGAAATTATTATTTGTTTAATATTGTTCTCGAACTCGAAATAGGCTTCCAGGCGTAATAAAAATTATTGATGTGGATCTAAAGTTTAAATCCGGAAAGTAATAGCAATTGTTAAAGTCTCTGGAAACCAGACAGGAACAAACTGTATTACACGAAATTGAAATTTTTGTTCTCTGAATTATGTTGGCTTCCCCGAAAAATTTAATACAATTTATTTAATTATAAATTCAAAAAAATTAAAAAAAAATCCAAGTTTCCTTTAGATTATTGGAAGCATATAAATGGGTAGACAATCTAAAAGGATAATTCCATTTGGCGGTATATTTTTTTATGAAATTTTAACTTCTTTTGTCCACGCATAGCAAATAGAAAGAGCTTTAATTTATTATTATTTATTAACATATATTTCAACAGCATAAAAATGTGTTTTAAGCTAAAAGTATTGTGTACAATAAGAGGTACAATATTTTGAACACCTCCCCCTTGAAAAATTAGACTTGAACTTCTTCCACGATTCCGGCTGATTGGCTTATCCTAAACAAGAAAACATTGGTAGAGGTTGAATTTTAAAGTCTTAATTCACCTATAGGATTTTAAACTAACTTAACTGATTATACCTAAAATTGAATCTTTTGATGGATATTGGAAATATTGCGTTTCTTTGCTATAAAAAGTTGAAGTTTTGGGAATTTTCGATTGATGGGGGATTACTCCATGCGTTTTCATGTGCTGAATGTTCACTACAAGTTTCAAGTCAATCGTTCAAGCCTTTTTGAGACACATTGTAGAAAAGTTTGGAAAACGTAGTTTTAGGAAAAATGCTTTTGAGGATTCAAGTTCGCTTAGAGAACAGTCGAATATGTATGTAGTTCTTTCTTCTAACAGCTGAATTCTTAAAAATCAATTTGCTAACATATTTTAGGCACGTTAAAAAAGCAATTTGTGGAAATAAAAAAATAGTTGTTTTTTGAGGTTGACGCCCTTAACTATTAATAAAATAAGTATTTCGTATTTGCAAAAAAAAAAAAAAAAAAAAAAAAAAAAAAAAAAAAAAAAACATTTTTTGTTTTTCATAGAATAAGCGTATGTAACGCCTTTAGTCAAGATATTTTAATAATTGTTTTATATTATTTATGCTTTAAATATGTATTTATTGTTTTTGTTCATTTATTTCCTTTCTTCTATTAAATGAAACACTCACAATTCCACAAGTACATATAAATGCAAATCACACGTCTCTTTTCGAAATAGTTATTAAACTTAATTTATTCCCCTAAATTAACACAAACACATACTCATCAAATAACGGTAACTATTTCTAGCTTTCTATTTTCTAATAAAACTTTTGCACTGAAATTTTAAAAATTTGCCAAAAGTATTTTGTACTCACCGCACGTGCCTCGGTACGCGTGCCAAAGTGGCTTAACCCCAAGAGGATGACCAACCAAAACTGCAACGATGCGACGCTATGCAGAGACATTTTGTGCACTATTTTATAACGGTGACTTTGGCAGCAACAAAAACTTGAAGACAAGAAACAAGCAAACAAGCGGCAGCTGCAATTTCACTATGACAAAGCACACAAGAAAACTATGTTACTCTCTGTATGTATTTGTTTGTGTGTGCGATGCGAGATGGCAAAATATTAAAAGTACCAACACACACGCACGTTCAACTGTAAACACACACTGAATAAAATTTGGCACAAATTCAACTGGCTTTTGTTGCTATTGTTGAAATAGTTGTTGTTATTGAAGTTGTTGTATAATAAATATAGAACGTAACACTTTCTGTTTGCACTAGTTAATATTGTTGTTGTTGTTTTGACTGTTGCTGTAAAAAACATGCATAAATAAATAAATAATAAATACACGTGACTAACACACACAAGCATACACGCGCGGGCTATGTGCGAAGCGGAACTGTCTAAAGCGCTTTTCCTATTTATTTATGCCTTTGTATGCGTGTATGTGTGTGTTTGCAGGCAACGCGAGCAATAAGTCAAAGCGCCTTGCACAGAGAAAACACTGCAGCGAGGACGCTTAGGCTTAACAAGCAGCGACACACACACACATACATTCAAATGCAAAAAAAAAAAACACTTGTGTGAAAAAGCGTCGCGGGTCTCAAGCGTTTCAGCGCGTGTTGAAGCAGAAAGTGCGATTTTGTCGACTGACGGCCGACTGTCTGTCTTCTACACTGGCTGATTGGCTGGCTAAACAAGCGGTAAATAGCACACGGCTGTCTAAGCAATCGGCAGAGAGCGCTGCCGGCACTCAACTCAGTATTTATGCATTTATTTCTTTATTATGTCACTAGCGTTACTTTAATATTTACATTTTCGAAGGCGCAAATCGCCTTCAGTACACTTGTGAAACCGTGCGCTTCAGAGGACACACTCACACACATACACGCACGTATACAGAAACTCTGTCTCTGATAGACTCAAAACGATACTCGATTCGTTGGCTCGAATTGACTACCGCACGTGTTCGCTGCCCGTTTGATTCTGCTGTGCCAGACATGGCGACGCTACTTTAAAAACCCAATCAGACCCGTATCCTTTCGTGCGTCGACGTTGTCGGCGAATTCGTGCCGAAAACTGTGCTTCACGGCGAATTCAGCGCACGAAGTGTGCGTCGTTCGTGCCAAGCGAGCGCTCTCAACTTCAGTTCGCACTCTCTCAAGGCCATTCGGTTGCTGTCAACTTGACAAATTCTACTCCGCTTTTTTCATCGCACATTCTCTTGCACACTGACTTTCTTCGTGCGTGTTTTTGTGGCGCTTGGTTTTTGTGTTAATTTTTCGCGTGTTGCATATTTGTTTTTGTACGGATTTTCGTGCTTAACTGCACTTTGTTCCTTCCTTTCTGAGTATGTGTGTGTGTGTGTGTGCGCTTCTTACATTTATTGCTTTTGACAGTTTTTATACCCTGAACAGGGATTACTAAGTTTGCGATGACATTTGTTATACCGAGAAATATTTCAATTCAATTTTTCAATTTTCAAAGATTTTTTAATACACACCATCTATAAAAATTCTATAAAGCCTTATTTAAAAAGCCGAATATCTCAAGAAGTATTAATAATAGCGATTTTGACCTTAGACCTTTTTTATAGCAAATAAAATTTCCTAGAAATTTGTCACCAACAGTTTTTTATAGCTCTTGTCATTTACGAGATATATACAAAAAAATGCGAAATTCGTGGAAAAATCGGGTTTAGAGCCCCGCACTGTCTCGCCGGTGTTAGTAACGACTTTGTTGCACGGGGTACTTTTGTAGAGTGAACGATTCTAAGAAATATGCATCTAAAGTCAAAGCGATGCCATAAAATACCCCTGAGCTGTAGGAATTTAAAGTTAAAATATCATGATTGTATTGTTTTTTCAATGGAAAATTTTTACGTACCTTGGTCCAATTCTTAATGTTAATATTAAGGGCTAAAATTTTCGGGGAATTTTTTAGGGTATTTCCAAGGAAATTTCGTGACGGGATTGAAAAAAATCAATAGTTCAAAAACAAAAAAAAAAAACACCCATGTATATTAAATATATAATATGTTATATTGAGTAGTCGGAAAAGACTTTTCGAATTTCTATTCCAAATTCAACTTATTTGTTTTTATATTTATAATGAACTTTAATGAACCAAATATATACAATTTTAGTCGATCACTTTTTTATCATTTTTTCGCTAGAGATATTATTCCATCAGTGTAAAACTTTTCTGATTTCTCGGCAAAAAACTGCGACAAATAATTTTCACAGGCTTCTATTGAAGCCAAATTTACTCCATTAAGGGAGTTCTGCATTGACCGAAACAAATGGTAGTCCGAAGTGCAAGGTCAGCGCTATATGGTGGATGCATCAAAACTTCCCAGCCAAGCTCTAGCAGTTTTTGCCGAGTCATCAAATAAGTGTGTGGTCAAGCGTTGTCCGGATGAAAGACGAAGCCCTTTCTGTTGATCAGTTCTGGCCATTTTTCGGTTGCTTGCTACAATATCATCAGTTGTTGACAGTAAAATGTTGAATCAATCGTTCGAGCAGGCTGGAGCGGCTCATAGTGGATGATTCCTTTTCAAACCTACCAAACACTCAGCATAACCTTTCGAGGTGTCAATCTTGGCTTTGCGATCATTTGTTGAGCTTCACCACGGTTGGACCATGATCTTTTTCGCACATTATTGTCATATTTGATACACTTTTCGTCTCCTGTACCATTCGCCTCGAAAATGATTCGAGATCTTATCGTTTCAGCAAAGAATCGCAGATGTTAATTCGGTTCATTAAATTTTTCACAGACAACGCATGTGGTACCCAAAAATTGAGCTTCGTTTTGTAGCCAGCCTTTCCTCAAATGGTAAAAAATCGTTTGATGATGAGTGTTAATTTCCTTAGAGATCTCATGGCTGCTTATGTGGCGGTTCTGATAAATCCTTTATATAATTTCTGCGAGTTTTTCAACGATAGATCGACCAGAGCTAGGTGCATTTTTCACATCGAAATTTCCAGAAGGGAAGCGAGTGAACCAATGTTATGCTACAGGAAATGATACAGCATCGTCTCCGTAAACTTCACAAATTTTATTGACACAATGCCATTGGGAACATTGGAGATATACGACTGCAATGACATCTATTGACAAAATACGAAAAGACTACCCAATAAATCATAATCTTCACGAGTTGAGTCGATGTAGAGATGTTCATTTGTCTGTATAAGCTAGGCGATTAGGCTTAGTTTTCGGGGTAACGAGCTGATATTTTGCGCATACCTTTTTTTTCAAAAAACTTTCTCATTTGTCGGAAACACCGATGTTCGCTTACTAAAGCTTACAGCCGCCATACAAACTGTACTTCTGGGACCAAGTACTTGTATGGGAAACTTTTTCCTATGACGAAATATTTTCTCGAAATTTAGCATGGATTGAGGACAAAAGCAATACTGAAATCTCCGAAGAAATAGTTGAGATCGGGTCACTTTAGCATATAGCTGCCATACAAACTGACCGATGAAAACCAATTTCCTGTAAGAAAATTTTCGTACTTGTGAAGGGTATTTATGCTTCGGTGCAATCGAAATCAACGCTTTCCTTGCTGTTATTGCTTTTATTGAACGCTTTTCATTTACCACTATCATCTCAACGCTCAGCTGTTTTTCTCAATCCAAATAAGTTTTAGCTGTTGTTTTTAGCTTTTTGCAAACCTTTTTATTATCCTCTTCCTTTAATAACAAAAATGTGTGCGTTCACATGTTGCACTCACACACTTTTCTAATTGTAATTTCGGTTATCATGTTGGCGTTCGCTGCCACCCGCTCGCCGCTAGCAACGCATTCTTTCATTTTCGTTTTTAATTTTGCTTTGACTGCCGTATTGCCAGGTTGCTACGTTCTGAGCTCATATGTGCGTGCTTGTGCTCCCTTTGCCATTTATTAGTGCGAAATTTCATTTTTGCTCGGCTCATGTCAGCTGCTCGGTTTTTATACTCTTGTTGTTTCTGTTTTTGTTGCCTTCACTGGAAATGTCCTGTCAACGGCAATGACACTAGCTTCAAGCTTATTTCTTTCAACTCATTTCCTTTGTCACACAAACGAGACGGACAGCGTGGAAATGCCTTCGAAAGCAATCTCATGAAATGCATATGATCCCTTGTATGCATATCTTAGCTAGTAAGCTAGCTGCTAAAGCCAGTGTGTTTATGAAAAACATATGAAATATAAATGAATGCAAAAGCACAGAGAAATGAAAGCTCATTTTGTGTTAAAGACACATGTATTGAAACGCTTAAAGCGAAGGCTGTTAATAAAAAGAAACAGATTCCTTTTAAAGGAGTTATTGTATGCTAGCCTTGGCTAATTGAGTTTAGCTGAATAATTGGTTTAGTTGAGTCAAAGAAAAGGCAAATATGCTCAATTTTTGATTGTGTTAACTTGTGATGTAATTATCAAAGCTATGTAGACTAACTTATAGATTTTTTTCAAATATTTCTAGTCCGAAACTCAAAGGCTTGTCTTAGAATACAAAATACCAGGTTGTTCAATAAGTTTTGTTGTTGGATAAGAGAGGGCGTTGCTACTAGTCCAATCTTTTTTTGTTTTCTTGATACACTCTGCACTCTTCATATGAAGCTATGTAAGGTTTCATTTCAATCTGTCAATTCATTCTTTGTTTACAATCCATTTAGTGTCGCCGTGTCACAGTAGTTTTTTAAAATAAAAAAAAAATTGAATATCGTGATATGATAAAATTCTATTTTTTGGACGATTTAGCACAAATTCATGAACGAATGTTAAAAGTGTTTAGTGATTGTCCACCTACAATTAGAACAGCAGAAAGATGGATTGCTGAATTTAAACGTGGTCATACAAGCCTTGAAGACGATCCAAAAAATCAAAGCCAAATTACGGGATGTGCTTTTGGAAGAGCGTCGATTAACTGAGAGAGATTTAGTAGAGGTTCTACATATCTTATTATGCAGTGTGAGCCATATTCTAAGCGAAATTTTGGGGTTTTAGAAAGCTGTGTGCACATTGAGTGTCGCATTTGCTAACAATGGAACAAAAACACATTCGAATGCGACTTTCTCAGCAACATTTGGACCATTTTAAAAAAGGATTTTGTGTGTCGACTCATAACTATGGATGAGACTTGAGTCTATCACCCAATTCTGAATCAAAACGGGAGACTAAAGATTGGTATTAACTTGGTTGTTTGACTTCGAAACGAGTTCGTGTCCGGAAATCGGTCAAGAAGGTTATGGCATCAGCTTTTTGGGATACGAGAAGAATTTTGTTTTTGATTACTTGCAAACTGGCAAGAAAATTAATTCTGAATATTAATACAACTTTTTGAACCAGTTGAAGGAAAAAAATCGTGAAAAAGACCCGGTTTGCAGAGGAAAAAAATCCTTTTTCATCAGGATAATAGACCGTGTCACAAGAGCAATTTGACAATGGCTAAAATCAATGAATTAAAAATCGAATTGTCGTAGCAGGAGCAGGAGGATCACCTGATTTGGCTCCCAACGACTTTCATTTGTTTCTAGAACTCAAGAAGTGTATGCGTTTTTCATCAAGCGAAGAGGTCATAACTGCGTAAAAGCGTATTTTGCAGACCTTCCGGATTCTCACTTCACAGATGGGATCCATAGTTTGTAGGATCGTTGGAGCAAGTGTATTAATGTTCAGGGAGATCATACTGAATAATAAAGAGTATTTTAAATCATAAAAATGTGTTTTTCTTATCAAACGACAAAACTTATTGAACAACCTTGTACTTTATTATGTACAATGCTCGTTCTTGGTCGTATCGTAAATAGGTTTCTTTGAACATGCATGATCGTACAAATTCCTTTCCTTTTTTGTCACAATGTACAACGATTTCATTTTTACGA
Source organism: Bactrocera correcta (assembly GCA_027475135.1). Taxonomy (NCBI): domain Eukaryota; kingdom Metazoa; phylum Arthropoda; class Insecta; order Diptera; family Tephritidae; genus Bactrocera; species Bactrocera correcta. The sequence goes on along the minus strand of CM050323.1, from coordinate 35,383,966 downwards.
ACGTATGTGACTACACTCGCAAAGATCTCTACTGCATTTCGTCTGTTGTACTGAGAGATGGGAGCTGGAAGTGTTTGTGATGACATGAAAAAATTAGGATTAAGTTATCGGTATTATTTAAGCACTTGAATAGTAATAAAGGTGAAGAAATTTTAGTTAAACCAAAAATATCCTTGTTTTTCATTATTTGTGTATCAACAAATTTACACAAAATTGACAACTTATATTTAAGCGGCCAGTTTTGGGGGGTTTCTTTTAAAAGATGATTTTTAGCCTGCTTTTCGTGGAAAGCGCAGTAGACCCAAAATTGCAGTGAAAAAAATATCTACGTTGCTTGGCATTTGTTCACCAAACCGTTCAATGTACTGGGCTTATAATTAATTTTGCGATGAAAATTCAATCTGGAGATGAGACTACTTTGTACTCATCACCACTTGCCACAACAGATTCGAGATTTGAATATTTTGAATATTTGAATATTTACTAAGACATTTAATACCAATATAAAGTTCTTTTATATCAGATTTACAGCACCTATTCACGGAGAGAGAAATTGTACACCCCTTAAGTGAAGGTAATTTAATGTTACGTATACGCAGTGTATCATCATCACGTCGTACTATTAAACTATTTTAGTGCAATTAAGTAAATACAGCGCGTTGAACAAGTGAAGGTCATGGCAAAAATAAAAGCAGGATAATGTGAAAATGGAATTAAAATTTAATAGCGGTAGTTGAAAATCCATTAGAGTTTTAGTGCAAGATTTTTAATTTCGTTAGCATTAGCTTTCTTCGTTTATATTATATGCCACAATATATTTCTTAGTGATTTCATCTCCTGACTTAAATTGATGCTTTATATAGGATTATTGGTACACTGGCAGATGAGACTTAAAGGGAAATGTGCTTTAGTTATTGTTCCGATTTATTAAAATCTACGTCTTTATCAGCTAGCATATTTATAAACCTGAACGCACTTTCCTAACTTATGTACTTCGAAAACAACTCAATATTCAAATATAATAAAATATAATAAAAATATTTCTTATAGAGTTTTGAATGTACAAATACTTTGCAGCCAAAATAAAAGTGAATTTTACTTCTTTCAAACCAGTAAGCCAATAAGGGGATTTTATGCAATAATAGATATTACTCAACGAGCTTCTTCAAAGCACGCAAGCGTTCAAATACACACCTTCTTCTTTGAACATTTATCAGATGTATAGAATATTTTCGTGCCATCGATTGCAATCACTTTTTGGCTCCAGCGAAAGCATTACGCAGCAAATAGCCGCATCATCTAGGTCAGCCACCTATACTTACTACAGCTCCTGCTTTTTCTTTATTTTCCCATTTTTTTATTTTTATTTTTTTTTTTTGTTTCGTATTTAGCGTCTAACAAATGATGTGCTTAGCTCAATTTACTCAGCATTCGACGGCTGCCGCCACTTTTTTCCCATATCATCTTTTATTCATGCTGCCACTTTTCGTTATTTTTCGATTTCGTTTTCCATTTTTTACTAGTCTATCTTTTATTCAATGCCGAAGTTGAAATATTTTTATTTTTGTTACTGTTTTTTTTTTTCGTTTTTTCGCATTGAAAGTCTCTGCTATTTTGGGCTTAAATAAATGTGCCGCCATTAAACGGTGCATTGCGTGTAAGCAATAAGCCACGTGGGTAATTTATCAAATGCATGTGAGCTTGCTATCTATTTCAATTCAGATTGAAATTTGAATGAGACGATTTTTTTGATCGAAGGAAGAAGTCTGATTTGGTTATTGTAAATAATTACTTTTTCAATGATATTTATATCGAACAAATAAAACGAGCATTAATAGTAAAAAAAAAAATTATGAAACAGTTAGAGTACATGAGAGTTGAGCTATCAAAGAACGGGATATGGTATTAATTGTCCACCAATGAGTTGTAAACTTTTAAACTTACCATGATTTCAAGTAGCGTTTATTTGTTCAAATTAAATTTATATGATTTATTTATATAATTTTTTGCTGGGGACCGATTATTTTTTCACAAAATCTTATACTATACCATGTTTGAAGATACTCGATGTAAAAGAATAAACAATTCTGCTTTTAACATAACCATTTCTAAGTTTATTTTTTTCACAATAATACTTACGATTCTAACCTGGTTGTGGGGATTTATGAACCACAGTCACGTTATTTTTTATAGACCGTATTACTCTTTGGTAAAAACTTATAATCACGCTCATATAATCGATGAAAACTTTGACCTAGGTTACGGTTAGGTTAGGTTAGGTGTCTGATCTAGAGCGATCGCTCGTGAACTGCTATACGAGTTCGTAGTACTTTGTGAAGGAAAACTCCTGTGTTCTCACAATAAACTCCTCCAGCAGCTTTTTCACCAAACTTTGAACCATTCGAAAGAAGAAATACATTGCCCCTCTCCTCTAATGACTGTTTTCCGCCCACAACTCCCTCGCCGGTAGAGGGAGCCGCCAGAGTTCAGTTTGGTGTCTCCATGATCCAAGTCATCCAGTACGAAGTCAAAGTGTGTGAGAATTTCCGACCCTTCTGACATGTCCTCATTTAGAAACTCAGTTTTTTTTACTCTGGTAGCTACTTTCGCAGCCATACACCTTTCGACAATATTTACGCGCAAAATGGTGTTAGTCGTAGAGCCAGAGGACCACTTTCGGTGAGAGGTCCCATCTTTTACCGATGTCTCCATAAGACAATCAATGTCTGTTTTTGTTCTTTCTTCGATATTCGTCTTCCAAGAAAGCTTCGTTACCAGAATGAGCCCTAGACACTAGATAGTATATCAGTGTATCCGTCGATTACAGACATATGCCTTCCAGGTTTGAACAAATTGATCGCACAGTTGAAGGTCGACAACTGCTGGCGCAATTCTTTTGCAACACTCCGAGAGATACCTGCCCATAGGACGCCTTTCTCGAGAAACGAGTATCATGGACTATTGAAAGTGTATTTTCACTATTCAGGGCCCACTCCTCATTTGCGTGATTAAGACAACCCACGGGGACGGGGTTCTTTGCGGGTATACGAATGATCATAGAGGACTCATGACAGCTGTGTATTTCTTCGCAAAAGCTTTTTTATTAAGTTATCTTTGCTTTTCTTATCTCGGTCTTGTGTATTGCAAGTTCTATAGCCCACAGAAAACTTTCCCTTTTTGCCCTTCGGTGTTTTTATAGGACAGGAGCTCTCCACTGCAATTTTACACGCCGTTTTTTATCTCCTTTTTAACATGTCTCACTAGGTATAACATAAGGGTATGCATTATGTTGAATAAGTACCGAAAGCCAATGGCTCCAATTAATAGATGTGTGGTTTAAATTTTAAGCCTCAATATTTCAGAGGTAAACTTATTAATTATATTAAACCATTAACATTTGCTTAATTTACAAAATTCACTTTAAAGCTGTGTAAGTTCTTTTAAGCGTAAGGTGTATAGGGATACCTGTACATTTGAATGTATATTAGCCTCAATTTTATTAAAATTTTTTCCTTTTTCGAATACAATAAGTAAATGTTACTTCTAAAAATTGAATAAGTTATTAAAAATGACAGAAGAGAAACTAAAAACTAAGGTGCACCAGCTGAAGCTTTTATCATAATGAAACGATATTTCTGAATAAAAACTTAAATACATACATACATATTTATCTGCAAGACTCTCCTTGTTATACATCATTTTATTTAATTGAATGAGTTGTCCTTTTGTGCGAAATACTTTTTCCCTATTTCTTCACTTCCAAGAAAGGTTAACTGCTAAAAATAAATTTACAAGTAAGCAGGCAACTTTATTGTTGTTGTTTGTTTGTTTTGACCAAATTAAATGTCATGATCCTTTTACGCTACGAAACATAAAAGTTAACCACATAAAAGGTCAACCCGCATTGAACTTCAAACTCATTTTGCAGTGTCACGCACCGCACACGAACACACACCGGCCCAAACACACACCAACAGACTTACCGCTGTGATGACACGCTGTCAAACTGAAGCTAAAAAGAAAAGAAACTTTCTTTCTGTAATTTCTTTATTTTCTTTAAAACAACAGTTGAGTATTTTTAGTGCTGCAGGGCAGCAATGAGTGGGGAATGTGCGTGCGGATATGCTTTTAGAGTTGCCACTGAAATTTCTTTCCAAGAAAGCAAAAACAGAAAATTGCAAAAATTTTGGTGTGCAGCGGAATTTATAAAAACAAAAGCGAAGCGTCTACTTAGCCAAGTACATAAGCGAAGACGAGGTTCGGAAAAATTCCTGTCCGCTTGCTGCACGCCGAAGGGGTGAAATGCCGGCAAGCAGCCGTGTTTGCCCTATTTAGTATTGGG
>CM050323.1:35339545-35378624 GCA_027475135.1 Bactrocera correcta | reverse complement strand
TAGTGGTTTAGGATTTTTGTACATTAAATTCATTACAAATTAGAGTTAAAAAAAAAAATATTTAATCGTTTTGCTCGAGAAATTTAAATGTCTTAGTCCATGTCAAATTTGATCAGATGGTATCCTCCTTAAAACTTCATTGAATCTATTATATTTGACAGAAATATAACAAAATAGAGAGCAGTCCTCATTTAATGACCTCGTGTTACTTATTTCAAGGTACAACATATCTGATAATGTTACAAGGGAGAAGCTATGACTTTTTATGGTGTTTGTTCTTCTGTAAATAAAATTTGTGTAAAAAAATGGTTCGTTATTATATTAAGTCGAACTTATTGTAATTTTATTTTTTTGGTTTTGCGCCGAAAATATCTGACTAATTCATGTAGTATCTTTAAGAATAAAAAAAAGTTTCATGCAGTCTGTATATCATATAGGCTTTCTTCAAAGTAGGGTTTGGATCATCTTAGTATATGACAATTCAATGCAAGTGAGTTTTGAGATATCCCATTAAGATTTTTTTATTGTCTAATTAAATTCTACAACGCCTGTAGAATATTATCCTAAATTTTAAAGTTGATCCGATTAATAATTTCGGAGATACTGCCTTGAGAAATTATGCGCTCGAAGCTAGCTAGGCTAAGTGCGGAGTCTTTAAATGCGTTTTTCTCGAAGCTGCGTTTTTAGGTCGATTGTCAAGATTTATCGAGAACTACTCTACCAAGCTTCATGAAGTTTTACACAGGTCTTTGAGATACAATCTATTTTACAACTATTGGCAATTTTAAATGGTCTTTTGATTATTTTTTTTTTCTAAAAATATCTGCCAAATCTGATTTATTTTTTTTCCCCTCGACCAAGTTCTAAGTTAAGGTTTTAACTAAAACGAGTTCTTTTTCACTTTACATAATTCTGTAAGGACGCATCTTTTTTCTGAGGTGTCACCGGAAATGGCGTCGCAATAGCAGAGTTAAATATATTTCTTTCCAAAAAATTAATTCAGAATATCTTTGTTAATATTTTATGTTTTTAACAATAAAAAATTCTAATAAAATATTTAATTTTTAATGCGACAAAAGTGTTCTTGAAAAAATGCTATTTTTACTCTAGGAAAACCATATGACCCTATATTTGATCTCTAGCGATTGACGAATCGAAATCAGCTGTACTTCTGTCTATATACTTAACACATTATCTAAAGGCCTTGTCATCATTTCCAACCTCACGCAACTTAAACTTAGTCTTTTTATACAATATATACTTATCTTCTCTCATAAAAAGAGTATTGAGATATTAAAAAAAATACATTTCTATTATTAATTTTTCGTCAATATTTATTTGTCGTTTTTAATACATTTGCAGTTTCATACATTTCATGCGCTTGCCATAAATATACATATATGTATATGCATATGTTGAGTGCCACATTATTATTGTTTATACATACATATCTGGTATATGACATCTAATCCATATTTCAGGATCTTCTTTATTAAGTATTACTTTTGGAATAAATACTCAATTTCTATAATCACTTTCTTTTTAATATTTAAAGTAATTTATAAGTAAATATATACTCGAATATAATAATAATTAGTATATTTTTTATTCTTTAATTTCACGCCTTTACAAAAGTAAGGTTAAGGTTAGGTTGGGGTATACATCTGTTGCACATTTGGATTAAATACAATACAATACATTACAGTTAATTAAATTTAATTTTTAATTAAGTAATAAGTAATTTTTAGTTTATTATTAGTATTTATTTATTTTTGAGTTTTAGTTATTTGTTTATTTTTTTATTAATTGTATATAAGGTATAATTTTGTTTTCTGTTTCATTAAGTACAATAAGCTTAATTAATTATAATTAAATAAGAGCCTATATAAGTTCTGATATATATATATTTTTTGATATTTACAAAGGAAATATTATTGGGTATAAACTGTGGTTTTGAAATTGATGTTTTGGATTATTTTTAAGTTTTTTTTGAAATGGGAATTTTTGTTATGAATGATTAATTTTATAGTCACACCAGACTTCCTTTTTATAAGCAGAAATTTTTTAAACTCACTCAGTGGAGCATAGCCTGGTTTAGCTTCAACAGTGTAGTCAATAAGTTAAGTATCCGCAGTGTGGTACTTTGATTGAACATTGGTATGCGCCGCTATGTGATTTAATTGTTTGAAAACTCTCACACTAAGCTGTTGAAACAAATTTTTTACAGTTATGAAATAGTCAGATATCGCTTTAAGACTTAATTTCGAATAAATTTGAAATATTTTCTTTATTTATTTATCTGATAAATTTAAGCACTGTACTCTTATTGAACATATTTCTTCAACTTCTAAACCACAGTAAAATGTGAAAATACATAGAAAGTGTTAAAATCTCGAAAAAATTTGGCAAATACTTTAATAATATACTACAATATATTATAATTAAGTTTATATTAGAAATTAAGGAAAAAGTTCGCTTAAATCCAATTGCTTGTAATAATTCTAATTTAATTTTCGTTAAATTGGATATGTGTTTGTGTGTTAGTTTTAATATTTTAATAGCATATTTTATTATTTTTACTTCATTTTTTTATATAATATATAGTTTCTTTTTGATATAATACATGCGCTAAATAATGATCAGCGAGAAAACGATATTTTAAGGAAAAATTATATTTACATAATTTAAATTTCGTAAAAACAGCACTTTGAAAATGACCAATATTTTTTGTAATAATAAACATTTTAATCAAAAGTAAATAATGAAATTTTTTAATAATTAAAAAAAAAAAAAATTTTAAAACATTTTTTTTTAGTTTAATAATGTTTTTAATTAAAAATAAATATTAAATTTTTTTTAACCAAAATTGTGCTGCGATATTTTTTTAATTTACTTCACTTAAAATTTTTATTATTTATTTTTTATTATCAGCATTGGTTTCATCTTTTACATATTAGTTTTTATTTTTTAGTTTTACTCATTTATTTATTTAATTTTTTTTAATTTAACTCATTCATTTATGTTTTTATTTTCCATTTTTATAGTGTTTTGTTATTATTCTTATTTTTTTTATTTTAAAAATTTATGTTTCTCAAGTTTACTCTTAAACTTATGTTCTGTGGTGTGTAGGTGTTGTTATTGTAGTGGTATAATATAGTATATATTTGTTTGCTACATTGTCAACTTATGTATTAAATATATGTGCATATGTGTATGTTTATGTCTAATTTTCTGCTTAAACATAAATTTATTACAAGTTAGTTACAAAATGGCAAAACAGATTTACAATGCAAATACTAAGTTTAATTTAAATATTAATTAAATTAATAAATATCACTTATCAGCAGCAGTTGCACGAGTTGCCATTCAGGAAATGTTTGAAAAAAATTAAACTATCGAAACTTGCTATAAATAAAATTTGTTTGAAATGCTTCAAAATACAATTTTTTTGAATAAACATCATTTTAAATATATAAAAAAAATAAATAAAACTTTAAATAAAGATTACAAGTAAACCAAAAAATATAAAGAAATTAAAAAAATTAAATAAAAAAATTAAATAAATAAATATTAAAAAATAAAACTTAAATAATCAAATTTAAAAAATATATATTTTATATAAAGAAACATTAAAAAAGTTAAAATTTTTTACAAAAAAATATTTTAAAACGTAAAGATATTTAAATAAACTAAATATCAAAAGCAATAAAGTTTCAAATTAATAAATATTAAAAAATAATAACATAGAAAGTTTTTTAAACTGGCAAAAAATCAATAAATCAACTAATAATTGTTTTAAATAAATATAAAATTTACAGTTTTTGTTTGTTAATGAAAAGATTTGTTACTAAAAAATTATGGATATAAAATTTTTAACAGTTATTTTTGTGTTATACAAATTATTATGTAAAGTCTTAAAATAAAAATTAGATTTAAAAAATTTAAATACATAAAAATGAAAATAAAATAAAAAAATCTAAATAAATTTAAAAAAAAAATTATAAAAGTAAAATTTATTAACTTTTTTTATTTTATAAACATAAAATTAATTTAATAAATACAATAAAATCCCTAAATTAAAAAAAAAATTTTAAATATACAATTTTTAAAGATAAAATTTTCATTTAAAAATTTTGTAGAAGCAAGCTTTTCATATATTTAAAGCACCTCAAGAGAGTTTTATTCTCAGAATTTTGTGTCTTAATTTTTGTGCAAAAGTTTTTATATTTTGAACTTCCAGAATTTTGCTCGACAGTGCTGCTTTTACTATGCAACTAGTTCTATTATTTGATTTCCACTTCTTAGCTCGCTTGCTTGCTCTCTTTCCTTTGCTTTTTACTCTTCTCTCTTCGCTCTTACCGCGTTTTCCTACTTTCCTCTTTTCTATTTCCTCTCTAATCACTCGGGCCTCTTCCTTTCACTACAGCATTTAATTGCATTTATTTTAATTAAAATATATTCGTTACATAACTACTAAATAACATATTCGAGTTACAGTTACAGTTGTTTTAACGGAAACGGAAGTTATATGTCAGTTATGGATTTGTGTTTCGTTTGCTGCTTGTTTTTTCTTTTCATGTGTTTTTAATGAGTCTCTACATACTTTTTGTCTACTCTCTCTTTCTCTCTCTCATTCGATATATGAACGCTATTTCGTTTGCTGTTTTATATTTGTTGTTAGTTTTATTTTATTATATTTTTCATATTTTTTTCTATATTTTTAATACACTAGTTGTTAATTTATAAACTAAATTTGAACGGCAGCACACACATATACATACATAATGTAAAAAACTCATTTAGCATCGACCACTAATTAGAAACGCCGCAAATTAATTCAAAACTTTAAATTCCACACGCAGTCGAGTCATTAAAATAAAAAATAACTAACAAATTTATTGAATTTCATAAATAAACATGAAAGAAAATAAACGCATTGAAATTAGTGCAAATGAGCTGGGAAAATAAAAAATAAGCGATATTCAAAAAATGATTTATATTATTTTTATACAAGAAAAAAATTTAATTTAAACGCCATAAATTAAACATCGCTTTTCATTTGCATGACTTTAATAGTTTTCGCTAATTTTTCCAGTCATTTCATTTAAATTGGTTTTTCCACTTTTGTTTCATAAAAAAAATATCCATTTTGCTGTCAAAGTTGTAGCGTCATGGATTAAAGTTTTGTAGTTGCAAGCGTGTGTGGCAGTGATAAAAAATGCTTAGCGAAAAAATGGCGGACCATTATGTAAAGTCATTAGATATTAGCGTTGCGTAATGGTGATTTAAAATTTGCGCTGATAAAAAGTTCCTGTGGTGTTATATATTTTTTTATTAGTTTATGCAACTATTTAAAAAAATATAGGGTGGCTGCGAAGCTAGAACTTAACGAATTTAAAAAATTCTTACAGCTATATTATATCTCGGAAAATACTAAGGAATCTTACCATAAAACCAATAATGTAGCCCTAGATATAAAAAAAATATATTTTAAAACTGTCGAGTGGTCCCAACATTATATACGATTTAGACAATTATAGACCATGATAGAGGGGCCAATATCTTGAAACAAAAAAATCGACCATTGCTACGAAGCAATGTCTTCACATATTAATAATGTTAAAAGTTCGATGTCCACATCTCATCGTTTGTATGGTCCTCTTTCCTCAAGTGCGCGGGTAAATGGAGTGATCTGCTGGTATTTAATATTTAGTTCTTCAGCGGATTGAGTTGGTTAAGCAAATTTAGAATGCCTCAACACAGCACAACTTTGACCAAAAATTGATTTTTACCTAAACTCCAAATAATCTCAAATTTTTTGAAAATTTTTGATCGAGTATTCTTCGAAAATTTCGAGATTAATAGACGCAGTCAGTATGCATTCGTAGTTTGAAGTAGCTGAGAGATCATCAATATGCCGTTCATTAACAAACAAAATGTTCCAGAGAATTGACAGTAGCTGTCGGCGAGTGTGTTTCGATTTCAGATTTTGGGTTGCACTTTGAAGCACTGTATGAATTTATTTCAACATATGATGAAATTCAGATAAAAAGTATTGCATGACGATCTTCAAATTCTCTCGGAACTTAATCTAATATTAGCTGACAAAAGACATATAATAACCTAAAAAAATTTTAGGTTTTACATCATCTGATCCATCATCCAAAGACAAACAATAGTCGGCTCATTGCCAAACTCAAGGCATGCATTTGATATGAAATTTGTTGAAATCGAAGCTGTCGAGTACACAAGTGAAGATTTGTGAAAGACTTATTGAACTCTCCTTCTTCTTGCTTGGCCAAATAAGGAGCCACTCGATGACATGTCGGTTTTATAGTAATTTAAGCTATATTAAGGCCGCACTAAATTTCATAATTTTAGTCAATAATCATTTCAACTAGATTGATAGTCGTATTAGAAAATGTATATTTTCAGTTCTGTTGAACAAATTTTGCCTTAAAAGTAAATGTTTCGAAATGTTATTTTATGGTAGTGTCATCTTTGAAAGTTTTTGTATATGGCTTTTTTCTCTACTTCCTATAGTTTCGAAGCGCTTTGGAGTGAAACCTTAAAATTATGTTATATGATATATGAAATTGTGTTAAAATTTAAAAATTTGTTAATATGTCTACACTTTTGTAAGCAACCAACACTTCGTCTAACCATAGGATGTCTTCCGTACAAGTAGTCTAAGCCTCGGATTCGGGTTAAAAAGTATAATTTTAATTCTGTTAAAGAAACTATTCTTTGAAATATTAAGAAACTTCAGTTACTAAAATATCTATTTTTCAATTATGTTCCCCTCCCCTCCTGTAGTTTTGGAGTTTAGAGTAGTTAAATGTTTGAAACCCTAAAGGTATGCTTAAGTATATGAACTTGTTTGGATTAAAAAGTTTAGCTCTGGTAAAGAAATTTTTCTTCAAAATACTCCAAAGCTTCATGTCTATATTTCAATTATGTTTCCCTCCCTCCTGTAGTTTCGCAGATTAGAGAAGTTATACATTTGAAACCCTAAAGGTATGCTTCAAAATATATGAATTTTAACTTTATAATTTCATAAACTTCATGTAAGTATGGAGTTTCTTCGGCATTGTTTATAATCCTCAATTTGATTTTTGAATTTTTCATCATTAGTTGAAGGTTTTAATCTAGCTAGGGACAGTAATTCGTAAAATATACTCAATATATTCCTGTATTGTTAGAATGAATTGCAGGTCCTCAAATATCAAAATACAGGTTTTCAACAAAGTTTGAAGAACATAACATCCTCAAATGAAGAGAAAACTCACTGCAAATGTTTAGGTTAATATTCTGGTTAATTTTTTAGGTATAAAACCAAAGGTTCCCAGCAACGCTTAATTCTTGAAAATAATCATATAATGCCACAGTTATCACTGTATTTCTTAACAAAATTAACCAAACGATCTGGCAACAGGAAGTTACTTGAAAATTGAATTGTAATAAATCTCGACATCGTGACACTGGCAAATTGCATTCACAAACACACACACACATAAATACATACATATGTATGCCACGCACAACATGCGAGTGCAACATTTGATCTGGCAACGGTGTGGCATTGTCTGCTGTCAGTTAAAGTTATTAATTTCATTTGCGCAGCCCCAGCTGTCACATCAGCAGCTTTCAGACGCGGACACGCACACGCACATATATGTATATGTTTGAAAAATATATATGTACATACACACATGTACGAGAACACTTGAAAAAAGCGTGCAAATGGCATATTCCCAACGAGTAGCCACATTAACCACAAATGCGCTTACAACAACAGCAGCAGCAACTGCACAGAATACAGTTAACGTTAATAAATCGAATGAAAATCGCACCGAGTGCCGACATGCCACCGACGAGTAACACGCATTTTCATGTTACAATGGATTTTTATGCGTTTTTATTGTTGTTGTACCATTTTATTGTTTTTTTTTTTTTTTGGTTTTTTTTCTTGTTGTTGCGTATGTTTTTTTTTTCTTGTTTTTGTAGCACTTATTAATAAATGTAGACACAATAAATTTGTTACAAATGTGCATTTGTATGCGTGAGTGCTCTATTTGTTGCATAAATTTATATGCCACTACATACACATACACATGGACACATAGAGATATATCTATGTAACTGCATGTGTTCAATTGCTGCCGTGGCGTATGCCGCTGACAGTTGGAATTGCGCATACACGAAATGTTGCGACTCAAGCAGGTGCCAACAACAATGGTGCGATGCGGAACGGCAGGAAATAACGGTAGCGAAATTTACTTAATGCATTTTTAATTTTATTCATTTGCAGTTTTTTGCAACTTTTGTTTGGTTTTATAATTTTATTGTTTTTTTGTAATTTTTCGTCTTTGTTTTTGTTGTTGCTTGTTTTTGGAACAAAATACTGTTTGCCTGTTTTAAATGGCAACTAAATGCTGTAATTACATTTAATAAATTGCAAAATAACATGTAAATTTAGCAAGTGGTTATGGATGGGAATGTGTGCATGCATAAAAAATATGTGTGTGTGTGCATGTTGCTGGTGCATTATATATATTTATTGCGTCTATTTGTCCGTTGGCTGGCAAAAAATTTAAATTTTAATAATTTTTGCAGCAAAATAATTGAAGCTGGTGTCTTTAGAAAGGTATATTAGCAGGTATTTGCCTGCACATTGTAACCCCACCGTGAAGTCAAGTAGTTCCTTGTAACCCTTTGACTCTAAGGTCTAACTAGTCATTCGACAATCTTCTGTCCAGACAAATACTTGGTACTTTTTATGTATTGATGGCTCACGAGAGGAAAATTTTTACTCTCATGGCAACCTTTTGTGCTGCTATAAGTCTTATATTTCTTTAAATATAACCGATAGCGGTCAGGTGCTCTTGCGCCTCATAATTTTAATTAGCCATCCGATCATCATAAGAACTCATACAAAAGTTGTTGTAAATAGAGTATTTAGCAAAACCATTGGTCAAAAACTCTACTTATTACACGTTTGTTTTATTTTTAGTCAAGCATTTCTAGTTTTTGGCTAGTCATTTCTTGTTTTAAGCTGCAGATATGTCTCGGAATATAGTAATGTTCGATGTTATTCCCAGCGTCATAATATTGATTACTTACTCCTTCTCTCCCAGTGCAAAATTCGAAAAAAATTGGCATAGATCCAAAAACTTTCTGACCATTTCGGTTCCTACTTGTTAGTTGATGTTTTTCTCGATTGCTTTGAAATTAATTTCAGGGTAGTTAGGCATATGTTATAAAGTGCTGGAAAAGTATGCATAAGATAACGCCTGCAGCTTTTACAAGCGTTTGGATTGGTACTTTATTCTAATCCTTTCCCAAAAACCTTGCTACTAACTTTCATTTAATCTATATTTATTGGTGTCACAAAGACTTTAGATGACTTTTTGGTGATTATTCATTACAAGTTATCTAGAAGCGAATTACGCAGTGTCTCAATATTGAATTTAGATATTCAAAACTATGGAGAAAATATATTTTTCAAGCCATTTTTATTCTTGTTGACAATACCTAATGTTTGAAGAGTGTATTTATTGAATAATACATTTTTTTTCGATTTTCACACTAATTGGGTAACCATCAATGGTCAAAATAGGCCATCAATTTATCCTTAAATAAGTTTTTTCTCGCAGTGATTTTCTCCGCACATTTCTTTTTTTTTTTTTGGATATTCCCTATAGATGTGTGCACTTCTGTAGCTATCCAGTTCATCAAAAGTAATCAAAAGTTTTGGTAAAATTTAATTTTTTCTAATTTATCAATTCCGAATTTTTTAGATCTTAGTATCATTGTATGGACAAAATCTTCTAGGCAAAATTGTTTTTAAAGCTTTATTCAAATGGTTGGTTTTTTAACTCCGTCAGAGATCGCGTGTAACTCGCAAAATATTAAATTTTTTTTTTCAAAAATTTTACTTTATTTGCTTAAAGTGTGATAGAATGTATCCTTCAAATTTGAGAGCAATGATACAGTGTTTTTTTTTTACCAAAAATTCGCATTTTCTATGCTGTTACACTAGGAGTGCCCCTTAAAACCGAAAAATAATACCAAATGGTCGAAACTTGCAAAGCAAAATTCTCTCAATTTCCTGGTTACGTATTATGTGCATTTCTCAAAGTATTTAAGTATTTATGTACATTTTTCTATCGCCTTGGGATTAAAACTCCAAAGTCTATCTGTTGTTTAAATTTTGATCGAACGAAAAGTTATTTTGAAGGCCAATCGTATTAAACACCGGAGTTTAAGCCCCCCAACAAACAAAGAAGCATAGCTTTATCCCTTTAAAATACCATTGCAGTACATTTGCAATCATGACTGTTTAACCAGAACAAATAATTTTTTACTAAAACTCAACATGGAAAAGGTAGAAACATAGAATTTAAGTTCCTAGAGACAAAACCATGGTACTGGCTCCATAACATCGCACCACCCAGTCTTAGTGTGCCGCAAATAAAAAAAATACTGTCCATTTTTAAGTTTTTAAAAAGTCAGAGCGTAACTTTGAAATAAAAAATATTTGAAAAAAAATTTAAAAACGCCAAAAACGTGTATGTAAATTGAATTTATGGAATTTTCATAATATTACTGATTAAGCCGTGAAAAATGAGTTGAATGCATCAACCTTGATGCTGCTAGTCACATTCCAGTGCTTAGTTGTAATTGTAAAAATCGTGCAAAAAACAAAACAAATATGTACAAACAACTTTGTAAAGATCAATAACAGCTAGCTGAAGTCATGTCTGCTATTTTAAGTTCTACACCTACTACACTACACAAATTGAAAATACTTTTTATTTCCACATAAATATGTGTTAATTTATGCTTTTAGCACCGCATTACACACTAACTCAACTCAACTCAACTCAGGTTGAATTGCAAACGTCTGAAATATGTCAAAAATTACAGTCACATCGATTTGTTTCATTCACATATCAAATTCAAACGACTTTGAGTTATGCAACAAGCTGTTAACTTGTGTTGAAAAATGTTAATATGTTTTTTCATTTCCAAATTGGTATCTAATTAACACACTTATGAAAATGGCGCATATCTCAAGCACACCTTTGCATAACTTTGACACTTTGTCGACAATGCTAGATGACAGTATGAGATAAGCTCTTATTGCAACTGGTGTCTCATTACAAAGATGTAAATAAAATATATGACAATTCACCACTTGACAATATATTGTAAGCCGAATTGTTATTGATGCATTTGTTGTAGCACAAAGCGCTACAGTTGCCACAACTGTCAAAGTGATTGTCAAATCCACTCAATTTAAACATAAATTATGTTGATTGTCGATATCGAATTCGCGCACAGTGTATAATTCCAATTAAAATATTTGAATAACAATTTATAGAAGAAGGCCTGGGTGTGTAATATCATATTTGAGAGAGATACATATGTTGTAGCCAACTAGAATGAACTGGGTTGTCAGTATTTCGAATAAATTGTTGAAAATTATTTCTCACAAAATTTAATATTTTATTCTTTTGCTTGATTACAAAAAATTTTCAGAGCTTATTGACATCTGAGAAATGCATGATGAATGAAAATTCAATAAAATGTTTTTTTTTTTCTAACATTCTTTGTTTATTATTATCAAGCTCTAGTTAAATGAAATTTTCATATTTCCAGTTCAAAAAAAAAATAATATTTCTTCCTTAACTCAATTGGAATTACATCCAAAACATTAGAAAACTAGTTCAGCCAAGTAGTTATACCAGTTTCAGTCATGGCTGATCAATGATAATCGCAAATTTGTATCTCATGCTTTATGCAAAAAACATAGAAACATAGAATTTAGCTTTCTAGAGTATACTCGTATATTTTACATATTTGTAAAATATTCTCGAAATATTTGAGTTTTATTCCTTTACAGGACAATTTCAGTTATGACTGTTCAACCGTAACCTCAAATAATAAATACATTCATAGAGGACATGGAAACATAGAATTTAACTTCCGGCAATTTATATTTTTGACATTATAAGGAGCTTTACCCGTTTACAATACCACTCCAGTTCAGTTCCCTATATGACTGTTCAACCATAACCTCTAATTTTTAACCTAAACATAACATGGAAAACATAGAAACATACAATTTAGGTTCCTACAATTTTGTATTTTAGATTATTTGAGTTTAAGTTTATTAAATAATAAAATCGTTTAAAAAATTTGTGTTCTGTGACAAAATGTGTCGTTGTGGCAACCCTATCCAATCCCCGCACCCTACACAACAAATGATGCATTATAACACCAAAAATCTCGGCAACAAATCACTTTTATTATATTACAACAATACCTCTTAACAGATGTATTTACAAAAACAATAATAACAACAACCAAAGTCAAATTGTAACAAACAACAACAACCTAAGCCCAAATATGTTAAAGAGCTGTTAAATTAAGATGACAATAAACGCTTTCGGTGGTCGCACATGCAACACATGACATCGCGCAACAACAACACAACATGAAAATGGTACAGTAGAAATTCCAAAAATCTAAGTGACTTTTGTTGTAGCTACAAAGCCAAGCTAAACCAGTCAAGCCAAGCCAAGCAAAGCAAGTTACACAGAGTAGCCTCTGCTGCATGCCAAAAGCGGGTGCTCCAATTTTCCGCTATCTGAAATCGGTAAATGCTGGTTGAACGTTGCCGCTGCACTCGATTTCTCGAATTTCGGCGTAAATTTCGTGGCATTTCAAGTCGGCGCCGCACAGCTCATATCGCGACGCAAGCATACGTGCCACTGCTCCACTTCCTTTACATATTTATATATGTAAATGTATATATTATATAAATATAAGTAATCTGGCATGTCGGCGTATAACTGTCAGTCGTGTGACCATGACCGTGATGCTGTAAATCATGTTGGTCGGTCGCCTGTTTGGACGCCCACTTTGGTTATACACAACTTGGCTACGCTTGCTGACAGTTAACATTTAAGTTGTTGTTGTCGTCGTTGGGCTTTTGTTGCTGTTATGCTTGTTATTTGGCTTTTAGCTGTCGTTATTTGTTACAAATGTATTTCTTTGATTTCGCTGTTAAATATATCTTCTATATTGTTTGGGTTATTTGCCTTGATTCTATGCTCTTTCTATTTCCCTGTTTCATGTTCGAATGTCAGCTGTTGATTTATAAATTCGAAAATGGCTTTTCGAGTAATTTTAATTTTAAAGTAAAATAGATATTCTGAAGGAATTGCACACAATATTTGACATTTTAAATTACATGTTAAGATTTTGAAGTTCTGAGAATTTCAAAAAAAAAAAAAAAAACAGAATATTAAAAGTCGCATAGTCATTCAAAATGCCAAAGATAGTCAATGGTAGTGTCATTTTGATTATTTGTGTCACACTGTGCTGCATAAAATCTTTGAAAATTTTTCAGAAAATATTACTCAAAGGTTATTTCATTTAAAATTTTTCAAATTGAGAAAAAAAATTCCTGAAAATGTTATAAAAAATCTAAAAAAAATTCAAATTTCTTTCTTATGAGTGATTTTTTGCAAATTATTGTTTGTAGATTTTTTGGTTTAAAATGTTAGGACTTAAATTTTCTAAAATTCTTATCAAAAAATTATTAAAAGTCGTTTTTTGAAGTATATGACTATCTAAAAGTTTTTATTGCAATTTTTTTATATTTTTCTTACTCCTCAACCTTTATTTTCTTTTAAAATTTTCAAATTAAAAAAAAACCAAATATTGAAAAAATTTTAAAAAAATCTTCAAATTTTTTAACAGTTAAAATTTGAAATTTTATTACTAAATAGTTGAAACAAAAAAATCTCGATTTTTTGAAATTGTTAAAAATTTAACTTTTGAAAACTTTTATTGAAAAATTAAAAAAAAAAGTTCAAAAAATCTTTTTGAAAAGTTTTCCACAGTTAGAATTTCGAAAAATTTCATTTAAATTTTAAAAATTATTGAAAAAATTAAAACAAAAGCGGGAAAAAAATTTTTGAAATTTTTTCTTAAAAGTTAAATTTCGAAAACTCGTATTAAATATTTAAAAAAGAAAACTTTACAATTTTGGCTTTTTTTAAATTGTTAAGAGCTAAACGGCAACTTTCGAAAGCTTTTATTGAAAAACTAAAAAAATTCTAAAATTTCGAAAATTTTTATTGAAAAATTAAAACAAACTTAAAAAATCTTTTCTGAAATATTTTCTAAGGAGTTAAAAATTTTATTTAAAATTTTAAAAATTGTTGAAAAAATTAAAACAAAAGCGATAAAAAATTTTGAAAATTTTTCTTAAGAGCTAAATTTCGAAAATTTATGTTAAATATTTAAAATAGAAAAATCTACAATTTTGGTTTTTTTTGACATTGTTAAGAGCTAAACGACAACTTTCGACAGCTTTTATTGAAAATTAAAAAAAATTAAAAAATCTTTTTTGAAATATTTTTTAAGGGCTAAAATTTCGAAAAATTAAAAGAAGTATTTTTATTGAAAAAATTTTCAATTATTTTACTTTTTTTAAGAAATAATGCTCAACTCTCCTTCTCCAGAAGAAATGCTCTACTCTACTTTATTGTATTTAACCGAAGTTTATTAAAAGCACTTTTATTGAAACTAGATCAAAGAAGTGACATTGCAGATTTGTTTTCGGGCTACGTTGAGGACTAGGAGGATATTAGTCACACTAGTTACGTCTCTTATAGCTAAATATCGAAGATATGGTGTCCGGGACATTATCAGCGATCTTAGCAATTTTCGTGAGGATTTTCAGACGTTTTTTTTATTAGAATGAACTCCAAGCCAACTAGAATGAACTGGGTTGTCAGTATTTCGAATAAATTGTTGAAAATTATTTCTCACAAAATTTAATATTTTATTCTTTTGCTTGATTACAAAAAATTTTCAGAGCTTATTGACATCTGAGAAATGCATGATGAATGAAAATTCAATAAAATGTTTTTTTTTTCTAACATTCTTTGTTTATTATTATCAAGCTCTAGTTAAATGAAATTTTCATATTTCCAGTTCAAAAAAAAAATAATATTTCTTCCTTAACTCAATTGGAATTACATCCAAAACATTAGAAAACTAGTTCAGCCAAGTAGTTATACCAGTTTCAGTCATGGCTGATCAATGATAATCGCAAATTTGTATCTCATGCTTTATGCAAAAAACATAGAAACATAGAATTTAGCTTTCTAGAGTATACTCGTATATTTTACATATTTGTAAAATATTCTCGAAATATTTGAGTTTTATTCCTTTACAGGACAATTTCAGTTATGACTGTTCAACCGTAACCTCAAATAATAAATACATTCATAGAGGACATGGAAACATAGAATTTAACTTCCGGCAATTTATATTTTTGACATTATAAGGAGCTTTACCCGTTTACAATACCACTCCAGTTCAGTTCCCTATATGACTGTTCAACCATAACCTCTAATTTTTAACCTAAACATAACATGGAAAACATAGAAACATACAATTTAGGTTCCTACAATTTTGTATTTTAGATTATTTGAGTTTAAGTTTATTAAATAATAAAATCGTTTAAAAAATTTGTGTTCTGTGACAAAATGTGTCGTTGTGGCAACCCTATCCAATCCCCGCACCCTACACAACAAATGATGCATTATAACACCAAAAATCTCGGCAACAAATCACTTTTATTATATTACAACAATACCTCTTAACAGATGTATTTACAAAAACAATAATAACAACAACCAAAGTCAAATTGTAACAAACAACAACAACCTAAGCCCAAATATGTTAAAGAGCTGTTAAATTAAGATGACAATAAACGCTTTCGGTGGTCGCACATGCAACACATGACATCGCGCAACAACAACACAACATGAAAATGGTACAGTAGAAATTCCAAAAATCTAAGTGACTTTTGTTGTAGCTACAAAGCCAAGCTAAACCAGTCAAGCCAAGCCAAGCAAAGCAAGTTACACAGAGTAGCCTCTGCTGCATGCCAAAAGCGGGTGCTCCAATTTTCCGCTATCTGAAATCGGTAAATGCTGGTTGAACGTTGCCGCTGCACTCGATTTCTCGAATTTCGGCGTAAATTTCGTGGCATTTCAAGTCGGCGCCGCACAGCTCATATCGCGACGCAAGCATACGTGCCACTGCTCCACTTCCTTTACATATTTATATATGTAAATGTATATATTATATAAATATAAGTAATCTGGCATGTCGGCGTATAACTGTCAGTCGTGTGACCATGACCGTGATGCTGTAAATCATGTTGGTCGGTCGCCTGTTTGGACGCCCACTTTGGTTATACACAACTTGGCTACGCTTGCTGACAGTTAACATTTAAGTTGTTGTTGTCGTCGTTGGGCTTTTGTTGCTGTTATGCTTGTTATTTGGCTTTTAGCTGTCGTTATTTGTTACAAATGTATTTCTTTGATTTCGCTGTTAAATATATCTTCTATATTGTTTGGGTTATTTGCCTTGATTCTATGCTCTTTCTATTTCCCTGTTTCATGTTCGAATGTCAGCTGTTGATTTATAAATTCGAAAATGGCTTTTCGAGTAATTTTAATTTTAAAGTAAAATAGATATTCTGAAGGAATTGCACACAATATTTGACATTTTAAATTACATGTTAAGATTTTGAAGTTCTGAGAATTTCAAAAAAAAAAAAAAAAACAGAATATTAAAAGTCGCATAGTCATTCAAAATGCCAAAGATAGTCAATGGTAGTGTCATTTTGATTATTTGTGTCACACTGTGCTGCATAAAATCTTTGAAAATTTTTCAGAAAATATTACTCAAATGTTATTTCATTTAAAATTTTTCAAATTGAGAAAAAAAATTCCTGAAAATGTTATAAAAAATCTAAAAAAAATTCAAATTTCTTTCTTATGAGTGATTTTTTGCAAATTATTGTTTGTAGATTTTTTGGTTTAAAATGTTAGGACTTAAATTTTCTAAAATTCTTATCAAAAAATTATTAAAAGTCGTTTTTTGAAGTATATGACTATCTAAAAGTTTTTATTGCAATTTTTTTATATTTTTCTTACTCCTCAACCTTTATTTTCTTTTAAAATTTTCAAATTAAAAAAAAACCAAATATTGAAAAAATTTTAAAAAAATCTTCAAATTTTTTAACAGTTAAAATTTGAAATTTTATTACTAAATAGTTGAAACAAAAAAATCTCGATTTTTTGAAATTGTTAAAAATTTAACTTTTGAAAACTTTTATTGAAAAATTAAAAAAAAAAGTTCAAAAAATCTTTTTGAAAAGTTTTCCACAGTTAGAATTTCGAAAAATTTCATTTAAATTTTAAAAATTATTGAAAAAATTAAAACAAAAGCGGGAAAAAAATTTTTGAAATTTTTTCTTAAAAGTTAAATTTCGAAAACTCGTATTAAATATTTAAAAAAGAAAACTTTACAATTTTGGCTTTTTTTAAATTGTTAAGAGCTAAACGGCAACTTTCGAAAGCTTTTATTGAAAAACTAAAAAAATTCTAAAATTTCGAAAATTTTTATTGAAAAATTAAAACAAACTTAAAAAATCTTTTCTGAAATATTTTCTAAGGAGTTAAAAATTTTATTTAAAATTTTAAAAATTGTTGAAAAAATTAAAACAAAAGCGATAACAAATTTTGAAAATTTTTCTTAAGAGCTAAATTTCGAAAATTTATGTTAAATATTTAAAATAGAAAAATCTACAATTTTGGTTTTTTTTGACATTGTTAAGAGCTAAACGACAACTTTCGACAGCTTTTATTGAAAATTAAAAAAAATTAAAAAATCTTTTTTGAAATATTTTTTAAGGGCTAAAATTTCGAAAAATTAAAAGAAGTATTTTTATTGAAAAAATTTTCAATTATTTTACTTTTTTTAAGAAATAATGCTCAACTCTCCTTCTCCAGAAGAAATGCTCTACTCTACTTTATTGTATTTAACCGAAGTTTATTAAAAGCACTTTTATTGAAACTAGATCAAAGAAGTGACATTGCAGATTTGTTTTCGGGCTACGTTGAGGACTAGGAGGATATTAGTCACACTAGTTACGTCTCTTATAGCTAAATATCGAAGATATGGTGTCCGGGACATTATCAGCGATCTTAGCAATTTTCGTGAGGATTTTCAGACGTTTTTTTTTATTAGAATGAACTCCAAAAATTTTTCAAAAAAATAAGATAGCAAAAATACTATTTTATGCTCATATTTCCTTTCAAAATCTCTTAAAATATTGTAAAATAACAAATTATTGCAAAAAACACTTTTTCGAACCACAAATTACAACCACGCTAACGTTTGACTCGCCTGACGTTAAGAGCATGTACCCTTAATGAAAATTAATAACTGTAATTAAATCTTGAGACACATTTTAACGGTTTCCACTATCTTGCTCTGCTATTGAAACGAATGACTTTAATTATCAACACACGATATTAAAAAAATAATTCGAAATGCTGGCTGATTTGATTAGCCACACTTTTACACCTTGTTATCCACGCAATTAAATATTTAAATCGCTTAAACAGCAGCTACTTTGTCAAGCTGACACGGCGCTCATGCAAAATCAACGCTCAAATGAATATTTATACATTACAAAAACAAAAATAGCAAAAAAGAGAGTAAAACTATCCAATAACTACGCGACTGGCAAGCGTGAAGCACGATTATCATGAAGCCACACACCCACCTGTGTCTGTATGCAAATACAAGTAGTGATTGCATAATATGCTTTTAAATTAACTGCCGCAATCACAAAGATTATTTGCTTAATTAAGCGAACTCATTAAACGCGCGCGAATGGCCAGTGAGCTCTGTGACAAATAAACAAATCAATCACAATTAAGTGATTGAGAAAAAATATACGAGATTGCAAAAAAGAAGTATGGGAAAAAAATATTATAATTTATCAACACTTGCAATATAAAATTAAAATAAAAATGCAATGAAATAGTTTTGCGAAAATTAAATGAAATGTTAGTGAACAGAACTGCATTCAGAAACGCTGATTTATGCAAAAATGTGCTGCCAGATTTAAAAATGATTTAAATTTAATAAAATCCAGGAAAAATGTTCTCTTCGACTGCACCGAAGCACAATACCCTCCACATACATAAAAAATTCCATACAAAAGCTTCATGTCATTTGTATGGCAGCTATATCATATAGTAGTCCGATCAAAATAATTATTTCGCAGATTGTGCCATTATTTTGTAAAATCATCCACGCAAAATTTAGAGAAAATATAGTGAAAAATAAAAAAGTTTTTCATACAAGAACTTGGTTTTAATCGTTCAGTTTGTATGACAGCTATATGCTATAGTCGTCCAATTTCGGCGGTTTCAATTTATGAGCAGCTTCTCAGATAGAAAAGGACGTGTGTAAAATTTCAGAGCGATAGCTGGAAAACTGTGGACAGACGGCAAACTTAACGTACTGTGTTCAGGGTATATAAAAAATAGTCATGTACATATATGTGTATATATATATATGTGTGTGCGCGCCAAATCAGCTTAATCAGGTTTATAAATCATTAAAGTCATATTTATTAAATCGATTTTTTTCGCTACACCGCAATTAAATGAATTCACTCCACCACTTCCACCACTTGCCTCACATTTTGCTAATACTTTTTATACTCCATGCATATGTATATGTATGTGTCTGTGTGTTTGAGTGTTTTTCCTGTTTGCTGCATAAATATGACTTTGTTTGTGTTTATATGTATTATGTTCATTATAATTTTGTTATGGTTGTTGTTTTTGTTTTTTTTTACGTTATATGTTTGTATATATGTATCTTACGTTCTTTGTTACTTTTTTGTTTGTTGTTGTTTATTAGTTGTTGTTAATTTGTTTATAGCATAATACCGAAGAATGTCAAAAATTTGAGTAAACTGTACAATTTATACAAGAAACGATATCGATCCAAATGTACGAAATTGAAATCCGTTCTGACATATTCCGTTTCCGGTTCGATTCAACTACATTTACGCGCTCGCCGCTGGAAACGTTTCATGCGCAGCGACCATTCGTCCTTCCACTCGAGCACCACCGAACTGGGTCCGATGGCCAAGTAGCCAGGTGCGGCCTCCGAATCACGTCCAAGTATTAGATATGATCTGAAAATAAAGTGGTAAGAGAGAGGAAGAGATAAAGAATTGGCTAATTTATGAAGTTATACTAAGAGATTTCTGAAACATAAACTAATTTTTTAATAACATAATCTATACCTCAACTTAATTAATTTAAAGTGTCAAATCGTTGTTTCTTAAACAATCAGGCCTTCTATAGAGAATATGATGTTTTATTACATAACTTCAACCGCGTTTATTAAAATACGAAATTTATCAAATAATATAAAAAAGTTTCGTAGAGCGTTTGAAGTTCAGGTTATGTTTGGTAATCAGTATTAAAGCGTTTGTAGAGGTTTGACTACCGACTTGCTTCAACCTAAGGCTAGTGAAAGCTGGACATTAGAGGAATAAGTGTCTAGATGTTTTCAACCCACCTTCCCCCAAACATCTTTAAGAATAAAAAAGATAAACCGGAGTTCGGACTGAAAACAAAAAACATTAACAAATTTTGATCTGGTAGAATTACAATACCTTATATGAAAGCGCTTTATGAAGAAGGGTATAAATAGAGGAAGATAACATATCTGTTTGAGACATTTATAAAATAAGTTATTATAGAGAAAAGCTGATATAGTTCCTATCGAGTTAATATACGAGCAGGCCTTTTATAGAGAATGTGACGATTGCATTTTATTATATTCTTCGACATCTAGGGTTCGTTAAGACAACTTGTTTCACAGCGGGGAAATAATCAGTGAAATTTGGAAAGTTTTACAGTTAACTACCTAAAGAGAGTATACGGCTAATTAATCTAGTCTTTATTACGGACAAAATCGCCAATCTTTAAGGAACACTGACAAATTATGCTGAAAGACTCTTTTCTTCCTTATTGGGATTTCGCCGATGAGATTACAGAATAAAACATTATCTGAAGATTCGATTTCCTTTTAATTTCGATTTTTGCGATAAAGCTTTGAAGGAGTGTGCTTAATGGTACTGTCAACAAATGATCAACGGAGAGTCCCGTTCCAACGAATGAACATTCAGAGACACCCTGCCTCTTGAAATAAAAGTCACATTTAACTATTGCAGCTTTTTGTAGACAGTTTCATCTATATTAGAACAGGATTAATTACAGAAGAACCCCTTGAAACTACGTATTAATCCTTCAATAAAAATTTATATATCTACAATGGGCTAAAACAATATATGTAAACAATAATATCTACAGCGCCATATATTCCTATATTAGGAAGAAGTAGGGGCGATATTACGAGTTCAAATCTGTGGAAAAGTTCCTAAATACTTCGAAAAAAATATTCTGCAAAACCGTAATAGACCTCAAGGGTTATTACAACAGTGTAGGGAAATCTCTTCATAAAATTGTGATAAAGCAGTACTTCAAATCTATCTAACGTGGGAAAGAGCATCGTACAAAATGTTTAGTCACATCTCGTGGGTACCTATTGGACAGTGTGAAGTCAGAACACCTATAATAGCGGCGAGATTGACTTTCCTAAGTGCAAGTAATTCGGGAATAACTCACGGTATACTTCAGGCCAGTATGATCTCGCAAGAGATCGCACAAGTTCTGATTGTTGACCAAGGCTTGCCGAACTTACTGGAGATCCACAGATTAGATTAGACGAAAAGAAGGACAGAAACAATAAACCAAAAAATAATTCAGAATAAGAATATAAAGAATGGAGCGAAAGAGTATTAAGACCTCTTGCATATTACTCTATATGTTTTGAGTACAGATAGTAGCAAAAAATGACCCGAAAATTATAATTAAATTCCCCGGGTGAACAATATTTCAAAAATATTTACTTTGTTAAATTGGTAGGACTGTCTTTAAGTTGGTATGCCAATTATTAGCGCGGTCTGTCAACCAGTCGAGTCGATACTAAATCGAGTAACTACTAATCTACCTAAAATGATGTAAATTCCAAAATCTTTAAACATTAGAGTTATGATGAGTTCAGAAAATAATCGAAGAACCAGTTTGAGCTAAACCCGTGCAAAAACATATTACACTAATTTAAAAAACTCTTTCAAATCTTCAATATTTGAGTGAATGTGTATGGTAATGTCCAGGAACATGTTTCCGCTATAGAAAATCTCATATATTATATAAAAATATAAATATAAATAACAATCATATAATAATATGATAATTTTATTATAATAATGACTACTAACAATTAGGTTTTCTTAATAATATAATAAAATTTGCTGAAACATCACTTTATGCATAAAGTTATATATTTCTTACTTATTAGCCCAAAACTAGAAAATAATGCCACAGTATCTACAACTAAAGCTATCTGTGCTGCTATACATACATAGATATATACAATAATATTTGTGATAAAATTTCCAACACTCACTTGTTCAACTTAATTTTGGGGCACTGGCATTCGAGGCTCTTGCGCGGCACCAGCCACATCATATGCCCCCTGCCCAGCAGCGAACTCGTTGTGCCCTGCAAAGGGTTGCGCTTGAAAATCGTCTGTATATTTATTTCGTATTTGAAAATTTCATTTTGTCGTTCAATCGAAAATTTCTCCGTATTGATGTCCTGCGAAGCGCGGTCATGCCCAATGACTTTTGCTAAAATGGCTGCAATTGCGGGAAATTACAAATAAAAGTAAAAGAGAAAAGTGGAAAAATGAAACGTTGGAGTCAGCATAAATACAATTAAAATTGTAAAGGCCCGAGGGCATGAATGCATGCATGCATGAAATTCATTAGAAAATTACAAAACGATAGGCAAAAACAACAACAACAACTACAATAGCAAATGCGCCAAGGTAACTCATACGTACCGTAATCCTCCATGCAGAATTTATTCAAATTGAGTTTTTTCGGGCTGGCCTTGCATTTGCCGCAATCTGTTGAATATTAAATAAAAGTTAATTAAATTTCAAACTCCAATGCACTGAGCCGGACAGTTCGATGAACACATGACACCAACAAAACGCCCGCACAATGATTCATGTATGACTATGTAAATATGATTTTGTATGGATGTGTGTGTGTTTATAATGAAATTAGTTTGTCGCGTTGGGAATTCGGCAAATTTCATTGAAGTGAAATGCACTCTAAGCACTAAATTTGCAATGAAAATTTGATTACAAGTGTAAATTACATTTCATTTCGTGCGTGTGTGTTTGTTGGCATTCAACCTAACCTCAACATAGCACTGCGAGTGAGTAGTGAAAAAAGGGTTGCCTTAGCAGTTAGTTGATTATTACAATGCAAATTTGGCAAACTCAAACCGCAGCAATGCCACAGCGCAACTTATTCGACATTATTTTGACACTAGCTCTCACACTTTGCGGCGCCACTCCACGAAATTACTGCGGTCACCCCTTTTTTCACTGCGCACCCAAAACTATTTTAATATCACCTCATGGTAAATTAGTTTATCTGTGCTTTGTACTTACATTTTTTCATTTCATCATCGGGTCCAGCGGGTTCCCGGTACTCGCTAACCGCACTCTCCGCTTGAATCATATTCGCTTTGGACGGTAATTCTATTGCGGTTGGAAATAATTTATATTAGTTCGCATATATTGACTTAAATATTTACCAATTTTACTTTCTTTTATCTACTTACTTATACAGGGTGCCACATGCGAACGTGTTTGCTGATAACCGCGCGCACAGCGATTGCACGTCAGTCCGGTCACGCCCTCTTTGCAGGGGCACTGACCGCTCAAATGATTGCAAGTTTTACCGGTAGAGCCAACAGGATGACAGTCGCAGCCTGAAATTAAGGAAAAAGCAGTGAATAAATGAATGTTAAGTTCGGTAAGTCCATATTGATTGAACTAAAATATTTATACATAAACGTGACCTGGTCTACGAAAAGGGGGCTTAGGTGTCAAAAAATCATTTCTTTTTTTTTTTTTTCGTAGACCAGGTCACCTATATTTATTATTTACAATTATAAGAGATTTTTCTGAAAGTTATAAGTCAGTGAACGCAGTTGTCGTTAAAGTACTTTAATAATTATATGATTAACGCTCTCAGGGTCGGGTGTTCAAATTTAGTTCTAGGAAACTTTGAAATAGTGAAAAGAGATATTGCTATTCGGGTATATATACAAGTCTTTCTGACATTAGCAATTTTGCAATTAATTACCAAACTTGTTTCCCGAGAGCTTAAAGATACTGATTAAAACTTGTCTTTTTTTTTTTTTGTTTTTTGTATGTACCAAAACAGGAAATTGTGTATCTATAGACATTAAGGAGACTTTTAGTCCAGAAATATTTTTTTGTTTTGGTTTCAAAGTTTAACTAATCCAGAATATGCCTGTAAGAGGACTTTTCAAAATTCAGACTCTGTTCAAGCTGGTTTGGGCGGTACTGAAACATTCAACGATTCTTTTCAAAACTGTCTTTCCCAATACGAGACCCACGATTTCTCAAATTCCACTGGACCGATTTAACTTTATTCAACCAAACTTATTAAACTAATATTCTAGAGAATCTTTATGCACTTTTCTAACAACTTAAGAGCCCTCAGATTCTACTCGATCAATTTAACTGAAAATTTTATGGAGTCTTCCTATTTGACTTGTCTAACAGGTCAATTGAACCGTCCTCGTTCTAGAATATTAAAAACCATATTTGAACAAAATTCCTTTTCTTTCTATTTAACATAATTTCCTTCAAGGGTGATATACTGATTTTAGTCACCTTCCTACGTTCCAATACAATTTTTTATCACGATTTGTCCTTTGCATCAAAATAGACCTATGTTGCGACTATCATCTCTTCATTCAAGGAAAATTTTTTCTCAGCGATCATTATTTTGAGTTGCGAGAACAGGAAATAGTCGCTGGGGGCCAGATCTGAAGATTACGGTGCATGCAGAAGCAATTCGAAGCTCAATTCATGGATTTTCGCCATCATTTGCACTGATTTTTGATGAAAAAACACCTTCTATTTCTGCAAATGCGGCCGTTTTTTGGGCGAATGGTCCAGTAATGCTTTGTAGTAGTAGCTGTTGATGGTTCTTCCTTTTTAGAGTACAATAAAATTGGTTCCAAACAAATTCCAAAAGCCAAATACCATAACCTTATCAGTTGCATTTTTCCACGCTTCGGAGCGGGTTTATCGCATATAGTCCATTCAATTTAAAGTGAAATTATGGGGCCACGTTTCATCCATTGTAACTAATAGACGAAAAACTCGCGTTTATTACGCTTAAGCATCTGCAAATACTGCTCCGAATCATTAATTCGTTATTGCTTTCGGTCAGAATTCACCCTGTGCCGTTCTCGCGAATGAGTGTCGATTGGGCTTCGGAGTGAAATTATGGAATCATGTTTCCTCCGTTGTCACATATCGATGCAAAAACTCGGATTTACTGCGCTAAACCATCTCCGGATACTGCTCCTAATCATAAACTCGTCGTTGTTTTTGGTCAAAAGTGAGCTCACGCGACACCCTCTTTGCACGGAGCTTTCTCAAACCTAAATATTTGTGAATAATATGAAGCAAACATTCAGTTGATATTTTCAGAGTATTTACTATCTCGAACAATTTCACTTTATGGGCGTCCACTGTGTTCATCGTCTTCGATGCTCTTTTCACCACGTCTCAACTTAACTTATCAATCTTTGATATTTGATATTCCAGAGGAGGTGTCCGCAAACTCTTTATCAAGCCCAGATTTTGCTTTAATAAAAACTCATCAAATCTCTTCAGCAAAACTCAAAAATAGTGAGCAGAGTCCGATAATGTCTTCCCTAAATTCCTTAAAATATTTTTATGAACTTAACATTTGTTATTTTATTACCAACTCTCACTACTAAGGATCTCTAAATAGTCTCTCTTCGCACTATTCGTCTGTTTTCTCGTTATTAGCTTTCTTGGCATAATTAACTCTACTCCAGATTAAAGCCCTTAAATTATAGTAAATTATATGAAAATCGAAGCTTTTTGAAAAAGTATTGATTTTTTCATGCCATAGTAATAGTTACAATTGAAAAACAACTTTCAAAAGTTCAAAAACCATTTAAAACTCTAAAATCCAAACAGTTACTTCTTCGCATATCTGCTTCTTTTTGAACTCCCACGTTACTCTGTCGCAAGTCACTTAAGGAAACGTCATCAAATCATCATCAATGCATTGAACTCAAATGAAATCTGTTTTTTCTTTTTCGTAAACACGAAAAGTGCAAGTAATTTAAAATCAATTAAATTACGATTTTGATGCTTTTATGCGTTTTTATTGCCCATTCCCGCCGCCACAGCAAAGTTGAATAGCAGCGGCGAGCGCGTAGGGCTTATTGTGGGCATACAATAATGACCAACAAACAAAAGCGAAAACCGAAACAGACAAAATCAATGCATAAGCAATCGAAAAAGTAAAGTCGCCTCCACTAAATGGAGAACGAGAACTCAATTTCGGCGCAAACTCATAATATTCATGTAGGAAGGGCCGCAGATAGCGAATGAATGGCAGCGATGCTACGCTTAAGCGCCTAAAACCGAAAGCGGCAAATGAAACTATTGAAAGAGACTTCGGGAATAGATTACATACAAATAAAATAAAATTGCTAGCAATAACAATAAAAGGCGAGGTAATTGAGATAGCGACTCGTAAATATGCTTTGCGGTGCTTTTAGATACAAGTTTTTCTTTGGCGCGTATACTCCATGTGTGGCGCACTATGGATAACAGTGTTGAGGAAATGTTTTGAAGCTAAAGAAAAAACTTTGGTTTATGAAATCTGAAATCTGATTTTTTCTGGTTATCACTTTTTTTTAAGATTAGTTACTTTCTTTCGGGTATGTAAAAATCATTAGACATATACACAGACTTCGCTGAGAATACTGGTTTTAAATTGCGACTATAGCGACATCTATACTGAAGTGTTTGCTTAAACCATGTTCCTTTACATGAATAAAATGCTTTCTAAGTAAGTACGTTACGTGAAAAAGTTAACTTTGGCATCGAAACTAAAATACTTTTACAGGTGCACTCCTCATAGCATAAGTGTACAAAAAGGTATTTATGTTAATTTTGATCAGTCCGATGTAAAAAACTTGTTGCGCGATGATTTTTCATACAAGAACTTGATTTCGATTGATCAGCTTGAATTGGAGATATAGCTTATTGTAATGCCTTGTCAGCGGAACCAAATGAGCAGCTTCTTAATGAGAATAGGACGGTTGTAAAATTTCAGATCAATATCTCAAAAACTGAAGAATAGTTTGATAGACCGACATGGTTTCGTCGACTCAAGTCATCGCGCTGATATTTCATTAAACCCATTTAACGGATAGAGTTTCGTTCGAGATATAGCATCTCAGACGTAATTTTGAATTCCATTCGGTATATAAAATCATAGACGAAGATAGGTTGGTCCATCTTTTTTATGAATTATAAATACTTGTATAGTATATGTATGTTTAAATACAAGACGGAAAGTCTAGAGATATTTATTCGATAGAATTCAAGGAGAGTTTTTGTTATAATAGTAGTCGAGTTAACAATCCTTAACCGGACACAAATATGGGAACATCTGAGTAGAAAATGGGGAGCTGAAGCTATCGGCCAACACTTGTAACGAGGTTTTGAACAGGAAGCTGAAGGTTTCAGTTTTTAAGCCCTTTTAACCCTTCTTCTTCCCTTCTTCTTCAGAAAATCAATGCTAGAAAAGCATTGATAAAATGTCTCATCAATATTTTATGATACAATAAGACAACTTTCAGAAAAGTGGAAAGGTATGTGGAACACAGTGGTCCTCCCCACGAAACGAGTTTTGTCTTACGCACCATTCTCAGTAATCGCACGATTCTCAATGAGTTTCATAAATTTAACAAACCTATCCTATATAAAAATATTTCCTATTCTCTTGTCAACCCCGTACGTTTAATTATTTCAAGTACCACACTTCTCTTCTGCCTTTATACTGCTTTCAAACAATGCTATGAGGAATAAAGTCGTAAGAAAAATATATCTTGAATATCTTTCTTTTGTATTTATTTTCACGAAAAACTTTTCAGGGAATCAGATCTCCTCCCTTTCTCAGCACTTTACACTATTTCGTCTACATTCCATAGAAAATTTCGAAAAGGTGAGCTTACACATGGTTTTTGTTGCTGTCGTTTGTTTGTGGGATTATTGAATGAAATTCCACTCGAACCGTCTTAATCGCTGTCACTCCAGCACTTCAACTCATCAACAGGGAAAAAACTTCCCTGTGCTTTTGTAGTTGTTGTTGTTATATATGTTACTATTGGTATTGGTATGGTTGGGTGCCAGTGCGAAAAAAACTGTTGTCTGATGGATTACCAGCTTTGAAATTGAAAAGGAAAATCCTTCATTGCTAACAACAAAACTTTACGCCGCAAATACTTGCGCATCACATCCTCAATTCCGTTACATAGAAGTTCTGGTATCGATGTGTGTATGTTTGAACGTTTATAAACATATGTCTACCATACATATATCTATGAGCTTATGGGGTTGCCTTGGTTTACTTGTTTCGATAATGTTTTCAATGATGACAACGTCTAATTCGAAAGCCTTCGCTGATGTGTGGGATTTTGTATTTGCTGTTGAGTGAGCTATCGTGACGAATCGAACAACAATTTTTCAACAAACTGCTGTTCAATGCGACATGCATGAGAATTTATGCTTAGATGAGGGTTTACTTGTAGGCATGTTGTTAGTGTTAGTGTTGGTGGGTAATTGTTTTGTGGGTGAATTTAAGGAATGTCATAAACAACTTGTAATTTGTTCAACACACGCGATTATCTTGGATTTGTAGCGACATTTCGTCTTGATTAGCTCATTGTTCGAAAATCAAACGAAGGAGCGGTCTTTTGACAAGTCAATAGTGGTAACTATAATGCGATGAAAACTAACTCACAAGTAACAAAATGTGCGATAGCTTTCTTTACATATACACATCTTTATAAGTATTATACATAGAATAACATAGTTATCAACTCTATTCTCCAGGAAAATAGGTACGCTTTACATTATTTGAATTTTGAGTCAAGCTTTCGTCATGTTCACCAATTCAATCTTTAGGTATACTTTATCTAGAGTTTGTGAGTTTAGAGATGTAGAACTTTTAAGTTTGTTTGAAGTTGGCTTGCAGCTACCAATACCCTCCAACTTAAAATACTGTTATAAATATATTTAAGAACACGTCTTTATGACAGCTACGTTTTTTTAATTTAAAATAATTTTGGTTAACTTTGCTGACTATCGAGTACAATTACTTATTCAAAATAGTTTCACTCTTGAAATTTAAGTAGGTTAGTACGAAGGTAAGAGTGCAGCCTCTTCGAGCTCAATTTCCGATATTTCGATAAAAATCCCTAAGTTATATGATTATTATGCTTCACTGATACTACTTATCACCATTATATATTTTTGCAGATGAAGATCATTCTTAGGTATCTGATGAATTCCAAAAGTTCGACGTATGATTTGTGATAGAGCATTGTACTCACAGAGGAAGTGTGGAACCGTTTCCTTACTCCCTTCGAGTTTGCAACTGCGGCAAGTATTGTTATAGTTCATTCAACACATACTTTTTCTGGACCTTTATAATAAGTTCTTAGTTTCTGCTTGTCATATTTTGGCCTTATATGTTTCACTATACTGCAATTGGGTTAAGATTTCCATCTATTTTGAGTTATTTGTTCAAATTGTGTGTTGAACTCCTTTTGAATGTTCCCAACGGGTACGATAATATCTCTGGCTGAGTTTATTTTAGATATATCCTACCTTGACCAACTCGTCTGCTTTTTCTTCGCCGAATATATGCCTGTCACCGAGAAGCCAAACTGTAGACAAGTGGAGTTGAATTGATAGTTAGCTCAAAGCATTCCTACATTTCTTCAGTACGCTATAATTGAATTGTGGCAAAGACAACACTAGTAAGTCCAATTTGTTGTCAGGGTAAATGCCACTTTCGGTATCCTCCCGTAGTTATTCTGTAGAACAAGCCTTATTTATGCTAAGTACTTCCCCTAGAAAGTTGCTAACTTAGTTTGGTGAATGGAAGAGAGATAGCAAGATCCTCGGGGCATACCCATGTCTTCCCACCTGAATGCAACTAATGAAAACCAACCTAGTGAGAATATAGTCTGATATATTTATATCTCTCTCGAGCTGATTCAGAATTTTGCTGCGTACATATAGTATGTACATAACTTCCTATTCCAACCACCAACTTCCTAAACTCAAATAAATAAAAATCAACTTTTTCTAAGCCTGCCATTGCTTCTTCTCAATCAGCCAAATTGGTCAAGAATTCCATCAAATGATACTTTTTATGGTCTCTTTAAGCTATGGGTGTATTCCCTGGAGATTTTTTACATTTCTTTGAAAGAAAATTTTCAAAAGGAGTTGAGTCACTCGGAAAACGTATGGGTAGCAAACATATTATCTATGATATCTTCTAAAATTGTTTTGTAAAGATAAAATCATGTTCATTTTCATATAGCGTTTAGATAGAAACATTAAGACAGATCCATCATTGTACTAACAACATATGATATACTATATGTATACATATATGCATACTATATATATTCACCAGCGATTACTAGAAAATCGTGTTTCAACTTTCTCGAAGCTCTCAGTGATCTTCATGCAGTCCTCGTTCAGTTTTGTTACTGTTCACTAATTATATAATAGATACTTACCATATACAACAGGTAATCTCTTAAGGTTTTAGACTTAAGATTAAGAAGTCGAGTCGAGTTTAACGGAAATCAATAATATCACTTTCATACTCGAGAATCTCAAACTCTATCTTCTCTCTAAATCGCTATGAGTTCTTGCAGCTTTCAATTCTTCTCGACTCAGTTTTAGTTATTTTTTTGTTGTTGTAAATTAATGGTGGTAATATTATATTTCACTATGTATTCCTCAATTCAAGGTCTTAGAACACTGTTTATCTAGTATTTACGATCCACTCAGTTCTAGATTATATTTTACGGTCTTCTTTAAACTTTTTCCTTTTACTTACGTTTGCATACTTTGCGATTATTCAAAGCCTTTGTGGCATCTCTGTAAAAGCCCTCGCGGCAATAGTGACAATAACGGCCGGTTGTGTCATGTTGACAGTTATAGCAGACACCACCCGAGATGCGGCCCGAAAGCTTGTATAATTCCAAGTTGAAGCGGCAGCGTCTAGCATGTCCATTGCATTGACACACTGAAAATTGAAAAACCATAAAAAGGAGAGATTAAGTATGGCTGAAATTTTATTTAAAAAAATAAATAAATATATATATTATATATGTTGTAGTATATAGAAATATGTATTGTTTCATATAAAATTTTTGTTAGTTTGCTTGGAAGGAGATATAGTACACATAGGTAAGATATGGATTGCACCTTAGGTCTATTGTATATCTCTCCTAAACCACAATGACCCACCTACATAGCCCCAGCATATTGATAAAGTTCAATATACTGCTAGGTGCTGGTGAGACGATGTACATATAAGCCAAACTAGAGTGTACGAAGAATTGTCATATCTATTTGGGAATCCTACGTCACCAACAATAGTAAAACTCTCATTGTTCCACACGCTATTATTACAAAAAATATTTATAAATAGATAACCAGTAATGAAGTAATGCAAAAAACTGAAACCATAACACATTCCTCTGCTTCAAATACAACAAAGTTCAGCGAAGAACAAAGGAATTGGCATTTACAACCATTAATTATGTCCGCGACCGAACAGTAGTGCCAAGCGGTGGTTATTTAATACACAGCTGCTCCATATATTTGCCACATTTCCGGCATTTATGCTTTTTGCACCAAATTGCTGCTGTTTTTGTTGCTTTGGTTGTTATTGGCTGAATTGTTTCAGTTGCGCAGTCACTCGTAGTTTATAGCACTTTGTTGGTAATGAAAGGTGAGCATGAAATATGTAGGTGTAATTCAATTTTGCAACCACAATTCCATTGGCAAGTGGCGGCCAACAAAAGCAACAAAAGCTGCACAACATTAAACAGCAGTTCGAATTGTGATGACCAATGGATGCTGAAACTTTACTACAAATAGATATATACATACATATATCTGTGTCTCTATGGGTAAAAAGTTGTTGTGCACTCTAGGAAAATTGTTTGGCTATGAAAGAATATTGATGGCTTGTTACATGTAGAATTCTTAGAATGGCTTGAAATTAAATTCTTTTGAGCGTTTTAACCACAATCTCAGCATTAATCAAATAAAATTTTCCGGTCTGGCAACACTTCTATTGATATTCAAGCTAATTTCGAGACCGCGAAAGAAATAGTTCGAACGAAAGTAAATGTTGTTACCGTTTTAGGTATTTTTATAATACTTTTTTTTGGTTATAATGTTGAGTAAGGGCCATAAACGAACTGGTTATCGCTAACCTGTACTAGTCATTATATACATTTGAGCTATCTGGATCAAAATTAAAAACAAATGAAAGTGAAATATTTATATGTGGCCTGGTCTCCGAAAAGGGGGCTTAGGTGTCACAAAAAAAAAAAAAAATAAATAAATAAATATAAAATAAAAAATTGAAAAACAAAGAATAAAAAAAATTGATTTTTTGACATCTAAGCCCCCTTTTCGTAGACCAGGTCACATATATCGACTCTTCAGCATTATTCTTACATATTATTTCTTCTACACAGTTTTTCTCTTCAAGTGTAACTCTGTTCTTAGTTAAATTAGGTTAAGTAAATACGCTGATTTCTCGTGAGGTACCGAATAATCCGACTTGGATAGCTAGAAACGTCTGTCTTTTATTATTCCCAAAAGTCCTTATAGATCTAAAGGACCGAGATACTATAATTTTAGTCTGCTGAAAGCTTGATAAT
This sequence comes from Bactrocera correcta, assembly GCA_027475135.1. Lineage (NCBI taxonomy): Eukaryota > Metazoa > Arthropoda > Insecta > Diptera > Tephritidae > Bactrocera > Bactrocera correcta. The sequence goes on along the minus strand of CM050323.1, from coordinate 35,345,712 downwards.
GAAGAAGAAATTTTCTAGATGTTTCAATCACATCTTCCTCATTGCAACATTGACACTTTGATTTTTGTATCCTCGAAAATCTATAACCTCACCACGTAAGTGCCAATGAAACAGTGTCCTGACCTAGCTATTTTGTGTTCCACTCCGATCCCAAAGGTTTTCATAACTCCACAAGTGCTGGCTGCTGAGCAACGCTTACTGATCTCACACGAGCCTTGTAGATTCAGTGCTTGAATACACGAAGACAGACAAAACCATGCTCATTCTCATCTTGGTAGAATTTGTGTATGGGTCCCTTTGTTTGCAAATTCATTAGCATAACAATTTTCGTCGATTCTGCTATGGCCAGGCCCCCAGACAAGTTTAAAAAGTCAGTGTATGATGCTGCTGATAGTGAGATTATTTACTATTTATTTATTTACAACAGTTTACACAGCAATAAACTACAGGATAAACTTTAAAATGACACTAGCTGCAAGGCTTTCAGTCAGTCAGTGAGATTATACTTTGTTCTTAGTTAGAGTTTCGAAATTATGTCATTTCAAAACCAGATAGACATTTTTCCTAATAGTTTACACGGCTTTTTAAGAGCTTAAGTTGTTCTCGAAATAGTTTTGAATTTTTTAACCATATTTACTTCAACGTAGACTCATTCCAATCACGTTAATACTACTAACCGAGTCGACAGGTGTAGTTAATATATACTAAAGAACATTGACATTCATAGATGAAGTTCATATGTTTTCTCGCATCATCAACGGACTATCGGAATTTACAATTCCTTGCAATTTTTATCCACTTTTCTTACATAGTATTGCTTTAAAATCAATAATTTGCGTTTTGTAAGTTTTTCCCACAGGGTCAACGCAAAATATCAGCACTTATTACATAACTGTACGAATTTGACTTCATACGATACATACATATACATATATTGAAACTCAAGCCCTTTGGTAGTCAAGCACATTGAGGCAATTTACTGCTGAATACCCTGCAGTGGCTGTCTGTTAGTTAAGTTATTCCCGTCTGCAACTCAATTTTTTCACGCACTCAATTTTCAATACTTTTTCCTACGAAATTTTCACCCAAAAAAATATTTTTTTTTCGATATAAACTTTTAATTTTATTGCTGCAAGTTTGATATTGAGCTGGGAATATGTCTCAATTGAGCGGTCAATTTTTCACTTTAATTTTTTGGGGGTTTTTGAAATATATACATATGAACTGTAAATATGGTAGGTATATGGCAATTTATATGAAAGTTTCGGTTATAATGGTTAATTTTTGAGCTTAAGTTCCAGAAGCATTCGTACTTTTCCAGCCGAGTGCATGGTATTGGACTGTGTTGGATGATTTGGTTGTTTTGTTTGATTTGGTTGTAAGTTTTATTCTTTTCGTTGGCCTCTCTCCTTTTATGAAGTACTCTTACATCCAATTTAAGTTCATTCTGAGTTCGACTACCAATATACAGAAATCTTAAAAAAGATAAAAGTCGGTGCAAAATAAATCTGTATATTCTCTAGAAAAAAAATCCTTAAAAATGTTAGTCACTAAATTGTTTAAAAATTAAGAAGACTCAGTGGAATGCTTAAAATCTTCGGAAACAAGTTATCTATAAGGAGTTTATATATTTTTCTTGTTTAAAAGTCCACTATAATGCTAGAATGTTGAACTTTCGAAAGCCTAAAACCTTCATGTTTAAACCAAAAAAACGAAAGAACTTGGAGAATAGTGTTTTTTATGTTTGGTTTCGAACTGAACAAGACCACCCTTTTGACTCAACAGTAAAGTCAATTACAAATTCGTCTAAACGCTTAAAGACATGCTACTATTTTTTCAAAATACATCGGTTAAACGCCTAAGCATTTGCTACTATTTTTTTCCAAATTTGTGATATATTAAAATCCAACGCTCCTCAAACTATTCATCAAACATTACACCAAAGAATTTCTATTGTTTCGTGCTTTTGTTTTGACAGCTTCAAATCCTTTTCAAATAGAGTTTGAGACGTACCAACATACATACATTCATATAAGTGTGGTTAAAAAATACACAAATCTAGCGATTGCCTACATTTTAGAGGGCACCAACGCGCGTAAAAAAATGGCACTTGAAACTACAATAAACCCCTAGAAATTCATATGTTAACACACATACATACATGCTCTTGTAAAACTACCTTACTCAGCGCCCTTCCATTTTATGTGCGGTCCTTTCTAGCACTTGAACCCAAAACGACTAAAAAACATAAAATTCTATGGTAGAACAGGAAATGTGTGCGTAGCATGTCCGTTCAAAAGTAGAGAATAATAAAAAGTGTACACAACTGATTTTGCGATTCGATTTTCAAATCGACAATCGCATAGACACGCTCACACAATTCGACATCACTCGGGCTGTATGGGCAAGAGATGAAAGAAGAGGGCCGAAAAAAGAATGTATGGAATTATATGTCAGAGTAGATTTGAAAAGTGCTCCAAAAATGTCGAACTGCAACGAATAATGTGTGGCAGTAGTAAAAGTAAGCGTATTTTCGCTTATGCGAGAACTAAGTGGGAGTAAGAGGGTTGGTAACCAATTGAGAACTGGTAGGATGGTAACTAAAATCATACCAGTTACTTAATTAATTATTCCAAGATTGGCTATTAATTTGTGGTGTATTTTATGATTAATTGTCAATAACATTTTTTTAATTAGAAACAATTTTTATTATATGAAAAAATAAAATTTTTTTTATATTTAATGTAATATTTTTTTACTAATTTTTCTCGACCAAATATTTATTCTTCATCTACTTTGTAATGGATTGATGTGTAAAAATGTTTTTTTTTTTTTTTTTTTTCAAAAATATGGTTTTGAATTTTTTGTAAATTTATTTTAATATATTTTTTTTATTAATTTTTTCAACCGAATTTCATACCAGAGCCACGAGCCTTTCACCAACTTAATGCACTTTTCTATCCTTGTCTTCTTCTCTCGTAACTCGAAAATATAGACGAAATTTTTCTATTTGCCTTCATCAGTTCAGATCTAATGGACTTTTGTGCTGGGTTATCTTTACAACTGTATTTATGTACATATGTATGCCAAATGTGCGCATATCCATTTGAGTGCCACATACTGTTCACGATCGCTCTTATTTTGATGGCATTTTCGTGTTTTGCCAACACTTCACTTGCGCTCGTGAAAGGGTTTGAGCCGGTGAAAAATGAGCTGTAAAAAATGTCATATGTTCGCATGACAAGGTGCATTGCTTTTCAAATTTTCGAACGATTTGCTTAAATTTATTTGATTGAATTTTAAGATATGATTCCATCAATTTAAAATCATCGAGTTCGTTGCCAAAACCTCCGGTAATAATTACCATAATGGAGTAGACTTAGTTATTTAGAAATTAAAAGATAACTAAATTGGTAAACTTGGTCAAAGCTTTACATATTACGAGCAACTAATTGAAACAATGTGATTTAGAAAAGAATTGAGTACAATTCCGAAATTTTCTAGAATGAAATTTGAAAAATATTCATAAAATTGTTTTCTGTGTTTCAATCGAATAAGTGGGCAGCTTTCTTGATGACTAATGCGTAAGTAACCATATTTTGTTTTGTTAATCAAGGATTTTCTGAACTTAATGAGTTACAAGTATTTATCAAAATTAGTGTGATTGGAAAATAGTTCTTAGTTAGCAGTTTATGTTACTAAGTAACTTATTAGTAATTATTGCAAATTTCTTTACTATAAGTTCAAGTTCCGTGGTCAAAATAAGCGGGATATTTAGGGAAAAACTTAAGAACTAACCAGGTCTGTGACATACTACAGATTACTCAAAGCTGGAGTCATGACAACTTATCAAATAAATTCAAATCTAACCAATGGGGAATGTAAGACTCATAGTAAGGCAACTTTGGCCCTCGATAGAAATATTTTATTTCTCTCTTTAACTCTTAGCGAATCTTCCAACATCCACTTATTGCAAATATTGAAAATTACTTCTATCTATCTCTACCTAACAAGCCGAGAATGTGAGGCTCACAGCTCGCAATCGGTTAACTTTTGTTATTGAAGGAATATTTCTCTTTAAGTTAGAGTCATGACAACTTATCAAATAAATTCCAATTCAACCAATCGCGAATGTAAGACTCACTGCCAGCCAACTTTGGCCATCTATAAACTCTTTTTCTTTCTTTATTTCCCTCTCTTACACCATTTCTTTATCTCTTAAAGAATCGAACTCCTCATCCAATATCCATTTCTTGCAAATATTAGAAATTACTTCTATCTATCCCAACCTAATAAGCTCGCAATCAGGTAACTTTAGTCATTGATTGAACTAAATTTCTCTTTCTCTTCTTCTTTCCCTCTCCCTATCTCTCTCTTTCGATATCTCGATCTCTCTCTTTCTCTTTCTCTCTCTAACTCTCACTTTATTTTTCTCTTTCTGTTCAAGAATCGTCCTTCTTATCCTTCGCAAGTACTATTTATCCCAATCCATCAAACCGAGAATGTAAAACTCGCAATCAGGTAACTTTGGCGATTGAAAGAACTCTCTTTCTCTCCCTCTTTTCCTCTCTCCATCATAATTGTTCCCTTTCTTGCTCTCATCATAATTGTTCCTTTTCTCTCTCTAACTGTCTCTATCTTTCTCTTCCTGTTCAAGAATCGTCTTTCTTATCTGGAAAAAATACACAACAATTGATATTCGCAAGTCTATAAACATCGTTTTGGAAACAACGGCTTTATCTCTATACTCATAGAGTAAATGTGAAACTGTCTCAAATTCTAGAATAAGCTTGCTGCAGTGACCTTGACAAACCCTTCTTCTTGAGATATAAGAAAGCTGATTGGTTGTTTGTTAATGTGCTGATTTTAATATTGTAATTTAAAATCTTGTTAAAGTTAAATGGTTTTAATAATTATTATCATTACTTCGAGTGCTCTTTACAACCTATTATATTTATATTGACTTAGTCTAAAAAATTAGCTAAATTTACATAGCTCCACATTATAATCCTTCTTTCCTCGGTTGAAAATCTAATTTCAGATTTTTTTTATCCAAAATTATCTTGCGATAGCGCAACAGATATTTTCGGTGGTCAAATATCACCTCATTCCACCTCAAAGTGTCCATAATTGACGAAAATAAAACCACTTAAGTGAGATACTAAGATTTGATCAAACAAAATTGCACTCATTTTGCGATAACATCACACTCTCTCCGGTCTGAGTCAGCGACCAGTTCGACAATTGCTATGAAATTTTATATTTAACTTCTAGAAAATGCTGGAAAATTTTCCACACGTGCACATAAAATAACATTAAAATCAACGAAGATTTGCGAGGAGATTAAGAAAACTAACAAACACGCGCTTAAAGGAATCTTTACGTGCGCTGGCATCCTTGGCAACCTGCGGCGAAAGCAAAAAAAAGTAAAGTAAACGTTGAAAGCCAAGGCAATGGGTGTTGTGTGATAGCTGTGTGAGCATTCCCTTAACGTGAAAGTACACGCAAATGCACACACTAATGCATACGTGTGTGGATATTAAGTTGGGTTGGTGTGTGTAAGAGTACTTAGCGCTGTAATCTCGTTCCTACGAATGTTAATTTACTTGACTTAGAAAGTCACACATTTTTGTATATGTATGTGTGTATAGTGTGTTAGTGCTCATTGATATATATGTATGTATCTATACAATCATTGATTTTGACATTTTCGCAATTCAGTGATTGGGTGCATTGAAGCAGGTATTTGGCGACTGGCAATTTGTTGGTGGGAAATAAATGCTTATCTGTGCTTTAATACTGGTATATTCGCGGGAAATAGTATTCCACACATTTACTGGAAATGTCAATAAGAAAGGTCGTGTTGTTTATGCTACACAGTGTTTATTATTATTAGTTTTGAAACGTAGAGATTTGTAATGTGAACGTATTACACTGATTATCATTGGGATATTATCAAAAATAGTTCACCGTCGAATCAAATTACATATTTTTATTAAAAGAGTAGATAGAATAACATAAATTGAGGCTTTCATTGCGACCTGGAGTTTATTGTGCCCGCTCCTATTTTTAACGGACTCACAAGCGCCAAGCACTGAAGATTTCCAGGATATTGCTGAGCTCTATTGATTTAATGTGCTTCCTCTTCGAATACATGACTCCCAGGA
>CM050323.1:35277624-35338545 GCA_027475135.1 Bactrocera correcta | reverse complement strand
CAACATTTTTACTGCTTCCTACAACAAAAAATTCAATAATTTCATCACTTAAGAACCGCCCTAATGTCTAAAAACTGCAGTTTCTCTTTTTTATGCCCCTCTCAAAGCACTTACTTCTGCTAATCTCAGATATGCTCCTCGAAAGCGAGAGAAGAGCCCACATTATTACAGCTTTCGACAACAAAGTAATCTATAATTTGATGTTTTAAGAACCACCTTAACGTCTGAAAACTTGCAATTTCCCCACTTTACGAGTATGCCCCTCCCAATGCATTTACTTTTGCTCACTCTCGAAGAAGCCTCCTCGAAAGCGAGTTGCTGTTTTCATTGCCTCAACCAAGAGTATTCAAATTGGCAAAAGTGTGCCAAAAGTTTGCTCGCCGCCTATCAAATGTGGGCTATCAAAACGGCTATCAAAATTGTGCAGCAAATTTGTTCAAAAGTTTTTGGCTCAATTTGATTAAACGAAAACAGTTGTAGGTTGATTGGAAAACGAGAATGAAAAATGTGGCAGTAAAATGGCTTACTCATAAATCTAAATTGTGTGGAGGAAGAAATTATAAGTTTATTTCATTATACCCAATGGATACCATATGGGAAGTTTGGTGAGTAAGTGCGATAATAGTCGAAAAAATTATCACATTTTTAATAGTAAAAACCAAAATTTAGCTGATATTTTTATTTAGGGTTCATTAAAAAGGGAAAAATTAAAATTATATTTATTTTACAATAAGGTGTTGATAGAAATATGAACCTGACCACAGTTGCTTTTTATATTTCTATGGTTGGGAATTCCCAATATTGGCAGATAAAAGTGCGCTCCAAGGCTCAGTTGCTATTAAAGGGCTGTAGTCGTGCTGCTGCGAAGTGTAGCCTCTTTTAGGAAGGTAAGCATTCACTTCGACAGCAGAGCGGCAATACTATTGCTGAGTCCGCTAACTGTGTGCTCAAAGCAATGAGTGTCAGTCCTCACTAGAAATAGAAAAAAGCTGCTTCCTCATCATAATCGTTGGGTCCCCGCTTATAGCATAATCGCTGGTAACTACAAAGCCGATGAGGTAGGCACCGCTGACGTCGGAAAGATACCGAGATGGATCTCCATTGGAGTCTTCCATTCTAGCACTGGGTCAATAGAGTTCGCGTACGAGTATACGTAACGGGCGCTAGTCAACGATCAGCTCGTGTGCGACTGGGGGATTCTGCTGGCCTAAAATAGACCGCAGGTGATCTGCTTAGCTACTGGTATTCATTTTAGTGCAGTGGTAGTAGCTCCTTCTACGGATTCTCGCGGCGACGTTAAAAATCTTGGTGGACGCTGGTTAGAAAAGTTATATGGAAAAGGGTGAGGTGGATACATTCAGGCACTTTATCCTTAACTGTGCAGCCTTTGTAAGACTTAGACTGAAACATTATAAGAGTATCAGATACCACAACGAACTGGCGTTCTAAGCTGTACCAGTGAGAATCGTATTTGGCTCGACCTCTTAACCTATTCTAACGAGATGCCCTACTTCAATCTGATATTTCCTTCAAAACGTTTGCTTTATATTTATCAGTTTTTGAATAAATTTTGATGAATAAACTAACATATGTATATTCGAAAAAAATGTGAATTAAGCCGAAAATACTTTGATGTGATGAAGTTTGAAATTTTTTGGAAAACACAAAAATTCATTGGTGCCAACCAAAAACATTGTCAACATAAAAATCGGTCATCGAGTGAATTTTAGAAAATGTAGAATTTCTTACAAAAGCAGCTGATAAATCAGCTCTCAAAATAAACACATGTTTTTGACATTTGTATTCTATATTACCTGAGAAGTTATCATGAATAATGTTTGTGCCAGAATGCTTAAAATCCAACAAAGCATCTTAAGTGATATGCCATAGTCAAAATCATACATAAGTTGGAAGATGGCGTCATCGCCAGGCAAGTGTATGTACTATAAGTAATAAATAAGTACCAAACGATTCCGGCAGGCATCATCAATTTTAAAGACAAACTTTAGGTAACTGGAACAGATCAAGGAATGAATTGAATAATTGAGCCTTTAGGTTATGTGATTCTATTCACGTATATTGATTAATTGAAGAGGTATGTCAAGGCAATAAACAAGTTTTAACTGGCTAGTTTCTTTTTGGGTCAATGCCTTGTTGCCGAGGTAAAAATAACAAGAATGAGGCCAGAAGAATAGGCTGACCGAAACATAGAACTAGAGCGGAGTCATGTGTAAAAGTTCACGCAAGTGAGAGAGTTCTCTGAGTGCCATTCACTTGGTAGTGGCCAAAACGATTCTTTTACATATGGCTCACGACTTCCGGTCTTATACAAGTATCCTCTAGGTTGCCAAAGAACATTCACTTGAAGGCGAGCTAAAATGAAAAGGCGAACCCCAGGATTTGGAACCCGCCACGTAAAAACGCCCCCAATAAAAAAGAGACAACAGCTTCTAGTGAGACATCTACTTTTTCGGCTATAACCGCGAAAGCGGTGTCTATGCCAATAAAGAAGAATTATAGAACTTAGTCGGTGAGTTTTTTAGTTCTGATTTATATAACTAATATATACCTCTAAAGAAACTCCCTTTACAAATATGAAGTGTTACTTTCTTTGACTAGATCAAAAAATTGTGAAAAAAACTGCTTTTCTAAGACATTATACGAGTGTAATTTCTATTTCATACAGAGATACCTACAAACACTGAGTTAGTGACATAAATAAACCCCCTTTTATAACAAAAAAAATTCTAAGAATATTTGTGATAATTTCCGACATGTCCTTGGCGTTAATTGGATAAATTACTGACGCAATTAAACCACCGCACAATGACACGTCACCCACCGCACCCCACTCACTCATTTTAAAAGCTGTCATAAATATTTTTAAATCTTGGAAAATTTCATTTTTGAGCATACAAACGATATACAATCTTGTGCACCATACAAATGGAGAACACAAATATTTACCACTAAATAGACTACAACAACACTACATGCATATTACTTTAGCAGCGCTGTTGGCTTCAGCTGGCTGCCTCGTAATTTTTCAGTGTCAACAAGTCATTTGAGGAAGCACTGAATTTAGTGGCAAGAAATGTGAGGCGTTGGCGCGCACACTTACACAATATCCGCTGCCTATTAGCGGCAAGCCGAGCGCGCCGGTGTGTTGAGTTGTTGAGCAAATTTATGTAGTTGCTTGTGATGCGGCATTTGTGCGCGATTAAGTGGCTTCCGCTCGTTTCGGTTAGTCAATGCATTTTATTTCAAACTTTTTATATTTATGTGTGTGCAGCTGTGTATAATATACTGTGTATATGAATTTGTGCTGCCATAAATGTTTTCATTAAGAAATATTAAAAGTGTTTAATATAGTAGTTTTGAAATTTTAGTCGGATTATTGAGTGCAATTTTAGAATTTTCGAAATAGTTTTGAAAGACAAATTTATTTTTAATAATTTTTAAATGCAAGTTTAAGCATTTCTAATGTATGTCATACCTGTAAAATATTTTGGAGAATTTTTGATAATTCTTAAGAAATTCCTTTTTTTTTTCTTGAGTTAAATAAAATTTTGTTTATTGTAACTAATATAATTTACTAAGTTCTTGCTGAATTTTATTATAAGGAAATGGTGACAAATGAATTATTCGAATCATTTATCGCTAGTCACTACGCGATCCAAGAATTAAGCCACTTTTCTTTGTCGTTTTGTGAGTGAAACTGCTTATGATCTAGACCATGCGCCGTTGAACGAAACAAATAATAAACGCAGAATGCAATATGTGAGGCATATAGCGGGCAAGTTAAGAGTTCCCATTTAAGGGTTTTCAGTAGGTTTTAATGGGTGTGGTAATGTGAGACCGAGCGTTGTCATGCAACAGAATCAGTTTTCGTGCCTCTTCTAGTTTTGAGCTCTTGAATGATCACAATTCCTTGTTTCTGAATTATTCGATTCCCAATGCTGAAGCAAGGTCCTCATGAAGCAATGTCTCCAAGTCATCGTTTTTGAAGGCTTTTGGCCTTCTTTCATGCGGACGGTCGTTTATATTGAAATCACTGTCTAAGAAGCGACGAAAACAATCACGATACGATGTTTCACTGTGGATAGCACCTCAGTAAATTTTTGGGAATTCTCGATATGTTTAAGTCGCCGATTGCTTTGACTGAAAGAAGAAAACCAACACTCCCCGCAAATATAGTCCCTTGAAAAGTGTGGAGCCAGAATTCAAAAAATTAAGCAGGTGACAGAAAAACAGAAAAACGTAAGCCTAGGTGCAGCGCAGCTGGAAGAGCTTTTCGATATAAAAAGTCACCGAAGGAACTGGATGATGTGGGAGAAGAAACCGCAGCCAATAGATGAAATCTACAACCAAAAGATGGCAGAGCTCAGGACAACACATTTAAACGATGAGCCACCAGTCCTCCAGGAATGCGTTACGCTACACGTCCATGAAATGGAAAAGGTGAATAGTTGAAAACAGTTAGGTTGTAGAAAATGCCAGGAAGCTCCACGAGCGTCAAAAACCGACAAATGTTAGCACAAACACTGACGACTCAGGAAAGACAACAGAAAAGGTTAACTCCAAAGCAGGCTAAAAAACCAATCGGACACTGTCATTATAAAATCAAAGATAGAAAATAGTTACGCAGGCATTTTCAGGGATATCCAAAGGAGTTTAAATCCCGATGAAACAGAAGACGAAATAAGGAGAAATCGGAAACCAAGAGCAGGCGCTCTAGAGCTGAAAAAGAACCGGAATCGCGGAATTCCGAACTTCTTCGAAACTCCAAAAAGTACAATAAAAGAAACCACATAGGTAACCGACTTTAAACCAAAGGTCACGCTGGCGATTAGAGACCTCAATTTGCTAACGATAAAAGAAGAATTAATTGAAACAATAGAAGCACGCTTGGAGAATCTGATCCTAAATTAAACATCCCTCCACTCAACTTTAGAGAATAGGTCGGAGCGAGATAAAGCAGTTATAACGGGTGATTTTTTAAGAGCTTGATAACTTTTTAAAAAAAAAAAACGCATAAAATTTGCAAAATCTCATCGGTTCTTTATTTGAAACGTTAGATTGGTTCATGACATTTACTTTTTGAAGATAATTTCATTTAAATGTTGACCGCGGCTGCGTCTTAGGTGGTCCATTCGGAAAGTCCAATTTTGGGCAACTTTTTCGAGCATTTCGGCCGGAATAGCCCGAATTTCTTCGGAAATGTTGTCTTCCAAAGCTGGAATAGTTGCTGGCTTATTTCTGTAGACTTTAGACTTGACGTAGCCCCACAAAAAATAGTCTAAAGGCGTTAAATCGCATGATCTTGGTGGCCAACTTACGGGTCCATTTCTTGAGATGAATTGTTGTCCGAAGTTTTCCCTCAAAATGGCCATAGAATCGCGAGCTGTGTGGCATGTAGCGCCATCTTGTTGAAACCACATGTCAACCAAGTTCAGTTCTTCCATTTTTGGCAAAAAAAAGTTTGTTAGCATCGAACGATAGCGATCGCCATTCACCGTAACGTTGCGTCCAACAGCATCTTTGAAAAAATACGGTCCAATGATTCCACCAGCGTACAAACCACACCAAACAGTGCATTTTTCGGGATGCATGGGCAGTTCTTGAACGGCTTCTGGTTGCTCTTCACCCCAAATGCGGCAATTTTGCTTATTTACGTAGCCATTCAACCAGAAATGAGCCTCATCGCTCATCGGACACGGACGCGAAACACATTTCGAACCGAACACTGATTTTGGTAATAAAATTCAATGATTTGCAAGCGTTGCTCGTTAGTAAGTCTATTCATGATGAAATGTCAAAGCATACTGAGCATCTTTCTCTTTGACACCATGTCTGACATCCCACGTGATCTGTCAAATACTACTGCATGAAAATCCTAACCTCAAAAAAATCACCCGTTACTTCATAGACAGAGGAGAGATCAGTTGCAGAGCTTTGGACCAGAGCACTTAGATATTGTAAGGAAACAGAAAGGAGAAGGCAAGGTGCAGGTATAAAATGCGGTCAATCGGGATTTTTAAATGCGAAATTTCCATTTCGATTCAAGCAACAAGAAAACTGTTCATACTTTCATTGTTCCCTGAACTATCCCCCTTTCTGTCTTCTATCAAATTTAGTGCCTGTTCATAATTTGTTTGAATGGAGTTGAACTTAATTAGGCCATGTGTGTGCAGCGCAAACAATCGGCCATTCGATCATCGCTAAGGCACGGACTAACGGTGCGGTTGTGAGGCAATTTAGCCCCAGCGTGCTCACGTGGCAACGCGTGCGTGTGTTCACAATTAGGCCTCGGCATGTTTGGTTAATTACAACAACAATACATTGCTTTCGCACTGCCAACGCATAAATGTCACAAATGAGTGGCAGAATCGAGAAATACTGCACCGTATGCCGTTATTCTAACCACATACATATAGACCTGTGCGCTTGTGTGGTTGTGGGTGCGTGAAATTAATTACGGTCGCATTTATCACAACAACACACAGCGTGTTCGCATTAAAACAAAGCAATTTGCATCCGCCACTTGCCCAACACTTGCAACATTTGCATTTTGAGGCAATTTCACTTGAGCTCACGTCGTCAGTCAGCCCCCAGTTGCAGTTGCTGTTGCCGTTTCTGTTTCCTGTCAATTTGTCTTTCTGAATTTTGAGCGAACTTTTATTTTTATTGTTGTGTTTGCTATTGTTGTAAATAAACTTGTGCTCGCACCTTTTAAAGCATTTTGCGGTTTGTTTATGCCCGCTATAATTTTTTCGTCTGTTGCATGTCTGTTTTGGCGGCGACTGCGGCGGTGGCAGGCAGCATATCCCGCTGTGTGGCAATTGTCATAAATTGTCTGCGGTCTTTACGGCTCCATATGATTCGCCAGCCAGCAGCTTGCGTCGAAAAGGTTAATAGCGAGCGCACAAGTGCAAGCAAGCAGATGCTTGCAACATACGTGCATAATATAAAAACGCACAGCAAGTGCCTGTTGCGTGCGGCAATGTGGCATTATCATTCGCACTTTCATTCATTTGGTGCCTCGAATGAATTTGTTTTGCAAATAATGACCCATATATGCCACGCGAATGCGAATTATAATAGCTGTGTGGTGTGCTGGTCGTAAGCGTGTGCTGTCTGTGGCGTCTTCCACCTGAGCATTACTTGACTCGCTTTATTCTTAATAGATGGCAGGTCGTATGTTTTTATGCCTAAATTTAACCGCAAGTTTATTATTTCCTGCTGTGAGGTAAACACAATGAAAATATTTTAGGAAAAATTGAGGCAGCTGCGGAAGATCGTGATTATTCGAATTGCCTAGAATGGTTTAATAAACCAAAAGCACATTTTTTTAATATTGGAAGGAAAACAATGATACTGTTTGGCAGATAAATAATAGTTTTGAAAGTCAGGTTTCAAGTGATGAATAATAATGATAAGACTATCTTATCTACAAACCAGGACTCAAGTCTTTGAAAAGATTAAGAAAGTAAAAATTGATTTCTTTCACGAATTCGTCTCTAACCTTTTATTGTGTGAAATATATTGTAATTTGTGTTAGTTTTAAATTTTGTCACCTTATTTTGATTTGTTATCGGAAAATTGTCCTAAGCCGAAAATACTCAAGTCAAACAATCGGTGAGCCTTTTTTTGCTAAAATCACTACTTTTTGATGATATAATAAATATAAACAATACTATGATTTATTTCTGAGAAAATGCAAAAAAAAGAAAACACACACCAAATGATTCAATCTTTCTTTTTCTTAGAGCTCTTACTATGAAATAATCTAAAAAAGCTCTAGGAAGATGGAGTTATGTAGAGAAATTCACGCAAGTGAACCAAGCGTTCTCTGGCGAGCTAAAGTGAGATGGCGGAACCCCAATCCCCAGAGTTATGTGCTGGGTTTGGGAGCCGCCACTTAAAAAACACCAACCATGAAAAGATCACAACAGCCTCGGATGATAACCGCATAAGCGCTGTCTACGCCAGAAAAGAACTAAAAAAGCATAAATTGTCTAAATGGGTCTACTATCGAAAATATATTGAACCAAAATTTTGTATCAAAGATCTTCGATATCAGTTCTAAAAACCTGAAATTTGTATGATTGGATGTACTCTGATGACCAATCTTTTCGACCACGGCATTCGTTGGTTCGCAGCTTTTCTCATATCTCTCAAAATCTCATAGTGATTTTTCAAAGGCTTTGTTGACAAAGACATGTATTTACATAAGCAAACCTTAAGTTATGCTATTTAGACAAGGTGAGACACAATCTGCGACTACCGTGGAATAAGCCTCCTCAATATCGCACATAAAGTTCTATCGAGCGTAGTGTGTGAAAGATTAAAGTCCACCGTCAACAAACTGACTGGGCCTTATTAGTGTGGCTTTAGACCTGGAATAAATAACCGACCAGATATTCACCATTCACCAAATCTTGGAAAAGACCTGTGAAAAAGGGATTGACACACAACACCTCTTTGTCGATTTCAAAGCTGCATTTTATAGCAAGGAAAAGCTTTATGCCGCGATGTCCGAGTTTGATTTTCCCGCAAAACTAATACGGATGTGGTAACTGACGTTGAGCAACACCAAAAGCTCTATCAGAATCGGGAAGGACGTCTTCGAGCCATTTGATATCACTACTCTACTACTGGAGAATTAATTCGAGCTGCAGCTCTGAATAGAGAAAGCACAATCTTCTACAAGAGTGTGTAACTGTTGGCGTACGCCGTTGACATCGACACCATTGGCCAAAACGACCGCGCCGTTAGTTCTGCTTTCTCCAGACTGGATAAGGAAATGAAGCTAATGGGTCTGGTAGTGAACGAGGGCAAAACAAAATATCTCCCGTCATCAGACAAACAGTCATCGCACTCGCTGTTGGTGGAACTATGCGACGACGTTGACATATGGTAGTTCAACGAATTTAGAGACAGTGGCTGTGCTCGCTAGGTCATGTCATCCGAATGGATGAAAACACACCAGCTGTGTTAGTATTCGACGCAGTACCTGCCGGGGAAGTCAAGGAAGAGGAAGACCTCCACTCTGGGTCGGGGAGGGCCTGGCTTCGCTTGGATTGCCGAATTGGCGCCACCTTGCGAAAAGAAGAAATAACTGGCACGCTGTTGTAAACTGGGTATAGCACGCGAAAGTGATGTCTACGCCAATAAAGAAGAAGAATATGATATTATACGTAAGGCCATTCATTTTGGAATTTCTGTAAAACCAGTGAAGGACCGATACGAACATCATCATTTACTCAATTTTGCACAGTAAATTAAAGAATCGATCGAAATATTTACATGGAATGAAAATAAAAATTGTAGCTGGAGATTTGAAAACCGCAGCGTTGATCTTAACACTAAAGTCTGGAACTGTGTATTTCACTCAGATACGAGCGTGTCAAAAGTGTATCTGCTTTTGTTTTCATAGTGATTTTGAGGATTGTCTAATAGAGAATAGGAGTACCGTTCAAAATAAATGTATGATTCAATTGTAAAAAGAAAATTCATATGAAGCGAAGAAGGTCTTCTCTTAAACGGATATTTCAAATTGCGAAGAATCAGAAGTATCGTTCTTATTAAAGGTCATGTTATGTCATTTGCAGTTACATATATTCTCAGCTTCAGAGCTCTTAAGCAAAAATTTTTGAATTTCGATTCAAAGATCCCAAGTTTCATTAAAACATTGTGGAGTGTTAAGATTTCAGATTTGCACAGATATTTTAATGATATTACCATTTTCAGAGTCCAGAAACGAAGTACGATTGTAGTGTGAGATAGATAATTCTATATTAAATTTTACGCTTAGAATTATTATAGATGCCCTTATGGTTCTGGATATGGATATATTTAAACCCTGAACAGGGTATAGTTTGCCACGAAGTTGAGATACTATAAAATATATATAAATTATTATACGAAGAACGGAATCATAGCCATGTCCGTATGTCCGTCTATCTGTTTGACTGTGCATAAGCGAACTAATCCCTCAGTTTTTTGACATATTGATTGATATTAGATTGGATTAAAGTAAGCTTAAGCGAGCTTGTTTATCCAATCCACCAGTACACCAGTACCACTATCTAAAACCAACTTTTACCCTCACTTTTGATTCAAATTAAAACCTGTATAAGTATGCGCAGACATATTTTGCCGACTATTATCTTTTACCGCCATCACATTGGCTCATAACAATAATCATAACAATGAAATTTCATGGCATGATTTGCGATTTTACATTTCACATTATTGATGATGACTTTTATACGCGCATTGCCAACTTTTATGGCTATTTACGGGCAAACACCTTTGCCGGTTTGACAAAAAAAAAAAAAACAAAAGCAACAACCAGCAAATAAACCGAAGTACAAAACATGAGCACGAGCAGAAATCGCAATGCAATAACAATAAAAACCATTTAAATTGTTAGTGACACCAGCGCGAGCGATCTAAGAGCAGCGTAGGCCGGTTAAATGGCGAAATATTGAATCAAAGTGCCAGCTGAAAAACGAGAATGCGAATAATATCGCTTACGGACGAGTTGGAGCTGGCATTTAAAATGGATAAAAATCACTTAAGTCTTTTTGTTGCAATTTATTAATAGAATTTTGAGGTTAACAGCTGTAGTATTATGATAAGCTGCTTAGGACGATTAAGTGAGTGTAACGTTTAAACTGAAAAATGAAGAAAAAAATTAAAAAAAAAGTACATAAGTCTCAGCTAATATTTAATCCTTACTTTAGTGATCACACACTGTTATCGATTATTGTTATTTGCCTCAAATGATGAATTTCATCTCTTCATTCTTGCCGCAATTACTTTGCTTTCCGAAGCGTGTCTACTCGCATGAAAAGCAATTCTCTTTTAGTGTCAATTACTATCATCATTACTCCTCTTTATTATTATTGACATAATTATAATGTATTGCACAATAAAATGTAATAAAAACGCAAAACTAGTAATGACAGTGGCTCCTCGCTGAAGCTAGAGTAAACTGCAAAATAATTCATGGCATTTTTATGTGAAGCGCCTCACTACGCCTCTTCTCCTAAATAATAATATTTTTATGCTTTTTCGCTGCTGTCTAACTGTCAGCAAAAATAAATGTTGTAGACACTACATGGACAGCTTACAGACACTGCAGATAAACGTTAACACCAGGAGATAGTTGTAGAATGGCAGAGAAAGAGAAATTCAATAAATCCAAACAGCTGCATAAAGATGAAATTGTCAGAATATTGGATGAAAGCGTGAAAGCACTTGAAAATGTTTGCGAAAATATGTGAACAATATATTAGCATGAGCTCAACGGATTTCTTATGCATGCTATCGCATTAAAACGTTTAGAAAAAAAGTTAGAATTTAGTTTCTGAAATATTTTTTTTTTGGCAAAAGTTTTGAGCATAGGAAGTGTTTATTACATCGTTTTGCTAAGAAACGCATGAAAACGCATGAAAACGCATGGCGAGAAAGTTAAAATTACGCTTTTGAAATAATTCTAGCAAGAATTTTGAACAAAGGAAGTGTTTACGAGACGGTTCTGTTATGAAACGCAGATAAACGCATGAAAACGCAAAGGAAAAAAATTAATTGTTGAGAGTCCAAGTAATTTTTTTTCGAAAAAAAGTTTTGAAAGATAGAAATTATATTTGCTATTAATATTTTAATATGCATAGAAAGGCATGCGTTCTGAAATCGCATGCTTAATTGTTTGATAATAAAAATAGATTTCGAAAATAGAAATCCGTAGAAACGCATAAGAACGCACGCAAACGCATGATAACGCACGAAAAAAATTGCAACCAACAACCCCACACACATTCAAGACGTATAGCTCACCTAAACACACCATAAAGTATGAAACGCAGCAAATATGCAATAAATTCTTAAGAAACCTTTTGTTGTTGCACATACACATTACATAAACCAACCAAAGTAGCGGCGATCAACCGACACTACAGTACTACAACAGAATCTACTCAAATTCCATTATTTGTTATCTTTGTTGGCATTACTATCGACAGTATTGTTGTGCTACATAAGGATAACAATAACAATGACAATAAAGTATGAATGGCAACCTTGCTACAAACGCAAGGAAAGTATCGGCTACTACAGATAACTGTCATGCCAGGGATATATGTAAATGTGTGGGCGTACAAGTGGGCATCTAAAGTTTAACACTTATATACATACGGAGAAGAGCATGGACTATGGCGCGGGAGCGACCGTGAAAGCGAATTGGCGAAGGAGCTGCCAATAATTCTGCGAAGCAATATCGAGCCGACACAGCGAAGCCAAGAAGACAGTATATCGTAAGAATGCAATAAATAACAGTTAAATGGCATTGTGAGCATTTCTTACCACCCAACAAGGAACCAGCAAACGGATAGACAAGCCAGCAAACGCAGAATGCACAGAGGGTCTTAAAGAGTTTGGGTGTATTTGCTTGCGAAGGGTGAGAGCCACTTTTGTCCAGCTCAGAAATGATATCGTAATGAATTCGCTCTTCACCCAACAATTTCTGGCAGCAAATAATAATTGAACTCGAAGTAAGAATTCATAATTCCAACGTACGACTCATACAACAATAACAGCAACAATAAAAGCAACACAATATTAATACTATTAAGTGGGGGCTTATGTGGTCATTAAATGAGCGTAGCACACTCACTAGCAACCGCCGAGGTTATGGGGCAGCATATTAAATGCATATCGACGTTAAAGTGTGGCAAGCACTTGTAGTCGTACGGAGTTGACAACACCAGCTTACCAACTTAAGGAGCAGTCGCAACGGAACTTCAATGGTCGGGCAGAAAAAAAGTTGCTACGAAATGAATGAAATTAGTTAATTTGTTTGCTGACCGGGGCGTCCCATAAATTTCATATTCATTGCAACAGCGAAATTGTGATGTTTGGAAAGTCCCAAATGATGGTCGCAAGTCATTAGCGCTTTTAGGGGTGGCTAGTAAATGGCATTTATGTGAAACGGTTTGTGTTGGCGATAATGTGCTTTAGGGCGTAAAAAGCGTTGTTTCTTACATTGCAATAATTGTTTGTGTAGTGTAGTGTGCTACTGGAACTAAAATATTTTTTCCATCTAAAAAAAATGATAATTAAATGAATTTAAGTTGCAAAAATTATATAACTCATCCTCGATATTTTGCTTCGATATATATTTAAACGACGGAAAAGTTTTAGAAAAGTTGACTTGGTCTTCCTATGCAACAGCGCTCTTTACAAAATCTTTTTAAGACCATTCGTAAGTCTATAAATGGGCGGGTCCATACTTATTTACGCAAATTACAAAAAAAAAATCATTTTCATATTCAATTCTTTCAACTCTTATTGGCTATATGACAACATAACGAAACCCATTATTTTATTGACACTTCCTGATAAGATATTCGGTCGACATCTTGAAATCTGGTGCTCAATTTTTGAATTGGTATTCAAAACAAGCATACCCTACCTTAGGCTATCTCTTTTTCTATATAAAACCCATCACGCTGTCAGTTGCATTTATATATCTTACATCTTATGTAATAACCATAACTCCAAAAACTAATATGATTTTCTATTTTTGGGGTAAATTAATTAGCCTGCGACCATAACGACGTGCTTATCAGCCAATTGTTATTCAATTTGTCCTCAACGCATTGAACCAGCAAAATATGGCATAAGTGACTCCATTAGGCAATCCTTTTAGTGTCACGTTTATTTTCTTTCTGCCACACTCCTGTCATTGAATTATTATTTTCCTGCCTTTTTGTATTCGTCAGCCTGGAAAAAGTGGCTTTGCCACCATTTATAATATGCAAAGCCGATTTTTTTTGTGGTTGCCTTAGTAGACGGAGTAGTCAATTTGTCATCAACGCACATCAATCATAATTTGCTACGTTTTTTATTATTACTCAACAGCTCGTAACCATAATACTCATAAGAAGTGCCGAAAAAAGGGACTGTGAGGGCTTTAAAAGCGCGTCAGCACAGGCTAACCGGTAGTTATGATGTGTATACGTATATATGGGTATACGGAAAATAAAAGGCAGCGGAAACACGAAAAAAACTAAATGAGCGACAACGTCAATATGCAACTTTTCAAGTTCAAACTTTGGTGTCCTTAGTAGCCAGCTCAGGCACTCGCTCGCCCACTGAGTTGCTGAATCAGTTTTCTTTTCGCTTTCTTTACTTTTCCGGTTTTTCCCACTTTTCTGTGTGCCTTTCCGGTTATTGTGGGGCATTTTCGGCAGTTACTTACTGCCGAGTCTGCCAAGACGAGAGTCTGAATAAAAGTGAGTAAAATTGATGAGTTTTCCGTACAATTTTGCATTTTTAATAAAGTCACAGTGGGCGATGGGCGGACGTACCGACCGTGTGACAGAACGACGACGCGACGGCGCTTAAAAATATCCAACTGACTTTGTCTGTGGAGTATCCGTTGCATGTGTTGAACCGTAGCGTGTGTGTGTGTTTGAGTTAAGTAGCAAATGGATTATGCCACGTTCAACCGTTATCCTTTTTCACTGTTGCTTTTCTCTCTCTCCATTTTCCATGCAAATGCTCACTCAAGTGTGGATTTTATTTCCCACTCGCTTTCGCTTCACGTCATACACTGACACATGTATATATTTTTGGGTGTTGGTAAGTGGTAAGCGGTTATTGATTTTATTTTTGGTATATTTTTTATGCTGGCCAAAATAACTATTCCGGTGCTGTGACCCTTCCGTCTACTTATCATGCACAGAATCTGTTTTTGTTTTCTTTTTTTTTCACATAGATACATTTGCCTTTTGGGGCGTTAGGAACTAGTTTTTATGCGTGTATATGTGTTAGTTTGTTTTTGTATGTAAATATATGTTATCCTTAGGTAATTGCCGGGCTGTCACTTTTTGGGCGAAATTAACAAGATAAATGATTTTTTGGACAAATTGCTGTACATTCTTTTATTTCGTGCTTTTATTATAGTTTTGGGGTCCAAAAGGACTAAATATATGCATATGGATATGAATGCGTATATGTACTACACATGTAAAAGTGGTTTCGAGCTTTCATTGGGTAATAGAGAGCCGGTAAATGCAATATATATTTATAAGTATACTTCATATACTCGTATGTATATATAATTGCTAATGCCTGTCCCAATTTGATCGAGCCATATTTGTTCTGGCCTCCACTAAAATTATTATAATAATATAAAAGAGATGATCGCTTATCTTTATACTAAATTATTAACGGAGCTAGTAGCGTCTAATAAGTACTACTTTTGTGTGACCTACGACCAGTTGATAAACAAAAATAATTATGTGACCTCGATGTCAATTAGTCTACCTTTCATCGAAATGACGTCAAGTAAGATACTTGCTACAAAAGCATCAAGTTCATAGAAAAATACGACTTAGCTGTTACAGGAACTATAACTTGTCCTCTTGTAAATGATTAGTTCCGCCTAAAGCAAAGAGTTAATGAAATTTTATTTCTATTGTAAGCAATTAATATTCCCTCTATTTACTATTATTTAAGTTCCAGTTGCTATTTGATTAGAGTCTTATTAAGTATATAAATTCGAAAATCAATAACCAGGAAACCCAAAAAAGTTAATTGTCTAAAATATTAATTCAATGAAAAGATCCTAGTTCCGTCCCCGCAAAACTAATACGGCTATGTAAACTGACATTGAGTAATACCAGAACCTACGTCAGGATCTAGAAGGTCCTCTCAGAGTAGTTCGATACCAAGAGAGGTTTCAGACAACCTATCAACTTCCTATCGTGCGACTTCTTTAATCTGCTGCTGGAGAAAATTATTCGAGCTGCAAAACTGAATAGAAGAGATACAATCTTCTGAAAGAGTGTAAAACTGCTGGCGTATGCCGATGATATTGATATCATTGATCTTAACACCGCGCCGTTAGTTTTGTTTTCTCTAGGTTGAACTAAAAACAAAGCAAATGGACCTAATAGAAAATGAGGGCTAGACGAAATATTATCTATTAACAAACAAAGAGACGTCGGATAGTTCGACTTGACTCTAAAGTCACTGTTTGCAGCCATAAATCGAAGTTGTAGATAATTTTGTCTATCATGGAATCAGCATTAACGCCAGCAACGACGTCAGACTCAGGTGCTACTTTGGACTGAGTGGGGAATTGAGAAATAAAGTCCTCACTCGACGAACGAAAACTAAACTCTATAAGTCATTCACTATTTCCGTCCTGCCATATGGTGAAGAGGCTTGGACGATGACAACAACAAATGATTCGGCGTTACGAGTGTTAGAGAGAAAGGTTCTTTGAAAGATTTATGGTCCTTTGCGCATTGAACACGGCGAATATCGTATTCGATTTAACGATGAGCTGTATGAGCGAATTAAGAGACATGGGTTTCTCTGGCTGGATCATGTCGTCCGAATGGATGAAAACACCGAAATTCTGAGAGTAATCAACGCAGTACCGACCCGGAAAACAGTAGTGTGGAAGGACCTAGTTATACTTGGAATTTGCAGTTGGCACCAAACAGCGAAAAGGAAGACTGGCGCGCTGTTTTAAACTCGACCATAACCGTGTAAGCGATATCTACGCCAATAAAGAAGGAAAAGTTCTGTCTCTTACAGACTAAGACTTTCTGGGCTCCGTTTGTGGTCGATCGAGATCTATTTATGAAATATTAACTTCTTTATGATCACATGTTTAGTTTCCAGCTGTGGTGAAATAATAATGGATTAGATTTTTGCTATTGTTCTTTCCAAAGATCTCATGGCGGTTGCCGCCCTGCAGCGGGGGGCTGGAAGCATGCATCGGTTGAGTCTCTACACTTTAAGGGGTTAGGGGTAGTCAGAGGCACGAGAGAGAATGAGAGTTTTCAGTATTTTTTTGCTACTAATTCATGTTACTTTACAAAAGTAGTAATTTGGCATTATTATAGGATGTGTTGACTTGAAGTCACGAAAATTTCAAAAAAAAAAAAATTTAATTTCCGAAGTTATAGCTGTTTGTGTTGACCCTAACACAAAAAGAGATTCCTCTAAAAACAATCGGAAAAAAAAAAAATTAGTTTTAGAAATAGATAATCCAGGGCCTGATCGAAGGATTTTATTTTGTTTTCAAAATTAACAAAATGGCGGCCTCAGGAAATTTTTTTCTAAATTTTTGCGAAAAAATTAACAGTTAATTGGTCTTAAAAAATCGAAATTTTAGAAAAAATAAAAATCCTTCGATCAGGCCCGGGTTTATTGCATATTCTAAAAACTTTATAAATTTCATTAAAATCTACTAAACGGGTTTCGAGATACAGTTGTCGCCGATTCAAAAAACATAGTTTTGAGAAAAACGCGTTTAAACTTTCACACTAACGCTTTGAAGTGACCGAGCTCTCTTTCTTATTTCTCGAATAACTCAGAAACTAATTATCGAATCAACGTGAAATTTTCAGAGAATATTTTTAAGATATTACTCTTAACGAAAATGCAAAATAATTTTTGAAAATTCTAACTACCTCTAACCCCTTAAAGGAGCTATTATAAAAATAAGAGAGTGGACAGGGAATATATATAGTAGGTAGCAATCTACAATCCAGGCAATTCTTTGGCTTCTAATGAAATGTTATAACCATTCAGCTTCCTCAAAGATAAATTTTGCCTACTAGTGGCCGAAAATAATATTAGTGCAAGCTTAAGAAACACCTTGAAAATATGAATATAGTCTCTTGTGCAAATTGCCGGTTATGCGAAAATGAGCCGGAAGTACATATTTCTAGACTCTACAGTAATCAGCAGATGCAAAAACGAAGTCTTGAGAGTTATGTATTCGATTAGGAAGCATATAACACAAAAAGCGGCCAACAGGATCCTGTATTTCTTCCCTTTGTGAGGCCGTTTATGAGAGGAGAGGGCACAATAGACTGCAGGTCGCAATGATAACCTCAATTTATACTATTATTTAAATAAAAATATGTAATTTGATTCGACGGTGAACTATTTTTGATAATATCCCAATGATAATCAGTGTAACACGTTCACATTACAAATACTTACGTTTCAAAACTAATAATAATAAATACTGCATAGCATGGACTACACGGCCTTTCTTATTGACATTTCCAGTAAATGTGTGGAGCACTATTTCCCGCGAATATACCAGTATTAAAGCACAGATAAGCATTTATTCCCCACCAACAAATTGCCAGTCGCCAATCACTGAATTGCGAAAATGTCAAAATCAATGATTATATAGATACATACACATATATCAATGAGCACTAACACACTATACACACATACATATAGAAGAATGTGTGACTTTCTAAGTCAAGTAAAGTCTGTAACATTCGTAGGAACGAGATTACAGCGCTAAGTACTCTTACACACACCTACCCAACTTCATATCGACATATGTATGTATTAATGTGTGCATTTGCGAGTACTTTCACGTGTGTAAACGTTAAGGGAATGCTCACACAGCTATCACACAGCACCCATTGCCTTGGCTTTCAACGTTTACTTTACGTTTTTTTGCTTTCGCCGCTAGTCGCCAAGGATGCCAGCGCACGCAAAGATTCCTTTAAGCGCATGTTTGTTAGTTTTCTTAATCTCCTCGCAAATCCTCGTTGATTTTAATGTTATTTTATGTGCACGTGTGGAACATTTTCCAGCATTTTCTAGAAGTTAAATATAAAATTTCATAGCAATTGTCGAACTGGTTGCTGACTCAGACCGGAGAGAGTGTGATGTTATCACAAAATGAGTGCAATTTTGTTTGATCAAATCTTAGTATCTCACTAAAGTGGTTTTATTTTCTCCAATTATGGACACTTTGAGGTGGAATGAGGTGATATTTGACCACCGTAAATATCTGTTGCGCTATCGCAAGATAGTTTTGGGTAAAAAAATCTGACATTAGATTTTCTACCGAAGAAAGAAGGATTATAATGTGTAGCTATGTATATTTAGCTGTCTTTTTTTAGACTAAGTCAATATAAATATAATAACGGGTGGGCCATCTAACGTCTTAAATTTGAATTATCTATATTTCGACATTGGAAACGTCAAATTCAGAAAGTGACAGATATTTAGTAAAAAGTCTAAAATTTAATAAATGGGTCGCTATTCACTAGAAGAAAACTGGGAAATATTGAAAACTTTTTCTAAAGTGGTGAGTCAAGTGGATGGTCAATTTTACCGAAAAATCATCTTTTCGGACGAGGCTCATTTCCACCTCGATGGTTACGTTAACAAGCGGAATTGTCGCATTTGGGGCACAGAAAACCCGCACGTAATCGTCGAGAAGCCAATGCACCTAGGACGAATCACTGTATGGTGCGGATTTTGGTCTGTTGGAGTCATCGGTCCATTTTTCTTCGAAAATGAAGAAAAATCATCAATGGTGAGCGATATCGCGCAATGTTAACTGAATTTTTCTTCAAACAAATTGAAGAGGAAGACTTTGACAGCATTTGGTTCCAGCAGGACGGCGCTACGCGCTACACAGCAAACGCTACACTCAACTTTTTACGCCCTATCTTCGAAAATCGCATAATTAGCAAAAGAGGTGATGTGAATTGGCCTTCCAAAAGCTGTGATTTACCTCCGTTGGACTATTTTCTGTGAGGAGCAGTTAAAGATAAATGTTACGCCAACCATCCAGAAACAATTCAAGATCTAACGTACGAGATTCAAGCTGCTGTAGCTGCAAAAAGGCTTGAAACCATCGAGAAAGTACTCCAAAATTGGGTGGATCGGATAAGCTACTGTAAACTCAGCCATGGTGGTCATTTGTCCGAAATTGTTTTCTACAAATAAATTTCATAAAACAACCTTTTAAATAAATGTTAGACCTTTGAAAAATATAAAGCCGTTTTTTTTTTATTGACTTTTTAAATTTAAAATTTTATATGGCCCTCCCTGTATTTTGTAAAGAGGATTCTATAAAGCTTATCTTGTAAACAATAGATACTCGAAATTATGATGTTGATTATTCAAACCATATAACTTTAACAAAATTTTAACTTAACGGGTTACAATATTAAAATCAACACATTAACAAACAACCCATCAGCTTTCATATATCTCAAGAAGAAGGGTTTGTCAAGGTCATTGCAGAAAGCTTAATCTAGAATTAGTGACAGTTTTAGATTTACTCGACGATATTTTTAGACTTGCGAATATCAAGTTCGATTCTTTAAGAGATAAAGAAATGTAGTAAGAGAGGGAAAGAAAGAAAGAAAAACAGTTTATCGATGACCAAAGATGCCTGACAGTGAGTCTTACATTTGCGATTTGTTTAATTGGAATTGATTTGATTAGTTGTCATGACTCCAGCTTTGAGTAATTTGAAGTATGTCACAGACCTGGTTAGTTCTTCAGTTTTTTCTTAAATTTCTCGCTTATTTTGACCACTGAACTTGAACTTAGAGTGAAGAAATTTGCAATAATTACTAATAGGTTACTTAGTAACATAAACTGCTGACTAGGAACTATTTTCCAATCATATTAATTTTGGTAAATACTTGTAGCTCATTAAGTTCAGGAAATCGTTGACTAACAAAACAAAATATGATTACATACGAATTAGTCATCAAGAAAGCTGCCCTCTTATTCGAAACACAAAAAAATGCTGTGAATATTTTTCAAAATTTCATTCTAGAATATTTCGAAATTGTAGTCAATTCTCTTCTAAATCACATTGTTTCAATTAGTTGCTCGTAATATGTAAAGCTTTGATCAAGTTTACCTATTTAGTTCTCTTTTAATTTCTAAGTAACTAAGTCTACTCCATTATGGCAATTATTACCGGAGATTTTGGCAACGAACTCGATGATTTTAAATTGATGGAATCATATCTTAAAATTCAATCAAATAAATTTAAGCAAATCAAGCAATGCACCTTGTCATGCGAACATATGACATTTTTTACAGCTCATTTTTCACCGGCTCAAACCCTTTCACGAGCGCAAGTGAAGTGTTGGCAAAACACGAAAATGCCATCAAAATAAGAGCGATCGTGAACAGTATGTGGCACTCAAATGGATATGCGCACATTTGGCATACATATGTACATAAATACAGTTGTAAAGATAACCCAGCATAAAAGTCCATTAGAACTAAACTGATGAAAGCGAATATATTTCCTCCTCCTCAATATTTTCGAGTTACGAGAATTGACAGAAGAAGACAAGGATAGAAAAGTGCATTAAGTTGGTGAAAGGCGTGTGGGTCTGGTATGAAATTCGGTTGAGAAAAATTAATAAAAAAAATATATTAAAATAAATTTAGAAAAAATTCAAAACCATATTTTTGAAAAAAAAAAAATTTTTACACATCAATCCATTACAAAGTAGATGAAGAGTCAAACTTTGAATAATTAATTTTAAATAAATATTTGGTCGAGAAAAATTAGTAAAAAAATATTAAATTAAATATAAAAAAATTATTATTTTTTCATATAATCAAAATTGTTTCTAATTAAAAAAATGTTATTAACAACTAATCGTATAACACACAAATTAATAACCAATCTTCGAATAATTAATTAAGTAACTGGTATGATTTTAGTTGCCATCCTACCAGTTCTCAATCGGTTACCAACCCTCTCACTCCCACTTAGTTCTCGCATAAGCGAAAATACGCTTACTTTTACTACTGCCACACATTATTCGTTGCAGTTCGACATTTTTGGAGCACTTTTCAAATCTACTCTGACATATAATTCCATACATTCTTTTTTCGGCCCTCCTCTTTCATCTCTTGCCCACACAGCCCGAGTGATGTCGAATTGTGTGAGCGTGTCCATGCGATTGTCGATTTGAAAATCGAATCGCAAAATCAGTTGTGTACACTTTTTATTATTCTCCACTTTTGAAAGGACATGCTACGCACACATTTCCTGTTCTACCATAGAATTTTATGTTTTTTAGTCGTTTTGGGTTCAAGTGCTAGAAAGAAGCGCACATAAAATGGAAGGGCGCTGAGTAAGGTAGTTTTACAAGAGCATGTATGTATGTGTGTTAACATATGAATTTCTAGGGGTTTATTGTAGTTTCAAGTGCCATTTTTTTACGCGCGTTGGTGCCCTCTAAAATGTAGCCAATCGCTAGATTCGTGTATTTTGTAACCACACTTATATGAATGTATGTGTATTGGTACGTCTCAAACTCTATTTGAAAAGGATTTGAAGCTGTCAAAACAAAAGCACGAAACAATAGAAATTCTTTGGTGTAATGTTTGATGAATAATTTGAGGAGCGTTGGATTTGAATATATCACAAATTTGGAAAAAAATAGTAGCAAATGCTTAGGCGTTTAACCGATGTATTTTGAAAAAATAGTAGCATACCTTTAAGCGTTTAGCCGAATTTGTAATTGACTTTACTGTTGAGTCAAAAAGGTGGTCTTGTTCAGTTCGAAACCAAACATAAAAAATACTATTCTCCAAGTTCTTTCGTTTTTTTGGTTTAAACATTTTTAGGCTTTCGAAAGTTCAACATTCTAGCATTATAGTGGACTTTTAAACAAGAAAAATATATAAACTCGTTTTAGATAACGTGTTTCCGAAGATTGTAAGCATTGCACTGAGTCTTCTTAATTTTTAAACAATTTAGTGACTAACATTTTTAACGATTTTTTTTCTAGAGAATATACAGATTTATTTTGCACCGACTTTTATCTTTTTTAAGATTTCTGCATATTGGTAGTCGAACTCAGAATGAACTTCAAGAGTACTTCATCAAGGGAGAGAGGCCAACAAAAAGAATAAAACTTACAACCAAATCAAACAAATCAACCAAACCATCCAACACAGTCAAATACATTGCACTCGGTTGAAAAAGTACGAAAGCTTTTGAAACTTAAGCTCAAAAATTAACCAATATAGCCGAAAGTTTCACATAAATTGCCGCATATCTACCATATTTACAGTCTATATGTAACGGGTGATTTTTTTGAGGTTAGGATTTTCATGCAGTAGTATTTGACAGATCACGTGGGATGTCAGACATGGTGTCAAAGAGAAAGATGCTCAGTATGCTTTGACATTTCATCATGAATAGACTTACTAACGAGCAACGCTTGCAAATCATTGAATTTTATTACCAAAATCAGTGTTCGGTTCGAAATGTGTTTCGCGTCCGTGTCCGATGAGCGATGAGGCTCATTTCTGGTTGAATGGCTACGTAAATAAGCAAAATTGCCGCATTTGGGGTGAAGAGCAACCAGAAGCCGTTCAAGAACTGCCCATGCATCCCGAAAAATGCACTGTTTGGTGTGGTTTGTACGCTGGTGGAATCATTGGACCGTATTTTTTCAAAGATGCTGTTGGACGCAACGTTACGGTGAATGGCGATCGCTATCGTTCGATGCTAACAAACTTTTTGTTGCCAAAAATGGAAGAACTGAACTTGGTTGACATGTGGTTTCAACAAGATGGCGCTACATGCCACACAGCTCGCGATTCTATGGCCATTTTGAGGGAAAACTTCGGACAACAATTCATCTCAAGAAATGGACCCGTAAGTTGGCCACCAAGATCATGCGATTTAACGCCTTTAGACTATTTTTTGTGGGGCTACGTCAAGTCTAAAGTCTACAGAAATAAGCCAGCAACTATTCCAGCTTTGGAAGACAACATTTCCGAAGAAATTCGGGCTATTCCGGCCGAAATGCTCGAAAAAGTTGCCCAAAATTGGACTTTCCGAATGGACCACCTAAGACGCAGCCGCGGTCAACATTTAAATGAAATTATCTTCAAAAAGTAAATGTCATGAACCAATCTAACGTTTCAAATAAAGAACCGATGAGATTTTGCAAATTTTATGCGTTTTTTTTTTTTTAAAAGTTATCAAGCTCTTAAAAAATCACCCGTTATTTTAAAAATCCCAAAAAAATTAAAGTGAAAAATTGATAGCTCAATTGAGACATATTCCCAGCTCAATATCAAACTTGCAGCAATAAAATTAAAAGTTTGTATCAAAAAAAAAAAAAAACATTTTTTTTTTTGGTGAAATTTTCGTAGGAAAAAGTATTGAAAATTGAGTGCGTGAAAAAATTGAGTTGCAGACGGGAATAACTTAACTAACAGACAGCCACTGCAGGGTATTCAGCAGTAAATTGCCTCAATGTGCTTGACCACCAAAGGGCTTGAGTTTCAATATATGTATATGTATGTATGAAGTTAAATTCGTACAGTTATGTAATATGTGCTGATATTTTGCGTTGACCCTGTGGGAAAAATTTACAAAACGCAAATTATTGATTTCAAAGCAATACTATGTAAGAAAAGTGGATAAAAATTGCAAGGAATGGTAAATTCCGATAGTCCGTTGATGACCAGAGAAAACATATGAACTTCATTTTTGAATGCCAATGTTCTGTAGTGTATGTTAACTACACCTGTTGACTCGGTTAGTAGTATTAACGTGATCGGAATAAGTCTATGTTGAAGTAAATACGGTTAAAAAATTCAAAACTATTTCGAGAATAACTTAAGCTCTTAAAAAGCCAAACTACTTAGGAAAAATGTCTGTCTGGTTTTGAAATGACATAATTTCGAAACTCTAACTAAGGTCAAAGTATAATCTCACTGACTGACTAAAAGCCTTGCAGCTAGTGTCATTTTAAAGCTTATCCTGTAATTTATTGCTGTATAAACAGTAGTAAATAAATAAATAGTAAATAATCTCACTATCAGCAGCATCATACACTGACTTATTAAACTTGTCTGGGAGCCTGGCCATAGCAGAACCGACGAAAATTGTTAAGCTAATGAATTTGCAAACAAAGGAACCCATAGACAAATTCTGTCAAGATGGGAATGAACATGGTTTTGTCTGTCCTCGTGTAATCAGGCGCTGAATCTACAAGGCTCGTGTGAGATCATTAAGCGTTGCTCAGCAGCCAGCACTTGTGGAGTTATGAAAGCCCTTTGGATCGAAGTGGAACCCAAAAGGTCCATTGAACTGCTAGCTAGGTCAGGACACTGTTTCATTGGCATTTGAGGCTATAGATTTTCGAGGATACAAAAATCAAAGTGTCAATGTTGCAATGAAGAATAGACACTTTCTTTTTCACTATATAGCTTTCAGCAGACTAAAATTGAAGTATCTCGGTCCTTTAGATTTATAAGGACTTAATAGAATAATAATAGAGACGTTTCTAGCTGTCCAAGTCGGATTATTCGCGACCTCACGGGAAATCAGCGTATTTACTTAACCTAACTTAACTAAGAACAGAGTTACACTTGAAGAGAAAAACTGTGTAGAAGGAATAATATGTAAGAATAATGCTGAAGAGTCGATATATGTGACCTGGTCTACGAAAAGGGAGCCTAGGAGTCAAAAAATCAATTTTTTTATTCTTTTTTTTTCAATTTTTTATTTTATATTTATTTATTTTTTTTTTTTGTTTTTTTTTGTTTGTGACACCTAAGCCCCCTTTTCGTAGTCCAGGTCACATATAAATATTTCACTTTCGTTTGTTTTTAATTTTGATCCAGATAGCTCAAATGTATATAATGACTAGTACAGGTTAGCGATAACCAGTTTGTTTATGGCCCTTACTCAACATTATAACCAAAAAAAAGTATTATAAAAATACCTAAAACGGTAACAACATTTACTTTCGTTCGAACTATTTCTTTCGCGGTCTCGAAATTAGCTCGAATATCAATAGAAGTGTTGCCAGACCGGAAAATTTTATTTGATTAATGCTGAGATTGTGGTTAAAAACGCTCAGAATAATTTAATTTTAAGCCATTCTAAGAACTCATCAATATTCCATTCCCATCAATATTCTTTCATAGCCAAACAATTTTCCTAGAGTGCAAAACAATTTTTTACCCATTGAGGCACAGATATATGTATGCATATATCAATTTGTAGTAAAGTTTCAGCATCCATTGGTCATCACAATTCGAACTGCTGTTTAATGTTGTGCAGCTTTTGTTGCTTTTATTGGTCACCACTTGCCAATGGAATTGTGGTTGCAAAATTGAATTACACCTACATATTTCATGCTCACCTTTCATTACCAACAAAGTGCTATAAACTACGAGTGACTGCGCAACTGAAACAATTCAGCCAATAACAACTACAGCAACAAAAACAGCAGCAATTTGGTGCAAAAAGCATAAATGCCGGAAATGTGGCAAATATATGGAGCAGCTGTGTATTAAATAACCACCGCTTGGCACTACTGTTCGGTCGCGGACATAATTAATGGTTGTAAATGCCAATTCTTTTGTTCTTCGCTGAACTTTGTTGTATTTGAAGCAGAGGAATGTGTTATGGTTTCAGTTTTTTGCATTACTTCATTACTGGTTATCTATTTATAGATATTTTTTGTAATAATAGCGGGTAGAACAATGAGAGTTTTACTATTGTTGGTGACGTAGGATTCTCAAATAGATATGACAATTCTTCGCACACTCCAGTTTGGCTTATACGTACATCGTCTCACCAGCACCTAGCAGTATATTGAACTTTATCAATATGCTGGAGCTAGGTGAGTCATTGTGATTTAGGAGAGATATACAATAGACCTAAGGTGCAATCCACATCTTATCTATGTGTACTGTATCTCCTTCCAAGCAAACTAACAAAAATTGTATATGAAACAATACATATTTCTATATTCTACTGCATACATAATATACATATATATATTTATTTATTTTTTTAAATAAAATTTCATCCATACTTAATCTCTCCTTTTTATGCTTTTTCAATTTCCAGTGTGTCAATGCAATGGACATGCTAGACGCTGCCGCTTCAACTTGGAATTATACAAGCTATCGGGCCGCATATCGGGCGGTGTCTGCTATAACTGTCAACATGACACAACCGGCCGTTATTGCCATTACTGCCGCGAGGGTTTTTACAGAGATGCCACAAAGGCTTTGAACAATCGCAAAGTATGCAAACGTAAGTAAAAGAAAAAAGTTTAAAGAAGACCGTGAAATATAATCTAGAACTAAGAAAATTGTAAATACTAGATAAACAGTGTTCTGAGACCTTGAATTGAAGAGTACATAGTGAAATATAAAATGACCACCATTAATTTAGAAAAAAAAAAATTAAAACTGAGTCGAGAAGAATTAAAAACTGCAAGAACTCATAGCGATTCAAAGAGAAAATAGAGTTTGAGATTCTCGAGTATGAAAGTGATATTATTGATTTCCTTTAAACTCGACTCGACTTCTTAATCTTAAGTCTAAAACCTTTAGAGATTACCTGTTATATATGGTATATTATATAATTAGTGGACAGCAGCGAAACTGAACGAGGATTGCATGAAGATCACTGAGAGCTTAAAGAAAGTTGAAACACGATTTTCTAGTAATCGGTGGTGAATATATATAGTGCGTATATATGCATACATATATCACATGTTGTTAGTACAATGACGGATCTGTCTTCATGTTCCTATCTAAACGCTATATGAAAATTAACATGATTTTATCTTTACAAAACACTTTTAGAAGATATCATAGATAATATGTTTGTTACCCATACGTTTTCCGAGTAACTCAAATCTTTTTGCAATTTTTCTTTCACAAAAATGTAAAAAATCTCAAGGGAATACACACATAGCTTATGGAGACCATAAAAAGTGTCCTTTGATGGAATTCTTGACCAATTTGACTGATTGAGAAGAAGCAATGGCAGGCTTAGAAAAAGTTGTTTTTTATTTATTTGAGTTTAGGAAGTTGATGGTTGGAACAGGACATAATGTATAGAGCAAAATTATGTACCAACTCAACACAGACATATATAAATCAGACTCACTAGGTTGATTTTCAATAGTTGCTTTCAGGTGGAAAGACAGAGGTATACTCCGAGAACCTTGGTATCTCTCTTCCATTCACCAAAGTAGTTAGCAACTTTCTAGCGGAACTACTGGGCATAAAGAAGGCCTGTGCTACAGAATAACTACGGGAGGACACCGAAGTGGCACTTAAACTAACAACCAAGTGGACTTACTAGTGTTGTCCTCGCCAAAATTAAATTCCAGCTAAAGCTAAAGAAATGTAGAAATGCTTTGAGTTAACTAGCAATTCAACTCCACTCATGATTAGTTTGGCTTCTCGGTCACCGGAATATATTCGGGGAAGAAACAGCAGACGAGTTGGCCAAGTTGGGATATATCTAAATTAAACTCAGGCAGAGACAAGCAGAAACTAAGAACTTATTATAAAGGTCCAGAAAAAGTATGTATTGAATGACCTATAACAATACTTGCTGCAGTTGCAAACTCGAAGGGAGTAAGGAAACGGTTCTACATATCCTCTGTGAGTGCATAGCTCTATCACAAATCATACGTCGAACTTTTGGAATTCATCAGATACCTAAGAATGATCTTCATCTGCAAAAATATAAAATGGTAATAAGTACTATCATTGAAGCATCTTAATCATATATAAAGAACTTAGGGATTTTTATCGAAATAGCGGAAATTGAGCTCGAAGAGGCTGCACTTTTACCCTCGTAACTAACCTATTTAAATTTCAAGAGTGGAACTATTTTGAATAAGTAATTGTACTCGATAGTCAGCAAAGTTAACCAAAACTATTTTAAATTAAAAAACGCAGCTGTCATAAAGACGTGTTCTCAAAAATATTTGTAACAACATTACAAGTTGGAGGGTATTGGTAGCAAGCCAACTTCAAACAAACTTAAAAGTTCTACGTCTCTAAACTCTCTAGATATAGTATACCAAATGATTTAATTAATGAAAATGACGAAAGCCTGAATATAGTTTTCCAATTTTCAAAATGCAAATGACAATAAAGCGAACCTTTTCTTCTGGAGTATAGAGTATACATATACCTACATACATATATGTATATACGTACACATCCATATGTATATTTTTCTACTTCAGCGTCCTTTCTGAGATTTTGTTACTTGTGAGTTAGTTTTCATCGCATTATAGTTTCCACTATTGACATGTCAAAAAACCGCTCCTTCATTTGATTTTCGAACAATGAGCTAATCAAGACGAAATGTCGCTACAAATCCAAGATAATCGCGTGTGTTGAACAAATTACAAGTTGTTTATGACATTCCTTAAATTCACCCACAAAACAATCACCCACCAATACTAACACTAACAACATACCTACAAAAAAACCCTCATCTAAGCATAAATTCTCATGCATGTCGCATTGAAAAGCAGTTTGCTGAAAAATTGTTGTTCCATTCGTCACGATAGCTCACGCAACAACAAATACAAAATCCCACACATCAGCGAAGGCTTTCGAATTAGACGTTGTCATCATTGAAAACATTATCGAAACAAGTCATACCACGGCAACCCCATAAGCTCATTGATCTATAGTAGACAAATGTATATAAACCTACAAACGTACATACATCGATACCAGAACTTCTTTGTAACGGAATTGAGAATGTGATGCGCAAGTATTTGCGGCGTAAAGTTTTGTTGTTAGCAATGAAGGATTTTCCTTTTCAATTTCAAAGCTGGTAATCCATCAGACAACAGTTTTTTTCGCACTAGCACCCAACCATACCAATACCAATAGTAACAAATATAACAACAACAACTACAAAAGTACAGGGAAGTTTGTTCCCTGTTGATGAGTTGAAGTGCTGGAGTGACAGCGATTAAGACGGTTCGAGTGGAATTTCATTCAATAATCCCACAAACGAACAACAGCAACAAAAACCATGTGTAAGCTCACCTTTTCGAAATTTTGTATGGAATATAGACGAAATAGTGTAAAGAGCTGAGAAAGGGAGGAGATCTGATTACCTGAAAAGTTTTTCGTGAAAATGAATACAAAAGAAAAATATTCAAGATATATTTTTCTTACGACTTTATTCCTCATAGCATTGTTTGAAAGCAGTAGAAAGGCAGAAGAGAAGTGTGGTACTTGAAATAATTAAACGTACAGGGTTGACAAGAGAATAGGAAATATTTTTGTATAGGATAGGTTTGTTAAATTTATGAAACTCATTGAGAATCGTGCAGTTACTGAGAGTGATGCATAAGACAAAAACTCGTTTCGTGGGGAGGACCACTGTGTTCCACAAACCTTTCCACTTTTCTGAAAGTTATCTTACTGTATCATAACATATTGATGAGACATTTTAGCAATGCTTTTCTAGCATTGATTTTCTCAACAAGAAGGGTTAAAAAGGGCTTAAAAACTGAAATCTTCAGCTTCCTGTTCGAATCCTCATTACAAGTGTTGGCCGATAGCTTCAGCTCCCCATTTTCTACTCAGATGTTCCCATATTGATTGAAGATTGTTAACTCGACTACTATTATAACAAAAACTCTTCTTGAATTCTATCGAATAAATATCTCGAGACTTTCAGTCTTCTATTTAAAGATAAATGTACAAGTCATAAAAAAGATGACCCAACCTACCTTCGTCTAGGATTTTACACGTATTTATTCATTTTCCATTCGGTATGGAATTCAAAAATACGTCTGAGATGCTATATCTCGAACGAAACTCTATCCGTTAAATGGCTTTAATAAAATATCAGCACAATGACTTGAGTCGGTGAAACCATGTCTGTCTGTCCAGCTACTTTTTCAGCTGTAAAATTTTGCACTCGTCCTTTTCTCACTAAAAAGCTGCTCATTTGTCGGAACAGCTGACAAGGCATTACAATAAGATATATCTCCAATTCAAGCTGATCAATCGAAATCAAGTTTTTGTATAAAAAATCATCGCGAAACAAGTTTTGCACATCGGACTGATCAAAATCAATATAAATACCTTTTTATACCCTTATGCTATGAGGAGTGCACCTGTAAAAGTATTTTAGTTTCGATGCTGAAGTTATCTTTTTCACGTAAGGTCCTTACTTAGAAAGCATATTATTCATATAAAGGAACATGGTTTAAGCAGACACTTCAGTATAGATCTCGCTCTAGTCGCAATTTAATACCATTATTCACAGCGAAGGCTATATTCGTAAGGA
Organism: Bactrocera correcta; assembly: GCA_027475135.1. Taxonomy (NCBI): domain Eukaryota; kingdom Metazoa; phylum Arthropoda; class Insecta; order Diptera; family Tephritidae; genus Bactrocera; species Bactrocera correcta. The sequence continues at coordinate 35,307,596 of CM050323.1, read as the reverse complement.
GTATTACATTAGCCGAAACGAAAAAAATAATCTTAAAAAAGTGATAACCAGAAAAATCCCGATTTCAAATTTCAGATTTAATAAACAAAAGTTTTTTCTTATGTTTCTCAACATTTCCACAACACTGTTTTCCATAGTGCGCCACACATGGAGTGTACGCGCCAAAGAAAAACTTGTATCTAAAAGCACCGCAAAGCGTATTTACGAGTCGCTATCTCAATTACCTCGCCTTTTATTGTTATTGCTAGCAATTTTATTTTATTTGTATGTAATCTATTCCCGAAGTCTCTTTCAATAGTTTCATTTGCCGCTTTCGGTTTTAGGCGCTTAAGCGTGGCATCGCTGCCATTCACTTGCTATCTGCGGCCCTTCCTACATGAATATTATGAGTTTGCGCCGAAATTCAGTTCTCGTTCTCCATTTGGTGGAGGCAACTTCACTTTTTCGATTGCTTATGCATTGATTTTGTCTGTTTCGGCTTTCGCTTTTGTTTGTTGGTCGTTATTGTATGCCCACAATAAGCCCTACACGCTCGCCGCTGCTATTCAACTTTGCTGTGGCGGCGGGAATGGGCAATAAAAACGCATAAAAGCATCAAAATCGTAATTTAATTGATTTTAAATTACTTGCACTTTTCGTGTTTACGAAAAAGAAAAAACAGATTTCATTTGAGTTCAATGCATTGATGATGATTTGATGGCGTTTCCTTAAGTGACTTGCGACAGAGAAACGTGGGAGATCAAAAAGAAGCAGATATGCGAAGAAGTAACTGTTTGGATTTTAGAGTTTAAAATGGTTTTTGAACTTTTGAAAGTTGTTTTTCAATTGTAACTATTACTATGGCATGAAAAAATCAATTCTTTTTCAAAAAGTTTCGATTTTCATATAATTTACTATAATTTAAGGGCTTTAATCCGGAGTAGAGTTAATTATGCCAAGAAAGCTAATAACGAGAAAACTAACGAATAGTGCGAAGAGAGACTATTTAGAGATCCTTAGTAGTGAGAGTTGGTAATAAAATAACAAATGTTAAGTTCATAAAAAATATTTTAAGGAATTTAGGGAAGACATTATCGGACTCTGCTCACTATTTTTGAGTTTTGCTGAAGAGATTTGATGAGTTTTTATTAAAGCAAAATCTGGGCTTGATAAAGAGTTTGCGGACACTGCCTCTGGAATATCAAATATCAAAGATTGATAAGTTAAGTTGAGACGTGGTGAAAAGAGCATCGAAGACGATGAACACAGTGGACGCCCATAAAGTGAAATTGTTCGAGATAGTAAATACTCTGAAAATATCAACTGAATGTTTGCTTCATATTATTCACAAATATTTAGGCTTGAGAAAGCTCCGTGCAAAGAGGGTGTCGCGTGAGCTCACTTTTGACCAAAAACAACGACGAGTTGATGATTAGGAGCAGTATCCGGAGATGGTTTAGCGCAGTAAATCCGAGTTTTTGCATCGATATGTGACAACGGAGGAAACATGATTCCATAATTTCACTCCGAAGCCCAATCGACACTCATTCGCGAGAACGGCACAGGGTGAATTCTGACCGAAAGCAATAATGAATTAATGATTCGGAGCAGTATTTGCAGATGCTTAAGCGTAATAAACGCGAGTTTTTCGTCTATTAGTTACAATGGATGAAACGTGGCCCCATAAGTTCACTTTAAATTGAATGGACTATATGCGATAAACCCGCTCCGAAGCGTAAAAAAATGCAACTGATAAGGTTATGGTATTTGGCTTTTGGAATTTGTTTGGAACCAATTTTATTGTACTCTAAAAAGGAAGAACCATCAACAGCTACTACTACAAAGCATTACTGGACCATTCGCCCAAAAAACGGCCGCATTTGCAGAAATAGAAGGTGTTTTTTCATCAAAAATCAGTGCAAATGATGGCGAAAATCCATGAATTGAGCTTCGAATTATTTCCGCATCTACCATAATCTTCAGATCTGGCCCTTAGCGACTATTTACTGTTCTCGGAACTCAAAATAATGCTCGCTTGGAAGAAATTTTCCTCCAATGAAGAGAACCCGATGATCGTCGCAACATAGGCCTATTTTGATGCAAAGGCCAAATCGTGATAATAAATTGTATTGGAACATAGAAGGGTGACTATAATCAGTATAACACCCTTGAAGGAAATTATGTTGAATAGAAAGAAAATAAATTTTGCCTAAAGAATGCTTTGTAATATGCTAGAACGAGGACTTTTCAATTGACCTGTTAGGCAAGTCAAATAAGAAGGTTCCATAAAATTTTCAGTTAAATTGGTCGAGTAGAATCTGAGGACTTTTCAGTTGTTAGGAAAGTGCATAAAGATTCCCAAGAATATTAGTTTAATAAGTTTAGTTAAATAAAGTTTAATCCGTCCAGTAGAATTTGAGAAATCGTGGGTCTCGTTTTGGAAAGACAGTTTTGAAAAAACTCGTTGAATGTTTCAGTACCGCCCAAACCAGATTGAAAAGAATTTGAATTTTAAAAAATCCTCTTACAGGCTATTCTGGATTAGGAATACTTTGAAACTAAAACAAAAAAAAAAATATTTCTTTACTAGAAGTCTCTTTAATGACTATACGTTTATAGATACACAATTTCCTATTTCGGTACATACAAAAAAAAAAAAAAAAAAAAAAACAAGTTTTTATCAGAATCTTTAAGCTCTCGGGAAATAGTTTGGTAATGATTTGAAAAATGCTTTGCTAATGTCAGAAATACTTGTATATAGACCCGAATAGCAATATCTCTTTTCACTATTTCAAAGTTTCCTAGAACTAAATTTGAACCCCTGACCCTGAGAACGGTAACCATATAATTATCGAAGTACTTTATCGACAACTACGTTCATTGACTTATAAATTTCAAAAAACTCACCTATAATTTTAAATAATAAATATATATAAATATTTTAGTTTAATCAATATGGACTTACCGAACTTAACATTCATTTATTCACTGCTTTTTCCTTAATTTCAGGCTGCGACTGTCATCCTGTTGGTTCTACCGGTAAAACTTGTAATCATTTGAGCGGTCAGTGCCCCTGCAAAGAGGGCGTGACCGGACTGACGTGCAATCGCTGTGCGCGCGGTTATCAGCAAACACGTTCGCATGTGGCACCCTGTATAAGTAAGTAGATAAAAGAAAATAAAATTAGTAAATATTTAAGTCGATGTATGCCAACTAATATAAATTATTTCCAACCACAATAGAATTACCGTCCAAAGCGAATATGATTCAAGCGGAGAGTGCGGTTAGCGAGTACCGGGAACCCGCTGGACCCGATGACGAAATGAAAAAATGTAAGTACAAAGCACAGATAAACTAATTTACGATGAGATGATATTAAAATAGTTTTGGGTGCGCAGTGAAAAAAGGGGTGACCGCAGTAATTTAGTGGAGTGGCGCCACAAAGTGTGAGAGCTAGTGTCAAAATAATATCGAATAAGTTGCGCTGTGGCATTGCTGCGGTTTGAGTTTGCCAAATTTGCATTGTAATAATCAACTAACTGCTAAGGCAACCCTTTTTTCACTACTCACTCGCAGTGCTATGTTGAGGTTAGGTTGAGTGCCAACAAACACACACGCACGAAATGAAATGTAATTTACACTTGTAATCAAATTTTCATTGCAAATTTAGTGCTTAGAGTGCATTTCACTTTAATGAAATTTGCCGAATTCCCAACGCGACAAACTAATTTCATTACAAGCACACACACATCCATACCAAAACATATTTACATAGTCATACATGAGTCATTGTGCGGGCGTTTTGTTGGTGTCATGTGTTCATCGAACTGTCCGGCTCAGTGCATTGGAGTTTGAAATTTAATTAACTTTTATTTAATATTCAACAGATTGCGGCAAATGCAAGGCCAGCCCGAAAAAACTCAATTTGAATAAATTCTGCATGGAGGATTACGGTACGTATGAGTTACCTTGGCGCATTTGCTATTGTAGTTGTTGTTGTTGTTTTTGCCTATGTTTTTGTAATTTTCTAATGAATTTCATGCATGCATGCATTCATGCCCTCGGGCCTTTACAATTTTAATTGTATTTATGCTGACTCCAACATAATTTTTCCACTTTTCTCTTTCATTTTTGTTTTTTGCAATTTCCCGCAATTGCAGCCATTTTAGCAAAAGTCATTGGGCATGACCGCGCTTCGCAGGACATCAATACAGAGAAATTTTCGATTGAACGACAAAATGAAATTTTCAAATACGAAATAAATATACAGACGATTTTCAAGCGCAACCCTTTGCAGGGCACAACGAGTTCGCTGCTGGGCAGGGGGCATATGATGTGGCTGGTGCCGCGCAAGAGCCTCGAATGCCAGTGCCCCAAAATTAAGTTGAACAAGTGAGTGTTGGAATTTTATCACAAATATTATTGTATATATCTATGTATGTATGTATAGCAGCACAGATAGCTTTAGTTGTAGATACTGTGGCATTATTTTCTAGTTTTGGGCTATTAAGTAAGAAATATATAACTTTGTGCATAAAGTGATATTTCAGCAAATTTTATTACTTTCATTTAGTATATTATTAAGAAAACCTAATTGACAGTAGTCATTATTATAATAAAATTATCATATTATTATATTATTGTTATTTATGTTTATATTTTTATATAATATACGAGATTTTGTACAGCGGAAACATGTTCCTAGACATTACCATACATATTCTCCCTAATATTGAAGATTTGAAAGAGTTTTTTAAATTAGTGTAATCGACTTCCATATGTTTTTGCACGGGTTTAGCTCGAACTGGTCCTTCGATTATTATCTGAACTCATCATAACTCTAATTTTTAAAGATTTTGGAATTTACATCATTTAAAAAAAATAAAAATCTGTGTTCCCTTTCATTTATCGTTTAGTAAGCTCATCAGATTAGTAGTTACTCGATTTAGTATCGACTCGACTGGTTGACAGACCGCGCTAATAATTGGCATACCAACTTAAAGACAGTCCTACCAATTTAAAAAAGTAAATATTTTTGAAATAATGTTCACCCGGGGAATTTAATTAAAATTTCGGGTGATTTTTTGCTACTATCTGTACTTAAAACATATAGAGGAATATGCAATAGGCCTTAATACTCTTTCGCTCCAATCTTTATATTCTTATTCAGAATTATTTTTTGGATTATTGTTTCTGTCGTTCTTTTCGTCTAATCTAATCTGTGGATCTCGAGTGAGTTCGGCAAGCGTTGGTCAACAATCAGAATTTGTGCGATCTCTTGCGAGATCATACTGGCCTGAAGTATACCGTGAGTTATTCTCTGAACTACTGCACTTAGCAAAGTCAATCTCGCCGCTATTATAGGTGTTCTGACTTCACACTGTCCAATAGATACCCACGCGATGCGACTAAACATTTTGTACGATGCTCTTTCCCAAGTTAGAAAGATTTGAAGTACTACTTTAACACAATTTCATGAAGAGATTTCCCTACACTGTTGTAATAACCGTTGAGGTCTATTACGGTTTTGCAGAATATTTTTTTCGAAGTACTTAGGACCTGTTCGAGCGATTTTAACTCATAATATCGTCTATGCTTCTTCCTAATATGGGAGTATATGGCGCTGTAGATATCATTGTTTACATATATTATATCCTCTGTGAGATAATTTACTTTTGAATCACCTTTTTAGCCCATTATAAATATATAAATTTTTATGGAAAGATTAACACTTAGTTTCAAGGAGTTCTTCAGTATTTAATCGCGTTCTAATATAGATGAAACTGTCTACAAAAAGCTTCAATAGTTAACAGTGACTTTTTTCTAAGAGGAACGAGACTCTGTTTCTTGATGATATATTGACAGTACCATAAAGTAAACTCCTTTAAAATTTTATCGCAAAAATTGAAAATAAAAAGAAATATAATCTTCAGATAATATTTTATTACATAATCTGATCCGTGAAATTCAAAAAAAGAAGAAAATTAGTCGTTCAGTATGATTTATCAGCGTTCCTTAACGATATAATCTGAACAGCATTAGAAGAAATAACTTTCATCGAACAGTTTGACGTGATCTAATTTCAAAACGCTGCTAGCCCATAATAAAGACTCGATTAATTAGCAGTACTTTATACTCTACATTTCACTGATTATTTCCCCGTTGTGAGACAAGTTGTCTGAGTGAACCCTAGATGTCGAAAAATATCAGCAAATGCAATTGTCATATTCTCTATAAAAGGCCTGCTTGTAAATTAACTCCACAGGAACTACTATATCAGCTCCTCTCTATAATAATTTATTTTAGAAATGTCTAAACAGATATGCCATCTTCCTCCACTTTTTTATACCCCTTTTCACAAAGCGTTTTCATATAAGGTATTGTCTTTCTACCACATCAAATCTTGTCAAACTTAAAATATCAAAGATTTGTGTTTTCAGTCTGAATTCTGTGCTTTCCTCTATATTCTTAAAGCCGTATGGAGGAAGATGAGGTGAACACATCTAGACGATTTCTCATCCATTATCCATATTTTGTTAGACTTAAGTTTATTTTTTCAAAGATCTCGATAGTCATACCTTCTAAGAAATAGACGACTTACTAGAATCGAATTGAGGCGACTAATCGACACGTTTGTGACAGGTTCAAAGCGCTTTGCCGATATGCTTCGCCTTTTTGATCAATTCTCAGGATTAAGCAGGCTGCAAAATCTTTTTTTCCGATATTCACGCCAAAAATTTTGTTATTAATTGCCTTTTCAATCGTTAAGTTTGGCATTTTAGGATAGGCAAAGTCTCTTGAGAAACAACGATTTAATTTTTTTTATCACCAATTAATTAAGTAGGGTTACAGATTTTGCTTAAAGATCTAATATAACATTAAAAAAATTGTTTATGTTTCAGAAATCTCTTAGTATAACTTTATAAATTAGCCAATTCTTTATCTCTTCCTCTCTCTTACCACCTCATTTTCAGATCATATCTAATACTTGGACGTGATTCGGAGGCCGCACCCGGCTACTTGGCCATCGGACCCAGTTCGGTGGTGCTCGAATGGAAGGACGAATGGTCGTTGCGCATGAAACGTTTCCAGCGGCGAGCGCGTAAATGTAGTTGAATCGAACCGGAAACGGAATATGTCAGAACGGATTTCAATTTCGTACATTTGGATCGATATCGTTTCTTGTATAAATTGTACAGTTTACTCAAATTTTTGACATTCTTCGGTATTATGCTATAAACAAATTAACAACAACTAATAAACAGCAACAAACAAAAAAGTAACAAAGAACGTAAGATACATATATACAAACATATAACGTAAAAAAAAAAACAACAACTATAACAAAATTATAATGAACATAATACATATAAACACAAACAAAGTCATATTTATGCAGCAAACAGGAAAGACACTCAACACACAGACATATACATACATACATTCATGAAAGGCGTATAAAAAGTATTAGCAAAATGTGAGGCAAGTGGTGGAAGTGGTGGAGTGAATTCATTTAATTGCGGTGTAGCGAAAAAAATCGATTTAATAAATATGACTTTAATGATTTATAAACCTGATTAAGCTGATTGGGCGCACACACATACATATATATGTATATATATGTGAATGACTATTCTTTATATACCCTCAACAGAGTACGTTAAGTTTGCCGTCTGTCCACAGTTTTTGAGCTATCGCTCTGAAATTTTACACACGTTCTTTTCTATCTAAGAAGCTGCTCATAAATTGAAACCGCCGAAATCGGACGGCTATAGCATATAGATACCATACAAACTGAACGATCAAAACCAAGTTCTTGTATGAAAAACTTTTTTATTTTTCAATATATTTTCTCAAAATTTTACATGGATGATTTCCCAAGATAATGGCATAATCTGCGAAAAAATTGTTCAGATCGGACTACTATATGATTAACTGCCATACAATCAACATGAAGCTTTTGTATGGAATCTTTTTATATATGTGAAGGGTATTATGCGTCGGTACAGCCGAAGAGAACATTTTTCCTGGATTTTATTAAATTTATATCATTTTTAAATCTGGCAGCACATTTCTGCATAAATCAGCGTTTCTGAATGCAGTTCTGTTCACTAGCATTTCATTTAATTTTCGCAAAACTATTTTATTACAATTTTATTTTAATTTTATATTGCAAGTGTTGATAAATTATAATATTTTTTTTCCCATACCTCTTTTTTGCAATTCGTGTATTTTTTCTCAATCACTTAATTGTGATTGATTTGTTTATTTGTCACAGCGCTCACTGGCTATTGGCGCGCGTTTAATGAGTTCGCTTAATTAAGCAAATAATCTTTGTGATTGCGGCAGTTAATTTAAAAGCATATTATGCAATCACTACTTGTATTTGCATACAGACACAGGTGTATGTGTGTGGCTTCATGATAATCGTGCTTCACGCTCTTCAGTCGCGTAGTTATTGGTTAGTTTTACTCTCTTTTTTATTTTTGCTATTTTTGTTTTTGTAATGTATAAATATTCATTTGAGCGTTGATTTTGCATGAGCACCGTGTCAGCTTGACAAAGTAGCTGCTGTTTAAGCGATTTAAATATTTAATTGCGTGGATAACAAGGTGTAAAAGTGTGGCTAATCAAATCAGCCAGTGTTTCGAATTAATTTTTTAATATCGTGTATTGATAATTAAAGTCATTCGTTTCAATAGCAGAGCAAGATAGTGGAAACCGTTAAAATGTGTCTCAAGATTTAATTACAGTTATTAATTTTCATTAAGGGTACATGCTCTTAACGTCAGGCGAGTCAAACGTTAGCGTGGTTGTAATTTGTGGTTGGAAAAAATATTTTTTGCAATTATTTGTGATTTTACAATATTTTAAAAGATTTTGAAAGGAAATATGAGCACAAAATAGTATTTTTGCTATCTTATTTTTTTTTTGAAAAATTTGTGGATTTCATTTTTTTTCTAATAAAAAAACGTCTGAAAATCCTCACGAAAATTGCTAAGAGCGCTGATAATGTCCCGGACACCATATCTTCGATATTTAGCCATAAGAGACGTAACTAGTGTGACTAATATCCTCCTAGTCCTCAACGTTGCCCGAAAACAAATCTGCAATGTCACTTCTTTGATCTAGTTTCAATCAAAATGCTTTTAACAAACTTCGGTTAAACTCAATGAAGTAAAGTATATCATTTCTTCTGGAGAAGGAGAGTTAAGCATTCTTTCTTAAAAAAAGTAAAATAATTAAAAATTTTTTCAATAAAAATTTTCGGAAAAACTGTTCAGATAAAATTAAAAAGAAAATTATATATATTTTCTTAAATTTTTTTGAAATTTTAGCCTTTAAAAAGTATTTCAAAAAAGATTTTTGAATTTTTTTTTAGTTTTTCAATAAAAGCTGTCGAAAGTTGTCGTTTAGCTCTTAACAATTTAAAAAAAGCCGAAATTGTAGATTTTTCTATTTTTAACATTTAATATAAATATTCGAAATTTCACTTTTAAGAAAATTTTTCAAAATTTTAACTCAGTAGAAAATATTTCGAAAAAGATTTTTGAATTATTTTTTTTTAATTTTTCAATAAAAGCTTTCGAAATTTTAGAATTTTTTTGTAGTTTTTCAATAAAAGCTGTCGAAAGTTGTCGTTTAGCTCTTAACAATTTAAAAAAAGCCGAAATTGTAGATTTTTCTATTTTTAATATTTAATATAAATATTCGAAATTTCACTTTTAAGAAAAACTTTCAAAATTTTAACTCAGTGGAAAAAATTTCGAAAAAGATTTTTGAATTATTTTTTTTTTTAATTTTTCAATAAGAGCTTTCGAAATTTTAGCCATAATTGTAAATTTTTCTATTTTGAATTTCTAATACCAGTTTTCAATTTTTAACTTTTAAGAAAAATTTTCAAAATTTGTTTTCGCTTTTGTTTTAATTTTTCCAACAATTTTTAAAATTTTTATGAAATTTTTAAAATTTTAACTCCTTAGAAAATATTTCAGAAAAGATTTTTTAATTTTGTTTTAATTTTTCAATAAAAATTTTTGAAATTTTAGAATTTTTTTGTAGTTTTTCAATAAAAGCTTTCAAGAGTTGCCGTTTAGATCTTAACAATTAAAAAAAGCCAAAATTGTTAATTTTTCTATTTTGAAAATTTGATACGAGTTTTCAAAATTTAACTTTTAAGAAAAAAATCCAAATTTTTTTCCCGCTTTTGTTTTAATTCTTTCAATACTTTTTAAAATTAAAAAAAAAAATTCGAAATTCTAACTGTTTGGAAAACTTTTCAAAAAGATTTTTTGAACTTTTTTTTTTTTTACTTTTTCAATAAAAGTTTTCAAAAGTTAAACTTTTAACAATTTCAAAAAATCGAGATTTTTTTGTTTTAAATATTCAATAATAAAATCTCAAATTTTAACTGTTAAAACAATTTGAAGATTTTTTTAAATTTTTTTAATATTTGCTTTTTTTATTTGAAAATTTTAAAAGAAAATAAAGGTTAAGGAGTATGAAAAAATATGAAAAAATTGCAATAAAAACTTTTTGATAGATTTTTTTATTAATTCTCAATACAAAATTTCGAAATTTTAACTCTTGAGAACATTTCAAAATTATTGTTTCAAAAAGTCATATACTTCAAAAAACGAATTTTAATAATTTTTTGATAAGAATTTTAGAAAATTTAAGTCCTAACATTTTAATCCAAAAAAATCTACAAACAATAATTTGCAAAAAATCACACTTAAGAAAAAAAATTTGAAATTATTTTAAATTTTTTATAACGTTTTCGATATTTTTTTTTTTTTAATTTGAAAAATTTTAAAGGAAATAACCTTTGAGCAATATTTTTTAAAAAAATTTCAAAGATTTTATGTAGCATTGACACTACCATTGACTATCTTTGGCATTTTGAATGACTATGCGGTTTTAATATTCTTTTTTTTTTTTTGAAATTCTCAGGACTTCAAAATTTTAACATGTTATTTAAAATGTCAAATATTGTGTACAATTAATTCAGAATATCTATTATACTTTAAAATTAAAAATACTTGAAAAGCGATTTTCGAATTTATAAATCAACAGCTGACATTCGAACATGAAACAGGGAAAAAGAAAGAGCCAAATAACCCAAACAATATAGAAGATATATTTAACAGCGAAATCAAAGAAATACATTTATAACAAATAACGACAGCTAAAAGCCAAATAACAAGCATAACAGCAACAAAAGCTCAACAACGACAACAACAACTTAAATGTTAACTGTCAGCAAGCGTAGCCAATGTTGTGTATAACCAAAGTGGGCGTTCAAACAGGCGGCTGACTAACATGATTTACAGCATCACGGTCATGGTCACACGACTGACAGTTAAACGCCGACATGCCAGATTACTTATATTTATATAATATATACATTCACATAAATGGATATGTAAAGTAAGTGGAGCAGTGGCACGTTGCTTGCGACGCGATATGAACTGTGCGGCGCCGACTTGAAACGCCACGAAATTTACGCCGAAATTCGAGAAATCGAGTGCAGCGGCAACGTTCAACCAGCATTTACTGATTTCAGATAGCGGAAAATTGGAGCACCCGCTTTTGGCATGCAGCAGCGGCTACTCTGTGTAACTTGCTTTGCTTGGCTTAGCTTGACTGGTTTTGCTTGGCTTTGTAGCTACAACAAAAGTCACTTAGATATTTGGAATTTCTACTGTACAATTTTCATGTTGTGTTGTTGTTGCGCGATGTCATGTGTTGCATGTGCGACCACCGAAAGCGTTTATTGTCATCTTAATTTAACAGCTCTTTAACATATTTGGGCTTAAGTTGTTGTTGTTTGTTACAATTTGACTTTGGTTGTTGTTCTTATTTTTCTTATAAATTCATCTGTTAAGAAGTATTGTTGTAATACAATGAAAGTGATTTGTTGCCGAAAGTTTTGGTATTACAATGCATCATTTGTTGTGTAGGAAGTATGGGTAGGGTTGCCGAAGCATAAAAATTTTGCCACAACACACATATTTTTTTAAAGATTTTATTATTTAATGAACTTAAACTCCAATAATCTAAAATACAAAATTGTAGGAACCTAAATTGTATGTTTCTATGTTTTCCATGTTATGTTTAGGTTAAAAAATAGAGGATATTATTAAACAGTCATGAATGTGAAACTGAACTTGAATGGTATTGCAAAGGAATAAATCTCCTTATAATTTCAAAAATATAAATTGTGGGAAGTTAAATTCTATGTTTCTATGTCCTCCATGAATGTATTTATCATTTGAGGTTACGATTGAACAGTCATAACTGAAATTGAACAGGAATTGTTCTGTAAAGGAATAAAACTCAAATATTTCGAGAATATTTTACAAATATGTAAAATATACGAGTATACCCTAGAAAGCTAAATTCTATGTTTCTATGTTTTTTGCATAAAGCATGAGGTACAAATTTGCGATTATCATTAGTCGGCCATGACTGAAACTGGTATAAATTGTTGGCTGAACTAGTTTTCTAATGTTTTGGATGTAATTCCAGTTGAGCTAAGGAAAAAATATTTTTTTTTGAACTGGAAATATGAAAATTTGATTTAATTAGGGCTCGATAATAATAAACAATGAATGTTAGAAGAAATTGTTCACAAAAAAAAACATTTTATTGAATTTTCATTCATCATGCATTTCTCAAATGTCAATAAACTCTAAAAATTTTTTATAATCAAGCAAAATAATAAAATATTAAATCTTGTGAGAAATAATTTTCAACAATTTATTCAAAATTATGACAACCCAGTTCATTCTAGTTGGCTACAACATATGTATCATTCTCAAATATAATATTACACACCCAGGCCTTCTCCTATAAATTGTTATTAAAATATTTTGATTGGAATTATATACTGTGCGCGAATTCGATATCGATAATCAACATAATTTATGTTTAAATTGAGTGGATTTGACAATCACTTTGACAGTTGTGGCAACTGTAGCGCTTTGTGCTGCAACAAATGCCTCAATAAAAATTTCGCTTACAATATATTGTCAAGTGGTGAATTGTTATATATTTTATTTACATCTTTGTAATGAGACACCAGCTGCAATAGGAGCTTATCTCATACTGTCATCTAGCATTGTCGACAAAGTGTCAAAATTATGTAAAGTTGTGCTTGAGATATGCGCCATTTTCATAAGTGTGTTAATTAGATACCAATTTGGAAATGAAAAAACATATTAACTTTTTCAACACAAGTTAACAGCTTGTTGCATAACTCAAAGTCGTTTGAATTTGATATGTGAATGAAACAAATCGATGTGACTGTAATTTTTGACATATTTCAGACGTTTGCAATTCAACCTGGGTTGAGTTGAATTGAGTGTGCAGAGCGGTGATATGAGCATAAATTAACACATATTTATGTGTAAATAAAAATTATTTTCAATTTGTGTAGTATAGTAGGTGTAGAACTTAAAATAGCAGACATGACTTCAGCTAGCTGTTATTGATCTTTACAAAGTTGCCTGTATATATTTTTTTTTTTTTTTTTTTTCTGTAAAATTTTGAGAATTGCAACTATGCACTGGAATGTGAATACAGCGCCAAGGTTGTTGCATTCAATTAATTTTTCACGGCTTAATCAGTAATATTATGAAAAATCCATAAATTCAATTTACATACACATTTTTGGAGTTTTAAAATTTTTTTTATAATATTTTTTATTTCAAAGTTTGTAGTCTTACGCTCTGGCTTTTTAAAAACTTAAAAATGGACAGTATTTTTTTATTTGCGGCACACTAAGACTGGGTGGTGCGATGTTATGGAGCCAGTACCATGGTATTGTCTCTAGGAACCTAAATTCTATGTTTCTATGTTTTCCAAAGTTTAAGTCAAAAATTATATGTTCTGGTTGAACAGTAATGATTGCAAATGTACTGCAATGGCGCATCTTAAAGGAATAAAACTATGCTTCTATGTTTTTCCCATTAAGAATGAAATAAAAATGTCAGGTTAGCCTTGATTGGCCATGACTGAAACTGCTATAAACTGTTGGCTGAAAAATATTTCTAATTTTTTAAATGCAATTCAGATTGTTTCAAGAAATTTCTTGAATATTTTTTTGTAGTAAAAGCATTTTTGTAGGAAATAAACTGCGTGCACTCTTGAAATTAAAAACTAATACTCAAATTAGTAATCTTTAGACAAAACTCCGAGTAATCTCTTTACAATTATTCATTCCCCATCATACATAAAAAACAGTACTTTTTTCTGGATTCACTCAAATGTTTTTTTTCCTAAATCTATGCTAATTTTCCAAAATATCTTGATATCTTAATAGAGAAAGCCTTGTAATTCGTGGTGGAAGCTTGATTTTAAATGTCATAATTTTCTTGACCAATTTTGTTGAGTAAAGTATTTTAAGCTCTTCATATGACACATTTCTTATACAAAGCTGGTCTGACTGTCTCTGATTTCAAAGGAGCCGCGAAACCTAGTTTCGTCATTATTGAATATTTGTTGGGGGGCTTAAACTCCGGTGTTTAATACGATTGGCCCTCAAAATAACTTTTCGTTCGATCAAAGTTTAAACGATAGATAGACCTTGGAGTTTTAATCCTAAAGCGATAGAAAAATGTAAACACTTAAATACTTTGAGAGATGCACATAACAAGTAGCCAGGGAAATTGAGAGAATTTAGCTTTGCAAGTTTCGATCATTTGGTATAATTTTAAGGTTTTAAGGGACACTCCAAGTGTAACAGCTTAGAAAATGCGACTTTTTGGTAAAAAAAAAACACTGTATCATTACTTTCAAATTTGAAGGATACATTTTATCACACTTTAGGCAAGTGAAGTAAAATTGTTGAAAAAAAAAAACTTAATAGTTTGCGAGTTACACGCGATCTCTGACGGAGTTAAAAAACCAACCGTTTAAATAGAGCTTTAAAAACAATTTTGCGTAGAACATTTTGTCCGTACAGTAAAACTTAGATCGAAAAAATGAAGAATTTATAAATTTGAAAAAAAAAAATGAATTTTACTAAAACTTTTGATTATTTTTGATGAACTGGATAGCTACAGAAGTACACACATCTATAGAGAATATCCAAAAAAAAAGGAAATATGCGGAGAAAATCACTGCAGCAATTTCGAGAAAAAACTCATTTAAAGATAAATTGATGGCTTACATTGACCATTGATGGACCTAATTAGTGTGAAAATTGAAAAAAATGTATTATTCAATAAATACAGTCTTCAAACATTAGGTAGGCTCAACAAGAATAAAAATGGCTTGAAAAATATATTTTCTCCATAGTTTTGAATATCTCAATTCAATATTGAGACACTGTCATAATTCGCTTCTAGATAACTTGTAAAGAATAATCACCAAAAAATTATCTAAATTCTTTGTGACACCAATAAATACAGATTAAATGAAAGTGAGTAGCAAAGTTTTGGGAACGGATTACAATAAATTACCAATGCAAAGGCTTGTAAAAGCTTTGGCGTTGTCTTATGCATACTTTTCCAGCACATTATAACATATGCCTAATTACAATGAAATTAATTTCAAAGCAATCGAGAAAAATATCAACTTACAAGTAGGAACCGAAATGGTCAGAAAATTTTTGGATCTATGCCAATTTTTTTCGATTTTTGCTCTGGAAGAGAAGGAGTAAGTAGTCAATATTATGACGCTGGGAATAACATCGACATAACAGCTTAAAACTAGAAATGCCTGACCAAAAATAAAACAAACATGTAATAAGTAGAGTTTTTGACCAATGGTTTTGCTAAATACTCTATTTACAACAGCTTTTGTATGAGTTCTTATGATGATCAGATGGCTAATTGAAATTATGAGGCGCAAGAGCACCTGACTGCTATCGGTCATATTTAAAGAAATATAAGACTTATAGCAGCACAAAAGGTTGCCATGAGAGTAAAAATTTTCCTCTCGTGGGCCATCAATACAAAAAAAGTGCCAAGTATTTGTCTGGACAAAAGATTGTCGAATGACTAGTTGGACCTTAGAGTCATACAGTTACAAGGAACTACTTAAACTAGTTGACTTCACGGTGGGGTTATAATATGCCTGCAATTACCAGATAATTTGCTCCTTTAAAGACAGCTTCAATTATTTTGCTGCAAAAATTATTAAAATTTAAATTTTTTGCCAGCCAACGGACAAATAGACGCAATAAATATATATAATGTACCAGCAACATGCACACACACATATTTTTTATGCATACACACATTCACATCCATAACCACTTGCTAAATTTACATGTTATTTTGCAATTTATTGAATGTAATTACAGCACTTAGTTGCCATTTAAAACAGGCAAACAGTATTTTGTTCCAAAAACAAGCAACAACAAAAACAAAGACAAAAAATTACAAAAAAATAATAAAATTATAAAACCAAAAAAAGTTGTAAAAAACTGCAAATGAATAAAATTAAAAATGCATTAAGTTAATTTCGCTACCGTTATTTCCTGCCGACCCGCATCGCAGCATTGTTGTTGGCACCTGCTTGAGTCGCAACATTTCATGTATGCGCAATTCCAACTGTCAGCGGCATACGCCACGGCAGCAATTGAACACATGCAGTTACATAGCTATATCTCTATGTGTACATGTGTATGTGTATGTAGTGGCATATAAATGTATGCAACAAATAGAGCACTCACGCATACAAATGCACATTTGTAACAAATTTATTGTGTCTACATTTATTAATAAGTGCTACAAAAACAAGAAAAAAAACATGCGCAACAACAAGAAAAAAGCAAAAAAAAGAAAAACAACAATAAAATGGTACAACAACAATAAAAACGCATAAAAATCCATTGTAACATGAAAACGCGTGTTACTCATCGGTGGCATGTCGGCACTCGGTGCGATTTTCATTCGATTTATTAACGTTGACTGTATTCTGTGCAGTTGCTGCTGTTGTTGTTGTAAGCGCATTTGTGGTTAATGTGGCTACTCGTTGGGAATATGCCATTTGCACGCTTTTTTCAAGTGTTCTCGTACATGTGTGTATGTACATATATATTTTTCAAACATATACATATATGTGTGTGTGCGTGTCCGCGTCTGACAGCTGCTGATGTGACAGCTGGGGCTGCGCAAATGAAATTAATAACTTTAACTGACAGCAGACAATGCCACACCGTTGCCAGATCAAATGTTGCACTCGCATGTTGTGCGTGGTTCATATGTATACAATTATAAGTGTGTGTGTGAATGCAATTTGCTAGTGTCACGATGTCGAGATTTATTACAATTCAATTTTCAAGTAACTTCCTGTTGCCAGATCGATTGGTTAATTTTGTTAAGAAATACAGTGATAACTGTGGCATTATATGATTATTTTCAAGAATTAATCGTTGCCAGGAACCTTTGGTTTTATACCTAAAAAATTAACTAGAATAATAACCTTATTTGCAATGAGTTTTCTCTTCATTTGAGGATGTTAGTTCTGTGTTCTTAAAACTTTGTTGAAAACCTGTATTTTGATATTTGAGGGCCTGCAATTCATTCTAACAATACAAGAATATATTGAGTATATTTTACGAATTACTGTCCCTAGCTAGACTAAAACCATTAACTAATGATGAGAAATTCAAAAATCAAATTGAGGATTATAAATAATGCCGAAGAAACTCCATACTTACATGAAGTTTATGAAATTATAAAGTTTAAATTCATATTTTGAAGCATACCTTTAGGGTTTTAAATGTACAACTTCTCTTATCTGCGAAACTACAGCAATGGAAGAAAACATAATTGAAATATAGACATAAAGCTGTGGAGTATTTTGAAGAAAAATTTCTTTAACAGCGCCAAACTTTTTAATCCAAACAAGTTCATATACTTAAGCATACCTTTAGGGTTTCAAATGTTTAACTACACTAAACTCCAAAACTACAGGAGAGGAGGGAAACATAATTGAAATATAGACATTTTAGTAACTGAAGTTTTTTAATTTTTCAAAGAACAATTTCTTTAACAGAATTAAAATTATACTTTTCAACCCGAATCCGAGGCTTAGACTACTCGTACGGAAGTCATTGTATGGTTACACGAAGTGTTGATTGCTTACAAAAGTGTACATATATTAACAAATTTTAAAATTTTAATACAAGTTCATATATCATGTAACATAATTTTAGGGTTTCACTCCAAAGCGCTTCGAAACTATAGGAAGGAGAAAAAAAACCCCTACACAAAAATTTTCAAAGATGACACTAACATAAAATAACATTTCGAAACATTTACTTTTAAGGCAACATTTGTTCAACAGAACTGAAAATATACATTTTCTAATACGACTATCAATCTAGTTGAAATGCATATTGACTAAAATAATGAAATTTAGTGTGGCCTTAATGTACCTAAAATTACTGTAAAACCGACATACAAGGTGCGTCATCAAGTGGCTCCTTATTTGGCCAAGCAAGAAGAAGGAGAGTTCAATAGTTCTTTCACAAATCTTCAGTTGTGTACTCGACAGCTTCGATTTCAACAAATTGCGTATCAAATGCATGCCTTGAGGTTGGCAATGAGCCGACTATTGTTTGTCTTTGCAAAGCCTTTTGAATAATTCTAAAGAAATGCATTAGATGATGTAAAACCTAAAATTTTGTCAGCTAATATTAGATTAAGTTCCGAGGGAATTTGAAGGTCGTCATCCAATACTTTTTATCTGAATTTCATCATATGTTGAAATTAATTCATATAGTGCTTCAAAGTGCAACACAAAATCTGAAATCGAAACACACTCGCCGACAACTACTGTCAATTCTCTGGAACATTTTGTTTGTTAATGAACGGCATATTAATGATCTCTCAGCTACTTCAAACTACGAATGCGTACTGACTGTGTCTATTAGTCTCGAAATTTTCGAAGAATACTCAACCAAAAGTTTTCAAAAAATTTGAGATTATTTGGAGTTTAGGTAAAAATCAATTTTTGGTCAAAGTTGTGCTGTGTTGAGGCATTCTAAATTTGATTAACCAACTCAATCCGCCGAAGAACTTAATATCAAATACTAGCAGATCACTCCATTTACTCGCGCACTTGAGAAAAGAGGACCATACAAACGATGAGATGTGGACATCGAACTTTTAACATTATTAATATGTGAAGACATTGCTTCGTAACAATGGTCGATTTTTTTGTTTCAAGATATTGGCCCCTCTATCATGGCCTATAATTGCCTACATCGTATATTATGTTGGGACCACTCGACTGTTTTAAATATATATTTTTTTACATCTAGGGCTACATTATTGGTTTATTGATTCCTTAGTATTTTTCGAGATATAATATAGCTGTAAAAATTTTTGAAATTCCTTAAGTTCTAGCTTCGCAGCCACCCTATATTTTTTTAAATAGTTGCATAAACTAATAAAAAAATATTTAATACCACAGGAACTTTTTATCAGGGCAAATTTTAAATCACCATTACGAAACGCTAATATCTAATGACTTTACATAATGGTCCAAAATTTTTTCGCTAAGCATTTTTTATCAGTGCCACACACGCTTGCAGCTACAAAACTTTAATCCATGACGCTACAACTTTGACAGCAAAATGGATAATTTTTTTATGAAACAAAAGTGGAAAAACCAATTTAAATGAAATGACTGGAAAAATTAGCGAAAACTATTAAAGTCATGCAAATGAAAAGCGATGTTTAATTTATGGCGTTTAAATTGAATTTTTTTCTGTTTTAAAAATAATATATAGTATAATTTTTTGAATATCGCTTATTTTTTATTTTCCCAGCTCATTTGCACTAATTTCAATGCGTTTATTTTCTTTCATGTCTATTTGTGAAATTCAATAAATTTGTTAGTTTTTTGTTTTATTTTAATGACTCGACTGCGTGTGGAATTAAAAGTTTTGAATTAATTTGCGGCGTTTCTAATTAGTGGTCGATGCCAAATGGGTTATTTACATTATGTATGTATATGTGTGTGCTGCCGTTCAAATTCAGTTTATAAATTAACAACTAGTGTATTAAAAATATAGAAAAAAATATGAAAAATATAATAAAATAAAACTAACAACAAATATAAAGCAGCAAACGAAATAGCGTTGATATATCGAGAGAGAGAGAAAGAGAGAGTAGACAAAAAGTATGTAGAGACTCATTTAAAACACATAAAAAGAAAAAACAAGCAGAAAACGAAACACAAATCCATAACTGACATATAACTTCCGTTTCCGTTAAAAAAAACTGTAACTGTAACTCGAATATGTTATTTAGTAGTTATGTAATGAATATATTTTAATTAAAATAAATGCAATTAAATGCTGTAGTGAAAAGAAGAGGCCCGAGTGAGTAGAGAGGAAATAGAAAAGAGGAAAGTAGGAAAACGCGTTAAGAGCGAAGTAAGGAGTAAAAAGCAAAGGAAAAAGAGCAGGCAAGCGAGCTAAGAAGTTGAAATCAAATAATAGAACTAGTTGCATAGTAAAAGCAGCACTGTCGAGCAAAATTCTGGAAGTTCAAAATATAAAAATTTTTTGCACAAAAATTAAAACAAAAACAAAATTCTGAGAATAAAACTCTTTTGAGATGCTTTAAAAATATGAAAAGCTCGTTTCTACAAAATTTGGAAATGAAAATTATTTTTTTTTTTTTAATTTCGAGATTTTAATTTTATTTATTAAATTAATTTTATTTTTATAAAATAAAAAATGTTAATTAATTTTAGTTTTATAATTTTCGTCTTGAATTTATTTAGATTTTTTTATATTATTTTAATTTTTATATATTTAAATTTTTTATACTTAATTTTCATTTTAAGACTATATATAATAATTTTTGTTAAAAAAAATTACTGTTAAAAATTGCATATCCATAATTTTTTAGAAAAAATATTTTCATTAACAGAAAAAAAAATCTAAATTTAATATTTATTTAAAACAATTATTTGTTATTTTATTGATTTTTTGACAGTTCATAAAATATTCTATTTTATTAATTTTTAATACTTATTTATTTAAAATTTTATTTTTTTTAATATTTAGTTTTTTAAAATTTTTGTTTATAAATTTTTTTTTCAACTCCTTTTTTAATATCAACGTATTTTAAAATATTTATTTATAAAAAATTTTAATTTTTTTAAATCATTATTCATGTAAAATATATATATTTTTTAATTTTTTTTTATTATTAGAGTTTTATTATTTTTTTTTTTATATCTAGAATAGTTTTTATTAAAAAAGATTGTATTTTGAAGCATTTCAAACAAATTTTATTTATAGCAAATTTCGATAATTTAATATTTTTCAAAAATTTCCTGAATGGCAACTCGTGCAACTAATGCTGATAAGTGATATTTATTAATTTAATTAATATTTAAATTAAAATTAGTATTTGCATTGTAAATCTGTTTTGCCATTTTGTAACTAACTTGTAATAAATTTATGTTTAAGCAGAAAATTAGACATAAACATACACGTATGCACATATATTTAATACATAAGTTAAAAATGTAGCAAACAAATATATACTATATTATACCACTACAATAACAACACCTACACACCACAGAACATAAGTTTAAGAGTAAACTTAAGAAACATAAAATTTTAAAATAAAAATAAAAATAAAAAACTATAAAAATGGAAAGGAAAAAAATAAATGAATGAGTTAAATTAAAAACAAAATAAATACATAAATGAGTAAAACTAAAAACTAAAAACTAATGTGTAGAAGATGAAACAAATACTGATAATAAAATATAAATAATAAAAATTGTAAGTGAAGTAAATTAAAAAAATATCGCAGCACATTTTTGGTTAAAAAAAAATTTAATATTATATTTACTTTCAATTAAAAAAATTTTTTAAAATTTAAAAAAAAAAAAAATGTATACAAATTTTTTATTAAAAAAATGCATTAAAAAATTTTAATATTTACTTATTTATTATTACAAAAAATATTGATCATTTTCGAAGTGCTGTTTTTACGAAGTTTAAATTATGTAAATATAATTTTTCCTTAAAATATCCTTTTCTCGCTGATCATTATTTAGCGCATGTATTATATCAAATAGAAACTTATATTATATAAAAAAATGAAGTAAAAATAATAAAATATGCTATTAAAATATTAAAACTAACACACAAACACATATCCAATTTAACGAAAGTTAAATTAGAATTATTACAAGCAATTGGATTTAAGCGAACTTTTTCCTTAATTTCTAATATAAACTTAATTATAATACATTGTAGTATATTATTAAAGTATTTGCCAAATTTTTTCGAGATTTTAACACTTTCTATGTATTTTCACATTAAACTGTGGTTTGAAAGTTGAAAAAGTATGTTCAAGAAGAGTACAGTGCTTAAATTTATCAGCAAAATATTTTAAAGCATTTTATAGGGAATAAATAAATAAAGAAAATATTTCAAATTTATTTGAAATTAAGTCTTAAAGCGATATCTGACAATTACATAAATGTAAAAAATTTGTTTCAACAGCTTAGTATGAGAGTTTTCAAACAATTGAATCACATAGCGGCGCATACCAATGTTCAATCAAAGTACCACACTGCGGATACTTAACGTATGATTACACTGTTGAAGCCATACCAGGCTATGCTCCGCTGAGTAATTTTGAAAATTTTTGCCTATAAAAAGGCAGTCTCATGTGACTATAAAATTAATCATTCATAATACTATTCAATAACAAAAATTCCCATTTCAAAAAAAAACTTAAAAATAATCCAAAACATCAATTTCTAAACCACAGTTTATACCCAATAATATTTCCTTTGTAAATATCAAAAAATATATATACATCAGAACTTATATAGGCTCTTATTTAATTATAATTAATTAAGCTTATTGTACTTAATGAAAAAAAAAAAAAAAAAAAAATTACACCTTATATAATTAAAAAAAATAATAAACAAATAACTAAAACCTAAAAATAAATAAATGCTAATAATAAACTAAACATTACTTATTACTTAATTAAAACTTAAATTTAATTAACTGTAATGTATTGTATTGTATTTAATCCAAATGTGCAACAAACGTATACCCCTACCTAACCTTAACCTTACTTTTGTAAAGGCGTGAAATTAAAGAATAAAAAATATACTAATTATTATTATATTCGAGTATATATTTACTTATAAATTACTTTAAATATTAAAGAGAAAGTGATTATAGAAATTGAGTATTTATTCCAAAAGTAATACTTAATAAAGAAGAACCTGAAATATGGATTAGATGTCATATACCAGATATGTATGTATAAACAATAAATAATGTGGCACTCAACATATACATATACATATATGTATATTTATGGCAAGCGCATGAAATGTATGAAAATGCAAATGTATTAAAAACGACAAATAAATATTGACGAAAAATTAATAATAGAAATGCATTTTTTTTAATATCTCAATACTTTTTTTATGAGAGAAGGTAAGTATATATTGTATAAAAAGACTAAGTTTAAGTTGCGTGAGGTTGGAAATGATGAGAAGTAACTCAGTAACTATCCCTAACGATTGACGAATAGAAGAAAAATATTACTTTTACTCGTATATAGATATACCTGTATGTACAATGTTTTTTACTTGCAAAACAACTTTGAGATCATTATGACCCAACGATATATTCGTTAAATTTAAACTGAGACGATTTTTCTTCAGACCTAATTGTCATACTGATTTCAGACTTTTCAGCATTAAAAGTCTTACACTTCATCTACATCCTGCCTGATATTCTTAAGGAAGGCATCCGTTAGCTCTTCCCCCTTTTATTTACCCGATTTAAAATTGTCAAATTGGAAGTCTACTTACTTTACTACGAACACAAGTAATTGAGTTCCACAATGCATCTATCGAAAACTTGCCTAATGCGAGTCATTCATCCACCTCTGTTAATTACGATAACATCGAATAAGTTAAAAGAAGTAATTGAAATCATCGTGTTGGTCTCAAAGAGATACTAAAGGATCCCAAGAAATTTTGTAGATCGACTCAACAAGTTTTGGTTAATATTTTGGATATGAAGATAGACTTTTCTGAAAAAAAAAACTCCCCTTTGAGTAGTGAGATGCTTAAAAACGCAGATGAGGACAGATTGGTGAGGTCAAAACTATTCAACAATCTGGCTGACTGCGCTCCAAAAATGAATCGAGACCACAGAAAACAAAATTCGCTGTAGGCAATGAAGGCCATCAAAGCCGAGGCTAATAGCAATTATATAGCAAATTGAATTAAGTGTTAATATATTTATATTGGATCAAGATGAAGTCGAAAATAAAGGGCTTGTATTAAAAGACGAGAAAATGTAGTAGATAGAAAATTAGTGTGTTTAGCTCTGAATGAGTGAAAAAAGAAATATTATGATTAAATAAAGAATAAAGGCCTTACTTAATATCGAAAGGGCCCTTGAATATAAGGAATACGCTCTTGGAGCATTCCTGGACATTTCTGGGGCGTTCGACAACGTATTCATGGAATCAATTTAGAATAGTATCCAGTGAATAGGTGTTGATACTGCTATAAAACACTGGAACAAAAACCTTTTAACCTTTAGACGGATAAAAGCAGAATTAAACGACACTAAAATGATCAACATAAAAAAAAGATGGCTGGCGTAAAGGTATGTTAGCTAAGCTCAGCACTCTTAAAGATCTATACGGATGGCTCGAAAATGAACGACGCATTGGCAAGACTAAGCTGTAAGCAGCTGGGGTCCCACGGTTTGATAAACTGGAGTAGGTATCGACAGAGAGGCCGCAGAGTCTTTAATTTCGCGTCATACGCAGCCATCATATATGATGACTACTCCACTTGGATCTAGAGACTGAACTCCATCTGATATCGCAAGGAACAGGTCTACGCATGGCTTACTGGCCATTAACCCAACCTATTTTCTGGTTCCTCTGTCCTAAATTCAACATAAAACTTTAGTTTCAAAATACAATAAAGAATCACCCAAATCTAATGTTTTGGACGACTTGGTAAAAAGTTCAGGTTTTTTTTTTTAAACATGCTCTTGAAAATCTTCATTCCTTAACTATTCTTAAACATAATGCTATTACAGCAAAAGCCGTGATTTCGCGAAATGATCACCAGGTCAGGTTATTAACCCCTCTTGGCCTTCCGAAACATGCGATATATGTATGAATCAACTCAAGCAGGTGTGTGTTGTTGCATGTGTAAGGTGAGTTTAATTGACGCTCATATATTATGAGCACAAGACAACTTCAAGAACATCAGCAACAACAACAAATTTATACAACGACAACAACACTTCTAGCAATTATGCTATGCATATACGAACAACAATCGTAGGCTTTCACAAACACACGCACACTCGGCCACATACACCCGCCAGCCTCAGCGGCATCTTCGCCGCTGCCTCAACTTGTGTCTGTGCCATTAGAAACAAGACACCCATTATTGGGAGCAGGTTCGTAATTAACTTTATGTACACCATACTAATTAAGACGTTTAACAAGGATAAAATTACCTTTTAACGGCAGCGTGTTGGCGGCGCTTGCTCCCGCTGCTGTATAACAACAACAATAGCAACAATGCATGAAAGTAATAACACAAAATATGTTTGGTGGAACATTAAGCTGGAAGTAGCGGTGCGCAGACTTGTATTATTACATTGAAGGTCAGTGAGAATGGCAGCTAAAGCTTGGAGAAGGGAGGACAACGAAGAAAAATCAAGAAAAACGCTTAATATTAAAGCGTTAAGAAAGGGTGTTGTGCGGCTGTTGTGAGGGTGTGAGGAGGTTAACCATATTTATGGCTATATGCATATATAACAGTATATTTGCTTCGTTTAGTATCACAGTGGGTATTCAATTAACGCGGATATTACGCAGCAGGAAGCCTTCAAGATTTGACTTCTCGATGGCCAATTAAAGGCGTGTGAAGGCGTGAAGCTAAAGAAACGAAACATAACTGCTAAGCGCTGTTAAAGTTATACCGCTTACGAGTGAAACGCAGTCGCAATTGGGGGATGTTGTAAAAAGTACATAAGAAACGCTTACATAAATACATACAAACACTTTATACAAAATATATATAGGCAACACAACTTACCCGTATCAATACAAAGTCCTCTCACCGCCGTTCTGCGAATGCAAAATAAGAAAAAAGAAAGGGAGTATTATGAAAATTTAGTATTTAATAAAGTTAAATTAAAAAACGTAAATCACAAAAGTCAATGCTGTTTATTAAGGCGCAGACGCATACGAAAGGTCAGCAGGTGAAAATAACCATGTAATTTATTTATACACAATATTTATGTGGCATTCCGACCTTTTGTTGCTTTCATTAGTCTTCATTAGCGCGCAACAAATCTTTGAAATGCGATAAATTCTGCTTTTTTACACTTTCATTGCATACCTCCAGGCGTCTGGGCTTGCAAAACGAACTTCAGCAAACAGCAGCATGTGTTGATGTTAGTAGCAAATGGTTTAATTTAAAAATAAAGCAGTTCATAAATTATTGCTTTGACTGTTAAAATATCTCATTCAAAATATAAAAGGGCGGACACAATTTACCAATTTCGTTTTAATTAAAAACTTTTGTATATTATACTAAGGTTTAAATTAGCAGTTGTTCTTATTAAAGAGAAATATTTATTGCTTTGAATTTTGCTGAAAGCTTTTTAAGGTCTAAAATATATTTCAGTATTCGAAAAAAAAATAATTTTTTTTTGGTATTCAGCGGAAACTTAAGCTGTATCGTATGGCTTACGAAGGCATGGGTTATATTCTAGTATACTTTCACTATTGAGATAGCTGAAAATTTACTTTCTGTTTATCAATTACAGGTAAGGGCACAGAAGGGATCGAGCAATGGAAGAATTAATTGTTTGGATATCCAATTTGGTGTCGTCAGTCTTAAATCTTCTGCAAAGTTTGATAAAGGATTTTATAGGACATTCACTTCAAGCAATTCGATTTATGCGGCCGGATTTCTAGGCCCTCGGTCACATCGTTCAGCAGTAATTTTTAAAACTCACGCCCTAATCTTAACCTGATGGTCCAGCAGAGAAGCGAGTTGACTTTGAGTACAACAGCAGATAATATTGGTGATAGGTGTGACCTACACACAGCAAAAATGCTCAATTGATATAATAAGTACGCCTTAAATAGTGATGTTTGAAATGAATTGTTCAAGTAGTTTTGAAATGACAGTGAACACGGACTTTGAAAAAGTAGTTTTGAGTAAAATGCGTCTAAAGAGGTTACGAAAAATTATATATCTATATTGTGAATAGTATGCTCAATAATGTACAAAAGGTCCGATAAAAGTACTCAATCCATATTTAAGAAATAAATTCGCAAAAATAGTAATTTTTTTTTAAACCATAAAACCTTACTTCCCCTAACATTTATTGCCAATTTCAGAGTTCGAGTTATGGAAAATCAACTGTATTTAGACAATCTTTGTTTACCGCAGTATTGATCGTTTTTTAAAACGTCTACAGTTGAATTCAGCCACAAAAACTGTTTGCGAACGCTTTCGCAAAATCGAATTAGAAATAAGTATGTCGATGTGATTTATGAAAAGACTCATTTGAGATGATTTTCTGACAATGCTCTTGAAGTAAATTAGGCTCAACAGAAGCGATATCACGTAATACAGTAATCATCAAAGATGAAAAAATTTCCATCGTTGAAGATTTTTTAAAAAGCAAATGGACAAAATCTGCTCTAAAACTTGTAAACACACAAAAACCTTGTATTTCAATGGTTCAGCGGTGACCACAAATTTGTTGTCAAAAGTTGTCAATTTCGAACAATTTTTCGTACATTGCTCATTCAATATAAAAAAATGTATTTTAGTTTTATTTTTATAAGAGGCTGACTTTGCAACAGAGCTTATGGCAGAACAAAGTGCTATGTGAATTTCAGTGCTCAAAGGGTTAGGTGGGTTTAAAAATTTCAAAAAATCGATATTTTGTCTATTAAATAGTACGGTATGTTTAAAATATTTTCCCAAATATGATAAATCGATCCGAGTAAAATCCTAAGATATAGACCCTCGGAAGTTCCGCCCATTAGGCCACGTCGGGGTAGCGCACCGCAAGTATAAAGCGTTTTTCTCAAAACTCGATTTTTGAAGTCGCTGGAAAAGCTATGGAATGTTTTAGTTAAAATTTTGTGGACATTTTAAAAATAACATTATCTATTTATTGAAAGAAGGATTTTTTTTTGTTTTCTTTACAACTTTTTTTAAGCCAATACATGGCGAAAATTTGACAAGAAAATGATAATTTTTGTTCAAAGCCTGGAAAAAATTAAAATTTTGTTTTATTTCCTTCGTTCAATGTGATATATGATTTACATATATATAAACTTATTGGCTTTTTAATTTTAGATGAACTAATAATAAGTTATGCTGTCCACAGTGAGAGCACTTTTCCTTTTTTTTGAGACACCCAGGGAGATGATGTCTCAACGGCTGAATTATAGCATCAAATTTTCAGGAGACATTATTCAAAGGTATACCTTTGATTGTCTACATTAAAAAAGCGGAAAAATATCTTTTTTGTGCCTCTGAAACTCACCTAACCCTTTAATGAAATATTATAATAATTAATAATTAATATCTTCTTCTAGCTTTAAATAAATATTAATTTCGATTTAATGTATTTAACTAAGAAAGCAGGTATGTTAGCCTTAGCATAATCTAATTTAGTATCATAATTTGTTTCTAATAGTGACTGCTTGAATCGGTTGCAACTCTTTTCAAATTAAAATTATGCAAACATTTCGAACAATTCCACAAAATTGTCGCTTGAACTTAACCCTCATTAACTTTTTCATATTTCTTTACGTATTGTTTTCAGTATTATTTGAAGAAAATAAAAAAATACCAATTTATCATAGGAAAGTTCAAACTTCTCAAGTTCATGAAAAGTACCATGAACTAATTTTGAATCCAACCTGCTTTCGCATTCATTAGACAACAGTGTCTTTCACCTTTAACACAATTTCAAATTTCCTAGAATCAATATTTTCACCTTCAGTGGCGCCAACTAATTAATGTCTACCCTTTGTGGCAACAAGAACTTCGACAAAACAATTAAAGTGAGGCTCTTTTGAGGCCTTTTTGAGCCGACCACGTGCCCTCGAAGTGAAAAGTTCATAATTAAATTTGATATTTTGCGGATAAAAAAAATTTTTTTGATTTAATTAGGGTGGGTGAAGACGCTACCATA
The DNA here is from genome assembly GCA_027475135.1 of Bactrocera correcta. Classification (NCBI taxonomy): domain Eukaryota; kingdom Metazoa; phylum Arthropoda; class Insecta; order Diptera; family Tephritidae; genus Bactrocera; species Bactrocera correcta. The sequence goes on along the minus strand of CM050323.1, from coordinate 35,278,381 downwards.
AAATGTTTTTGGTTACTTAAAGCGAGTGAAAATAACTTGTCATTGTTATTGTTGGAGTTTTGAAGCGAAATACCAACAGTCGGGTTTGTAAGGCGCCGTCGCTGGTTCGGTGCAGGTGGCAGAGGCTATCAAGTTGCCAGTTTGCTAGTGGCAACCACCCGGCCAAAACCGCAAAGTGCGCAGCGCAGAAGGAGCGTTAAAGCGACAAAGCGTTTGGCGCCACAAACTTCTCCGCTTTCACTTAACGCTGACCGCTGCTACAGCACAGTGTTACTGAGAGGGTGTGTGTAAAGAAAGGGGCACTTGTTTTTGCTGGTGTGTTGTTGTTTTTAGCTTGCTTCACTGTCTTTTGCGAGCAGTGCGTCCATCACTTCGCGCAATTTGAAATTTGTTAAGTTGTTGTTTGTTTTTGTTTCTGTTTTTTCTACTGACCCTTCTTCCTTTCACTGTTTGCGCTCAACTTTCAGCGCAATTTTGTGGTTGCCACCGCAAGGGTTGCAAGGTGCCGCGTATCCTTTGCTGTTCTGCACTCATAACTTTTCAAATGTGGGAATGCGAAAGGAGGTTAGGGGGAACATGTAATCTACATACATGTATGCACATACTAATATACATATACCAATCTACACATACATATGCACCAATTTGTGCGCTCGACAGCCAAACATTGTTCCGCTCCACAAGCGCAACAAATGAATTTTAATTCAATTAAAGTGCAAATTGTAAATTCGTTTATTCGACGAATGCTCCACCTCCC
>CM050323.1:35251624-35276624 GCA_027475135.1 Bactrocera correcta | reverse complement strand
AAGTAAAGCATAACAACTTGAAATAAATTAGTTAACAGAAAAGTGCAAATAATGACTTTATAGTAAAGAAATGATAGAGTAAGTAACTACAACTTTTGAATGTTTCAGGCAAATATAAAACTAAGTTGTGCATGTAAATAAAGGTAACAATGAAGAATAACAAAACACAAATAAAGTTGCAGTAAATGGAAACTACCCATTCAAAAGGAAGCAGCCGGTTTGCTTGTGCAAACTGAAAATAAAAAAAAAAAGTAAATAAATAAAAAATAAAACTGTAAAACGAGTAAATAAATAAAAACTTTTGCTAAACTAAAAAATCTTGGAAAGTAAAAGTTTTGGTGGAGTAAATAAGTAGAATTGGTTGGTGTAAACGGACCAGCTGATGAAATACAAGTTAATATGAAAATGAATTTGAAAGAACGCAGGAGATTTAGTTATCTCTTTGCTCTCAGTAAGGCTAGCTACCTCCTTAGTTTTGGGGCTTTTAGCAGGCCATTGCCGCGTTGGCGTCCATGCTGTAAGGTCAGGAACCTTAAGACGCCATCAGCAGAAGCTCTATTTAAAAAGATGAGGTGGAAACACCCTTGGCCGTCCCGTGTTTTGGGAGGTCGAGTCTTAAATACTTCGGAGCGCCAACCTTCGGACATCCCACCGAGTGGAAATTAAACGTCTATACAAATTTGTATTCGCTACTAAGCGTTTTGCTAGTTTATAAGTTCGAACAAAGAAGTTCTTCTTTTCTATGGCTTCACAAATATTACACATAGCAGTCCACGTGCAATTTTTGATCAACCATTTAAACTAACCTAACATAATCTTAATATAGTCTCGCCCTAGCTCAATACAATTACTCCAGCTGACTGTAACTTCTTTAAACACTCTTCGTGGCGGCGAAATCCTCCTCATTGGATACAAATTTCTATCCAGTGATTAATTTATCAAATTTGGAAGCAAAGAAAAGTCACAGGATGCCAATTTTTATCAATATGATTGTGGCAATGGTCAATATTTGAGCTGGTGGTGGGGCTATTTTGAGCAGTTGATTGTTCAATCGTTTTAATTCAAATCGTAGTACAGCATTGAGGAAGTTGTGTCCTTCTCCAAGTAATCGAAGTCAGAAAATGGTAAACATCACCCTTTCGCCCGATATGGCAGTCACGCATTTTCGTTGTATGTCTTTCGCTACTTGCACCGTTCCGACAATGCAGGTTACGTGTCTCATGGTCTTTTCGGATGCCTATTATCTTCGCTATCTCACGCAACTTTAATCGACGCTCTGTCGAAACGATAACGGGGATGATTTTTATACTATTTCCACCTTGATTTGGCTATCAAAGGAGAATATTCACTGTATAAAGCACTCAAAAGCTCATTGGTTTTACTTTACGTTTTTTATTTCAAATACAAGAATCGAATTACTGATCGATATTGCCCTCTTTTTGTTTTATTGAAATCCACGCACAATTGCTCTTGCACCCACAGCCAAAACAAACCTACCGGGGTCGAATCGATTGGTATTCTGGCAGTAGCTGTATTCGAGCCTGCATAACATAATATTAATTTTCTCGTGCAATATTCACGCCACAAGTTGGTGAGGTTGAGTCTTTATTGCACTGCTCTTTTATATATGTACCGTAACAACTAAATAATCAATTTCTATTATACTAAAATTCAATATTAGTGCATATTTAATTTGCATGAACATTCATGCATTATTTAGGGACGTACAAGTGTAGCTACACAAGCTAGCACTAACTAATCGCGCACAAATTCCCGTAAATTTATTACAGTTCAACTTGCAACTGTTACAAAGGATTAAGCCGTAGGCAGCACCCACACACACTCACGCATGCCGGAGTCTGACAGTTTTATCAGCTTAACTCCACAACCACACACACACGCAAACACGCACACAATTTCACATACATACATTCCAACCAAATCCAAAGCATAATTATTGCTTTATTTTGCACATTACCAAATACAAGCACGAAGATTTATGAACCAAATTTGTTGCCACCTCCAATCAGAAGACCAGAAGTGAGTGAAAAGCAAAAGCGAGCATATTTCGTGCACACCCCTTTCGCCGAGCTTATTGCGACTGAAGTGCCTGCAGTTATGACAAATAAACTACAAAATCGCCGCAGTCCCCTTCGTTTTGCTGCTGTACATCCTACCGATTGTGGGAGTAAATATGGAGCGTGCATAGATACCTAATGTTCCTGTGGCCTTTTCCCACACTTATATACATTTTGTGTTCAGCCAGTGTATGCGCTCGGAAGTGGGTAACGGTTTTAGCTGATATACACATGTAAGTAAATGCAAAATGCCTCAAAGATGAAGCAGTTGCGGACGCGGTAAAATTTATGAGTTCAACAGAAGACTTAAAAAAACTAAAGCTATACAAACATACCGTGCAAGACTTTAATATTTGCATTTATCAATGTATGTGTTCAGAATTTACAAATAGCTATGCATGTAGCATGCGAGTATCACCGTTACTGAGATAACGCAATTGTTAGGGTCGCTGCCAAACTACAGTTTCTCGCCTCTTGCCAACGAAATACATAAACAAATGCTGAAACATAAAGGTACATACACATATGTGAGCCTAGCTAGCTGCACCAACGCCTTCTAACTGAGAATCAGCGAAAACCACACATTTAATATCCAAAGGCCAACCAGTTCATTTCCGTTGCAAAATGAAGCGATGGTGGTCAGTAAATTGGGAAATATGAAAAATAAACAAGAGCTGCATCAACAATAACAACATAAAACACAAGCATACAAACATACACAGCTATTCAAAAAAAATAGCACTGAACACTTACATGTGCATAAAATGAAAAATAGTGAAGCAAGGAATACGCTCGACCAACTTGTGGCAATGCGGCTGTGCAGTGTACACATGCTGGCTGGCATCGGGAAAAGGCCACAGGGACATAAACAAGGTGAATGAGACGAGCGTGCGAACTGCACCAGCAGTAGCACCAGCGGTCAGTGGTTGCTGAATAAGTCAAACCGAGCGCGCGAAGTTTTGCGGTCTATGAAGTGTTGGCAATTTTTTCTCTTGCATTCTGCTCTTGTTCCGTTCCCATATTTTTTGTTTCATACAAAAAATGTATGGTCGCTTAGAGAATGGTGGAAACTTGCACTAAACTTAAGTGTATTATCCAGTTGTTTATTGCGCTTCGCAAACACGTGTTACATTCAGGAATTATTTCTAGATTGTATTTACGTTCAATATCATGTATGTTCTGGTTGTAGTTACTTTAAACGAATTCGTGTAAAATTATGGTGTATACATCCGAATTAAGGGCAAAAGTTAGTTCTCAAAGCACAAACTCTTAAAACGGTCTTTCAGAATATGAACCTATATGGTCTCTAGAACGAGTCCAAGTTTGAGAATTATAAATAACATAATTTTTTTGTCAATCAATCTTACTACAAGTTTTGCAGAGACTGATGGACTGGTACATCCACAAGGTGGATTTCTCTCTCCTTTTCTATGCATCCTGGTTGTCAATGACCTACTTAAAAAATGACGATCACCATGCAGGCGATGTAGCACTTATGGTCAAAGGAAAGTTCCTGAGTACTCTTTACGAATTAACGCAGGGTATATCATCGTCGTAACAAATTGGGCAGTCGTATACAGTCTCCCCATCCGCCGCTGCCGTGAGTAGAGGACGTTTGTCTGAAACCAGCGGATACAATAAAATGCCTAGGGCTCATGTTGTATAGGAAGCACTTAAAAATTTGCTGATGCGTTGCATATGCAGAGGGGCAAAAATTAAGCAAAGGAAGCGGTCATTCTTTGGAACCGGATGACGATGTATGAGTAGAACCGGAAATGGAAAAATAACCGCTTATACTCCCGGTTTATGAAGTTTTCCGGAAGTTCATAACCGGAAGCGGAAGTTTAACCAGAACCGGAAATGGAAAATAACCGTGCCTTACTTTATGAAATTTTTCGGAAGTGGTGATCCGGAAACGGAAGTTTCTTTTCAACGATACTGGAAGTATGTTTTGCGCTTCCGGTTGGTGTAATTTTCCGAAAGTGGAATACCGGAAACGGGAGGTGGTTCCAATACTTCCGTTTCCGAATTCTTACTTCCCGTAAGACTCCTAAACCGGAGAGGTCCCACAAAAAATCTAAAATGTGGAAATTTGCAGAATCGCGTGGCCTACCATCCTATTTAAGAAAATTCGAATTCGGAACTGCGTTAAATTTTAAAGAAATAAAAATGTGTTTCAATTCGCCGGTTCTTCGCAAATTAATGTTTAAAACGGCATTTCACTGCTGAGCCGCGCAGCTTTGTTTTGTATAATTCAGCAGCTTGTACTTCTGCTTATTCAGAATATTTGTTCTGCTTGCAATTACTACCCGCTTGACGTCAATCAACCATCCTCTTTGGCTGTGGTCCGACCCCGTTCCGTATTTGAAGCTTCACGTACTTATCATATGCAATGGAAAATGTGATTTGTTAACATTAGTTATTCAAAACCTACTTTAAATGTGTTACAATTATGTTAATATCATTAACCACAATCCAAAACAGTTTCCCAGTTATTTCGTTATAAGATATACATTTCGAATAACTCTTGTACGAGCTAGTTTTACTTAGTTAGGGGTTTGTCAAAGATAGCGATAAGAGGCATTGATTTCCGACTGGGTTTAACATCTTAGCTTACGATAAACCTGCAATTTGTTCCAGGACAGAACATTGTTCCTAGTAACTGTGAAGCAGATGAACCAGCCAGAGCAGGGCACCATCCTACAACTAGTTTCCGGAAAAGAGAGAATTTGTATGACTCTTGCTATCTATAGATATTTAATTGACAAAAATGTTATAAAAACAGTTGAGTTTCGGCGGAGTCAATCCTCCATTAGTTCAGCAAGCGGGCAAAGGTGGCATGAGTGGAATATTGACCGCACTATCCGACTATTAAAATTCAAAAGGAATGACATAATATATCCAGCAGTAGTGCTAAGAGGTGTCTGTCTAATTTACAGATATATCAGCAGCCTGTGAAACCATATAATGACTATTGTACGCTTGTTTCCTACGCGAGTGCAAAGCTTGGTATAAATCGCAACTATCGTTCGAAGATTTCTTAATGACGTGTCGGATGTTCATAAATAGAACTTTCTGTACTAGAGAGGAGACAACAGAAAGAGGCGATTTTTGTCTTGGTCCTTTCAGAATGGGTCTTCTAAACGCTTAGCTGCGTCAGCATACAGCCAATCTACATTCCTAACTAAGTAGGATTATGTTATAGACAACTCTTGACCATCAATTTAAAAATTAATTAGGTAAATTTTCTAAAACCGGTGACTTCATTTACCTAGTATGAAGCTAAAGAACGAACAGTTTGGTCCAATGTCAGATGCCGTAGAACCTACTAGCGAATTGTTTTGAGTTTCTTTTATTATACCAACTGTGCTTATGCCCTTTACATTTCTTACAAACTAAAAAGTTTGTACCTTTAACTAATATTGTGCACGAATATAACAAATATCAGAAAATAAACCGAACACACGGAGTAATTCACAACCGGCAACTTTCAACTTGTTCGTATTGCGCTGGATTACATTGTTGGAACTCACTCGCAGCAAGCATTGATATACAAACTTGCAAGGCAACTCTGTCGTACAGCCACAAAATACATACCTTCACATTATGGACAATACAGACTTTCGCTGTTTTGTTTCGTTGTTTGTTGATGAGAGTGCAGAAGATGTGGGTGCACGACTATTTGGGAATTTGCATGTGTGATTTGCTTCAAGTGAGCGTTCCACTTATCGGTAATCTCATTACGATCCTCCATACATTTATAACCGAATGCAAGTATAGTACAATACAACAAAATGTACAGTTATATTTGAGTATGCACGAAAGCTGAGAGAAAGCAGGTGAGAATATATTATGTGGCTTGCAGAGGAGTTCAACGTGGGTTGTCAACACTATTATTTATTAAAACGAAAAGTTTCAAAATGAAAATTTTAATTAAATTTTTTATATTTTCGTTCATCAATAAGTTTTGATTTGTAAATGTTTACAATATTCTATTTTTTGAAGATAGAAAGTTTCGTTTCTTCAGTTTCTAATGTGAATCGCGGCAGCTCTGTTATTTAGCCTTGCTTTTCTATAGAAGCGAGAAGCCGTATATGTTTGTGATCCGACGCTTAATATACCAACATACAAAGTGATAAGCAAGTATGTGTGTGGAAAACAAAATAAATAACTGTGAGTAGCGTCGGGTTGGGGAATATTCATCTTATCTCTGTCTGCAGTTGCATTTGCGGTTTTTGGTGCTGTGGCCGTTTTGCTTCCGCATAGTTGACGCCTGGCAGCGTGTTGCTCTTGCCAACTTCAAAGTTATTTCACCGCAAATTTCTGTATATTGTAACTGTATGTATGTCTGTCTTAGGTACTTTTGTACAATTTCTCTTTTATCAATGCATAAAGATCTACGATGCTTTGAATTTTAAATTGGAATTTGTATTTAGCAAAACAAAAAGTTTATTTTGCATTTTTTATATTCTTACTTTTTTATTTTACTTGTAGAAAACCAAAAAATGTTTATGGTTTCGATTGCGTTCAAGTAGCATAGGTACGCCTATTTGAATTCTCAAGTCTTTTGCTTACTTTGAATTTTTTATATCCTGAACACGATGTTTGTAACACCCAAGATATGTCGGAGAGCCTTTAAAGCTTGAGTCAATTTAGCAGTCTCCACTGTCTATCCGTCTGCATATGCGTGAAGTAGTCTCTCAGTTTTGGAGATATTGGACTGAAATTTTGCAGACGTCTTTTTCTCATCATAAAGCTGATTACAACTATGGCACACAGCTGCCATAAAGACTGAACGAGAGATTTGTATGAAACACTTTTTCCTGTGTCCAAAAAATAAGATGACATTTGAATTTAAACTATGCGCGTCGAAGGATTTGGAGAATTATTTCTTTTTTTAGGTTGATAGTACTGTCAGTCACATTTATGTCAAATTTCATGTCAAAATATTCATTAGTGTTTGAGATACATGTCGTTTTGTGAGCTGCTAAAAGTGAGTTTTTCGTTTTTTGCGATGTCGAAATTTGTTGAGCAAAGAATTTGCATTAAATTTTGTTTACGGAATCAATTTTCTGCTGCGGATACGTTGAGGATGGTGCAGAAAGCCTTTGGTGATGAGGCTATGTCTAAAAAAAATTTTACAAGTGGTATAGTGAGTTCCAAGCCGGCCGTGAACGTGTCGAAGAGGAGCGTCTAGGGCGACCATCAACCTCAAACGACGAAGCTCACGTTCAACAAATCAAAGATTTGGTGTTGAAAACCGTCGACTAACAATTAGAGACCTTGCTGATGAAGTTGGCATATCGAAAGGCTCAGCTAATACCATTCTGAAGGATGTTTTGGGCCTCAAGCGCGTCAAATTTCGACTGGTAACGAAAACATTGAATTTTTTGGAAAAAAGGCGTCGCGTTGAAGTGTGTGAAACGATGCTTTCCGACTATCAGGGTGTCATGAAATGCATTATAGCTGGCGATGAGACTTGGATCTATGCTTACGACCCCGAAACAACCGATCAATCGAGCGAATATCATGCCAAAAGAGAGCTGATACCAAAAAAATCGCCAAAGTCCTCAAAAATCAAGGTCATGTTGACTGTTTTCTTCGATTATCGTGGTGTTGTGCATTATGAATTCCTTCCAACCGGTCAAACAGTCAACAAGGAATATTATTGAACGTTATACGTCGTTTGCGTAACGCTATCCACCTAAAAAGGCCGGAATTGTGGAAAGACAATTCTTGGTTTTTACACCACGATAATGCACCATCCCATACTGCCCTCTATTCGTGATCATTCGCCAAAACCAACCCATATCTTCCGAACCACCGTATTCACCTGATCTGGCGCCGTGCGACTTCTGGCTGTTCACCAAGCTCAAAAGACCGCTCCGGGACACCGTTTTTATACGATAGAGGAAATTCAAGCCGCAGCGAAGATGGAACTGAAGACCATCCCGGAAAGTGACTACAACCAGTGTTTCGAAGATTGGAAAATCCGTTGACATAAGTGCATTGCATCGGAAGGGGATTACTTTGAAGGGGATGAAATTGATTTGGAAGAAAAAATAAAGAATTTCAAAATAAATACAATGTCACCTTATTTGGGCACAGTGTATAAGAGAAAGTCTTTTTAGAAGATGAGAGGTTATATTTTTATGAAAGTTTCAAAGCAGGTAGAGAAGTTTGGTTCAGATTGGTTTGTTGAGAGCTATCCAGTACTCTAGTTTCAGGGCGGTACTCATGAAAGTGATTTTTCGAAGATTGAAAGTTCCGTTCATAAGGATACCAGATACGAAGGTGAGTGGAGCATAAATTAGTTTTCAATTAACCATTGTTCTTGATAGCGGAATTCCAGGAAATTGTAAGGCTGATGAGCTTCCAAAGGTAGGTAATTCAGTCTCAATAGTTTTTAGAATGGAAACTAAGTGGACTCAAGTATTTTACCAACCCCTTGCTCGCTGCAAACAGTTGTGCATGCGAAGAAGTCCCAGTGCTTAAAAATTCTAAATTGATATTTTATATGATGCCAGTTACATAAGTTGCTTGGAAGCAGCCGAGATAGAATCATCACAGTATTTTTGCTTAATTATCCTTCCATTACCAAAACAATGTTAATATTGATGATTAGCCAGTGAAAATCCATTGCATAATACGGCTGTAGACTTTTATGTTAATTAGCGCAAATAGAAACAAAACTGGTGAAACGGTTCAGGTGTGTTTCCCCTTCTTGATGATCAGCCAGTGAACCTTACATAATTTAAGCTTAGTTCCGTCAAAAGTGGGTGCAAGAAAATGTCATAAGTTCAAATGATGCGATTTTTTCAGTTTATTTGTTGTTGTATATTACCATATTTTATCGGTATCAGAAATAAGTTAATAGCATTTTTTTCTTTGATAATTTTGATTAAGTTACTACCCAGTTTTTCGGTGATGAAATGTTGAGAATATTGTGTCGCACAAAACTACCAGCAATAAAGGGTTGTGAATGTTATATCCCTCTACATATTTTTTCATCTTCTCTATTTTTATTTTTTATGATACATAAATATATTTTCAATTGCATAGTAGCACTATAAGCTTATGACTAAGATGCAATATTCCCGTTCTAGTAGAACAAGAACTAAAATTATGCACTATCCTCTATCTTGCCACCCATCTTACCACAACTCATCGCAACCTACAGCAAGCTACGTCATTGTCTGAATTTCCGTTGTTATATTTTTGAACGCTTTGTTTTGATTTTTAAAGCTATTATTTGTTTTGCTCTCCAAAGTTTTCTCAGCCCACTTCTTACCGTAAACTCAGTGTGTTTTACGGTGGATTTACTCACTTAAGTGCTACCAAACCTGCCTGTCGCGACGCTGGGAATCGTGTTTTTATTCAATAGCTGGTAGCAGTCTAGCTTGTGGTGTACACAGAAATCGTGTCGCATCGATTATAGCGATGTGACAGCATCAGTCACCTAATTTTTGCCACGACACAAAGCTGTTGCATTGCTGTGATTGTTTAGTGTCGCCGTTGACATCAGCCATTAAGCTGATACCATCAATGTTACATACTTGTATGAGTTGATTCCACAATTTTTTGCATCTTTTCTTAACGTGCGCTCTTTGCTTTGTTTGCTGCTATCGGCAACAACGCGGAGCACTCTGTATTCATATTCCTGGGGGTCAATAAACGCTTGAATGGTTTTCAAATTCGCCTCAATCTATTTGCTGGGATGCGTGACGTATCTATATCTTGCGTACTTGGCAACACTTGTTGTAGGAAGGACTTGAAAAGCAAATGTGTGTTTGGTGACACAGTGCGGGAAGCAAAAATATTAAGCACGTTAATCGGTTAATAGTATTTTCTTAGAATTATGAAAGACAAAGGAAAGGAGTTTATGTGAAAACAAGTCGGAAGGCTAAAGTGAAGGTGCTGCCAAAAATTAGTGGTCTCGGAATTTGGAAGAGTTCATGACGAGAAATATTTCCAAATGCCTACAGATTATGGTACAAGTATGTTCAATATTCGTAACAGGATGTCTCAACTGTTTACTATTGTTTCTGGTACACTTTTGACTTTTGTTATAGTGCACTTGATCACTGATATTCAGTGCTATAAATTACTAATTATTCAATATTTTTACTGCACGGTTAAATTGATCTGCAGAAATTCATTATACTGCGCTGGCTATGTCATGTTGTCCGTATGAATGAAATCACTCCAGCTCTGAAAGTATTCGACGCAGTACCCGCCGAGAGAAGCAAAGGAAGAGGAGGGGGGTCTTCCTCTGGTTCCTCTTCCGTTGGAAAGATCAGGTGGAGATGGACCTGGCCTGACTTAGAATCTTTAATTGTCTGCAAATGGCTAAACGAGAAACGATTGGCGCGCTGTTGGCAATAACCCCGTAAGGGATGTCTGCGCCATTAAAGGATAAGAAAAAAGAAATACATATTAAGCTGCTAAGCAATATAAGAATATTGAAATATTTTAAAAACATTTATTTGTTTTCTCAACTCACGAGTATTTATCAGCGTTTGCAAAAACAAAACGATAAATACTGTATTATCATGAAGAACTTGCAACTTATAATGAATCTCAACTAGCAAGAAGAAGGCACTACATAATAGTCTTACAATATAATGCAAGTTCTCAGCTTTGAAGAGGAAAGTCTTAAGATCTGTTTGCAACAAAACAGCAATACGCTTACATATTCCGTTATCGAGGGAGAAGCATTGAATAAAAAGGAAGCAAGGGAGATGCGATTGTCTGAATCGATGATACGAGATGTGCAAACGCAACGCAGGTGCCATAGTGCAAGCGATGGTGATAACAGTAAATGCCAGCACAGCAGAAAATTGCAAAGGATACTTTTAGAAAAAGAAAATGCGAAGCAGCAAACGCAGAAATGTAGTGACAACAGGTATAAAAAAAAGTAATGCCAGTGAGAGTATCACTCACACGTACTGCCTCACGCGACTGTACATACTGCTCAGGTGTCGCAATCCGAAGCAGAGGAATTTAGCACTTAGAACTTTGCTACTAGACGCAGCAAACAACATCAAGCGAAGGTGACAAGTCACGGAATGGTGCAGCGGGGGTGTGAGTGGGTGCGATGTGCAATATCAAAAGTAGTTATGTCTCTGGAATGGCCGCAAAGCTTCGAACGTGTCGTTATGGCGTTCGGTGTCTTCTCAAAAAGTTTGTGCGAGAGTATCGCAATTCCACTGGGTGAAGAGAAAATCCGAAAACCAAAACGACTGCATTGCGTCGCTGAATTGCCGCTAAAGGCGGCTATTATGATTTTATAAATATATATATTTTTTGGCGAGTTTTTTTTTTGTCTTTTTTATACCAATTGATTCTTATTATTTCTAACCTCTGTAGTAAATCGTTATGTAACGCGTTTTAATATGGGCATGATATGTCGAAGAATTTCGCTTTGATTCGGATTGTGGCTAGACGTTCATTCATCAAGTGATTGATAGTACTCGGCGACGGAGGCTCTCTCTCACCAGGAATCCCACACCGAGATTGTGCTCCTTTAAAGGGCCACTGTCGTAAATGCCACAAGAACCTACTTATTGCAGTCCTACTCCCGTCCATCGCACTTCTTAGACGGCGGTGATATCAGTCTAACGAGGACATCAACTAGCTGGGTAGCGGCACCTTCTCAATTAACATTCCATGTGCATTCCCTCAAATCGTAATCCTTAATTCATTTGCAGTTGTCATCATCAAAAGGGGGGTCTCTCATTCGAGGCTGTTTTTCTTCTTCATTGGGAGTGTTTTTTTTTATGTGGCGGCTCCCAAACTCAGCGCACAAACCTATGTATGGAGGGAATGTTCCGTCTTATCACTTGTGCTCGCCTTCAAACCGATGTTCTTTGGCTACCCAGTGGACACTTGGTCTAAGACCGAAAACCATGAGCTGCTTGAGCCATATGTAAAAGAATCATTTCTGGCCACTCCTACTCCCAATGACAATCAGAGAACTTTCCTCACTTGCGTGAACTTCTACACATGACTCCATACTCCAGCTAAGTCTTGAACATTGAAATATAACAAACGGATTGTGGTATGCGTGATAAAACTTATCTTGTAAATATCGAGCACAGATCAAAGCGATATGTGATGACGTTTAGTTGACAGGCAACACGATTTTTCAAATTTACCGCTATCAAAAGACGAGTTGACGGAAACACTTGCGAACATACATATTTGTTCGACTGACTTGAATAAATACAATTTGTATTTATAGTGCACAGCAAAAATTGAATAGGTGCAGCATTGGTGGAAATATTTGATAAATGTATTTGCATGGTTTTACCTAAGGGTGGGGCATATTGCTTGTATGAGTAAATATAGAATAGCTGATATTTACGTTTTATAGTATTCTTAGAAATCAGGAAATTTAAATTAGAAACTTGAAAACAATAAACTAAGCTCTCTAATCCATTGTATGCATCACTGAAAAACTCTTAAGTACTGCCGAATTTTTTCGAAACTAAAAATAAAAAATATCAACAAAAACAACTAAGGAAGGGTTTATTTCAGATGCAAACGAATATTTTATATAGTTTTTACAAGCAAAGAGCAAAGCCGGCGTAATACTTATGTTTTCAAACTTTATATGAAAATAAAGTCAACTTGAAGTTTGAAAATAGTAATATTAGCTATATGCGGGCTAAGAAAAGTTTCGATCCGATTTAATCTATTTGTTGAAAAAAAGATATATTTCAATAATATGTTTCACAGATTGACCAATATTTTCAGCAAAAAGTTAGTCATACGCACTGTCGTCCAAATACTTGGTGTCTGCTTATAGTCCGATTTCACTCTTCTCGTCATCTTAATAATTTATATGTATGTCTTTCTATCTTTATTACTTTTACAAACAACCGCTAGGTGAACAAAACTATTATATTCTGTAGCAATATATTGCAAGAGTGTAGATACAGATCATATACATTTTTCTTCCATTTAAAATTGAAAAAAATTAACCACCCCAATGTACATAGTGTACACAGATTTGACTTTTAAAGAAACAGTTAGCAGCCTGAGCGTGACGATGCAATATCAATGCAAACGAATCACGTTTTTGTGAGTGTCATATTTATCACTTCAGAACCGGAAGTCACAGGAAATCTCTCACGTTCTCACACAAACTTAACTACAGACACGTACGCCGAAATACAACTGCCACAGCACGACACTCCTATAAATATTGAACACACCAATATAAATTGCGTTGTATGCAAGTGTGCTTGCAAGTGCATGGGTTTGCGCTGTCTAGTTTCACAAAAGGCATTTGCTTGCTCTGAAGGAAGAGATTTAATATCTTTCATTCAATTGCTATTAGTAATGGCTTTAAAAGAGGTTTTGGTAAATGGTTGTGATTTCATCTCCTTTCGTGACAATTACTAAAACAAAATTAAATGCACTGAAGAGCTATGTCAATTGCTAGTGTGTAAATAGTGAATGCAGAGTCACACTTCAGTTAACTCTTATAATATTGTCTTCTTCATTAAAAATTATAAAAGGCCTTATATGAGCATATTTTTTTGATTCGATATATTCATACATAAACAAATCTTTTTAGAAGATTTTTGTTTTGATAACTTTATGTTGAAACTAAAAAAAAAAATACAAAAAACTCTTCGTGGAAAAGTGTAATTTTTTCTTGGTTGCAAATTTTCTATAAAACGGGTTATTCGTTTATCTCCACAGCGACTCACGTGGTGATGGTTCACATCTGTTCTTCACACAGTCTACCACACACATACATAAATGCGCACGCACGCAGATCATGCAGCTAAAACGCGCACACTTCTGTTATGCGTTTCTTTCCTTTCCTTTCGTTTCGTTTCCTGCATAAATTTCGCGTATAATTTGCTACGAATTGCATGATTGCTTTTATATGTTAATCGTGCACAAAATGCGCGAAATTTCCTATTCGTTTTCTGACCATCTTCATAATTTTCGTTGTTAAAGAAACTTATAAATATTATTTGACAAATTAAATTTGGATGTCTTTGGCTTCCTTCGCGTTCAAAATGGGTTAGGAAGAAAAGGAACTATTTCAGAAGCTCAAAAGAGGCTTCAAACATTTTTTTTTATCGTAAAGGGGTGAAAGGGTTATTTCTCTGTGCAAATATAAGTATGGCTACAGTGAGGTACTGAAATAGTGGACTTAAACTTCATGGATTAAACTACCAAAATGATCAGAATTGTATATAACTGTTATATAAATTTAGTGTAGTGAATCAATTAACTTTTAATATACAATAACGGCTGAGTATTATTCCAAGAAAATTCCATATTTTTTATCGCAGTACAAAATATATAAAGCTAAGTAATATCAAAAGCTCTCCTAGCACTGAAACGGAATAGATATACTCTGTGGGTAGATAAATCAATGTAGTTCAAACCTTACTAGTTTTAAAAAATTAAAACTGTAAGAATTTTGGTCGAATGAGCGGCATTTATTTCCCAAGGTTTTAGTTGTCGTGGCGTATGAGTAACCCTTTGCACCCATAAGCAATTTATAGTATAATACTAAAAGATTTAGCTTATGCAATAATGAAATAATATGTTTGTTTAAATATTGATATGTACATATATATACATATTATAAATGGATAATTCGAAAAAAATGTATTTATAAATTCAATTGGTTACTCATACGCCACGACAACTGCTCCCTTGTGAAATAAATGCAGGCCATTCAACCAAACAATAATTCAAATATTTGAAATAAGCATATTCCTATACGCTAGACAATTTCCCAAAGTGATATATAGTTATTTCATATTTCATTGTTTTAGAAAGCATAATTAATAACATATGTAGCTTACTGTAGTTCTATCAAATTTCAATTACGGCAACGAATTTTATGTAAATTTTTAATAAACATTGGAAATAATAAATTAAGCTATTACGAAATCTATAAAATCATAAATATCACTAAATAACTAAATATACCGAACTTTTGCAGTTATTTTTACTCACCTGATATGCCATCATAGGTCCACCATTCTTCCCAACTAACTGCCAATATCACTGTAATATAAAAAAGGAAATGTATATAATTACTTTGTTGTATATATGTGAAATGCTGTAATACATATGCCATATATAATAGTTATGGATGTTTTTAGTTTAACTCAATATTTTACACGCTATTTTAAAATATCTAACAAACTGAAGAGAAGAATTTAGTGTTTATTTATCTAGTATATGCAACTAAAAAAATCTGCGTAATAAAGAGTGCATTAAGCAAGAAGAATATATAGTATAAAGCTCTTAACAAATACAAAATATTCTTATAAGAAGTTGATTTTCTTATTCAGTTTGTATGACGCTAGATGCTACGATCCCATCTGAGCAAATATTTTCGGTTGCTATTGTTTTAGACAATACCCAAGCTGAATTTCGTAATGATGAAAAACATGTTCATACACAAGCACTTGATTCCGATCGTTCTTCAAAGGCAAAGGACGTATGCATAATTTCAGATCGATATCTAGAAAACGAATAGACTAGCTCACGTATATACAGGCAGACGGACATGCCGAAAATGACTCAGCTCGTGATGTTGCTCATTTATTTATATATCTTATAGCGTCTGCGATGTAGTTTTCTAGACGTTGCAAATTTCGCGGCAAATTTAATATAACATGTTTAGGGTATAAAAATATTTCCATAGAAATTTGTTTTAAAATATTTGATGAATTTTTACCGTATATTTCAAAATTTGTAAAAAATGCTTAATGAAATCCCACCAAAGATATATAAATGTTCAATTTTTGAAGCAAAATATAACAGTTATGGTATAGAAAAACAAAATTCTTGAAATATTAATAAAAAACTTGCGATTTCTCGAATCTACACGCTGCAAAAATATTTTACTTGAAAAAAATTACTTAGACGGAGTTGAGATTTCGCTGTGAAAACTGTATGATCTTACTAGAAACTTAAAAAAACCATAAGCGTTAAAAAGATATATATATATATTTAGGACCCATGGAAGCAATTCAACGAAATTTAACTCAATTTAATTCATCGATTACGAAATTTTGCATTTTTTTTACTTCATTAAATTACAGCCATACTAGTTTCGAAAATTTTCAATTGAATTTGCTAATTCAACTTTAATGTTGTGGCAATATCCTGAAAACTGTAAGTCAAATTAATCAAATGCAGCAAAAGAATACTGTTTCATTACAATCAGTATTCTAATTTAATTTAGTTAATTCATTAAATGTTCAAAAACTGTTATGTGGTAATGTAGAATAAGTCCGATTGAAACTTATTTATCAAATATGTAATCATTCCCATTTTTCCAATCTTAAAAGTTTGTCAAATAGGCACTTATATTGGCCAACAATCAAAAAATCACGCATTTTTGTTCTCATCATGCGTTATCGAAGAAAGGTTCCAAGGACCGGCAATTTCAGTTTGGAAAACAAGCAAAAATCACAGGGAGCAAATCTGGTGAAAACGTTGGTAATCGTAGGTATTCATTGCGTTTTGGCTTTGAATTCGGTGACAATCTTAGCTGGTTGCTGAATTGCTCTTCCACAATTCAGCCGTTTTCGACGGATGTTCTCACGCAAACTCCTCAATACGACCAAGTAGAACCCCTTATTGACCGTTTGTCTCTCCGAAACAAATTTATGATGCCCCAAATCACGAATATCGAAAAAACAATGAGTATCATCTTGATTTTTGAGCAGCTTTGGCGCATTTTTTTTTTTATTTCGGCTAATTTTTTTCTCTTCACTCCGACAATGTTGACTTTTTTGCATGTTAAAATCATAAAATGTCTCATCGGCATTTATAATGTTCCCATGAATGCGAGATCGGTATTCTCATGATCAGCCATTTCCAAAAAGACCTGTTTGTAGTACTCTTTTCGAAAAAAAAAAATCAGCTTTACCGGGACGAGTGGTGCAAAAACGCTTTTCCTACTCTACCTATCCAGCAAAGTCAGTTGAATGGACTTGCGAGAGATGTCTTGCCATCTCTCTAACACGATTTCTAAAAAACATATTCTTCACTTTTTTAATATTTTCATCAATTGAAGAGGTTGAATATCGTCCAGAACGAGTCATGTTTTCAGCGATCTCTTGACCTTCCTTGAAAGCTTTATATCATTCATAGATCTGTGTTTTTAATAAAAATGAATCACCATATGCCTTTTTCAACATTTACAACGATTCCGCGAAAATTGGTAAGAAATACAAAATTTGCGACAAGTTCTTAGTTCGATATTTTTAAGCATTGTTAAATAGCAACGCACTACTGATATGTGTCGACTTAAGCAGCTGCCATAAACAAACTGGTTCACAGATCGTGCTCATATCTGGCCTTATACCAACTTAGAAAAATTTATTTTTTTGAAATACCATTTACCAAGAGAATTTGATTACACTTTTCGATCACAATGTATATGAAATCATGCACAATACAAAGCAGATATTGATATCGCCTGCAAAATTTAGTTAAACATGAAATATTCATCATTTTGCAGAACATTTCTCAATGTATAAACACATATGTATATGTTTTAATAATTTAAAATTTAATAATTTATTCAATTTGTGTGTGAGTTGCAACAACAAGAATATTAAAATTACATTATTTTGACAGTTTTTAAGGCGACAAAACTGTATATTTCCAATTCAAATGAAGCTTTTATTAGCATATTGTTTTTACATTGACGCTTATGCAACAACCGTATTTGATGTGAACACAAAAGTTGCAATCTATCAATGTATTTACAACACTTTTATGCACATTGAGTAAACTAAATTATATTAAATATTAATTGAAAGTTATGTGCTGCTTTAGTAATTACATTAATTGAGCTCGTAGCCATGCGATGGAAGTTGTTCACCGGCACTTGTATGCTATTTTTTGGGCTATATTAAATAATTACGCCCACTTACTGTGCGAAAGGTATGTGTAAAATATTTCAAATTTACGAAATTGCTTTAATAGCATAAGCCAACGCTATAAATACACACAGACTTGTACATAGATAGTTATTATATATAAATATATATGTATGTGTGTGAACATTG
The DNA here is from genome assembly GCA_027475135.1 of Bactrocera correcta. Taxonomy (NCBI): domain Eukaryota; kingdom Metazoa; phylum Arthropoda; class Insecta; order Diptera; family Tephritidae; genus Bactrocera; species Bactrocera correcta. The sequence continues at coordinate 35,258,476 of CM050323.1, read as the reverse complement.
TTAAAAGTGGTTCAGTTTTCACTATCATTAATTTCATTTTAAGTATTTAGTAAACTAAATGCATTATTTACCACTCACGAGATAACATTAACTTCGTACAACACTAACGGCAACAATAACAACGCTGCCAATAACTACCGTAGTAACAAATAACTATAAGAGCATAACACCATTTACCAAGACTATCGACCAACGAAAAATGCAATAACTATTAGAGAGGGTAGGAAGGGAAAAAGGTTCTCAATTCCAAAAGCTGACAAAAATAAAAACTGTGCAAGCGAACACGAACGATCGTAAATGGTCTGTGCCAGTGTAGCACGCCCATACATGAATGGCTTTCTACAATAACATTAAAAGGAAATTTAATACCGAAATCATCGCACTATGCAGTTATGCAACGAAGCCACCAACCACTCGCATACACTACACACATAAATATATATTTGCGCGTTCGGCGGTTTGTGCCGAAACAGACGGACAAACATACATATATTCACGAAAAACTACTAAGCTGCTGAAACTGCTGAGGAGGAGTGGTGAAAGTCATCTCACTTCGACGGGGGTGAGAGGAATATGGGGGGAAGGAAAATTGCAGTTGGAAGGTGTTTTGCAAGGGTGTGAATAAGCGTAAAACTAGTGAAAACTATGAACGAGAGCGAGAAATGGAAAAGTGTAAAGTTCAATGCTGCGGCTGTGGTAATATAACCAACCGAAGGCAGAAGGCAGTAACTATGTGTGCAACAACAAACTATTACTCGGAACGAGCAGTTGTATTGGCAGCCAAAAATGTAGCGCGTAGGGTTAGTTGAAACATTTAGAAATCCATTAATTTCAATCATTGCCCATGACTTTGCAATATTATTGTGCAATTTTCACTCGCTTTAATATAATAAAATGGATGATGGCGGAAGTAGGGTCAGCACTAATGTTGCTGTTTTTCACGCCCACACCAACAGCGGCTGCACAGTACCGCAATGCCCGTTGGCCGCCGAGGGTTTAACACTTACGTCTGGCAAAGTGCTGGCCAAAGACGGCAAATAGCACCAGCACACACACCACAAATGGCGAGTGGAGGTAAGACTGGGCAGTAGCGAAATTGCAGTTTGCTCGCCATTCATGCATATGCATTCTAGCGAATTGCAGCAAGCATTTTTGTTTATAGTGATGTAATTTGGGTCATTAAAAGGCGTTTTGCAGGGTTTACTCATACAGTTAAAATTTTGACTTTATTTAATTAGAAGCTGAGGTTGTGCAGAGGCTATTTCGCATGGCCACTCTATTGGAATTGATGCACTAAAAAGATAGTACCGTTATTATTCAATTTTCTGAACCCATTCCAAAAAAATATTGCTGCTTTGGAACCTCTGAAGTCATAGTTTCAAATTGAAATAAAGGGTTAACTACGGCTTCACTGAATTTATAATAAGTGCATTTCTTAAAAGAAATATAGCTATAACTAAATCTGTAAAGTTCAAAGGCCAAATGTTTGCATATAACAAAAAAGGTTTCGTGAATTCGTTTTAGCCGCATACATACAAGGTCTGTCGCAAAAGAAACAGGACTGTTAAAAAAAACATCAAAAAATTATTATTTTTCAAAGTTATACTTATTTTTTGTTCAAAGTAGTTTCCTCGTGCTTCGATACAGCGTTCAGCCCGTTCAATTAGCTTTTCAAAAGTGTGTTTAAGGTCATTTTTTGGAATGCTCTTGAGAATATCGGTCGTCGCCTTTTGGATAGCTGAAATGTCCTGAAACCAGTGTCCTTTCATGGGCAAATGAAGTTTTCCAAATAGGTAAAAATCACAGGGTGCCAAATCAGGTGAGTAGGGTGAGGGATTAATGGTTAATATGGAGTTTTTTGTCAAAAAAATCAGTGAAAAGCGTCGACCGATCACACGGTGCCTTATCTTGCAATTGGCGCCAGGACCCTGCCTTACGGTATTGTGGTCGAGCACGACGAATGCGTGACAAAAGACGCTTCATAACACCAAGGTAAAACACAGCATTAGTCGTTTACCCAGAAGGGATGAACGCTCGGTTTACAATACCCTCGGAATCGTAACAACAAATCAGCATTGTCTTTATTTTCACTTCTGAAGACGACTTTTTTTGGCCCGACTTCTGATCGTCACAGAAGTCCTCACGACCTTCTTGGAATTGCTTATATCACTCATGTACATTACTATGGGATAGGCACTGATCATCATAAACTTTTTTCATCATTTGAAATGTTTCAGTAAACGTTTTCCCAAGTTTAAAACAAAATTTAATATTTGCTTTTTGTTCAAAATGCATTTTACGACCGATGACCAAAAGGTGCTGTCACTTTTTGATCGGTAACATCGATTGTAGTTATCCAATTGTCTTAAAATTTTAACGAAATATCAACAAGAGATCAAACTTTTTATTTCATATACCCACCAATAGGTGGCGCCACCAGAAACAGTTATATTTAAAAAGTTCTGTTTATTTTGCGACAGACCTCGTGGTTTGATATAAACTACCCTCAAGGTAATTTTAGCTTACTTTATAAATAATATCTTTATCTTTTTTTTGATAGGTCAGTTTAAAAATCAGCCACATGCTATAGTTATTCGTTCTGAGAGATTTGTTTAGAGGTTATAACGTTGCCGTGGATAATAATATTTATAAAACTTCGTGAAGATATTTTGTCAAATAAAATAGGTTCCCTACAAGAACTTGACTTTTAACGGTCAGTTTGTATGGAAGCTACATGCTATAATATTCCTATATCGGCGGTTTTCAGTAATAGTGTATAAATAGCGCTAGCGAAGTATGCAAGAGTATGAGTGACCATTGGCTCATTTGATGTACAGAAAACCACTTATTTCTTCAGGGGCTAGGGTTAGAGACCCTTGAATCATTAAATTCAATATTAAAGTCAACTAAGGAAACGAAGTGGACCGGGATATCAGTCCAAAAGCCGGTTGGAGACGATAGACTCAGAAAAAGAAGAACTTCACCGCTCTCCTGAGCAGGCGACCGAGGGTTCCAACTGTGGCAACAAGAGAGGCAACCGTCTCAAAGGCAAGTTCAGCCTAAAGGAATTGGAGTTAAAACAGCTGGCTTTCGCCTGAGAGGAACTGCAGGACGGCCGGGTACACTCGCTTTGAATTCATCATTTTGAGGGACATATCATTAGAAAAAGGCGCCTTTGAAAAAGAGGGAATGCAGGGACGTAGCCGAGAAGCTGGACGTCAAACATGCGGATGGCAAATCGACAACCTCCAAAGCACCGGCTTCAGGTAATGAAACGTCGCGCAGTATCCCGACAGCACAAAATAACACAGGAGAAAAATAGTGGAAATTAAGCTATTGTAGGCCCTGTTTTGGAGAATGGACGCCGAACCAAGCGCACCCAAGCCATCATTTGATGGTGTAGGATGGTAAAAATTTTCACCTGACTAACTAGAACTTAAATCTTATTGTAAGAAGGTGCTCTGCTTAGTTGAAAAATTAACTACTTTTCGTAGAAGCAGCAAATATTTAGGTCCACAGATAAATTTAGTTCCTTTATGTCCCTTACATAGAGGAAGTCAATTTAAATATCCCTTCCCTTACCCTTCCAGAGACAGTCTATGTAAATTTGAATTCCAGAAAACTGTGACTTGCTGGACGGTAGAACCGTCCTCATTGGATACTTGAATGAAGTTTATTATTTAAACAGCACTTTAGTTTCTGTTGCCAATGACTTTTTGTTCTCTTGAAAGTAACGCACAGTTTACGTCGAATTGCCTTTAAAACCCTAATAAACTGCTGAGAAGTATTCTTGCGGACGTGATTGTTATCCGGATTAAAAACCGTCCCACGGTTTGACAGAAATCGGAATGTTTTTTCTTAAATTAATGTTCTTTTTTCTAAATTGGCGTAGACACCGCTTACGCAGTTATAGCCGATTTTACAATAACGCGCCAGTCGTTCTTCCTTTTCACTGTTTGGAACTAGTTGGAGATTCCAGTTGTAGCCAGCTCCTTCTCCACTTGGTTTTCCAACGAAGTGGAGGTTTTTTTCTTCCTCAGCTTCCTCCGCCGATGCTGCGGCGAATACTCTCAGAGCTGCAGTGTTTTCATCCATTCGGACAACAAGACCTAGTCAGTGTAGCCGCTGTCTCTTAGTTCGCTGAACTTTGTCAATGTCGTCTCATACAAATATCTCACAAAGCTCATCACTTCATCGACTGTGGTGTTCGCCGTATTTAATCCAAGACATTGTCATCGTCCATGCCTCCGCACCATAAAGCAGGGCGGGAATCATGAGTAATTTGAAGAGTTTGGTCTTTGTTCGTCAAGAGTGGAGAGCGGTTGTTGGCAAGAATTATTCTGTGATGGATTTCAGGCTGGCGTGGTTGAATATATGGTCACTTGCTGATTTTCCTGATCTAAAGCCACAATAATCAGGTCCAATCAGTTTGTTGACGGTGGGCTTTAATCTTTCACACAGTACGCTCGGTAGAACCGTTTTTGGCGCAGAGTGTGGGGTCTCCCGTTTTGTGGATTGGCCATATTCTACACAGCAGCTGCTGGAAAGCATGCTTCATCGCTTGTTTGAATAGCTCGCTGTTTCGTAGTATGGAAAAAGCTTCTAGGTTCAGGCACAAAACATTTATGGAAGCAATATTCACTTATTTCCAACTAAATATTTATATTAGTGTGGAACTTAGATATAACGAAATAATGAAGTATCTAAAAATATAATCTTCAATATTCAACATTTATTTGCTTACGAGTTAATTTTGAAAAATCGCCTTGACAAATTATTAAAATACATTGAATAACATAAATTAATTTTTCTTTACGAATAACTATATATATATTTAACTCAAGTAATAAATATTAGATTTTATTGCGTACGTGGGTTGATTTTGAAGTGTATTTCATTGCAATGTTTTTGTTGCAATTGTTGAAAAATGTAATGAGTGAGTGACAAATATAAATGTGGGTCATGTGTATGAAGAAAGAGTTAAAGATAGTGCCACAAAAACAATATACGCATTGAGAAGATATTTGCAAACATCAAATAAGATTAATAGAAATTCAGCTAGAACGAACTGAATAGTATTGCTGCTTGTATTTGTACCAATACACGCCACATTTCCACGCTCATTTCTCAAGCCACGCCAATCGTTTCGTAATTTGTTAACTTCCGCTTTAAAAAAAAAATATAGTTTTCAGTTAAAGCTTTGCTTTTTCGGCTGCTTGGGCTTGCGTGCCAGCAATTTAGCTGCACGGCACATTGACAGCGCCAGTCTTGGTTCGTTTTGAACGCGGCGCATTGTTGTTGCAGCAATATGCCAACAAGTTGAAAGGGAAGTAATAACATTAGCGCCAAGTTTTTAGACGCTGATTTTTTCTGCATTCGTGTATACACGCTGAGAGTTATGTGCAGAGCCAGTTGCTGCTTACTTTCCTTTTCTGGTGAAGTGCATGAAATTTTCTTCAATGACTCAGCGCATTTCCACGTGATGCCGACCTGCAAGCAAACATGATCAGCCATTGGAGTGGGGCGGTGTAGTTGCTCCACCATAAATGCCAGTGTCGCAAAGAAATTTCTTGTTTTCACCGCTTCTCTTTTGTTTTCTTCAAATTTCATTGCTGCCTTTCATGCGGTGCGCGCGAGTAGATAATCCTTTTATGCCTTTATGCCAATCGTGCGCCTGTCAGAAGGTGTCGAAACGCATGTCGGCGCCTGTCAAAGCGCACGAAATGCAATGAAATTTTGCTGAAGCATGCTCCGCCCAGCGCGTTGTTGCTGCTACGAATATTTATTTGGCCAAAGTTGCTTTTAGAAATTGCAAACTAAAATTTAATTGCAACTCTCCGACCGGGACCAAAGCAAAGTAAGTTCTAACGTTGCTTATTTGCAGTCAGACAACTTGCCGCATCATTAAGTTGGTTACATCACGGCAGATGAAATGCAAATAGAATGATTAAATGAACAAGTTTAAAGAACAGGAAATGGCGAAGGCAGAAAAAATCGACCGAAAACTAAACCAGGTGAAAAAATTGGCGCCGCAAAAAAATTTGGTCAATAAAACACACTCATTCCACTCACTGCGCACCGGCATTTGTGCCGAATATGCTGCTTTGACAGAGTGCAGCCATTCGTATTCGCAGTTAAATGCAAAGTTGAGCTGCGAGAATTCGAAAAAATTGAAAAAAAAAATGCGGAAAAAACAAATAGTGGCAACTGCCCACATCAACACAAGCGCAAACATCAGCACACTTGCACAGCACAGCGGCAAATACTTTGAAAAACACATTAATGTCGGCATATCAACACCAACAGCACCGCATTCACCGCTCGGTAACCAGTCGGGCTCAGGCTTTTGCAGCCAAAAGCGCAGCTCATTCACATTAAGCACTCGCAATGTTGTTGTAGCGCCTTGGCGGCTGCCACTTCACCAAAGCAGCACTTAATTAAGTTAATTTACTGCGTCTGCTCTCAAGCTCCACGTCAAAGCGTCCGCGCACGCCTCCACCGCAATAGCACGGGCCTGCAAGCGCATACATATTTATACGCATATATTACACACACCAACGGCGTTTTGTCGGCAAATGCAGACAGTGCTTTAGTTGTGGGCGTTTGCAGCTTAAGTGCGTTCTGCCAAGTGGCATTTCGGACATTCAACATTTCGTTACACATCTTTGTAACTTCTCTTATTCACTATCTTTGCTTCGTACTTTTTCTACCTATCACTTGCTCACCTATATATATTCCTACTCTGCTTAATGTCAACACTTTTTCAGGCTCAATTGCATGTGCAGGTGTATTGTAGTTGCCACTTGGCGGTAGGAAAGGGAAGAGTGAGAGTGTGCTGCAAGTTGCTGACGA
>CM050323.1:35221434-35250624 GCA_027475135.1 Bactrocera correcta | reverse complement strand
TCATATTGATTCATTATTAAAAGTTGGAATATTAATTTTCTGATATTTCTAAAGTTTTTTTGAGCAATGTCGATGCAAAATAATTTTCTAAAATATTCATCCAAGAACTGAAAAATCTCGAAAAATAAACCCTATATTATATACAGTGATTCGCAGGCAAGCCTAAGATTTAAGAGTGTTTTGCGGCCGCTTAAATATTTGTAAGCACACACAAGTTATATATTTATATGCTTATGGGAATACACATACATACACGTAGAACAATTTGTGCGGGCGGCTGTACAGTGAATATCTCGTTATCTAAGTTACAAACCCTATCAAGATTAAATATGGTTCGACTTTCGCCCACATAAGTGTGTGATGGTCAAGATAACATTTCGATTACACTCATGAAACGATTGTAACACAAGGCAAAAGCAAAGTGAAACCAATTTCATTGTGCCAACAATATAAAAGTCTGTCTATGAGGAATAACAGTTTGTCAGACAGAGAAAAGCATGCGGGCTTTCGTACTTACAAATTCATATGTACTGTGTGTGGTCTTTTGCTTCAATGAACCCGAATGACTTTAGCCTAGGTTTATTTTCTTTCTTTCTAATATGCCAAAGAAGAAATTTCTTTCGGCTGACATTACCTTACATTCAGTTACTAACATACATACATACATATATACGTTCGTATTTGGATATTACATTTATTTTCTTATCTGTGTTGTTTTGTATTGTGGGGAATCAATTTTACAACATGAAATGTTTTTGAAGTATTTTCACAGTTGAAGTGATTGAGTGAAAGGAAATCGATACGGGAAAACGAATATGAATTGAGGAAAAAAGTTCTAAGGTTTATGAGTGGGCAATCAATAGTTAGGGTACTGTATTGAAGAGCGGAAAAGTACATCTGTAATAATATAGAGTATAGGTGGCAATGTTTCATTGTTTAAGGTTAGTAATTGAGTTGTGTAGTGACTCTGAGGAAACAAAATGACACAGAATGCTTTATATCACCGTACAAATGAAACACTGTATGCGACCTGGCTCTAAAAGTGTTAAATCCCAAACAGCAAATACAGGAAGTAGCCGAAAGCAACCTAATCGGTTTAGGAGGTGCTATAAAAAAAAATACACTGTGTGAGCCCAGATAGATACACATAGATTCAGAGATCAGTTTAAAATAGTGGTAGAATCTGGAAATTACAAGTAGATGAGAATATTTTGATTGGCATATCATCATTATTATTATTGATAAAATATGATCTCAGGTAAACAAAATAGCAAATAGTACACAATTTCGAATAACAGAGAATAAATATTTTTAACTCCTACCAAGTTTGTTCTTTAATGCTACGAATTTCTTGGGCATCTAATATTCAGTTGCGCCCGAATTTTGTTTGTCTTAACTGCTGTGCAATTACCTTCCAACACCTACCACAAATTTCTCTTAAGCTTGTGAAATTTGTGAGCATTGAAAACTACTTGAACGAAGCACATAAAAACTTAGGGGAGATCTTTCAAAGTTTTGTTAAACTTTCCAAGTCTTTTTTTAAAAAGTAATAAAGGAGTGAAAATCGAAGTTGTGCAAACTACAAAATGCATCCCAAACGTACACAGCTGCGTCTAGCGACTAACTGAAGCAAACACCACTTTTAAAAATGTGAAATGATGTTGCAGAACAAAAAATACTTTGAAATACTAATTTTATAAGGTTAATATTTGTTTATGTATGTACATGCCTTGGTGATGTCTATGTATGCCTCGGGGCGTTTTATATGATTTTTTCATATTTCATTCAACGGTTTTTCGTCTTCAGTAAAGTCATAGTTTAAGGGGGTATTCTACTCTAGAAATCAAATTTTAGCCAGTTTTTTTTTTGAATTTTATTTAAAAAAAATACCAAAAATATTTTTATTATCTTTTTTTTTGGTGTTTTTTTATTGATTTCTTAAGAATACAAAAAAAAAATTTACAAAAAATTATTAAAAAGTAAAATAATTAGACGGGGGGGAAGACAGGTGTAAAAAAAAAATGGCGCATCCTGGTGACATTGATCCTAACTCTCCTGGTGGTCTGGAAAAAAAAACGAAAGAAATTCTTCATTGGTAAGGATGCTGTTATAGTCCGGGTACACGAAATTTTTTTTTTTTTTAAAAATGGCGACTGCCTGAAAATGAAAACCATTTATTTCGCTTTTTTTCGAAATTTCCCGAATTTTTTTTAAATATTAAAAACAAAAACATCGATGCTGGTAGGAATGATAAAGGGTTATATAAAGAAGGTTCACTCAAAATTTCAAGTAAATCGATTGTATAGAACTTGAGATAATGCCGGTACCGTGTGGAAAACAGTAGTTTCGAGAAAAACGCGTTTAAAGTTTAGAAGACAATTCTAGTGAACACGGACGCCAACTCACACAATCGCCTGTATCTCCGAAAATAAATCGAATTTTTAAAAAATTTCCAGAGTAAAATATTTATCCTCTATTTGTAGGGTAGTATTCATAATGTAGTCTTCTTCACGTTCACTTTCTGTGTTGTTTAATGAGCTGCTTTTTACTTTGTTCGAATCGTTATGTAGTTTTTATTTACCCTTCGCATTACGTTTCATTACGATGTTTGTACTTTCTTATAATTTCGATATATCCTTCTAAACGAGGGAGTGCTTTTCCTAGCTCATTTGTAAATCATACTTTAGGTTTAATCTTAATATGATGCCAAGCTTTGCCATCTTATGTCTAAAAATTTTCAAAATGGGAATGAAACTGTTCAAGCCACTAGATATCGGATATGGGGATTCCTGTGAGTATCGCTAACTTTTTGCCGAAAACATCGGTATTGTATAATTCTTGTTATTTAAATCTAGTGAGAGTATTTTTTTTGTTTGTAGTAAGTTTGCTTGTTCAAATAGGGTAGAATCAGGTCAGTACTTCCGTTTTCAGTCATATACGTAATATCAAAATTTTCGACCTTCCAATAGACTTTATTAGGTTATAGCTACGCTTGAGGAGTGATGGAAGTTCTCTGAGCACCATTTACTTGGGAGTGGCCAGAAACGATTTGTTTACATATGGGCAAGTATCCTCCGGGTAGCCAAAAACCATCCGTTTGAAGGCAAGCCAACGTTAGAAGGTGAAACATCTCTCCCCAGGGTTTTGCGCTGGGTTTGGCCACGTAAAAAATACCCCCAATAAAGAGAACAAAACAGCCTCCGATGAGAACTATATCAGCAAGTATTCATTCAATTGTAAAAACTTAAGACATAATTTGTCTTTATGCTACCGTTTGAGCATACCATTATGTATTTGTAGTATGACACCTTTGATTCAAAGATGGTAGAAAACGAACTATAACTTTTCCGGGTAACACATACAGAATTGGAAGGGCTCAGAACCTGAAATATTCTATGAAAAGTTTTGGTAAATATAATATTTTCCAGTGCCGAAAATGGTTAGCTCCCATATAATTAGAAAATAATTTTCAAAATCCCATCGATTTGTCTATGGGGTATTTAATGAAAATGCGTAAGGCGTGTTTTACGTCCTGACGTCGCTAATACAATGATTTTTCAAGCCCTGAATCTATATTAGTCACATCAGTTAATATGTTTGACGTGAACGTACAATCTCATATATATTAACATTTGGAGCCAAAACTAGGTGGTTTATTCCATGAATTATCTCAGCCTTTATAAAGTTTTCAACATTTTAATTCATATATCAAATCATAAGCCTTAGGCAGCTTGATTTGTTAGTTTGGCCTGATGTTGTTTTACTCTATAACTTCTCTTTTGTTACGTATTTCGTTATGCTCAACATGTTTATAACAGAAAATCTTAGTAATTACCTTGAATTAATAATCACCAGACGGGGTTTCTTTCCTTCTTAAACGGAACACCTTGTTACAGGATATTCGTTGTTTGTAACAATAATTTATTATAAATTATAGACATTAGCTTGTCTCGTAGTTTTCATCACCCATGCTTCGGTTTAAATTTGCTATTAACAACTGCTTTGTGGCAGAAGCCATATAAGGTGTGTTCTATGCTTGCGTTGCTGTTATTATTATTTAGCTTTTTCTAATACTGACTTTGCACGTAAAGACCCAGCAAAAAAATTGAAAGCGTACAATTTTGAATTAATGAATTAGGCTCCAATACATGTCTCTGCGGTAATATTAGTAACTAATTAACTAGTATTTTTTTGGTATAGTTGGAAATGAATTAATTAAGAGATTTATAAATTTCGTGTTCATCATACGACATGGAGTACTATATGAATACAATGTATATGATGCAAAACTTTGCTTACCTATCACACTTTAAGTAATGTTTTTATGAAAAAAATTTTAAGGAAAAATTTTAAACTTGGGAAAAAACGCACACCCTAATGTACTTATGTGACGCAAGCTAGCAAATTTTGGCGCTTGTTTTACCATTTGCTATTGTTTTACCTATTAAACCTTAGCAGTTCTGCTTGATTTGCATATTTATCACATTTCCGTATACATACAATACATATATATGTTTATATGCAGGTTCCTCCCACGTTCTCGTTTGGGTGCGTATTCTAATTTATGTCCTGTGAAATTGTTAATTTGAAAATTTATGAGCGTGTATTTTTAGTAGGTACACTCTACGCTGTACCTTTACGCGCTGTTGTTTTAATTATGTAAATTAAGTGTGGCAACACACGCATATTTATCATGCTATTACGCTACCAATGTATGTAATTATATGAAATATGAAATGTGCTTTTTGGGTTCTACTAGTTTTGATTACCGTTAATAGACGTTAAATTTACCACGCATATGGTTTCAGTCATAATTATGGATGAAAGTGTATGTTCCTTTATGGCTTACAAGACACTGAATGTGTGTGTAGCTCTGGGGGTGAAACTATACTAGAGGTGTTAAAGGCGTATAATTCAATGAGTATGGACACAGGTATTAAGCTTAAGGGCAGCTTATAAATACAAATTTTATACCTTAAAATTATATTCATTCTATACCAGTTCGGTTAAAAAGTTATATTTCGGAAGTCATCTAGCTCATACACAATATAGTGCCTTTAATATTTTTCCGGACATTATTTTCACGATTGAAAAGGATATTATGAGAGAAATGTACTAAAACTTTTAAATAGTTTCCGGGTTAAGGCGAAAAAACATCAAGATAAGGAAAAAAATTTTAAAAAGGGCATAAAAAAAACTGACACATGCGAACGCCAAACCCTTTGAGGGTTTTACTATACTGACCTAGTACCATCACCCTGACTTGGAATTTCTCCCCCCCAGACAATAATCCCAAAAATGTTCCAAAATATTCCCACACCATGCTCCCCTACGCGTGAAACATAGTGAGTAAAAAATTTTTGATAGATTTGTCGGCGAAAATACTCACCTTCGACTATCAAAATCTATGCGATTAATTTTTGGGAACACCGCTCCAAACAACAAACTGCCATTGATTTGTGGGCCAAGATCAATAAGAATTTGCAGCGATTCTCAACTATCTTATAAAATGATATCCTTTTAAGTTTCTCTCTATTTTTGGATCTCTGTTTTCCGCCAAGATCTTACGAAGAAATTGATTAATTTCTTTTAATAAAAGAAAATTGCCAAGCTCATAAAAACACGTCTCACCATAGTGGCTGCTACAGACAAAATTAAATTTTTTTATACTTCCACTTCAACAGCATTTTTAACAATGCAATAAAATGAAATGTGAGCAATTTGGCTCTCCAAACCCAAGAAATTTTTAAAATTTTTAAATTTCCCGTTATTTTCCGAATAGACCTCTAAGCTTGGTTATAGCTCAGCTGACTGTTACTTTGTTCAGCGTTTTTCTTTCAGTAACTGCTTGGAACCTTATGCATTTCTAGATTTGAGAACAGCGATATCACAGGCTGACAGAAAGTCTGAAGGGCGAATAAGAAACTTGGATTTCTAACTATACTCTCTCTACTCCATATTCTTTTAGCGATTTTTTTTGGATGTTATTTTAGACAATCGTTATATAGAAATTTTGGAGATTCTACAAAACATGCAAATCTCATATAAATTATTATTATAAAATATTATATATCATTTCAAAGCATTTTTTGAAGGATAATTTACCCTAATTGGAAAACCTGTATTATCAAAAGATGAGTTTAATATTAATTACACTTACCTGACGGTTCTCACCATCAGAAATAAACCTTTCACACATTGGGCTTAGAAATTTGATATAAAAATTTTAATAGGAGAATACGACAAATAGCATAGGGATAGATGAACAATAGACAAACAAATTATTATATAATTAAAATTCAGAAGTTATGATACAGCAAGTGCAAGTTTAAAACGAACGTAAACCAAACTGTATTATCATAAGACACCTCGTTTTTTTGTATTTACCATATTCAGTTACTCGTATTAGAATAATTTGTTTACATTAAACAAATATATAAAGAATGTTTTATTTATTAAACATATTTTATCGTGAGTGGTTTAATACTGCATATGGCTATTCGCTTCGAGTCTACGATAATACAAATATTTTTGGGTCAGTATTTCTGTCAGTTTATATAAATAATTATTTTTCACTTTAGTTTTAAGTTGATGTTTTGATTTTCAAAAAAGCTCTACTTTGGTCTACCAGCAGTTTATGATTTCTGAGATTTTTATTTCAGTTTTCTGTGCAGATAATATGACTTAGTGCTCAACAAACCCTTCTTCCATGATCGTTTAGTTACTTATAAAATAAAATTTTTTTATTATCTTTTTTTTCATGCAAAAAAAGGGGGAAATAAGTTATCGATAAGATAAGAAGAAAGTGAAAATTAAAGATTATCACAAAGATTTTTTTTTTTTTTACTTTGTAAAATGTACTTCTAAAACCAAGTCTTCATTTTAAAAAAAAACATCTCATTATTTATTACATTTTATATTTTTAAAATCGCATGCGAGTTTTTTCATTTGACACCTCTGTCGCCAAATTTGCTAATTCACAAAAACATTTCAAGGATAAGTAACAGCTACCTTACAGTAGCAGGCATGTAGCGAGTACATTACCCCTTTGTTATGCTGCGATGTGCTACTTCAAGGAGGATAAACACAAACAATGCACACCTTCAGACTCCACCACATACGATCACACCACCTCCACCACATACAATCACAACAAACACAACAGTAACACCGCTGTCGTGGGAAACTCTACGAACTCACTACACATTCGCTCACACTCAGTTGGAATTTTTCAATCGCGATCGGTCAACAGTCAAATTTTGCATGAGTTCGTGTTGCGGGAAAATAGTAATAAACGCGTAAAAAATTTATAGTAAAAGTTCTTTTTAAATTATTTTGTTTAATTAAAAATCTTGAGTTAGAGTTGTGCAAATTAAATAAAAACTAAAGTCAAGTGAAAAGTAGTAAGTGTTCTAGTAAAAGCAAAAAATGTGCGTAAAGTGAAAGAAAATAGTGTGCATAGGTTCTCTGCGACACGTATATGCATGTTAATGGTGTTAATAACGAAGTGAGTGGAAATCGCATATTGCATATCATTCATAAATGGTGCTATAGTGAAATAATTTCTGTTTAAATATAAATGTAAAATGTTAAATCAAACGTTCGTTCTTTCGGTGGTTCGTCTATCGTCGTTTTCAAATTAACCAACAACGTCGTTCGAATAAACCAACAAATGATATCAGTGCAGGAGAATAATAATTTTTTTTTGCTCTAAAATATAAAGGTGAGTACAGGGTGTTTCCATAAAAATTACTTTGTATTTTTTAAGTATTATTATTATTATTTATTATAATTGAAATTACAACAAGTTTGAAAAAAAAAACTAGGGCTATCGGTTTTTTAATTAAATTAAATATATTTAAAGAATTAATTACTTGCGTATTTCCAATAGTTTTATTTTTAATTTTAAAAGTACTAAAAAACTAGAATAAAATTGAAAATTTTATTGAAATAAATTTCAAAAATTTTTTTTTTGAAAAATGATTAGGAAAAAGTTGTACCAATATCCCCTTGAAATTAAAATAAATATACTTTAATTAAACTAAAAAAAGCTGTTAAAACAATTAAAGGTAAAAAATAAAAATAAATCCATATTATATATAGGGTGATTTTTTAAGAGCTTGATAACTTTTTTAAAAAAAAAAATGCATAAAATTTGCAAAATCTCATCGGTTCTTTATTTGAAACGTTAGATTGGTTCATGACATTTACTTTTTGAAGATAATTTCATTTAAATGTTGACCGCGGCTGCGTCTTAGGTGGTCCATTCGGAAAGTCCAATTTTGGGCAACTTTTTCGAGCATTTCGGCCGGAATAGCCCGAATTTCTGCGGAAATGTTGTCTTCCAAAGCTGGAATAGTTGCTGGCTTATTTCTGTAGACTTTAGACTTGACGTAGCCCCACAAAAAATAGTCTAAAGGCGTTAAATCGCATGATCTTGGTGGCCAACTTACGGGTCCATTTCTTGAGATGAATTGTTGTCCGAAGTTTTCCCTCAAAATGGCCATAGAATCGCGAGCTGTGTGGCATGTAGCGCCATCTTGTTGAAACCACATGTCAACCAAGTTCAGTTCTTCCATTTTTGGCAACAAAAAGTTTGTTAGCATCGAACGATAGCGATCGCCATTCACCGTAACGTTGCGTCCAACAGCATCTTTGAAAAAATACGGTCCAATGATTCCACCAGCGTACAAACCACACCAAACAGTGCATTTTTCGGGATGCATGGGCAGTTCTTGAACGGCTTCTGGTTGCTCTTCACCCCAAATGCGGCAATTTTGCTTATTTACGTAGCCATTCAACCAGAAATGAGCCTCATCGCTCATCGGACACGGACGCGAAACACATTTCGAACCGAACACTGATTTTGGTAATAAAATTCAATGATTTGCAAGCGTTGCTCGTTAGTAAGTCTATTCATGATGAAATGTCAAAGCATACTGAGCATCTTTCTCTTTGACACCATGTCTGACATCCCACGTGATCTGTCAAATACTACTGCATGAAAATCCTAACCTCAAAAAAATCACCCGTTATCTATATATCTAATCTCCCGCTTATATGGAAGACAGTTAAATTTTTTTCTTGGTTGTCCTTAATTATGATGCTAAAAATTAGCGCAATAGTGTTTGTCGAATTTTAAAATTTTTTATTAAGGTATTTGTATTAAATTTTGGCCAAACACTCAACAAATATCATTGAGCAAGCACCGTATTTACCTGATTTAGCTCCATGTGACTTCTGTCTATTCTCGTAACTCAAAGAACCACTCCGGGGAAACCTTTTTGAGTTAATTGAAGACATCATAACAAATTCGAAAATCCTTACGTTAGATATAGGGGGGCTAAGGAGAGAATTGGCCTGATTGAATATGCAGATATACCATATTCGGAAAAGAATTATCCCTGATTTGCAATTATATATCTCACACATTGACCAATATTTTCAATAAAAAGTCAACTATAGATACTGGGGTCCAAAAATGCGGTATCTATGGGCTTGAACAATTTTGATGGGATTTGAAAAATTTTTAATAATAAGATGGCAACCAGAAAAGGTATTATTCGTGCAAAATTTTATCCCGCTATAATATAATCGCTTCTTAATTCGTGTACGGGAAAGTGGGAAGGGTTGTTATTCTAATTCGTCCATTTTACTGTGACATAGAAATATGAGAATAATGTAACGTACCAAATTTTGTCAAATTGGTCAGTCGGGTCCCGAGAGATGGGTTTTTTTCGTCGGTGTTACGCTTATTGCCCAAATTTTTTACAACGGCTCCCATAAAGCCCTCTCATACCATCTCGGTGGTAAAATCTAATGTCTCCGACGTATTTAGTAATTAATTAATCTTGCTTTTAGTAGTTTTTAACACTTAGTACACGAGTGGTTTCAACGTTTTAAAACAACATGTGGGTCAATCAAAATCCGTGATCACCAAAAATTTCCCATCGAAACTGTGCGGGAATTCATCAAAATCAGCCGAAATTATCATTGAAATTCATGGAAATGGAATTAAAAATCTCCAAAACATCGATTTATCGTATTTTGACCTTAAGAAATGTGTGTGCACAGAATACAACATTCAATTTGACGCTTGTGACCGATTATTTGACCAAAAATCATATTATAACCATTAATCACTCCTCTTTTTTACCTGATAGGGCCCACCGTGCGATTTTTTTCCTTTTCGGAAAAATTCATTTCGCCATGAAAGGAAAGCCTTATGCGATATAGAGGCCATTCAAAAGGATTGCATCGGCATACTGGCGGATATACCGTCCAACGAGCTAAAACGCTCGTTCGGCATGCTTTTGGACCTGGACCGTGCAAAAAGCTGTATTGAAGCAGAAGCAGACTATTTGGAATAAATTAAATTGATTTTGCTGAAAAAACCATTACTGCCTATTTACTTTGGAACGCACCTTGTATTATATCGCTTTTTCTTCGCCTGTAAACTTATGAAAAGTGATGTTACGTTACTTTCCATTTTGGCTGACAATATAGAATTAGCATTACTGCAATGTAATTTTCAAGTGCAACATACATATCTACAATTGCATTTATGTAATATAAGGAAAAAAGAGCTCATTAAAAGGGATTTGGTGTTGAAATCAAAAGGAACATGAACTACAGATAAATACACTCTCAAGTATATTTTATGATAGATAACGTTCATAATAATGCGTATATTTAGCCCTTTGAGCACTGCACATCCGTTGCAACACACAAACACACATACATTGAGATAGTGAGCTCACAGTGTGTGTGAAATTATAATGGCTGCGATAATGGCCAACACAACACAACACAACACAAGGAACGGGAAAACGGAAGCAAGTTCAAGTGAAGCCCCAAAATGGGTTTTCCCGCCAGCCACGTTACGACAGCGACGCGCGCAACAATGGCGGCCTTATTGGAAGCAACGGTGCTGCAGCTGTTGGCGGCGTCCATTGTGGCAACACTATTGTTGACACAGTTGGTGAAATATAATTGCGACGCTGTCAACGCGATTATCAAAGTGTTTGGGCATAGCGAAAAGCCGTTATGCCGCTTATGCTTACTTCATGGTATTTGCTGTTGTTGCAACTACCATTTATGTCAGCGTATGCAAGCAAATGTATGGCACCAGCGAGTGTGTGCAATAAACAGAAATTGTCGTCAGCGCAAGTGCGAACAGTCACAGCTGCGCCTCGTTATTGCATCTGCGAAGTGATTACATTCGATTGTATTGTATCGGTTTTTGCAAGCGAAATGGCGCAAAAAATGGTAACTGCATTTTGAGTGCGTAAAAATCGCATGCCATGCTGGATGTCGCGCAGCGCTACTGATTGCGCAATCGTTAGTAATTGTTTTCAACGCGCTTAAAAATGTACCAGGGGTAACTAAATGGAAAATACTGTACTGTTTTGGAAAGCTCCTGCCACACCAACTGTTCAAAAAAAAAATAAATAAAACAAATCTTGCAATACTTTTATACGCAACATGTTGCTACAGATTTGTTCATCTATCGTTTGTTTGTATTACCTCAAACTAACCAAGTCAGATATTGAGTTATATGTATGAATGGTGTTCGTCCTACTGTTTTTCCGTCCGAGCAATTGACAGTTTGAATAAAAATTAAGATATCTTAATTATGTATTCCTTAGCATATAAGGAATATTTGTATTGCAGAAAATCGAAACTATTGCCCCCCAGCACAGTGTCAGAACAGTTAAATTTCAGGCCTAACAACTTTTCAAGCCTCCTATATCGAATATTTTCACCCTAGTGAGTTATCTTGAAGAAACGTAGAGAATATTTTTTACTCTTGCAACATGTTACTACTGCTATCATATAAAATTAATCGAGCTAGAATGAGTTTATATATGTATAATGATCAGGATGATGAGACGTGTGAAACTCCGAGTAACTGTTTGCCCGTACGTCTGTCTGTCTGCTCTCTAAATGTTCAGTAGTCGAAAAAATCTTTTCGTATTCAAAGTATGGTGAATGCATAAAAACTTGGCTCTCCCAGTTTTTGTCGAGTCATCAAAGATGTGTGGTTTAGTGTTGTTCTGATCGAAAACGAATCCCTTTCTGTTGATTGCTTGCTTTAACCTCATCAGTTGTTGACAATAAAATATAGAATCAATCGTTCGACCAGGCTGGACCAGCTCATTGTGGGTGATTCCTTTTCAATCCCACTAAACACTCAGCATAACCTTTTCGTCCCCCGTTACCATTCGTATTCAGAAAAAATTCGATTTCTTTTAGTTTCAGCAAAGAATCGCAGATGTTAATTCAGTCTATTAAATTTTCCAAATACATTTCATTTGGTAGCCAAACATCGAGCTTATTTTTGCAGCCAGCCTATTTTAAATAGTTCAACACGGTTTTATGATTCATTTAAAGTTTTTTAGCGATGTCATGGCCGCTTATGTAACCCTCTTGGTAATTATTTTTTTTAATTTCGTCGAATTTTTTAACGATAGTTCGACCAGAGCGGGGTGCATCTTTCACATCGAAATTTCCAGAACTATTCAAGTATCCACATCCGAATATGTGAATTAAGGTTCAAATTGCGACTCTTTTTTTTTTTAAAATATCGTTAAATCTGTAGTATTTATTACGGAAATGCGTATAGATTCCTTTTCTGATAATACTCGTTGTATGCCAAAAATAGGTTGAATTTGATTAAACGTTTCTTTTAGCCCCCATATATCTAATTGAAAGATTTTTGAAATTTTTGAACTTCCAGTTGACTTTACAGTACTCTGCCAACCCATTAGAAACAAGGAAAATTTTTCATATAGTTTTTCGTTCAGATTCAAATTAACCAAAAAAGAATACGATATGTGAATGCATATATATGTATCTTCATATAACGTCCACACGGTCTACGTTAAATGCCTTCTGACACTGCTTCTAGCCAGCATTCGTCGCTAAAAATAATCTTTGTTAACACGAATATCATGTTAAATAGCAGGGTGACTTTGAATGGGGGACTTTCGAGGGTCGATCATAACTTTTTATGTTTACCTTGTTCGAATCAACTTGTGTGTAGTTCGGATGGAGCCTGGTCCACATTACCCGTTGATTTTTCATTTGCTTGGCCGATTTTGGTATCTTTGCTGGACGGCGGCATTTTAGTTTTTTTTGAAAAAATGCGTTGGTAGTTGGTGAAACAACTTGTAGGTGACTTTCGTGATGAAATATTTTCAAAACCAGGAAGATTATCGTCCTCAGATACAGAGAAAAGGCGAAATGGCAACTCCATATATTGCGGCACTGTGAAGATGTTAAAATTAAAGATTGCAAGATACAAGTATGTTCGAATAGAAAAATTTCAGGCGGATGACGCCAAACTAACTATTTTTTTTTTATCGAATACCAGGAGACTGCTTTGAAAGATACCACACGATGAAGAACTACAAAATATAATTTTTATATAAATTTAAACATATTATTACATTACATGGATCTTAAGTCTTGAAAAGAAAAAATAAAAGATTTTATTTTTCCTTCCCAATCTTGCATACTGTGTATTACTATGTTTTCAATAAAAATTAATTCTGACCAGCATGAAACCCATATAAAAAAATGGTTTCGTCCAAGTAACCGTAGCGGCTGGCTCGAATAAAAAAGTTCAGCTGTGTTAAATCGCACGACCGTGTAGGCTACGCTACAGACCTAGATAATGTACACACTAAAAGTCTTTTTTTGCTGTAGAGCATGTTGTGCCATCTTGTTGAAAGCATAAGTTGTCCACATCAACATCCTCAAATTCAGACAGGATAATTGCTCTATAGCCTTTCGGCTTATTTTTCAAAGAAATATGGGCCAACTTTTCCTTAGCCGATTGAGCTAACGAACAATAAAAAAAAAATCAGCTTTATTAGGATGAGTCGGGTAAACACACTTGTCATACCCGAAATATCCACCAAAAGCAAGCTCGAGGGTAAAGATTAATCATTAATTTTACAAGTATAATTTTATTCCTTACATTCCAAAAAAGGTAAATGGAAGGGTATAAATATATATTGGTATTTCACACAGAGAGACACACATTAGTATATTCTCAAATCATTTTAAACCATAATCACGCGAACGGTTAGCCACCGGCTTGCATAACTGTAAACTCTCTAGTTAGTGGATTGTGCTGTTTCTAACTTTCTGTTCGAAACGTCATAGAATATATATTATAAGAAGCTAGAAGTTAGTCAAGAAAGTTTCCACCAACTTTTGTACCGTCCAGCTGAGTTTCGTTGTTTCGCGCTGACTTTCCGTAGTACTTTGTAAACAAATTTCCAAGTGCGTTTGCTAATTGCAACAAAACGCGGCAAAGAAACTTTTTAATGTTTACGAATTGTTGCCACTTCTTGTTTCGGTTCTATTCACTGATGGTCGTAAAAATGTATGTACAACGGATAGACGCAGAAAAGTTTAACGCAAGTATGCGTGTGTCATGCTGAGTTGGCGGTCTTCGACACGGAACAAATGTGCGCTAATTCAGACATTACTCGCTGTTATATTTCTGCTCAAAATAAATTGACATTGACAGTCCCTGAATTGCATTTAGATTGTAATTAATTTAATGAAAAGAGTAACGTGGAATAGTTTGTGGTTAAACTAATGTATAATCAATTAATTGTTGCGCTAATAAATTAAGACAATGGTCAGTATTGTACATGTGTATCAAGTATATGACCAATTGGGTGGTTGTGTGTCTCGGAGAGAAAATTTTGGCTAGGCATTTCGAGGATTCCTACTTTTTTTGAGGAAAAAACGTAAAAACTTCAAATGTAAGGGTGAATATTTCTTATAACTCGAATGAACATTCTTTGGCATTTATTTTTTTGAAGATTATCTCAAATGTTGGCTGCGGTTACGTCTCAGATGGACCATCTATTGAGTCCTGGTTTCGATGGCCCGATTGAGCATTTCGCCAATGAAACGCGGGATGTTTTGCTCCAAGGTCTGAATCGAAGTGGGCTTGTCTACATAGACTATATACTTACATATTCTCACAGAAAAAGGTCTAACGGTGTGATATCTTACTACCAGCCCAAACTCAGCTCAAGTTTCTATACTTTGGTTTTTTTGGTTGAAATGACAGCTATTGAATCTTTTCAGGTTACTCTTCGTCCCAAATGTTGCAATTCGCGGCATACACATTGGGCCAGAAATTAACCTCATTGCTAAAAAAAATTTGGCTCGAAAACGTTAGATTTTCTAGCAACTTTTCATAGAGCGAAGCAATGTCTCTTGAGAAGATCGACGCGCTTTAGTTCTTGTATTTTTTACGCTTTTAATTTAAGATCGCAACGTAAAGTCGTTCCAGTCCGAGTTGCTGGTAACGGCGCGGCATCGACTTGGCACGGTCTTCGTGTACTCTTTCAGCTACGAATGCTATATTTCCTTTACTGTTTTGGTCTTTTCGGTCGAATAATATCCAGTAGTGAATGCTGAGTCTGAAGATGGGTGATGGTGATGCGAATAGTATGCTCAGCAGATCAATTATGTTGACCTTAAGGTCAGTGAAGCGCGCGAAACTCATTCTTTACAGAGTTTTTCTCTGAACGTGAATTTGCGTAATAAAGTTAAACGATTTGTAAATTTGTTCTAGCATAAGTCTTTCCATGATGAAATGCTATATAATACTGAAGAAAAATAACTTACGCGTGATCTGCCAAAAAAAGGCTTTTGAAAAAGATACCCCTACAGTCAGACAATCTGATGCTCTATATATGTTCGGAATTCACTGAAGTTCAAGGTCAGTTGCATCGTAGCTCTATTAGTTTTAATTTTTAATTTTTTGTAAAAAAACCAAAAGAAACTTTTTTTTAATAAATAAATAAATAATTAACGTTTCTTATACTTGCAGTAACGTTTTCGTCTTTATAGTATTTTCACTATACTTTATAGTTTAATATAATAATATTTAAAATATACTCGTAACACAGCCACAGCAACGCGTGTCTCTAGCAACTAAAAATATGTTTGGATATTTGTTGGGAGATTATTCTTAAAAGCTTATTATAACATTTAAAATTTTTCTACATCCTCATCTCATATTTTAAACATAGGGCTTTCTCTCGACCGCCATTAGACCCAGCTACATTCATTGGCATACGTTAGTTAGTTTTCACAACTTCGTTTTTACTCCGTTATTACTTTTGAAAGCTAACCAAAAAGTTCAACACATCTTTAGAATGTCGCCCACAAGCTTTTGATGCGTTTTGTTCAAGTTTTTCCATGCTCGCAATAAAGTCAGTAGCCACCATTGTTGAACTTTTATTTGTGGCATGAATATCATTAATGACTTTGATCGACTTTCCAAACACTTAAACATTTTGTGATGTGTTTTCTGTTTTTCTTTGGCCCAACATTTCAATTGAATAACATGTTCTATCGGTAAATAAGCAAATAATGCAAAAAACAAAGTTTATTTGTTTACTTTTATATGCTGAACAGGGTATATTAAGTTTGTCACGAAGCTTGTAACGCCTAGAAGGAACCGTCGGAGACCCTATAAAGTATATATATAAATGATCAGTATGTTGAGCTGAGTCGAGTTAGCCATGTCCGTCTGTCTGTCTTTCTGTATATATACGAACTAGTCCCTCAGTTTTTAAGATATCTATTTGAAATTTTTTTAACGTCATTTTCTCTTCAAGAAGCTGCTCATTTGTCGGAACTGCCGATATCGGACCACTATAACACATAGCTGCTATACAAACTGAACGATCAGAATCTAGGGCTGATATGGAAAACTATTGCATTTGACAAGATATATTCACGAAATTTAGTATAGATTATTTTCTAAGTCAACAATGTAATCTCCGAAAAAATTGTTCAGATCGGTAAACTATAGCATATAATGCTCAGATCGGTAAATTATAGCATATAGCTGCCATTTAAACCGAATGATCAAATGCTTGCATGAGAAACTTCCTCATTTGACGTGGTATCTTCACGAAATTTGATATGGAATACTGCTTAAGGTAACATAATCCCCGACAAAATTGTTCAGATCGGATTACTATAGCACGTAGCTTCCATACAAACTGGACACATAGTTGCTAAAAGAAATGCACGTGTGAAGGGTATATTATGCTTATTTCATATATTTAGTTCTGATAAAATATCCCTTAAAGGATAGGGAGAATGTGGGCCAATTCCATTAGTTTTTGACTTTCTATTATATGAGTATAGCATTCTCATTTGAATGATATACCGACCTATTTGAAAAGTCCCTAATCTGACATATAGATGACACTACTAGAATAAAATCCAAATGATTTTTAGTTAGCACTTCTGTTGGATCATTAGTTTGCGAGTTAGATAATTTTTATGAAGCAACAGAAAAAGAATCGTGTCATAAGTCAGTGAAAATAAAACAAAAATCCATGAACTCGGCTTTGAATTACTTCAGCATCCACCGTATTCTACAGATCTGGCCTCTATATCCTGTTCTCAGATTTCAAAAGAATGCACATAGGAAAAAAACTTCCGTAGTATGAAGAGGGGATCGCCGAAACTGAAGCCTATTTTGAAGCAAAGGACAAATCATACTACAAAAACGGTTTCGAAAAGTTATCTGTGTATCACCTCTGAAGGGAACTTTGTTGAATAAAAACACCCTTTTATGACAAAAAATATGGTTTTCTTTAACCCTTATGTTAGTAACCAACTTTACCGACGTCTTTTAGCAACCGGGTACCGGGGTACCCACGATCTGAGTATTAAAAATTTTGTTTGTTTTTCTAAATTTTTTCTAAAAAAATTTTTTTTTTCAAACATTAATAGTCAGTGACAATTTAAAGAAAGTAAAAAATAACAACGTAGAATCATTAATCAGGGTGAAAGAGTAGTGAAAGAATTGGTGGCACCGTACCGAGGTGGTGGTAGAAACATCTGCATGGATAACTTATTTACTTCTGTACCAGTTGCTAAACATTTGTTGTCGTGGAATATAACCATTGTCTTAAAAAGAATAAACCTTACATCCCTAGTGTTATGGAAGCGAATAAGACACGGGAGCAGTATTCGACAGTTTTTGGATTTCGCGAAAAGGTTACCATGTGTTCCTACGTTCCTAAAAAAATAAAGCTCTCATTCTGATATCGACAATGAATTCTTATATATTAGTTGGTGATGACGCTAAACAAAAACCAGAAATAATAAATTTTTATAATAAACATAAAGCTGGAGTGGACCAAATGGTGCGGAGATACACCAGTCAACGACGATCTTCGAGATGGCCAATGGCAATGTTCTTCAATATGCTAGATATTTCTTCACGTGCGGCATATACATATGTATAACTTATTATGAAAATATTGAAATGACTGTCAAAAAAACGATAGAACGTCGTCAATTTATGCGTAAACTAAGTGAAGAACTAGCATTGCCGATGACTGAACATCGCACGGCGAAACACAAGTAATACGCCACTTCTCCACAAGCATTGCCGTTGAGAGTGTATTGGGCCATACACTAAAGGAACAGTCGTGATAAATCTTGGTCTAGAGACTCCAAAAGATAAAACCGGAAGGAAAGAGTAACAGGATCTTGTCATGTCTGCAATGCTTTGCCAATAAGAAGACGGTGACAGACATGGAAGACCTGTGCCAATTGTCACCAACCTGTTTTTGACGAGCAGTCAGTTAATCGTGTACAATGTGTTCAATGTCATTAATTATAAAAAAGTGTAAAATTTATTTATTTCTTTTTTTAAAAAATGTAGTTGCATGCATTAATAGAAATTATATACAGTTGATTTCCTATGATTTCCACTGTGAGTACCCGGGTACCCGGTTGCTAATAGGGCGATGGCTAGAGTTTAAGCTTATTTAAAGTAAAAAATAAAAAATAAATCAATTAAATTAACTCACAAATAGCTTCCTTTTAGGTTAAAAAACGACGATTTGAGAGCTTAAAATGAAATATTGAATTTTGTTTAAGCTATTTCCACAAATACATCGCGGTGGGTACCCGGGTACCCGGTTATTAACATAAGGGTTAATGAGAGTGGAATTTCTTAATTGACCTGTTATGTACATGCATCAGGCGAATCATTGTTTGATGGGCACAAAACTATATTCCGGCGGCGTTACATGCTATACTACTGTGCCCAAAAAAGGTGACATTGAATTTATTTTGAAAATTCCTTATTTATTCTTCCAAATCAATTTCATCCCCTTCAAAGTAATCCCCTCCCGATGCAATGCACTTATGCCAACAGATTTTCCAATCTTCGAAACACTGGTTGTAGTCACTTTCCGGGATGGCCTTCAGTTCCGTCTTCGCTACGGCTTGAATCTCCTCTATCGTATAAAAACGGTGTCCCCGGAGAGGTCTCTTGAGCTTGGTGAACAGCCAGAAGTCGCACGGCACCAGATCAGGTGAATACGGTGGTTCCGGAACGATATGGGTTGAGTTTTTGGCGAAATTATCATGAAGGCAAGGGCAGAATGGAATGGTGCATTATCGTGGCGTAAAAACCAAGGATTGTCTTTCCACAATTCCGGCCTTTTTAGGCGAATAGCGTTACGCAAACGACACATAACGTTCAAATAATATTCCTTGTTGACTGTTTGACCGGTTGGAAGGAATTCATAAGACACAACAGCACGATAATCGAAGAAAACTGTCAACATGACCTTGATTTTTGAGCGACTTTCGCGCGTTTTTTTTTGGTCCCGGCTCTCTTTTGGCACGATACTCGGTCGATTGATCGGTTGTTTCGGGGTCGTAAGCATAGATCCAAGTCTCATCGCCAGTTATAATGCATTTCGTGACACCCTGGCAGTCGGAAATCGTTTCACAAACTTCAACGCGACGCCTTTTTTCCAAAAAATTCAATGTTTTCAATACAAGTCGAGATTTGACGCGCTTGAGGCACAAAACATCCTTAAAAATGATATTGGCTGAGCCTTTCGATATGCCAACTTCATCAGCAAGGTCTCTAATTGTTAATCGACGGTTTTTCAACACCAAATCTTTGATTTGTTGAACGTGAGCTTCGTCGGTTGAGGTTGCTGGTCGCCCTGGACGCTCTTCGTCTTCGACACGTTCACGGCCGGCTTGGAACTCACTATGCCACTTGTAAACATTTTTTTTAGACATAGCCTCATCATCAAAGGCTTTCTGCACTATCCTCAACGTATCCGCAACAGAAAATTGATTCCGTAAACAAAATTTAATGCAAATTCTTTGCTCAACAAATGTCGACATCGCAAAAAACGAAAAACTCACTTTTAGTAGCTCACAAAACGACACATATCTCAAACACTAATAAATATTTTGACATGCAATTTGACATATATATGACTGACGTATTACCAACCAAAAAAAAAAATAATTCTCCAAATCCTTCGACGCGCGCAGTTTAAATTCAAATGTTATCTTATTTTTTGGGCAAAGTAGTATAACTACCGAAACAATCAATTAAAAAAAAAAAGCAATTTTAAATAATGTCTTTATATGCTTGAAAGTAATTGGTTATTCAACCGGCATTCATACTCGCTATAATTACGGTAGAAGTGCGTTCTATAGGTGCGTCGGCTATTTTCTGAAAAGGAAATCACTTAAACGCGCATATGAATTAGCTGCGATTAACCAATATGCAAATGTAAAGTCGCATCAGCCATTCATATACTAACTAGCCTAAGCACATAAAACGTGTGTACTTGAATCATGAATATTGCGAATGCGCCCAGGATAGCCGTCGCTAATAATCTGTAATTGGTATAGAGGCTTTGCGCTAACTACCTTGCTGACCTATTCAATCTAATTGGATCATCCGGCTGGCGTGTGTAAGGTGCTTTAATTAATATTTTCAATGTTAATGGAACACATTGGTCACTTAGCTTGGAATAAGATTATATTGAAACGAGCGCAAATTATAACACAATATGCTCGAATTATAAATACAGCAACCCCATAATCTTTTTGAAACGATATTTTTCACTTCCTGGCTGCTGAGCTGAAACAACGGACAGAAAAATCTTTAATATTGTGGAAAAATGCATTCTAGCCCTAATGATGGTTATCTCTTTCGTCATGAAGAATTTATTGAATCTAATATAGATTACCTGTATCTATCTAGGAGAGATCTATATTGAATCACAATACACGTTCGAGGGAAGCTTGGCCAAATAAACCTTTTATATAATAATATTCTATGCGTACAATGTTTCTATCAATTTCGATTTCGCATTACGCAGCTTGCACCCCCTGACCACATTAGCTTATGTATGAGCGTTGTTAGATGGTTTTAAGCTTCACTCATACATGCTTGTGCTTTTAGCGTTACTAATGGACGTTCGCTGTTGGTCACCCACATTATTTGCTTCAAAATGCATTGTCAGTGATCATTTCGGCATGTTACTCTGTATGTAAATTGTACGGAATCTGCTCTGACAAAATATATATTACATACATATGTACATAAATAGATACTTTACTCCTAGGCTTATTCATTCCTCTAGCAGGTAAGAAGGGAGGAGATGGGCGATCTGGTTTACATAAGGTCGTTCTCGATGGAAATGGTGAAAAGTTTTGGTAAGAGTGCTTGCCTTTCTGTAGTAAAGACGAAATTTGGGGCGTTAAATTTGATCACAAAATATGTTTCAAAGCAACCTGCGATATTCAGTAATTCGGTATACATTGTTTGTGATATATGTATATACGATATTGGTTTGAGATATTGATCAAAACAAAGATTTAAAAAGCAATAACCGAGTTTTTTTAATGAAGACAAATGATCTTAGTAAATATATTGCCCATCTGAAGCTAAAACATTAATCATTAATTAATGCTTCTGGTTTTTCATCTTCGAATTTTTTTTCATCACCCAATACGTTATTTGCCTTTCTAACTAAAATCACCATGGTGTAAACGACTTTTTGCACGCTCGCTCAGCTAGAGCATTTTCTCCATAATGTTTCACTAAAGTAAGCCGAGGCTCGACTGAAGCTTTCTTTAGAAGAAGTCTCCTCAAATCATGCCTTTTGTAGCAAACTCAATATACTATGTTCGGGGTAAAAAAAAAATACATTGTTTTATATATTTTCCATTTTTTCATAAATACTTATATGTCTTATATTAACGTTTAAACTTCTCGAGCTATCACAATCATATTCGAGGATAAAATATTATTGTGGCTTTAATCCGTACGTAGGATGCCTTTATATTGCGGGAGTTGGCAACCCGAGATTCTGTGACCATACTATCGATAACTCCTCCCAGATTTTTAAAGCTGAATCTTGGGAATTGAATGATATACATACATTGCATACGAGATGCTTCCTTTTTTCCTTGGTACCCTGCTCTAGACATTTCTTGCAGTTTTCTCGATCTTTCAGGCCCCTTTCTACGGGCGTATGTCGCCTCCAGACAGTGACCACTTAGTATTCCGATCATATTCCTACAGTCTCTTCTATGGATTGACAATGCGAATTTTGGGTACTTTCCGATCAACCGTGTACACGACATTTGCAGTTTTGCACCCAGCTAGCTCATTCCATCGGGGTTTGGTTTTCTTAACCATGTTTCTATTTAGATTAAAATATAGATGGGTTTCCCAATCTTGACCACATTTTCGGGTGTTAGCCGTACACCAATCTTGGCCATATCGTCCCTTATTTTATTGTGCCTGGCACCAAGTAGAAGTGAAGTTGATTTCTTTTTATATGTTTACTTTGAATCTTTTTTCAAAGTTGAACAGTGGGATCAGTCGGTATTTGCCAAACCACCATTACCCACCGAGCTATACCTGAGTATTCAATATGTAAATTCTCCTGCAACCAGTGGTCGTCCCGCCGACTTTTCTGTGCAAAAGAAGCGAAGATGTCTATAGCTAATAGGTTTAGTAACATTTTGAAGCTCCTGTTATGCACAGCGCATTAAGTCTCTGAACCCTTACCATTGGCTTCCGGTAAGTTGATTCCTGTACGCCTGTTTACCATACTACTGCACCGTAGAGCAGAATTGGTCTTAAATTACAATAGTTGTGTGAGCATCTGCCTACACGAATATAAAGCGTTGCTAGATTTTCTGAAACTTTTTTCCATGTTGTGTTTCCACAGCAGTTAAAGCTCTAAATTGATGTCGTGAAAAATCCATCTGTTACATCTCACTCTCGTTATTTGTGTACGGTATATTTTGTCAAATTAGACTTCCCATAATTAGATACTAACCCATATTAATAAAAAAAAAATACAATATGTGCTTTTTATTATAAGATAATTGGAGGCAGTTGCAAGAATGATATTCGGTTCTTGCCGATCCGCAGTTACCCGCTCCTTCCCCACTTAATTATATTTAGATCTCTCATTAGAAATATGTTTAGTTAGCCAGAATTGGTATTCCACAAATTGCGCTATCATGAGCATACAACACGTCCTTTCCATATAAATATATATTTTTGTATACATGCTTCGAACTACGCCACAAACTATTCCTAGGTGCAAGGGCAACTGCTGTCGTTAGTGTGCGTTCGTTCTCTAAGGTATGTTTGTCTGTTTGCTTGATTGCTGTTTGTTTTGTCGGTATGCAAATGGCGTAGGTGTGTGTGTATGCGATGCCGGTGTTTGCCATTGCAAGCTTTGGTCTCGCTTGACATTTTCGCAACACCGTTGGGCATTTCAGTTGATTTTCATTTCATTGTAGCCTTGTGCCAGCCATATGGCGACGGGTGCAATCTTTGTTTCACCTCTAGCTATGGTGGCAATTACTGTTGTTATTGATGTTGTTAGTGTGCTTGTGGTTGTACTTGTTGTGTATGCAATGGTAGTTCTTTGCATGCATAGAATATGCAATTCAGCGGTGTTGTTGCCGCATGCTGCTGTTTGCCTGCTGCTCAAGTGTCACCAATAATAATGGCTCTAAGCAAATACGCCTAAAACGCTGCAGCAATTTGTAAACATAATTTAAATTGCTTTGCATGTCGCCAACACTGCGAACGCTGTGGTTTATTAGTTGTGGTTTCAGGGTCAAACAACACACATATACACACACACGCGCGCTTACTTTTGTGTGCATATAATTAGAAATGCCCAAACAGATCAGCACTCACCCACTCATTTGTAAATACATTTGCACCCACTGTGTGTGTGTAAACTAATTAGTTTTGAAAACATTGGGATGTTCGGAATGTTTGGACGTGACAAGCTATTAGTTGTGGGCGTAATTACGAAACCGCAGTCATTAAATTACACCAACATTAAGTGGGACTGCCAAGGTAAATAGTTAGATATGCTATTAATAATAGTGAAAAAAAACAACAGAGATGTAATTCGCTCCGTCGTAACCTTCGCGACACCGCAGTAATTATTTATCATTTTCACGCATAGGAAATGCAATAAAAAGTATTTCATAACCCCAAAAAAAGCTAGATCACATGTTTTTGGATTGAAGGAAAGCTTCCTTCAATAAATAGATGTTTTTGTAACGTGGTATGTGTCGCCGTTGCGTTATAATCAAAAATCGTCCTCATTAACATCCTCAAACTAAGGCACAAAAAAGTCATTAATCATAGTCCTGTAGAGTTCCCATAGACTCTAACGTTTGGGCTGGCTTCATTCGTGAATAAGTGTGATCCAATGATTCCCTCTGCGCATAGAGCATACCAAACAACGACATTTTGAGGATATAACGGCGTCTCAACAATGGCTTATGGATTATTCACACTCCAAATGCTAGAACTCGATTTATTAACGTAATTTTTAACCAAAAATGAGCTTCATCGCTGAACGAAATTTTTCTGTGAAAATTAGGATCGGTGGCAATCTTGGTTAAGGATCAATCACCGAATCAACGACGCTCTTCATATTCGTTCGGCTTCAATTCTTGCATGAGTTGGATTTTGTAAGCCCGCAAATTAAGGTTCTTCCGCAAAACCTTTAATAAAGTGCATCTGACAGCTTCAATTGTTCTCATCTGGCTCCTCTTCGATGTTCCGCTTCATCGTTACTCGAATTACCGATTCTGCTGGTGTTAAATTTGCACGATTTGCAAAAGTTTTCCCGAAGTAAGTCTGTTTTTTATGAAAATATGGATTGCCCAGAAGCAGGCTCATGACCCTAGATTCCATCCACGTGGACTTTACTTGACTGGATAAAAAGGAAAGGGCACAATAGACCATAGAGCTCAGTGCAATGCCTCTATATTTCTATCTGTCTATCTATTTATTTCTATGACTGCAGATTTATCTCTTTTGCAAATCAAAAATCTTGCTTTTTGTTTAAATATTTTCTGTTTTATTTGAATGATTTATTGGTCATTTCTTCGCATTCAATGTTTTTTGTCGTTAATTTTTTTGTTATTGTTTACATTTTGAAATTTCTCGAAAAAGTATTCGTTTAGTCATACAATTGAAGTTCCATAATTTACATACACAAAAATTTTTACACTATAAATAAATTAGTTTAATCTCTATACATACTAAATATCAATTATGTAATTTTTTGCTAGTTTTTAAACAAGTTTATACTTCATTTGTTGTTGTACTAAAATTAATTAGTTCGTTTTGTCCATTTCTATATATGTATGTGGAGTATATAGCATTTTGGATACAAACATACATATTTGCCTATTTAAACATAAAAGTATCTATACAGTTGTTGTTTGTCTGTGACAACCGTCTATTTAGTATAACGGTTTTTAAAGTATTCTGCCATTTCTTTAGTTATGTAATGTTTTTACAAACTGCTAACATTTATTGTTTTCACTTTTGAAGGGAAAATATTATCGACGCTACAGAAAATATTATTTATGATTTTCAATACAATTTCGTATTTGCAATATTTCGTTTATATTTCGCTTGACAATAGCTTTGAGTTTGTCTCACCGCGCGCAATTTTAGCGCTTAGTTGGTTTTTTTTTTATTTTTTTTTTTTTCTTTTTTATTATTTATTATTTGTTTACATTTAATCGCTTTTTGCTTGTTTTTACTCGAATTTAATAACAATAAAATTGTCCTTTTGCCACTGATATTTATTAGTTTGGAATTTACATAACTAGTTTACACTCATACACAAACATATACATAGTGGGTTGTGTAACCCTGATAAAATAATTTACTGCTTAAACATTTCTATTTCTATTTTAAATCACCTCGACATTTTTTGTAATTTTTTTTTTTCATTTTTGCTATGCGTTGATTACAGTTACAAACTGACGAAAACTAATCAATTAATAAATAAATAAATGTTAACCCGCACATTGTCCTTGAGTTGTACTCCAAGAGTTCTCAGTGCATATTGATTTTCCTGCGAATTTTCTTCTTAAATATATATACATATATATATGCTGCTATACAATTTTACACACACAAATTTCACTGTAGTGCTTTAGTTCAATCTTTGCAGTTTTTGTTTTTATGTTTGACTTTGCAATCTTCAATTAGTTTGCTTTATTTGGGGGAATTTTAAATTTTTGTTTTTCTTCTTATTATTCTTATAGTATTTTGGGTTGCTAAGGTACTACAATTATTTGTATTTATTTATTTATTTTAAATTTCTCACATTGTTTTTGTATTTCTTTGTCGCGTAAAGTATTTAAATACATAAAGTTGTTGCTACTCACCCCCTGCTTTAATTTAGTTTTAGATTTTTTTTTATATTTCTGTTTTTCTTCGCAGCGCTAAAAACCTCTAAAACGAGATTTTCCAACAGACCTACCCATCTACTTGCACATAAATACCTAACTTCCAGAGTTTGTTAATGTACTTTTCTCTCTCTATACAATGTATACATATATTTTGTCCTTAAAGTATTTAAATTATTTACTGAGTAACGTTTTCATTGTTCTTCGTGATCGTCATCCGTTCGTGTAACAGTGCTTAGCCCTAATCCTTACCTATACTCTTAACACATACTGCATATCAGTGCCTTTACTGCACGCCTCCATATAATAAAAAACACACTTTGCTTACTTGTTAGTTACTTGGTACATACTTGATAATTACTTGGTTGTTACTTGTTAGTTACTTTTGTATACTTTTCATTTTCTTTACAATACTTGCTCTTCTGTGCATTTGCTTTGCAAATCAGCCAGACCTTTGAAAACTAAACAATCACTATTTCATTTATTTTGGTTCATGTTTATATAAGAAATATTTATTATCATTTTAGTTTATCTATTCGAAAAATTTGCAAAATATTATTGAGAAACACTTCCAATATCTAAAAAGTTGCTTGGATTTTGACACATTTTTTATTCATATTCATATCTTCGTTCTTATATTACACCAAAAAAATAATACATTGGAAAAAAAAAAAAAAAATTTTAAATTTTTTTAAAATCTTTTCGTCTTTGTCTTACCTTTGAGCTATCAACATAGCGCTAATATTCGTTAAAGTTTTTATGAATACACAATGCCGCAATTTATGTTTGAATGGACAGATGTCGCTGAGATAAACAACTGCATAAATTTTGCTTAAAAGCTTAAATGTGAACTTCTATTAACAAATTGTACGTATTTATGATCATATGACTTGTCAAACCGACGAACTGATAATTTATTACACTAAGTAGTTACTACCAGATGGCTGTGCTTCGCGGAAGCTGTGCCAGCGCTCGGAACCATCGGTACATGTGCTGTCTCAAAAGCATTTTGTCCCAAGATCGACCGCAAGCGATCTCTTTGCCCAAAGTAAGGCTACCCTGTCCCTAGCTAGAAGATAAGGTGGAAAAAACTCAACACTTCCTTTTTGACTTGGGATCGCATACATTCAGGCATCCCACCGAACTGGCTGGAGTGGAAATTAAACGCCAGTGCAAATTTGTATTGGTTACATTTTGCTAATTTATAGCTCGAACACAGGGCTTCTTTTTTTCTATGGCTTCACAAAGGACTATATAAAGCAGTTCATGTGCGATCTTTGATCAGCCATATAACCGAACCTCATAAGTTGTCAAATTGGTTGTTACGAATAGGTGTGGAAGGAAAAACTTAAAATATTGCCCACAAACTTTACATAAACCTTTGAAAATTGGCAGCAAACTTACTTGAATTTCACAAATAAATAATAATTGATATACAAAAAACGGGATTAACGATTACTTAGAGTCTTATATGCAGTTAAGTGCTGCCAGCCTATTTTATCTGATGTCTACTTTCCACTGGTCCATTCTCTTATTCGCTACAATTTGGATCACTATATCGCGGAACCTTCTAATGAGTAACCGTCCGACGTTAAGTGTGAAGGAAGGCGGTTAAGTCTTGAATCGAAGTTAATTGGGAGAGAAGTAGGTTAAGTCTTGAATCGAAGTTAATTGGAAGGGAATGGTAGGAGGGGGGGATCTTTTGTCCAAAGCGTTTCATCAACTCTAGTTTCAGGATTGCAAAACCGATGAGCATGCTAGGGAGAGCACCTGTACCATAATTTCATCAGATTGGAAGCAAGTCAGCTCTCAGTTCTCTCATATCCCATTGCAATTTAGAATCTATCGAAGTGACTGGGATTGAAATTTCTTTAATAATTTTGTGGTGAGGTCAAAAAGCTTCGCCAAACTATGCGGTAATGCTCCTTAAGGATTATTTGGGTAACACAAACTAGCAGTGGATCGATTTTTGGAACAACCGTACGACCTACCCTAGCCTGTTTACTTTTTTTGTTTATAAGAAAAAATTGGAAATAATATGTTGTTCGTTCCAACAAATTTTACATCAGACCTCTGGTGTGTTTGACAGCTCTTTGTGGTAATTCTCAAAAGTTTAGTTTAAAATTTTTAACATGAAAAAAATTTCACGAGTGTGCTTGAAACTTCTGCGGAATCGATGAAAATATTGAAGAAGTGTTTCCGAAAGTCTACCTTATCACGATCACAAATACTCAAATGGTACAAAGCGTTAAGTGAAGGTTGTCAAGTCATCGAAAACTGGCCTCAGACAAATTCATACACACCTGTTAATGATGATAATATCGAAAATGTTAAAGAAAAAGTGTCTGTAAACCATTGTAATGCCTTCAGTGTGTAAGCAAAGAGTCTTAATAATACTCAATACATTTCGGTTAATGTTTTGGCTAGAAATGCTAGACTCGTATCGAATAAAGAGTTTTTTCATTATAAAAAAAATTTTCAAAAGTTGAACATTATTAATAAAATTTTAAATAAGTAATAAGCTCATTCTATTTTCAATCCAATTTTGATTCTTCTCTAATCCACAATTATGCTTTATGTTTTATTTTGCTATGT
>CM050323.1:35143398-35220434 GCA_027475135.1 Bactrocera correcta | reverse complement strand
CAGTTTGAAGTGCGTCATTTTTTTTTTATCACTCAGAAAATGGCGAATGAAATTACCGTAAACAGACAAATTGAATTGGAATGGGCTTTAACGTATTTAGGTACAAGATATTTAGGCACAAATATATATTATGTCGAACGTTAAGTGCTGCTAGCGTTTGAGAATTATTGTAATTGAAAGAAATGTAAGCCGCTGTGCGTAGACAGTAATCTTCATGTAAATCTATAAGCCAAAGCATATTTGGAACACATTTTTAAGGTGCCATTGACATTAAAGTATTTAATTTGTTAGAAAAGTATGAAAATTTTTTAAGGGCAGCTGCGGTTTATATACATATATTTATCTTAGGATATTTACGATATATCTATATAGCGTATTAAGCATTTTGAAGCCCTTTTCTAATCACCAGTGCTTGCTTCCGAAAGCTCTTTTAATGTTTTGTTTAAAGTGACAGCATTATGAGAATATTTACTTAATGCAATTGGTAATCTAAATTAATAGGATAACTTCAATTTACGTCTGAGATTTTCCACCTATTCAAATTACTAAATATCTTTGCTTTGAAGTGCAAAATTCTCAATTACTCGGCGCCTTTATATTATTTAATTATTTTCTGTTACTTTAGCATTCTTATTAGTATTTGTTTAAGAAAAAAATACAATTCATCAAATTTAATTTAAAATTTCATGAATTTAATTGTTTTCCATTTCTTTAGGTTTCATTTTACAATTTCTTTCTAAGATTTAAGCTTGCTGCTAAATACTTTACAAATGCTTCCGAAAAATTTTAAACAAAATGTTGTTATCTGCTTTTGTAGACTTAAGTAAATAAGAAACCTACTTCAGTATCCAACCTAAGCGTAACGACAAATACATATAAACCACTAGCCTTCCAAAATGCGAGGAAAGATCATTATATAGCACCATACCTCATTTAAGAACCAGCCATTTCTGGAAACTTGATGTTTTGAGCTTCAATATTTTACGGAAAGTGTTGCTTATTCGCATAGAGAATCTTTAAAATATACCCCAAATACTTTGGTGACCTTTAAGGATAGTGCTTTCAAGCATTTATAAGGCGATTTTTGATTTCCCTAAAAAGTGTATATTGGCATTGCTCAATTGATATTCTGGCCTAGTTTACGTTTTTCTTTAAATATTCAATGGTCGAATTAGCCGATGCCTGCAAATAATTCCCTGAATTCATTTTTCATCCAAGAAAATGTTGTGCCAAATTTATGGTGTGTCAGAATCCCCCTCTTAGTCATGCTAATTAAGGGACCTAAGGACTTCGATTTAATTGTTCAATTTTGCAGTCAGTATACTCATTGTTAATTAATTTTTTATTACACCTAAAAATAAACGTTTAATTTCCATTCCCGTCAGCTCGGTGGGCTATCTAAAGGTATGCGCTCCCAAGTGTTTACGTCCCAAACGCGGGACAGTCAAGAAGATTCGTTGAGGTGTTCCCATATCATTTTCTTCCATGCATATATTGCATATGGCGTCTGGTAGGATTCCCCGCTTTACTACCTGGACGTATATAAGGCAATTATACAGTTAAAAGCCCCAAAATTTTGGGAGAGTCTACCCTTACTGAGGGCAAAAACATCAGTACATCTCTTGCGATAGGACTTAGGCCAAAAGACTTTTGCGACAGCGGTAGTACCGATGGTGGTCAAGCTCTGGACAAGATTCTAGAAGCAGAGCTATCTAGAAGTAGAACACAAGAAGCACGAGTGTTTTCAAAGTGGTCGTGAGGACATAAATGACGATCTACATGTGGGACAATCAACATCCGTAATCCCCGGAATTCCATCGAAACTGTGCTTGAATTCATCAAAAATCAGCCGAAATCATCATTGAAATTCATTGAAGTGAAATTGGACATCACCAAAACATCGATTTATTGCATTTTGACTGAACATTTGAGCTTACGAAAAGTGTGTGCACGGTTTGTTCCGCACAAATTGACTGACGACCAAAAACTGCTCAGAAGCCAACATTCGACGATTATTTGACCAAAAATCACATTTTAACCATTAACTACTCCCCGTATTCCCGTGATATGACACTGTGTGACTTATTCCTTTTCGGAAAAATTCATTTGCCCATGAAAGGAAAGCGTTATGCAGGCGTAGAGGCCATTTAAAAGGCTTGCAGCGGCATACTGGCGGCCATGCCGGCCAACGAGCTAAAACATTCGTTCGACATGCTTTTGGACCATGCAAAAAGCCGTATAGAAGCAGAAGGAGACTATTTTGAATAAAATAAATTAATTTTACCGAAAAACCCATTTTCTCTGTTTTTTTTAAGTCTTGTTGACTTTGGAACGCTCCTTATAGTACTTGATTGAAATAAATTATTTTTCATTTTTCTCTTTCTATTTCCATGTAAAAAATAAAGTCGTCAATGATGTGCATGTTTTGATAATTGAAAGAGTGTTGTCATACTAACCCAACAAGATAATTATCGAATAATTATGTATCGAAATCTCTAATATATGACACGTAGAATGATTAAATATGCCGAAATCAATTTTAACATAAGAATAAATTTTATCCTCAGAAGTGATTATTGCTGTTTTTACTTTTAATAAATATTTCTCTTTTCTTTTTTGCTTGTTACCGAGCTTGTGTTTTCATTACTTACGTCATGACACTGCAATAATAATTGAATGAGGCAAATACCTTTGTCAGTCCTAAGCCAAAATTTTCTCTACCACTCAATATTTGATTTTATTTGGCCGAAGGCGGCCTATGTTGGAAAATTATTTATTTATTTTTATGTTATATATTATATGGTGTTAGCGTGATATACTTAAGTCCACGACATGCCGAATGATAGTCACGTGTTCGGTAATGCTTGTTGTATTTGTTGTAGCACTTAAATCTCCTTCAAAGTGTAGCAAATTGAATCATTTATAAAGTGCCTAGGCATTAGGAAAAAAACAAGGAATTGATGCCTTTTCTCTGTGCTCGTTTAGTGCGGAAAGTAAATATATTAGGAAATCCACCCCATTTACTAATTCTATTTTCACAAAAGTGCGCTAGGTGCTGTGTGTTGCGTATTTTTTCATTTTTTGTACATTTTATCTATTTTAGGTACACACTTATAAATACGCAATCATATTCAACCCATTTTTTCATTTATTTATAATAATAGCAGTATTGACTCGATGGCAGGCAAAGTTTGAAATCGAGTTCACCTCTTTTTGGTAATTTGTTTACTCATACTTAGAGTACTATTTTTACTAAATATTGTGTCAAGAAATTTTTATTGCTTGTTAAGCGAGAAGTAGCCTTGGCCGTGGTTATATATTTGAGAGAGAAATGGCTCTCTCTGAGTAGAAACATATTCTCAGATGTCTTTCTGTGATGACCGCTTTATGGCAGATAGTTCCAAACTCAGTGACTATGGTACAACTCTGCCTTTCAGGCCGAAAAGCAGAAGCCGCTTAAGGACTTTAAGCTTTTTAGTCAGCAAGCCCGTTTGTTTTCTAGTAGATGGTTAGGTGGCAAATCGTTGCGTCAACACGCATAACAGTATCTCTTATCAGAAATAGTCTTCCCATATTCCGAAATTATTGGGTGTGTCTCTTGAATGTTTGAAATTTGGTGACATTTCCGTTTTACATATTTATTGTTGAATTACACATGCAGTTCCTTTGATTTCTGCTTTTCCACCGTCAATCTTAACTTTAATGTCACGCCAAATTTGTTTTGAATAATGCCTCAACATAATGAAAACGAAACACGAACACGTCGCACCAAATATTTAAATATTTATTATATAATACATGCAAAGCTTAAGCCGCCACAAGGATCTTCCAGTAGCAAACAATTTCACGCGCTCACACTTGACTTAGGTTGACTTGACACGAGTTGAGTTGAGTTGAAATTTATGGAGGATTTGCATGACTACAAATTTCCGCGCTCAAATGGTGGAACACTGCGGAGCCAAATTGCTTTGACTCTACAATCACGAAGCCACACAAATACG
Source organism: Bactrocera correcta (assembly GCA_027475135.1). Lineage (NCBI taxonomy): Eukaryota > Metazoa > Arthropoda > Insecta > Diptera > Tephritidae > Bactrocera > Bactrocera correcta. The sequence goes on along the minus strand of CM050323.1, from coordinate 35,216,433 downwards.
TACTATTAATATTTATTCACGAACATACGGAGATAAATTGCTCAAAAGTATATAACAAGTTTTAAGGATTGCGGTGAATATGCGTGCGTATTAATGGAGAAAGTTGGCGATGGCGATTGATGTTATAAATAATGTGCTTTGCAAATTTGCTACCGAGGAATGGCAATGAAAGTTTGGAGATTTAAAATTGCTTTTGAAAATATCAGAAAGGCGCAAAACAACGGCAAAGTAATTCAAAAGCAAGGCGTTTTCTCATAATCGCACCCACAACAACCTCGAATGATTAAAGAATAATTTGAGAAAATATTGACAAACAACATCAGTTGATTTAAGAATAATTGAATGCATAATTGATTTATTTAGTAATAACAAAGAAGAGCCGTTCGTTATATACTTTTAGTCCTTTTTTTACTTTTATCCTTAGTAAGAACGGATGAAAATACAGCCGGAGGAAGAAAAGTTTGTTTGAGGAAGTACCAAACTCCATATGTGATATTAATAATAACAATATAAATACTTAAAGTATATGACAGGAAAAGTTTTAACTTAAAATACGCTTTAAATATGCAAAATTCATTGCGGTCTTAAAGCGCAGCGAATAGTTTATAACTTTAAGCGTAATAAAAGCCACATAACGCCTGCGGTCATACAGCTCTCATTTCTAAATACATTACAGAATATACTTTAATAGCGTCTATAAAACTTACAAAAACCTATAAGAGAGCTTATGTATAGTTCAGAAAAACTTTTACTGACCATTAAAAGTGTTTTCTCTAGCTATCTTCATTTAATGTTTATGGTTTAAAATTTTCATTCACTTTTTAATTATCCCTAATTACAGACATCATTTGCAGCCAAAGTTTTACGATTGTGGCAATTTACTTTCTAAAAATCTCTAGCATATACCAAAAGTGATATCAAGATTATATTTGTGGTAAATGCGGGTAATAAAGTGGATAACTAAAATAACAAAATAAAAAGTTTAATTTAATTTAATTAAATAAAATAAAACTAAATTAAAAAAAATAATAATAATAAAATAAATTAAAATAAAAATATATTTTCCTGAAAGATTTTGTAAAAAATACAAGTAATAAAAATTAAATTTAGGGGTTTCACATAGTCTCATAAAGTTATAAGTTATAACAATTCGAAAACACAGCATTGGGAATTGTAAACGTGTAAACTAATTTTTGTATGAAATCCAACAACAATTTTTTTGAAACAAGTGTAAAAATTTTGTATTACGTCGGATTGTGAGTACCCCAATTATGTTCAGTGTGCTAAAAATTATATTAAAACGAAGTATTACTATTCTAACATTTTTATCAGACGTTAAATCATTCCATAACAAAAAGAAAAAGTAAAACTGAGGGTCATACATATTTTTATTTAATTTTATTTAACGGTAGTTTTTAAACCAGTAGAGTTTATCGAAGTTTGCATACTCTCCTATTATTCAATAACTGGGTACTATCCATATCGAGTAAAACTGGGCTGACAATATAATTTTAAATATTATATATATATAATATATATTATATGCTCCCTTCAAATATTCCTATCTCCTTTTATTGTTATTTTCGGTGCTCTTTAATGAAACCACTTATTACCATTGGCTTATTTTTAGATAAACATTCAAGTTTTGGTAACTGATGGATTTGAAAGGTTCTAAAGCGAAGATTTTATAGAACCGTCCACTCGCATAGGAAATGTAGTACAATTTTCTTACTCCTTTCGAGTTTGCAGCTGCGCACAATATTGTTATACATAGGACATTCCGATTTGAGGTTTTTCTATTATATAGTTTTTCCTTCGCCTGTAAACTTATGAAAAGTGATGTTACGTTGTTTTTAGTTTAGGTGACGATATATAAATTTCCTGAACCTATTTAATAAGTCCCTTGCTCTTTTCTTTTTATCATAGTTTGGTCATATCTGTTTCTTTATTTTACATTTGATTGTATTTCCATTTTTCTGAGCTATTTGTAAGAATTACATATTTGGCTGCCTCTAGATCGTTCCTAGCGGCCGCGATATTAAAAGTAAGCAAAAAGCCTTTCTATATTTTTTGACCACGCTGGAGTGATCACAAGACTGTAAATGCTAGTATATATGATGTATGGTGGTTCTCTGTATCCTCCCTCGTTAATTCAGTAGAATCCACAGTGTTTCTCTATGTCTAGTACTCCCGCTTTGAAGATGCTAGCTGAGTTTGGTAGACGGATGGAGACAGAGATAGAGTATAACCCCGTTTCTGCTTCGCAGCCCGTTTGGTACCCCAAACTATCTACAGCTCTAGTTTGTTCCTCCCTTACTAAACCTCTTGTCCATTCGGTTATAGAGGGTATTCTCAGCTTGAAGTCGCTACTGAAATCGAACCCGGAGAGGATATCGTCCGATCTATTCAAATTTATTTTGTGCTAGTTCAGGATATCGATTTATCTTAAAGTTTTCATGTTCCAATTTCTTATCTCCTTATTTCTTAAGAAAGAAAATGTTGCTACTTTTCGTAGACTTTATAAGAAAGTAAGCGCCATCACTCCCTTTTTCTCAAAAACATCATAGTCTTTATGGTTTAGGATTTTTTGTGAGGCCTTAGAAAAGAAGAACTCTTGTGTTCGAACATATAAATTAGCAAAACGCTTGGTAGCCAATACAAATTTACAGTTTAATTTCCATTTCCGCCAGCTCGGTGGGATGTCTGAAGCTATATGCTTCCAAGTGTGTCTTGACCTGACCTCCCAAACGTGGGACAGCTATGAAGGAAATGTATAATCGTTTCCATCTCATCTTCTTAGATACAGCTTCTGCAGATGTCGTCTGCTAAGGTTCTCAACTATACAAAGTAAACGCCAACAGGCCAATACCCTGTTATAAGCCCCATAACTAGGGAAAGGCTAGCCTTAGTGAGGGCAAAGATAGTGGAGTTAGGCACTCTGTGACCAGCCCTGAACGTACTGTTAATGAGTTCAAGGATAAGTGGATGTTGACTTCTATGAAGGAGGCTGCAGTAATACTAGACTTATTTCATGAATTAATCTTCGAAAAAGTATACTCAGTTAAGTAGATTTATGTTATCTGTTCGGTATGTCCAAAATGATACTGTTATGAGAAAATATGTTACTTTTTACTTTATTTAGTTTTAATTTAGCAGAGGTCTTTCTTTTAGGCCACGACCCATCTAGTAAAGATCTGGAAATCAGTACACTTAGCTGCTGGAAAATCTCTACGTATCTTCACCATAAACTGTTCCGGCACAGACTCGAATTTAATTTGAACAATGGAACAATGAAGAATAAGTGATTGAATAATTAGGGCAGGAAGACACTAAAACGATGCCATAAACACAATGTTTAACAAAGATGTGCAGAGCGATAAGAGACGAACAAATAAACACAACAGCATGATATTAAGCTGACCAACAGTGCACACCGAAGCAATAAAGAAATTAACTGAATTTTTGGGAGTTGCTGGAAGGTCGATATTTGTTTTAGACGCCGCGACAGGCTTAAAAGGCAGACTAAAGGAGGCAAAGTAAAAACTAAATGAAAACAAAAAGCACATTTGTGAACCCCTAATGCCATAAAAGAGCATAAACGGCAGCTTGCACCACACAAGGCAAGGGCGCTCAGAAGAATGTAATAACTCTAAGCAACAACAACGACCAAATTAAAAACAAACGCGCTGCGTACGTACATTCCGGTGGTCGCCACAGACAATTTGTGTAGAGGCACAGTCTTTATATGTTCATGTCATTAAGTAAGCTTTACAAAGGCAAAGTACAAATAAATTAAAAAAAAGGAAAAAAATGGATGCGAGAGTGGCTTCTAAGCGATAAAAAATGTTAGCAAAAAACGAGAAGACCAGCACTAAAGGCCAGACCGAGTAGTAAAGAACAGAAGCGGCGGCGCAAAAAGTAAACAAATAATGCTTATCAACATAAAGTATATTATAAAGCTCATTAAGCTGTGAGCGGCGTCGCAGTCATACGCCGAACTCGCAGATGGCGTGGCATTTTGTTGAAAGGGAGCGCTAATGTTTACTTGCATGCCATTCACATACATTTATACCCTTATGTGCATATGTATACATGTGTACTAGTGTATCTGCACAGCATCGCCAATAGTGAAATTCTCACAGCAGGGATGTGTGGCGCATTAGCATTGATGGCCCCAGACACAAGGGTCCTCTTAGTGAGCGCTACATAATAATATGCGGCTAAAGTCAATGCTGATGTGTTTGTTTGTGTCATGACAGTTGACCTTTAATACAGCGCGTTGTTAACCAACACATAACAACACTAAACACCTAATCAAGTGACACAAAATGACAAGAAGCGAGCTTAAAATGTTAATGCCACATTATGTTTCTGCGATATTAGTGGCGCGCATTGCAAGCGAAGTGAGTGGAATGCGCGGCGGAAGGGTCGGTACATAAATGTTTGACAGCAATGTTTATATGTAGAAATGTACTGAATTTGACATATGTACTATTTAATATGGCAATACAGCTTAACTACCGATAACAAGGAATTAAATATGTAGTTAATTTAATATTATGACATATTTTTTTTTTTTGAATTTTCGAGATAAAAAGACAAATATGCAGCTACTCAGTATCAATGTAGGCTACATTATAAACTTGGTTATGATTGCCAATACAATTACTCGATCTGAAACCAACGCAAATTTGATTAATGGCTTGACCTATACCTCTGCTGGTTCATCTGGATGTCTAGGGAAAGAAGTGTTAGAAAGAGGACAATTTGTCTCTCTCCAAGCAACTTTCACAACTGTGATTCGGTGAAATTTTTAAATTTACTCCGTGGACACTGATTGAAAAAGGCTATGTTGCTGTTGTTATATTGGTTATCTAGTATCCGATTGGGTGGTACTGCTTGGATTGGTTAACATTGAAGTCATTGAACGGTAGGCCTAGGAAACCTGCTATTTCAACGGGGTCGGACCATAGAGAGGAATGTCAGATTGGTGAGGTTCGCTGGGCATGCAAAGGAATCGTATTGGATTCTGGATAAGTAAGAGTTTAAACTGCTACAGTATTCAGAACTTAGTGACGCAACCCGCCAGTCCGGTAGGATGGTTGGATGTCTGAAGGTATGCTCTAGTGTTTTAGTCTTGACCTCCCAAAAGCGGGACAGTCAAGAAGGAAGTGTTAAGTTGATTCCATCTCAACTTATTCCATGCACCTTCTGCGAAGAATACAAGAGAATACGAGGGCACTGATCCGCTTCCACTCTACCGATAGCGGTTCTGGGGTGCCTTCCTTTGCTAGCTTAATGGCTGCAAACTCGGCTTGGTAGACATTAGTCAAGAATCTGAAGCTGGAGTTTATAGAGAGCTCCTGACAGCCTTTTCCACGCCATTCAGTCGAAGGAAACCGGTGATGGTGTTTATGACTCCACTGTGAATAACAGTTAGTGCGTGTCTAAGGCTTGTTGCGTCCGAAGTCTGGTTGCCGTATTGTTCGATTTAGTCGAAGTAATCAAGAAAAGACCTCTTTATTCTCCTAAAAAAATGGTTCTGCTTCAAGCGGACGACAACGAAGGTTTTTGTGAAAACGTACCGGAAGAAACTGATTGAAAAGAAATGCATTATGTCTCTTAACCGGAAACGTGGGTCCTCGCTTTGTAAGTGTCCAACAGGAGACACCAAGAGGCGTCCTGTAGGTTTTGACACGTCTAAAGCTTTTTTGTCTGCTTTTCATTATATCCAGGCGATCATATTGCTACAATCATTTTGCTGCATCTTTAAGAGCAGTTAACTGTTGTAAGCTTTGACTATGAGCTAAAAGCATACTGTTTTATAGAAGACTGAAAAAAATGTGTTTCATATCCAAAAGTTTTGGATATACAGAGATTTATAGCTCTGGCGCTAATCAATTTTTTAGTGCTTCCTTGACTCCGAGGACAGTCTACACACAAGCGATCGATAGGCAGTGTTTCCAGCGATTACATTAAAAATAAGGAAACATTTATGGACTTGAAATCCTTGCCCACAACTTCCGAACTCTCAGCGGTCCTCGAACGAATGCTACTCTAATCTGACTTCAAATCACGAATTTTGTCCTAAACTTATATTTTGATAATACATACATTTACAAGTATATTGTACATAACGAATAGTTTATCATTGGCTTAAGTTGCGAACGAATTTTATTTATGCCAACACAATTAAGTCGTTATTTATACAGCATTTTTTAGTTTTTCCCAAGATTTTCAATACTTTTCTTTTATTTATTACATTTTCACCATTTTATTGTTTGCAACAGTGCGCAATAAATTCCGCTGCTTTACGAGTTTGCGAGCCAGCTTCTTAGTGACTTGTTTGTCGGTCAGTTTAAACCAATATTCATTAATTCACACGAGGCAAAAAGGCACGAAATGAGAAAGAGAATTTAGTAATTGTCAAATAAGAACTAAAACGAGAAAGAATTGCGCAAACCGTTGCCCATTAAAATGCATGGTTAGCATCTGCGATTGTTATATCTTCCACAAAGGTTCCTTCCGCATTTAATTAAAATAAATTGTTTTGGGTTCAGAAAATGCTTTATTCTTTTTTTCACTTGAAGCGCGTGAACTTAATTAACTTTAAAAGGAATATTGATCATTTAGCTAAGGTTGGAGAGGACCTTGATGTGTGAGGATAAAAATATTTAAATATTTTTTGTTTTCAAATAGTCGAATGTAAATATAAATTTTCTTCCAAGTAGTTATTACATCATCTTACATGAAATATAATATATAGCTGTATTTTGAATATGTATATATGTATGTATATATGAAAATGTTTTAATTTTTTCTTTCATTACTTACCTCAAAGCTAACAATGCCGCTGTGGTCCTGATCGAGTGTGTTGAAAACGTAGTGTGCATACAGGGTGGGGTTGGCTGTTGTGTACAATTTTGAAGAATATTTGAAAGCGCATATTCCATTGAGTGTTTTATTTGACCAGTATTGTAGAGTTGGATTTAGTTGTTCGCATATTTCCGGAGTTTTTTGAAATAAAAAAAGATTGGTTAAATTGTTTCCTAGGCAGGTGTTAATTGTGGTTTATTTAATTATTAGTTAAGTATTAAAAAATTAAGCATTTAAAATACAAGCATATATAAGTAGAAAAAGGTTGAGTGCGGTCAGAATCGAACACTTAATATTATCATAAAATGTATATAAGGATTTCAGAACTGTGAAATTCAACTGCCACCAAATAAAAAATTATCAACACTGTGTACTTATTAAGTCTACGTTTATTTATAGGTGTAATACCCAGTTGCTGTGACATCCACTTAAAAATTAAGAGCCATGTTTGAATGGAAGTTATTACAGTATATAGGAGCTGTTGTAAGGTAAGAACAGATATTACCATTTTGTTACTAAACTGTACATGTAGAATTAAGTATATATATAGGATCAGGACGCCGAGGCGAATTGACATCTGGGTGAATAATTGTCCTTCCATCGGTGCATCTAGATTGCTCAAAAATTGAGCTCCATCAACTTCAATTTGCTCAGTAATAATATTTTTGTTTTGGCTTAAAATTACTAAAAATGCGATAACTCTCTAAATATATACCTTAAAGTCCTTAAATTTCAACGTGGGGATGCTATGGAAAGGCTAAATAGCAGCTGGTGTCAAAATTGGAAACGCGTGTGGTATCACCCACTTTTAGGTTAAATCACATATCGCAATAACGATTCGACCAATTTCAATCAAATTAGATGCGTTGTCCTGACAATCATATAATATAAGAAATCACACTACAACCACGCTTACTTTCTATATAATACAGTTTTAAATTTCCTCGAATTCTTTCACTTGTTTATTATAAGCACTAATGAATACATATGTCAGTGTAAAGCCTTACCCAAATAGAACATGATCTAAAAACAATGAAAATCGAAACATAACTTTTAAGCGCCACAAAACTAATTTGAACACCCTAGTATCTAGCATTAATTTTTTACCGAAAATGTTGATCCATCTGTAAGGTGTAAAAGTGAAATTCGGAGGTAAGACTTTTCTGATAATAATATACTATTATGCATTTATCCTGACTTTTATGTACCTACTCTAAAGGTTAACTTTATCATATATAACGGTTCATCAGTAAAGATTCTAAATGAATATCTTCATCTGTTTTAATAATGTGCGGTACTATAAAAAACAACTTTAACGACTGGCTACTGGCTGGCTTTCAAATACTTTTTTAACTCATTTTAAATCACAAAAAAAATTGTGACAGAAAGATACCCGAAAATTGTAAATAAAATGCAAAATATTTAATTATTAATCAATATTTATTTTGTCTTCTTCAAATTAACCCAAATCTGATGTAATAAACTTATGCCAACGATTTTTCTAGTCCTTGAAACATTCATTTCATAAGTAACTACTTTTTGCCATGTCCTCCAGCCAATGTAGTCTTATCTCTTCGATCGACCGAAAACGTGTTATATGGACCGGTAACTTTAGTTTGAGGAACAAGAAAAAAAAAAAACACACGGAGCCAAATCTGGTGAATATGGCGGTTGAACGATGATATTCATTGCGTCTTTGACTTTAAATTTGGTCACAATCGTGGCTCGATGCGATGGTGATTTCTTAACTAGCAAAATCCATGAAATGCTCTTCCATACATCTGGCCATTTTTAACAGATTTTTTCACGGAAACGCCTCAATTTGGCCAAATAGAACTCCTTATTGATCGTCTGTGACTACAGAACAAATCTGTTATACACCAAACCACAAATATCGAAAAAACAATGAGCACCACTTTGATTTTTGTGCGACTTTAACCATTTGATGGATTGTTGATTTCTTTGCATGTAAAACTCATATACCTATGTCTCATGAGTAGTGATAATGCACTCCATGAATATAGGATCTGACTCTGTACTCTTTTTGGAAAAGAAATGTATCGGTACGGTCAAGCAAGAACGAGTTTCATACTAGAAATATTTACTGAAATCATTCGAACGAACTCGCGAGAGATATCGAGCTCTCTTGCCAACTCTCTAACACGTGCCTGGCGATTTTCAAGCACCACATCTTTCACTTTTTACTATTTTCATCAGCTGAAGAAGTCGAAGTCTTCAAGGATCTCTCGTCCGACTGTGAAAGCTTCGTATCACTTGTAGGCTTGTGTTTTTGGCTGGAAATTTGGGCTTAGTAAAAGGGGCGTTGCACAAAGGTTATATGATTGTGATTATATGTTTTAAAAACCAGCACACTTAACGTAATTACATTGTTATCTTTGTCTTACACATAACCATTTGTTTATAATTTTTCCCACTGCCAACACTCAGTGCTAAATTGCTTTTCTTAGAGCAGAAACTATCCACAACTGTCACTTGCACTGTCAGTGTCACTGCTTGGAAAAGTTCGCTGCCATTTATATAAGAAAACCCATGCAAATTACAAAATAAACTAAAGCCATTTAAAAGCAAAAACTTACAGCATTTGAATGCGAACAAAAAATTTCAGTTGTCACTCATTTCCTTTTTTCAACTTTTCTCATTGCTATTTCTGCATTTCGCCTTTAGAGAACGTAATAAAAGTGTAACATCATTCAGTTTTTGCTTTCACTTTTTCTACATGTTTCTATATCTTGCACTGCCATTACAGATTTATTGAGTTTGCTTGTCGAGTTTTTATTTTTTGCACTCAAATGTAGTTACTTTTGAAATTATGCCGTCGAAAGCTGACTGCATTCAGCCTGCAATCTCCTCACACTTCAATTTGAAACACAAACACACGCATGCTGCTGGCACACACTGCCATATTCACCTATATGCCTGTACATATGTATGTAGGGAGATGCCTCTATCTCGTTGCTTAACTTTATTATGCAGAACCACCTACATCTGCTCGTACACATCATTCACAGTGTGGTTAGAAAAAAGAAGGTCAATTAAGGTTGTACACGCATTCGGTTTTACTTGAATTTTGCTTTTTTTTGGTTTTTTTTTTTGGTTACATAACAGCCTTGATGGACGTTAAGCCAGCACTGCGTACATCCCTGCCGCTCTGCACTTTTCTTTTCTTTTAGGCGTCTATGTGTTTGCGTGTATGTGTGATGTTAAGTGTTTTATCTGAATATGTTTTTATGCATTTATTTCTCTTTTAATTTTCCACTGTTTACCAAATTGCATCAAAGTGATTTATGGCTGCTTTTCAGCGTGTGTGCTTACATATGTACATATTCAACTTATACAAAGCGAAAATGTCAGTGGAAATGCGTCGTTTTATATGCAACATTAAATATTTTCATGAATATGATGACAACAATTATGTTTAGTTGTTGCTAAAATAAATTTTAACGAATTATAATAATCATTTTTTTACCTACTTTTTTATTTTTAAAACAATTAATAGTAAATGGAATGATAACATTAGCATTTTAAATTCTAAAAGTCGACCTTCCACTAACATTACTAGTTATTAAATGCAAAGTATAGAAAACAATTTTTAATTCATAGTTAGTCTTGGCATGTTGTGAATGATACACGGGGTGTGTTTAAAAAGTATCGCGAATCGTAACTGACAGTTTTCTTCGATTGCGGGGGCGTGGTGCATCATGAGTTCTTGCCACAGGGAAGAACGGTCAATAAGGAATATTACCTGCAAGTTATGCGCAATTTGCGCAAAGCAATCCGCCAGAAACGCCCGGATTTTGTGGAAGAACAAAAATTGGCTTTTGCACCACGACAACTTGTGCGCGACTTTTTGGCCAAAAACAACACACTAATGATGCCGCAGCCACCGTATTCCCCAGATCTGGCCCCCTGTGACTTTTTCTTGTTCCCTAAACTGAAGAGCCCCATGAAAGGACGACGTTACGCTTCCCTTGACGAGATAAAGACGGCATCGAAGAAGGAGCTGAAGAAGATAAAAGATATGACTTTTTGAAGTGCTTCGAAGATTGGAAAAACCGTTGGCACAAGTGTATAGTATCTCATGGGGATTACTTTGAAGGGCACAAAATAGATATCTGGAATAAATAAATAATTAAAAAAAAAAAACACAAAATGCGCGATACTTTTTGAACACACCTCGCATATATGTCTTAAAACCTATTTTTTAATAAAAGCGCCAGATTTCTCTTGTTGATGCGTGACGACCTTTTTTCGGCACCCACTGTGCACGCTGTCACATGTACATTCGCGCGCAAATATTTGTAAGTGCATGTGTTAAGCTGCCTAAGTAGGCAACATATTTCGCTAGCTGCCAACTTATTGAATACGTGTTCATACAACCATTTACACTTACTCACCCACACACTCAGAAATGCGTGTTGGCCCGCTGGCCGCATTGCGCGTGTTGTTTGCTTGTTTGATAACATTATTTTCTTGTTCAGCATGTTCGAGGTATTTTTACCTAAACCAACAAACAAATACAAATGTGAGTACACGCATATATGCATACGTTTGGACGATGTGAGCTTGCGTGTGTGTCAGTTTACAAATAAGCTTTGACCTCAACGTGCTTATTTACTTGCACTTGGCAATGGTTCTCATCAACGCGCAGCATTTCGAACGCCTGTTGCCAGCCCAAGGCAATGAAATGAAAATGAAATTCTGTATAAAAGTGCCCATTAAAGCAAAGCCAGGCATCTGTATGGCAAATTCTAACGGTCTGGTAAAAATTCAAACGTCATGCACATCATCACTTATTTTAAGTAGGATTTATTGCGTAGCCTACATTTGGGCGCAGAGGCTTGTAATTGTCTAAATATACCAATGAGAGAAAAAATTGCTTAAGTACACATATACATATGTATTTAGATGTAATACACACACTTAGGATGGAGTGCTTAGTACTCAGGTATGTTTATAAATGCCTTGATATACGGTTGTATTAAATAATTTAAGATCTATGTTACATGTGTGTTTGCAGCCGAAAATTGCTACAGCTTCATTATTTATGTTTGGATTAATATTGCTTTAATCGAAGCCAGCAAAGCAAGACATTAATCAATTTGCCTCCAAAGCTGTTGGGGGCAGTAGTATTTTTTGCAAAATCTATTTTTTTTTTTTTTTTGGTACGGACTTACTGTATGCATATAAAGAGTGTTCCAAAATTAATGGTTTGATTTAAATTTGTATCTATTTTAATTACTCTTCACACATGACGAAGTTTAAGCACTTTTCTGAGCATATTATGTATGAGATTTTCTAACTGCGGGCACAAAGCGTTGATTATTAATTATTTTTGAAATACTGCAAAATACATAGTAGCGACACATTGTTCTATCTCGTAATGCTCCATTTTTAAGAAGCATAAACCTACAGTTTTCGATTTGTTTTTTTTAGGGAGTTATCAACAAAAGCCACCGACATAAAAAAGCTGTTGATTTCAAATTTAAATCCTGCCTGAGTTGCTTTAGATTTGCCACATATTTTTTATCGGTTTTTTTTGATATTTTGCAATACATTTTTTATCTGCAAACCAAATACAAGATATCTACAACTTTGAAAAATTTGAAAAAGTGATATCCGAAAACAAAATTTTTTCGTTATGAAAAAAATTGCTGATGATTTTTTTTCATAAAACATTGATTTAAAAACAATACCCAGTTAAAGTTGCGCATCAAATGTACATACTGAATTTAAAGAGTACACCACGTCGTATGAGTAAAATGAATCCTATTCACACAAGTGACTTATACCGTCATATTGCACATACGGCATGGTGTACTCAGTAAAATTGATGTGTAGCGTTAACTGCGTAGCGGTAGCGATTTCCATTCCCAGCAACATGCCAGTCTTCATCATCACGGAAGAAGTGCGGCCCAATGACGCCGCCAGAATATAAACCGCCACAAACTGTAATTTTTTCAGGTTGTGGTGGTCACTCATAGAGTAAGCGTGGAAGCTGCCTGACCAATAACGCATATTTTGCTTATTGACGAAGCCATTCAATCAGAAAAGAGCCTCATCGCTGAAGATGATTTTTCGATGAAAATCTGGATAATTTTCAAGTTGTTGCTCAGCACCATTCACCAACAGACGACGATTCTGGTAGTCAAGCGGCTTCAGTTCTTGCGTCAATTCCTCGTCAATCCTGTAAGGATGTAGGCCACGACCTTTTCGCAAAATTGCCACAATGACGTCATAGAAATGCCCAATACTTGAGACCGACGTGTGAGAGACTGATTTGGTTCTTCCTCACATGATGCCCTAGGGGCAGCAGTATTCTCGACACTACGGGCAACATTTTATACTGTGCCTGTTGACTCAATTTTTTCCACTAGTACCTCTTATGTAGATTTGACAGGATGATTATGAAGACCATAAATTGAACAAAGCACTCTCAAAGTCGAGGTCACTGACTCCGAATTTCGGTAGTAAAATATACGTAAATCGTCTTAGGAAAACTGTATGAAACTTCAACTTTTAAAATCAGCGACATAAATACATTATGAAACTCCACACTTTATTAAGCAAGAAACTGCTTCAACGTATCTCCTTTCGAAGTTTTGCATTTCAAAATTGCATTACATGCATTAAGTTAACACAAACCCAAATCTGCTAGTTGCCTCATGTTTAACTAAATATATATATACATTTATATGCATTAGTTAAGTGTTACTATCACTGCACAACTTTGAATTTGGCTTCTTCTAAGTTCTGGCCTTGCTCTTAACTTTCTTAATTTTATTCGGTTTCTTAGTTGCCAAAGCTGCCGCTACTAAGACTGCTGTTGACTTTGCTCCTACAGTTTTGCTGAAGATATGAAATTATTTGATTCGACCAGTTGGTGATTTAATTTGCGGTATTCCGCAACAATTCTTAGTTAGATAAATGAAAATTTCATTGGCTTAGTTTTATGTGATAATTTTTAAGTAGTTTACAGCTTGCAACTAGGTTACTGTTCGATAATAGTATTAAGCAACAAGTAAGAAAATGTAGGAAGCTATAAGTAAACTATTTTAAGCGGTTTGAGAAACTTAGTTCAATAAATGTTGAAAATTAATTTCATAGGTATTTTCTTTTATTGATTTATTATAACTGAATTAAATCACAATTTTTATCAAAGTGCTAATATTTCCAATTTTAACTACTGGATCCGAACAGTTTATTTAAATACTTTCGCCTAATTCTTCTCAGACATTTTCTATCGAAATGTTTTAGCATGCTTTTGTATTTATAAGGAAGCGGAGAGATAATACGTATGTATATATATAGTGTTATGACAGCTAGACCAATTTCTATCGATTTCATTCCTATCCAGGTTTCAACCACATTGTGGTTATTGAAGAAATGTCACTGGTTTCGTTCATTAAAATAGCATAAACTCAACGGGAAAGTTAGAGCTTACTATAATGGGTATCTTAGAACTTGGCCTCGTAATGAGCTGTTGTCACTTATTTATTGTATCAAATTGGCCCAGACTGGTAAATTTACGAGCACGCGCAAGCCAAATCGATAAATTATTTTCCTGGATTGGTACAATATAATATAATCCAATTAAATATCCAAATGTAAATTAATGTTTGTTTAGGACTCGAAAGTTTTGACTACCAATTTTTTTTTATCATGGAAAACATTAAGAAAGACGAATTGAAATTTTGTGTTTTACGGATTCGCTCAACTGAAGCATTTGGTGAAAGAGTCATAGAGTTGGCACCAAAAGTTTGGCAAAGGATCTCATCGATCGAGAAAACATATTTTCGTGTAGGGTTTGAGTATAAAGCGTGTCAATAGTAGGCTTCTGCAACAGTCGCTGTGTTTTACATACGTGAGTACTATGCCACATAAGTCAAAACAATGCATTCATCAGCAACTCACAAAAATACATTCCTTTCATAAGTCTTACTTGTTTCCAATTGTCGGATTAGAGGCCGACCTAAAACTTTTGTCTCTGGCACCCGCCGCAGTGCGCATCCACAATGAACTGAATTTTCAATTCTAACTGCCTTTTAAAGTTAAAACGCAGCCACCACGAATCTCTACAAAGGGGCCAATGAGCAGGTTGGAATGAACTCCAAGAGTTAACTGCTCCCCGTGGTACCATATTTAAGTCTCCACCCAGACCTTGTAGCTTTTGCTTCTATCAGTTGAGCAACCATCAAACATAATATCTGGCGACATTTATCGTTTTAATTTCAAATGTGATTCATTAATATCAGTTTAAGAGCTGAGTATTATAGCATTATTTCTGACAAAGCTGTGCTGGAAGCCAAATAACAGACGAAGTGCATATTGTATTTTAGTCGCCTCTTACGAAAGGCATTCCTTATTGCGGGCAAATTCTAGAACTGTTCAACAACGTTAAAGACGCTGAAAGTCATCCCAGCGGAGTACTAAAATAATTGTATGGAAAATAAGATTCTGTTTTCCTTCAGGGACCTAATTTGTAGGTGCTGATTAAAATTTGTATTCAAATACGTGAAAATATATTTTTTGATTCACCCAAAATATTTATAAATTTAACACTATCGAGTGGTACATTGACGGCTCGAAATCACCGGAAGGTATTGGAGCAGGCATTGTGGGGCCGCATACCAAACTATCCGTAACAATGGGACGCTTTCCGAGCATATTTTAAGCAGAACTATTAGCTATAAGTCAGTGGGCAGAACTCAATCTCCACAGCAACTACAACGAAACAGCGTATCACTATACTTAGTGATACTCAAATGGCACTAAAATCGATCTCAGTTTAAGGGGTCAAGTCGCCTTTAGTGGGTAGGAGTGTGTAGGAAGGCTGAACCGCCTATCAGTTTGCAATCGTGTACACCTGATCTGGTTGCCGGGGCATAAAGGGGTAGCCGGCAATGAACTGGCCGGCGAACAAGACCGGTTTTCGGCAGCGTCGAGAATGATGGAGCCAGAACCATGCATTGCAGTGGTGTCCCACACTTTATAGGAGCTACTCCGCAAGGAGGTAAGAGTGGGGAGAGAACAGCATTGACAGCAGGAACGCGCCATACGAAGCTATTTCTGGGAGGGTACATCCTTGCAAGGTTTAAGTAAATTATTAACCTGTCCCAGACAAATTCCGCCTCCTTATCGCGCTCTATATAGAGCACTACAGGCTCAGAAGCACTTGTTCAACATTGGCATAGTCTTTAGGGCAAAATGCCTCAATTTTACTATATCCCATCAAAGGTTTGTATTACATATTTTTGGTTTGGTATTATAGAGGCACCGATTTTCCGCACTATCCTATAGTACTATATATCGCTGAATATACTGTACAGAATCAAATCGAATTTTTCATTACAGTTCATTATATTGTAAATGACATACATTAACCAAGATAAGAAACCAACTCAACCATTTTTACTAGGGCATAAAATTAACAGTAAAGGATGTCTGCTGAGCTTCATTACGTTATCACACAGATTGAGCTATACTATATTTTCGGTTAAAAGTTAATCATGTGCCCTAAAGTTTTCAAGTTTGGTATCAGGAATTTATTCTATTTAGCATTAGTGTATAGACGGTCGAACGGACAGACAGAGCTCGCAAAATTAATTCATTTTACCATTCTAAGATATCATAGCTGATAGCTCTAAGGTTTCTATCCCATACCTGTCAAATATACGTATATTCAACGCTTTGTCATATAAAAAAAATACATATATTTTACTTCAGTGGTTAGCATCTACACTGATAATACGAAGCAGATTGTATTTACAAATTAACTGGTAAAAAGGATTATCACAAAAAGAGACATGTACAAACGAAAAGAGCAAGCAAAAGCTGTCTTCTAGTTAATAGCAGGGCAAAGTGTTAGCGAACAAAGTATACTGTACCGCACGAACCTCCCTGCGGGAAAAACTGCGAGTAGATAAGTTTGAATGTGTCCTCTTTGACGACACCCGTCGGACACTCAGCCTTAAAACCGCGATAAATTCGTTTGATTTCATCCTCTGTGAAGCGCGTAGTACGACTGAGGGCACTTAAGGAATCGGGACGATAGCGTGCGGGCGTTTCAAATTCCTCCAATTCCGAATCTGCAAAAAAATAGAAGGAAAGACAACAATGTAATAAAGAGTTAAACTGCATTCAAGTATAAAGTTAAATTAAAAACTTTGGTTTTTCTTTGGCGTGTGCGACTGCAGCTTGAGAGTGTGTGCCTTTTGCTGGTTTAAGGGATACGCCTAAAAGCGCACACGCGTTTAATTTTTAACTTGTTCAACTTGACTTTCTTTTTTCTTTTCAGTTTCACAAGTTTCTTTTACGAATGTGTATGTGCTTGCGGTATATTGGCCGAGTGTTTGTCGCGTCAGTGCGTCTCAAAGGCTTACAATGTCAATAGTCTTTTAGTCTTTGCGTGGCTTTGTGTGTGTAAGTGCAGTAGTTTGTGTGACCGTGTGGTGTGGCAAGTCTTAAAGTGGCATGCCAACTTACTGTCAAATGCTGGCGCTTGCGTAAATGAGTACATACACATGTACGTATGTATAGCAGTGAATGCAGACACATAAAAAGTGTGTTCTTTCAGTTGTCATTTGTGTTGTACGCTTTATTTGCTTCCTCGCTTAGATGTATACTCTTCTTTTTATTATATTCTCCTGTTTTCTAACTTTTACACATTTTATCTTCATTTCGATTTCTTTGCCGCAAGGGTGTAAGAAAGAAAATCAACAATTGTCATGTGTGTTCTTCAGACTTCATCCCACAATATTTACGCTTCACTGATTCTATTGTATTAGACTTTCACCGTTTTTAGGTTTCGCTGTGAATGTTTCACGTACGTGGTTTATGCATGCATGTATGTATGTATGTATGTATGCATCTATAAAGCGCGCTAAAGACGCCTAACGGCAAATGTGAAGTATCCTTGAGTTCTTAAGACGTAGCCTTTGGGTGCTTTATGTATTGTGGAAAGTAAGTAAATAGTGGCAGGTTAAATCTAGATATTTGCTTTTGTCTTTGATTGCGCATTTTTTGCAATATTCTTTGAAAATACTTTAATGTGACACTTTAAGGAAATTGAAAAGAAATTATTTCATACAAAAAGTCACTGTTACTAACTCAAAAGTAATTCACAGCAAAATGTTAAAATACTTTAGACAAACAAGAAGGAATATGAACGCAGGCTGCATCGATGCTATTACTTATACCCTTCACAGATTCACTTGACTATGAATGGTCAGTTTGTATAATTGCTTTAGGTCAAAATTTGGACAATTTTTTCGAATATTTTACCTTACAAGATCCTGAGTTAGATCGGTCAGTTTGTAGATCTATATGCCATAGTTGTCTGGTATCGGCGGTTCCGACAAATGAGCAGCTGTTTTGTGGGAAAAATACTTGTAAAATATTTCAGGTCGAAATTGGAGAAAATTGAGGGACTTGTTTACGTGCCTATAGACAGACGGATGTGTGGACACACGGGCAGCAAAATGGGCATGGCTTAATAAACTCAGCTCGTTACGTTGATCATTTACATCATTACATACTTTATACGGTCTCCGACTTTTCTGTTTGGATGGTGCAAACATTATGAGTTCTGCCATATACCTTGTTAAGGATATAAGAAGTACAGGGTGGGCCATATAAAATTTTAAACTTAAAAAGTCAATAAAAAAAACGGCTTGATATTTTTCAGAGATTTGTTTAAGATAGGGCGTAAAAGATTGAGGTAGCGTTTGCTGTATGGCACGTAGCGCCGTCCTGCTGGAACCAAATGTTGTCCAAGTTTTCCTCTTCAATTTGCTTGAAGGAAAATTCGGTTAACATTGCGCGATATCGCTCACCATTGATGGTTACGGCGGTTTCTTCTTCATTTTTGAAGAAAAATGGCCCGAGAATTCCACCAGACCAAAATCCGCACCATCGCACCATACAGTGATTCGTGCGGGGTGCATTGGCTTGGCGATTACGTGCGGGTTTTTTGTGCCCCAAATGCGACAATTCTGCTTGTTACTGTAACCATCGAGGTGGAAATGAGCCTTG
This sequence comes from Bactrocera correcta, assembly GCA_027475135.1. Classification (NCBI taxonomy): domain Eukaryota; kingdom Metazoa; phylum Arthropoda; class Insecta; order Diptera; family Tephritidae; genus Bactrocera; species Bactrocera correcta. The sequence goes on along the minus strand of CM050323.1, from coordinate 35,197,506 downwards.
TCCAAAAAGATTATTTTTCGGTAAAATTGACCATCCACTTGTTTCACCACTTTGGAAAAAAGTTTTCAATATTTGCCAGTTTTCTTCTAGTGAATAGCGATCCGTTTCATAAATTTTAGACCCTTTACTGAATATCTGTCACTTTCCGAATGGTATTTGACGTTTCCAATGTCGAAGTATAGATAATTCAAATTTAAAACGTTAGATGGCCCACCCGTTACTTCACAATAAGTACCATTTAAGAATTTCGAAAGATCGATTTTTTTTGCATATTTATTTAATGTACATAAATTTTATTCTACAATTTTATTTGAGGTGATTCTGCAATCAGTGGGCTGTAAGTATTTTTTAAGTAACCGCTATTCACTTCCAAAGCAAAAATTCTGCAGGACATACGCACCGATTTACATGATTTTCGTTTTGTTTTTGGTGCAAGCCAGCATTTTCAAAAAAAAAAAATGCATGATTATGTTAGAATACTAATATGGTACTTGAGCATATTTGCTAATAGAATTCACCTTTGCATTCAAACTTGTTAAACAAGAGACTTCCGGTGGAGTGAAAAAGTGTACAAGTGGTATCCATTGTTTGCTATTAATATAATGATCTTGAGATACTGTATTACTGTGATACTGTCATTTTCATTTTTTTTTCATTAAATTAAAAATAATTAGAAATTTGGATCGAAATATTTCTTTGAAGATGCTAAAAGAACTGTGGCACTACTATTAGGTTAATTGTCGTCGAATTTATCTAACAGTAGGACCATATAATACCGGTTTCAGTGAGTTTGAACTAAAAAGAAAGGGGTATTGTCTACTGAATATTAATTTTCATAGTAGTTTGTTCTTTTTCATGGAATTGATCCAAAATGTTTATACCCAAGTGCTGCTTTTATGATAATTTCATATTATTTGGATTGGTAAGTTGTTGTAACCGCGTAATCGGCGTCTACGCCAGTAAAGAAAGAAAAAGTTGTTGTAAATTCCTTGTCATAAGTTGTTGCCGATTAGAATGTGTGATGTTCAACTGTGGGGTTTTCATAATAAAAAGTTATCTAACAACCATCTGCAACTTTCAATGCACCTAACTACAATAAATCTTCGATTTGCCATTCCTCTAATAGCTATCTTTGCTAAGCAATAATAAAGAAAGTTGAAAGTTTGGATGGCTTTTATGGTAAATTACCAAAATAAACTAAATTAAAATAGTTCAGCAGGTCATCCAATTTCGCATCTTTTTTTATTGTCGTAAACACCGCTTATGCGATTATAGGCGAGTTTACAATAGCGCACCATCGTTCTTCCTTTTCGCAGTTTCACACCAATTAGAGATTAGATTGATCTTTCTTAGGGAGTGGAGGTCTTTTCTTTCGAAAACTTGTAACGTCGACTCTTCACGTACGAATATTATCAACGTCCATACCTCTGCACTAAAGAGCAGGTTCCCACAGTTCCCTTATACTGAGTTGTTGATGAGTTTGTTGTGATTGCAGCTTCTTGACGAACCTTCCTTGTACTTATTGATGTGCGTTTTTTGGCTGCAACAAGATAGTGATCCGAGTCGATGTTGGAACCTCAAAGCGTAGGCATGTTTAAAATACTTGAGACGTATCTTCCGTCTATCACACCTCATGATTGATCTGGTTGGTGCCTTTTCCGAGCTACCTGGGTGTTTTATAAATTTTCCTAGTACTACCTAGTACTACTTTCGAGCTCCGCCAAAGTCGATTAGCCTCAACCCATTTGGGGAGGTTTAATCAGGGATGCTAAATTTACCATGGTCGGTATGCATGCCTTATGTGCCCACCTTGGGGTGGCCTGTTTCACATAGTGTATGCCAGAGCTCCTTTTCATTGCTGGCCGTCTCTTTAAATAGCTGGTATAAAGTCTTCAGTTCGTATCTATTTAGGGCTTGGCGACTCTTGACAGCAAAATGAAACGTCCTCACATACAGAACGATTATAGGTCAGATACATAATCAGCCGACGGAATTATTACCTTTGGAGCATTAAAAAGACACATTCATCCTCTTTCAAACTGACGTAACTTCAAGGAAATTATACGATAGATGTTAAAGTTGCAGCCATTTTAATAAAAGAAAAAAATTGCAACTTTTCCCTGTTTGCGATGAGAAAATATAAAATTTTGTGTTAAGCTTAGGTTAGGTTATTCTGTAGAGCAATAAGCCACTCATAGACCAGTTTTGATCCTTTGCTATACCAAATGGAGTGCAATTGCTAGGGCCGAAGGAGTGTCATCTTTAGGAAACCTGTGTTTGACGTGAATTTGTTAAACTAGAAAAAAATACGCTATGACAATCGAATTGGATGAAAAAAGTTTATGATAAAGATTGTATAAGCCTACCTCAAGTTTACGTGGTTTCTTCAATTTACAATCATCAAAGGCCATGCCGTTCAAGTGCTACTAATCGAAGAATTGTTGGAGAAGTATGTGAAATTATTAATAGCGATGCAGATTTTACTATTCCCTAACATGAAAGAGACATTCAAGCGTCTGTGACCGACGTGCGATAGAACATTTCTATAAATGGTGGAAAAGAGATCTATGCCCCCTGTTTTTGAATGAATAATAAATTTAAAATATAGCATAATGTATATTTTTACATTTTATTCAATATCATTAAAGTTCTGATCTTTTTAGGACACACTCTACATTAAAAAAGCATTATAAAGAATATTCTTCTACTTTTAAACAACGTGGATAATAGTAAGCTGTCTTGTTAAATTTGGCGCTCATACTTATTTCAATTTAAGTTTAGAAGCACACTTAAGCAGCATAACTAATTCTTGTTTATTACCCACCAACAAATATTTTTTCAAAAGTACACTCAACACACATACATTCGTACTTATTTATTTGCTTTCTACACTCGTCTTTCTTATCTATTTCAGCCAGTACAGTTAATTACAAGTTGTTCCCCTTGTAATATTTTTTCATTGAAGGTTTCTTTCATCATTTTTATTCAGTACAAAGAAGTTAGTTTTGTGTTGTAAAACTATTACATGGAGGGAAGCACTTCAATGTGGAAAATATGTGCTTTTTAGGTCAAGCAATGGCGCCTTCATTTTGATGAAAGAAAGTACAAGAGTAGAAGAGAGAAAAAAGTTGTTCGGGTCAAAAAAGAAACTAAATTCCAGCAGACGACTCGCTTAAAGTGTAAAAAAAATCTAAAAACAGTGTTTATTTATTTATTGAAGTTTTTTATAAAAAATAATAATTTTTAGCACCTTTTTGTCAATTCAGACAAGTTACTCCAATTAAATGCAGCCACTTTTTAGTTGTCTTTTCGGCCTTCTCAGCAAATATGCAACACAGGTTTATAAAACTAAACTTCATAAAAAGAAAACTTTCTGCGCATGCGCTGCAAGCCACACACACACCTATGTTATGTTGTAATAAAATTTATAAGCAGCCAAAGCATAAAAAACATAATCGCAACTAATGAAAAACAAGTTGAATGCCAGGCAATGAGGATAATAAGCGCGCAATAAAGTATAACGGGCAAACAACGGTCCAAAAAGAGAAATTCGGAAAAAAGTGCAACGGAAAAAATTTACTAAAAATAGTGAGTGTTTTTGTACACTCTAAAGTTCAAAGTGATTGCGCAATATGCAGTGAATAGCTGAAGCGCAAAGTGATAAAAATGCAAGCGTGACGAGTAACAGCGGCTGATATGCGCTTTTTATTCACTTACTAAGTAAATATTTTATGCATAACTCGCCCCGCCCTATCAACTTAGTGAACTGTGTATATGAAGGGCTACTATATACGGATGTGCACATATAACTACTGACTGTAAATTATTTTGTGGAATTTTCGCGTTGAAAGTTTTTAAAAGAAAAATTTATTTGATTGACAGTGAAAAATTAACTGGAAGCATAAAAGTGTGCCAAAGTAATATAAAATTGTATGTTTACATATCTACTTAAATCACATTGTATATATTTTATAGTGTGTATATACTATATAATGTGAGAAAAATCAACTGATCTCTGCAACGGAGTGGTGGAAACTTTTAAAGCTGGCGTGTTGTCTTCCATCGGACCACATGACCTAGCTAGCGTAGTCGCTGTCTTTTAATTCGTTGAACTACTGTACTGTATGTCAATGTTGTCGTATATCTCGTGCAGCACATCGTTCCATCGACTGCGGTATTCAACGTTTGAAAAGGACCATCTTCCTTAGAACCGTTCTCTCGAAAACTCGTAAGTTCAACCCATCAGATGATCTCATTGTTTGCGCAATATAGCAGGACGGGAATAATGGGTGACTTGTAGAGTTTGGTTTTTGTTCGTCGAGAGAGGACTTTACTTCGCAATTGGCTACTCAGTTCGAAGTAGTACCTCTTGGCAACAGTGATTTTTCATTGGATTTCAATACTGATATTGTTGTTGGTGTTGATAGACGAAATTGTTTCCTCTCCTTATAAAGTGGAGAAAGCATAACTAACGGCCCAGTTGTTGAAGCGGATTTGTCAATCATCGATATCATCGGCATCACCAGCTGCTGTACAGTGTACACTATTATAGAAGATTGCCCCTCCTAATTTAGCTTTGCAGCTCATACCATTTTCTCCAGCAATAACTGGAAGAAATCAAACGATAGGGAGTTCTCTTGCCTGAAATCGTGCTTGGTATTGAACAGCTAGAAGAGGTCCTTCCGATTCTAACAAAGCTTTTGGTATTGCTCAACGTCAGCTTATACAGCCATATTAGCTGTGCGGGAATACCAGGTTCACATTTAGATACAATTCCTTTTCATGCAGTCGAAGACGGCTTTTAGGTCGACTGAGAAGTGGTATGTGTCGATCTTCCTTCTATCGGTTTTTTTTTATGATTAGACGGATGGTAAAAACTTTCGTCGATGGTAGCTTTTCTGGGTCAAAAAACACTGATAAGGTCCAATCAATTTGTTGACGGTTTGTTTTAACCTTACACACACTACGCTCGATAAAAACAAGTCTAATTGGCGCAGATTCTGAGGTCTTTTTGTTTGTGGATTGGGCAGAGCACACTTAGGTTCCAATCATCGTTCATGTTTTTATCTGCAAAGAAACTGCTGCATGTTGCTTCTTCGCCGCCGTATTTGAATAGCTCGGCTAGTAATCTTTTCTTCAGATGGTTAGTTGCTTTTCGAAAATTCCAGATATTGCCTCTGTCTTATCCAGCGCCTTGAAAACTTAGTTTATGTTTTGTCTGGATTTCATTTGAGCCAAAAACTCTTTGGTTTTAAAAGACGTACATTTAGGAACTGGCGCACATCGCACAGAGTAAATGAATATGAAATTGATGGTGAATAGAAAGAAAATTTTCAAATATGCCCTATTCCTTTTTTCCCCGTTATATATAAGTACATATATATATGTATATGATTTTGCTGTGAGGCAATGCTTCTTTACTTTTTATCTTCGCTTATTGTAATCAGTGTTTTCATGAAAATAATTAAAAATTGTTATTTGTAAAGATTTGTAGATGTCAAATGAAAAAAATTTTTGCTATTTAAATTGCCTGCTTTACCCTTCGCATTGCATTGTGTATTGGCGCGATGAATAATTTAAATAGCTGAATAGCAATTACAATTAAATAACCCGTGCTCTAGTTTTTGCGCGTTTGATTGTAGTATTTTCCGCATTCGTAATGTTACTGTCAGTCTTTCAGAGCGCGAGGTTCCCGCAAGACTGTCACTGCCACAATGGCTGCCGCTGCTAATTAACCCTGAAAGGGTGCAGTCAAGGAGACAACTTGAGTGGCAGACACAAGTGCTTCACGTTTCGCAAACAGAGCTTATATACGAACACACACACACATACATATATACAACAGTTTTATGGAAATGAATGAAATGGAGGAAGGCACTCATCGCAAGCTATATAATTTCCACTAAAAATAATTAGAGCGTTACATACATTGTGCAACTCATTTAAAACTATTTGCCTTGTTTTTCTCAAAGCTACAACTTGCTTTGTTGTATTTTATTGCTATTATCTTTTCACTGTTTCTCACTGGTATTTGAAAGCATTTATTTTTAATTACAACGCGTTACTTTGTTGTTTTACATTTCGCGCATTAAATTCAAGTTAACGGCCGGTGGTAAGAGGGAGAGACATTTTGTGAATAAATTCTCAGAACAGTTTGAAATTGCTGATTGTGTAAAATATTTAGTTGACACACGAACAGTGATATTAAATTTATTAAGTTAAATTAGCAAACTAGATATCGGAAAGGGGCTTAGCCCTCACGAATGAACCAACTGCTTTGTTGATCTAGATTGGTTTATTGAAACTACGCTGGTGAATGAAGTCAGTAAAATTTGTTTCTAATTCGGTACTGCATTCTAGATCGATAACTGAAAGAGGGGTTAGTGAGATCAAAAGCTCTCCTCACTCCAAATAGCGTACATAAAGTTTGTCACGAAGCTTATAACAACGAGCATCAAGTCTAACAAGAATTTTAGATCCCACAAAATCGACTTAGCCATGTCTGCCTGTCTTTTTATGTGCGAACTAGTCCCTCAGTTTTTGATATGTCAATCTGACACACGTTCTTTTTTCCTTGAGAAGCTACTCATTTATCGAAACTTTCGATATCGGATCACTTTAGCATATAGTCACACAAACTGAACGATCGGAATCAAGTGCTGTATGGAAAACTTTTTCTTTTTACTATATATAGTACTTTCACCAATTTGCCATACTTTAATGTCTAAGACAACTTTGCAATCTCCAAAGAAACTGTTGAGGTCGGATAACTGAAACATTGATGTATTAAGACCGGTGACAGCCAAAAAATTTCATATGGATTATATTTTTGTAAACATAACTTCGAATATACGTCATAGTGTAGTTCACAGAAAGAAAAGAAAAGTAATCATAAAGTAAAGTTCGGTTTGATTCAGCGCCCTGTGATTTCAAACAAGTTCTAGTAATGTTCAATTATCTATTACGGAAGTATCCAAATTATGTAAATTAATAACATGTAGAGTACAGGTATGTATATGCCTTAAGGGGTTACGTGGATTTACGAGTACGGTTATTATATTCTCTAGAATATTGTCCTAAATTTTCAAGTTGATCCCAGTAATAGTTTCGGAGAGAAATCCTTGAAAGCTTGTGGGCTCGAGGTTAGCTAAAGTAAGTGCGCCGTATTTATATTCGTTTTTTCGAGACTGTGTTTTTCAAGTCGGTTGGCAGAATTTTTCGAGAACTACTCAACCGTCTTTCATGAAATTTATACAGGTCTTTGACATAAAATTCTTAAAACTTGGACGAAGGATTTTTTTTCGATTACAACTATCTGAAAAAAAGGGAATTTGGCGAAATTTTCACTGAAATTTTAATTTTTTGTAAAAATGCCTGATAAAAATCCAACTTTCAGGTTTTTCACTTCGTTCAAGTTCTAAGTTAAGGTTTTAATTAAAACACATATTTTTTCACTTTAAATGATACTGTAAGAAGTTATTTTGCCAACGCGGGATCATTATTTTCGAAGGATCAGAATTTCTTTGTTAAAAGCGTATATTTGTAGCAATATAAAATTTTAATAAAATATTTAATTTTTTATGTGGGAAAAAAGTTTTTGAAAAAAGGCTACTTTTTACCAGAAATTAAGTCAAAGCTCTTGTCTTAAGTTGGCCTGGGAAAGAGTTTTGGAAAAGTTTTGAACATTTTGACAATTCTGTTTAATATCTTTGTGGACGGCGGTAATAAATAATATTTAACAATAACGGTAATCTACTCAATTCCTTGTGATTGTTTGGTGATAGTCATGCATAAATTTTGGTACGCGGTTGTTCAGCGACTAATATACTCGTTGAAGTAGTCGTACACAATTGGCATGTTAGTTAAAGTTTTTTTACAGGGTGTAGTGGGCTCCATAGGGATTTTGGTTTCGTACTTAATAGTGTTTTAGACTTTCAAATGCTTTAAGGTAGAAATAAAAGGTAAATTCTGTATGACAAAAAAAGTGCTGGTACTTTTTATGGTACTTTATATGAACTAGATGCTCCTAAAAGTGCATTTTGAAGACCCTCTTAAAACTCAGCTTTGTTCCAAAGTTTCCACTTCACTCATAGTGTGGTCTAATTAAAAACGTAAAGATGAAAGCAAAGCAACTATAAGCAAACCTATCGTGATAACTGGCAACAACTTGTGCAATAAAAATCAAATAGGACAACTAAAACGGTAAAAACGAAAAAATAATAAGCGCAATGCAATCCCGTAGCGCTGACAGCCAGATTCAACTGCGACTGTCTACGGAACATGAAGACAATGAAAATAAAGTGATATATCAAATAACTTGGTCAAGTCTGCTACAATGAATGTGAGATCTTACTTGTATATATAGAGATATATTTATATGTGTACGCTATTCGCTGTGTGAGGCTCTTCTACAATGTGCAAAGCGCAGTGTTTTTGCCAGTTTTTTGTAGCTTTTTTCAAATTTTGTTTTTGTTTTCGTACCTTTTGTTTATACATTCCTATTATCTCCCCTCTTTTGGTACAATGTTGCTTGCCCAGCTAGTTTCATTCTTACTGAAAACAACCTTCGCTGCTGTTAGAGAAGAGAGGGAGTCGGCGATTTTTGCGTGCGTCAAAAAACAAAGGACGATAAGTGATGAAATGTTGACGTTGCCTCCGCGCAACAAAAAGGACAACAGGAAACGCTTGTAAGTCATGAATCAAAAGCGCGGCGTGAATTGAAATTCAGGAAACTGCGCGACACTTCATGGATTCAAAATCTTAAGTGGCATCACACTAAATGTGTCAAGGCTAGATATGCATTGTGCGCCAGCAGAACAGATCAAATTGGCCATCAAATATTTACGTAGGTTTTTGAAGCGTATAAAATGTATAAGATGTTTTTAAGATGAGTGTTATTGTTTTTATTAAAACTTTTTGTGCGCAAAAGTGTGAGAGATCATTGGAGAGCTTTATGTCTTCCTCCTTACTCAAAAAATTCAGTATGGTTTGGGCATCGAATACAAGATCACAGCGGGGTGTTCTACAAGAGTATGTCGCCGCATCTTTCACTTTCATAGCTGAACTAACAGTTATTGTAACTCTTAGTAGTTCAAGAGCTTAAAAATTTGACAATTTTTTTTTTTAAATAAATAAAAAAAAATATAAAAAAATTCGGCCCACTCCGAGATTAGCAGGGATAGCTGTCAAATTAATTGAAGTTTTTTTTGAGGAAAAAAACAAAAATGGCGAACTTCCAAAAAATTACGAAAAACCGATTATTTTATATAATTGATCGTGTTATATTTTTTTCGTGTATTTTTTCGAAAAGTCCATTGAAAATCAAAAATTAAAAAAAAAAATGGTCCCCAAGATTCAATTTCTACAAAAGTTATGGCTATTTGAAAATAAAAAAGCCATTTTTTTGAAAAATTCATAACTTTTTTGGAGTTGGAGAAAAAATTTAAAAAAAATTCGCAAAAATGTTTCTCAAAGGGTAGAAAAGGATGGATAAGTTTCAGCAAAATCTAAAGGGGTCGGGTTCAAAAGTGGTCGATTTGGTATGGAATACCCCATATTTAACAATTTTTTCAAAAGTGCGACTCTCGTTTTGATTACACTTCGACAATAAATAAAACTTTTACGGAAATCTGAGTAACTTAAACTTCCAGGAATTTTTGGCTGCAACTTTGTTGCTATACACATGTATGTATGTGTATGTGCATGTAAGTATAATTGCCTGCACGTGCTGGAAGTAGAGCTAATTTTATATGTTTACACATTAACCGGGCGTACGGTTTATAGTTCAATTAAAATGGCGATGCATTAAATTGCAATAAAGTGTTGCAATTTTCAACTCGATACCAACAATAAAAGCAAAGGAAAATTACCGAAATGAGAGTTTTCTGCAACAGCATGCACAGCTACATGTACGTATATTTGTACTATATATGTGCGTATTGCATATGTACTAATTGCAAGTGTATGTCTACTAATTACTCGTTTTAAAAAATTACGACTGTACTACTTAAGAACACAATCGGAAAGATAAGAATAATGTGGAAATTTGCGATAAATACACTTTTATATGCAGATACTGACTAGGATTTTACTATTACATATTTTAATTGTAACGGGTGTGTTTTACGTGTTTTGATGACCTTCGAACTTTATTGTTTTCCTTAACTATTCAAAAATCTTACTCAGAAAATTAAATTTAAAAATACTGCAAGAGCTAGAACTAAGTTGTTATATATAAACGTAAGAGCTTTGAAAATTGTGTCGTAATCATTAAACAAAGGTACTGTATTTTTGTGGTCAGCACCGTATGACCATTTTCTGAAGATACACATTGTTAATATAAAACAATATGGTCACCTAAAATGCAAAACCACGTATCATCAAAAAAATCGAACTTGAGTTTTATATTGCTTACGATTCACTATAACATATTGCATATATGAAGCATAAAATTTTCAGCTTCCGCTGTCAGTGTCAATATGAGTGGTTTCTACTAAAAAGTGATGTTGCGTTATTTGCGTGTTAAGTGACGATATGAAGTCTACTCTTTAGTACATATCGGTGTCTGTTTGCACTATGCATACGACTGTTGAAGAAAGTAACCCAAAGAGCTTCTAACGAAGAACTCTTCACTGTTTTCTTTAACAGGTTAAACAATGATAATACATTTACAACCACACTTCGTTCTTCTCCATTTTTCATAACAACGAAAATGTAAAGTATACGCCATGGGTACAGCTAATCATGATTTTTACCCCATTGTAAAAAGTTGCGTATACGCAGTGGCATGCAATAAACGTTTTCAAGTGACAGATATTTAAAGAGACAATGTATGTTTGTGTTCAGTTCCGATAAATAAACAATAATTTTTAATATTATGTTAGCTTTGAAGAAATTAGCAAGTGCATGGATATTTCTGAAATGCTTTTTATACCTTGCACACTGTGCAATGCCCAGGGTATATTAAGTTTGTCACAATGTTTGCAGCACCCAAAAGGAAACGACGAATATTCTATAAAATATATATCTAAATGATCAGACTGACGGGCTTAGTCGATTTAGCCAGGTTCGTCTATTTGTTCGTCTGTAAAAATATCTATCTGTCTATCCGTATGTTTGGCTTTATATACATAACTTAGTCCCTCAATTAATCAGATATCAGGCAGAAATTTTGCAAACGATATCGGATATGCTGCCATACACACTGAACTATCAGAATCAAGTGATGGCATAGAAAACTTGCTCCTTTGAAGAGCTTTCCCCACGAAACACGACAAGAGTTCCGTTTTTCTTGTTTAAGTTAATTATTACTTTAAATATAAAGAGTAAAATTCTTCTATTCATATCACGGAACATCCATTTTCCGTCAGATACATATATCCACTTTTAAGAAATTTTTTCAAAGTTTATCTGAATAAAACAATAGATTTAAAGACTCATATGAGAAAAAAGTAACAGTATCCAAAAAAAGCATCCACTACCTAATGCCTGAATGATAATTAAAAAATTTTTTAACTTCTTTTTTTCATCTTTTGTTAAAAAATTATTGATGATAATTAAAATTAATATTTTTTTTGAATTTAAGAGAAATTATTGAAATTAATTAAAAACTTGTAATGTCGAGAGAATTGACTTATAAATCGAAAAATAAGTTTAGTAACCCACAAATTAATGATAAATATATTAGGATGGGTAAAAAAAATTAAACTTGTACCTGTTAATTTATTTTTAAGGCTTACGAAAAAATCGTAATATAATATATATTTTTTTGTAGAATATTGATTTTCCTACAAAATCTACGAAACAACTTAATATTTCACGCAATTAGAAGTGAGATATGAATTTTTCTATAAAATAATAATAAAAGAGAAATGTTAGCCCGAGGATTTTCTCTTTACAATTAGGAGTTCATAGTTTGAAATACTATTATAGAGTTGTCTACTACCTATATCAAAAATGATGGATAGAGATATTTTTATATCAAAATCAGCTAACGAAATAGAAGGTCAAAGTTACTGATCACAAGAATTTTGCACTGTCTTTTTGTAACGATATTATTAATACGGCTGAATGTTGAAAATTTACAAAATATAATACTAAAATAATTTTGAATAGAAAAGTAAGGAAAAGCTACATGTGGGTATAACCGAACACTTCATACTCTTGCAACTTGTAAGATTCAAAGCCAGTGAAGTATCTTCAGATACATAAGACCTGTTAGTTATGCGGGGTCTAGTGTGAGTTTTCACCCGGTTTTATTCATTCTTAATACAATGATGCAGCGTTATAAGAAAAACACGATCTCTTAATGTTATTAAGATGAATTACATATTAGCTGATATAAGCGGTATAAAGTCACTCGGAAGTTCCAAAATATTTATATTAGTTATATGGGTGCTCAGGGAAGAATTGACCCATAACACTACCAGGAAAGGATTAACCCGGAATTACATTTATATGTCTCACATATATGGACGTGGCAGTGGTTTAACTAAGCTCATCTATGAACTCGTACTTTATTTAAATCAACGTACGCGAATACCAAGTTTCGTTAAGATTTCTCAGTTTTTACTCAGTCTCAGCTTGCACGTACGGACAGACGGATGGACAGACAGACAGTCACCCGGATTTCGACTGTTCTCGTTTCCCTGATTATTCGCTGATTTCTTCTCGATAACTTCAGGTGATATGTAGAACTATTTTGTGAACAAAACTATTATATTCTGTATCAACACGTTGCAATCCGATGCACTGAATTTTGGAGTACTTTCTCGATAGTTTCAGGCCTTATGGTGGCTACGGCAGCTAGAATGTCGTACTTTAGATCTTGATTTGTTTCTGGATGGTTGGCGTAACATTTATCTTGAACAGCTCTCCACAGAAAATAGTCCAACGGAGTTAAATCGCAGCATATGGGAGGCCAATTCACATCACTTCTTTTGCTGATTATGCTATTTTCGAAGATAGGGCGTAAAAGATTGATTTGCCGTATGGCACGTAGCGCCGTCCTATGTCCCAAATGTGACAATTCTGCTTGTTAACGTAACCATCGAGGTGGAAATGTGCCTCGTCCAAAAAGATAATTTTTCGGTAGAATTGAACATCCTCGGGTTTTTTCAATATTTCCCAGTTTTTTTCTAGTGAATAGCGACCCATTTCGTAAATTTTAGACTCCTTACTGAATACCTGGCACTTTTCGAATGGTATTTGACGTTTCCAATGTCGAAATATAGATAATTCAAACTTAAAACGTTAGATGGCCCACCCGTTATTATCAAATAATAAATAAACACGAAAAAATTTTCACACACCCAACTTTTGGCACGCGCTGCTCATCAGCAGCTGACAGGTGCAAATTGAATATTCTTTCACTAGGAGAGAAAAACAAGCACAAAGGCCCACTTGAAATTAAATTATACACACACAGATGCAACAAATGTTGTGAAAAGTGAATGTCGAGAGCAAACTGAAATGCTGATTTTGTCATTTTTATTAAATTCAAAATTTTTATATATTTTTATTCGACTTTTATAAAAGCAACAATGTAGCATACAAATGAGTTTAATTGAATTTCATGTGAAAGCGCGGCTTAAAAAATACGAACTTAATGAACAAATTTATGGGTGAAAAAGTGCAGGCACTGCAACAGTGGCAACTGAAAACAGTAAATGTGGCGACATAAAAGCACAAAAGTGTGTGTGACTATAACTGCAAATGAACGCCAGCATGTGCAACAAATAGGCGACACATAAGTAAAACAATGAACCAAAAATAACGGCAAAATAAACATTTTTGTGCTGCAATTTGTTGGGTACTTAGTTGCCACGCACACCGTCAGCAACAGTTCGGGTGCTAACAACACTTGCAACTCGGTGGTAAAACAGTTTGGTAAAAGTTTTGAGCAGTTGTGATCACCATTATTTAGAATGCACACGAAGAGTAACCAAAATAATTCAAGAGCAATATTTGCACCACCGCAGACATCTATTTCTTGAAGAGCCTTTTGAGCCGAAGAATAGCGACTCAATTTAGCTTTTTCCTGAGCTATAATTTCTAACAGAGCCTCGGATTTGATTGGCAACAGAGTTGCGGCCTCACTATCGATACCTCCTCTAGTGTATCATACCTAGGGGATCCCTGATGCTTACAGTGTAGTCTTGCCAATGCGGAACAAGTACACAGGAGATCTCCATTCTTTCCCTGGTACCCTAGTCTAGACATTTGCTGCAAGTTTCTTGATCTATCAGTCTCTTCCTGCGGGCGTGTGTCGCCACTAGACAGTGACCAGTTAGTATTCCCACAGGATATTTTATCGAGTTCCAATAGGAATTTTCCGATGTATTGTTTTGGCCATTACTTTTACAGTTTTGCAACCAGATAGCTCGTTCCAACGGGTTTAGATTTTCTTTACCATGCTTCTGTCCAGATCGCCGTCTAGACAATGAAAGGACTTCCCAATGTTAAGCACGTTTTGGATATTAGACGTACGGCATTCTTGGCAATCTCGTCCATTATTTCATTGCCCTCGATGTCTTTGTAGCCTGGCATTCAGTGGAAGTGAAGCTGCTTACTTCTGGCACTTCTGGCCGATATGCGGTATTAGGTTACTGCCTTGATTGCTGCTTGACTGTCTACATAGATGTTGAATCTAGAATTGGCTGTAGGACTGTCTGGACAGTCTATTCCTGCATCAACTACATCATCCTGTTTAGAGACATCCGTATAGATTTTTAGTGTTACGCGTAGCTCACATAACTTTACGCCAGCCATCTCTTTCTATGTTTACTTTGAACCTTCTTTCCCAGTTGAAAAGTAGGATTAAGTAGTCAGTGTTTGTCCAACCACCATTGACCACCGACTCAAGGTTTTATAGTATGTAAATTCGCCTGCAGCCAGTAGTCGTCCCGACCAATTTTGCTTTTCAGTTTTCAACAAACAGGTTTAGTATGAGTCCAGTTAGTGCTTTCTTATGAACTCAAGCAGAACTTTTCTTTTTCTCCTGGTTCAACCCCAGACCTTCATTCATTCTTTAAAAATCGCCTTTAATCGCCATTGCATGGATAGAGAGAGCGTTTCTGGAATGATTCAGTCAGTACCAGGGGACTTGTA
This sequence comes from Bactrocera correcta, assembly GCA_027475135.1. Lineage (NCBI taxonomy): Eukaryota > Metazoa > Arthropoda > Insecta > Diptera > Tephritidae > Bactrocera > Bactrocera correcta. The sequence continues at coordinate 35,182,398 of CM050323.1, read as the reverse complement.
TGGGTCGAATTTTATTTTAGTCTCCGGTAAGATGTGTTTGGGAACGCTTATAGCATTACTCCCTTCGTAGCTAGTATTTAGCGCTTCTTTACAGCCTAAAAAGTGCACACTGACTAAGTATTCGAATTAATACTGGAAGTTGTCCGTTCACTCTCCGCTACTTTTGCTAATTAGGCCGGACGAGGCGGGACTTTTGGATAATAGTTTCTCAGGTCTCCCCACCGCGTTGGTCTTCTCAAAAACACTACGAAAGTTTTTCAAAAATTCTCGCTTTATAGTATTTCGCACAGTCTTCGCTGTCTCAGCATTTCCATACTTTGCACAAGACCCAAACTCCTTGTTCCAACAAAGGGGACTTCGCTTTGTGCTTGAGTTGCAGCGAAGGGGATGCGTAGTGAAGAGCTGTACTTAGGCATTCGGAAATACAGTCACGCGTTTTTAAAGCCCTTCGTGTGAGTTATATATACTCGTACTTAAAGGACTAAGTCTCTTACATAATAGTATCTACCTGTAGAGATCCCAGTTTATATAAACGTCGTTTCTGATCTTTTCTTCCGATCTAATTGGAAAGCAGATGTACCTATGATCAGATAGCAATGGTGTGCTCAGCACTATCCAGTTTTCTTCCAATGCATCTATATTTGTGTATACTGTTATGTCTAGAACGTTTCTGAAAGTGGGTCATATGTAGGTAGGATCCTCACCTTGTCGATTACTTTGTAAAGTATAATTGATAATATCTACAGGGTTTGTCCGGAAAATAATAGGACTGATTTTATTCTGCCGCGACTCTACAGTGTTCGTTAGAGCAGCGATACGCGATTAAATTCTGTGTGAAACTCGCTAAATCTGTGACAGTGTTTGATATGAACAAGCAGGCTTACTCAGATGTGCAAAAACCAAATATTTGAAGATTTACGAATATACGAAGCTAAAATCGTTAAAAATAAATCCGTTGTTAATTAGCTTCAGTGAAATTTTATTTACGTTGAGTGTCCGTTTCGTAACTATCTTAAAAGAGTTGTGATTGATTCACATTATATTCATTTAACAACCCTTTAAAGCCGAAAACATTCCACTCACTTACAAACTGTGCAATTTAACTGGCCATTCTACTGTATTACGTAACTACCGATTTGTAACTAGATGTTCAACTAGCTGGGCTCCCAAGCCAATTGAGATTTAACTGTGGGTGTGACATACACACACCCAACTGCGCGATAAATATAGCTTTCGACAGTTTCGTAAATTTTTTTTATCGCGTTGCCGATAATGAAGTCGCATTAAATGCAGCTGTGCGAAATGGTGTGTAGAGGAAGCGAAATAAATGTGCAATGAAAGGAAAAAGCAATATTTTTTATCTGGCTCACTTCGTGGGTTTTTGTTGGTTTTTGTGCAATTGCCGACAATGTTGCAAAGTGGCACAGGCGCCAGCCAAGCAGCGTCGTCGCAACTATGCGACATTATCGAAGTTAAGGACAAATTGTTTGTTTTTCATTTGTTGCTACAATTTCCTTCAATTTATTTCTTTATTTCATCGCTACGCATTGCTGCCGATAATCGAAGGAAATTGCCCGTAGTGGTTGTTAATTGCTACCGTATTTTATTTAATACTGTTAATTGAATGATCGAATGTAATTTAAAGGTAATTTCAAGTAATGGATTAATGCATTATTTACAAGCGACAAGCGATTGCTTTACGATTAGATAGACTGATAAGCGCTGAAATAACCTGCTCAAATAGAAAGCCTTTTAATGCATTTCAAAGGGTTCAAATATTCTTAAAAGCCTTTATAGTCTCGCGACTCTTTATAACTGGCACTGTCGTAAATCGAAGAACAAAGCAAATATTTCGCATTTATTGCCGAAGAACTACAGAAGAACTCAATTCGTTTAAAATAACATTAATAGTTGTTGAGATGTACAGTAGTCAGACAAAGTTTGGATACAAGCTTCAGATACTGCTTAGTTATTAAAAATCCTCTAGAATTAAAAAAAAAGAAATCGAACATAAAATTTTGATTTACAGGGTTTGTCCGAAAAGTAATAGGACTGCGTCAATTTAAAAAAAAAAATTGTTGAGCCAATCGTTACAATTTCTCAAAAAAACTTTCAAAATAGGCTCCTTCAGCGTCGATACGATTTCGAAGCATTGAAGGCGTCATGGAAGGCATTCTCCGGAATAGCCTTGAGAGCCGAGGTACATGCTGCTTGGGTCTCTGTCCTCTGTCGTCTCAAAATGCTTGCCTTTCATCGGCCTTTTCAGGCAAGGAAACAAAATAAAGTCCGAGGTGGCACATCTGGGCTGTAGGGCGACTGCGGAAGCGTTGGGATGCCGGCCTTGGTTGGATGGCTGTTGACAATAAAAGTGGTGTGGCGTTGTCGAAATGTAGATAGAAGGTCTATAAAAAAAAGTATCTAAAATGTTCAGGTAAATCGGTTAAGTAAAACCAGGGAAATAGTGAGCATTTTTTTGAAAAACCCAGTTTCGAGATAAATGCGTTCGAAGTTTCGGGAAAAGCCTAACTATTCTGGATTCCGGTTCAGCAAATCTTCTGAAAATAATTTGAGTACTGAAACTTACATGTCTTCAAGAATAATTGTGAATAGTTGTTGATATTACAAAAAATCGAGTTTTTTGTCTTAGACTAGAATACCTCTTAAGATTTTAAGATTCCATTGGTGACTTACTAGCAGGCACTAGAAGCCGGTATTCTATACTTTATGAGTTTGTGAATTACTATGAAGTTCGTAAGTAACGGGTAACAATTACACCAAGTACAAATTACAGGTCGCTTGCACTAAACGTGTTCCTTTCGGTAGAACCCCAAATTATCGATAATACCCCTTTAGTCGTTTAAGATTTTCTAATTCATAAACAGTAGTTATTATAGGTTTATTTCATATATTCTTTATTTATGTATATATTCCAGATAACTTCGCAGTACTTGACGCTGACGGCTTGCAAACTCTGAAGGACTCCATCTGCATAACCGTGGAACATTATAAAGCCGAGAATACTGTATTGACAAACCATAGCTTCCTAGCACAATTAATTTTACCAAAATTGGATGTCAAATGTATATTAGGCGAGTCGACGGAAGACAATCATGAAAGTGATTTGGACGAGCTTTCCACACATCGCTCACAAGGTTGCATTGTCTAATTTCCGCTTAACGTATCGTCACCCATGCCCGGGATCACTAACTCTTCACACTCGCTTATATGCAGAAGTAATGCAGTACGCTGATTGCCGAAAAGTATTACTCGCGAACCAAGGAGCATGTGGAGAAATTTATTCATTGCTCATGTACATCTCTATATTTAGTTTTTAAATAAACAATAAAAAAATATAAATAAACAATAAAAAAAAATTAAAATAAATAAACTAAAAAAAGTCGAAATACAGACACACATAATTTTACTCAACATAACCTAAAATAACAAAAATGAACTCTTATTGTAGTATATGGTATGTCAAAATAAAGATTATAGGAAAAATATACGTACATATTATATTCACTTTTAATGCATTCTTATTTATATAATTTTGCCAAAATAATTTTAGATCCTTTTACTATGACATCAAAATCAATTTTTAATTTTTTAAAGTTTTAAATTTTTCAAAACTCCTCTTAAATCGGTTCAGAATTGTCGAAATAATGAAGAATCGTTATTTTCTTCAATTTTTTTAATTTTCAAAAACTCCTCACTATTTTCTTCCACTTTTCCAAAACTCCTCTTAAATCCCTTTAATTTGACACCAAAATCCTTAAAATCGGTTAAGATTTGCCGAAATTACGAAAAAAAACTTCTTCTGGTCCACTTCTGGTTACTTTGGGCACGTTTCCTCATTTTTCGCCAAATTCCCAAACATCAAATTCTACCAGGCGACCATAACCAGCCAGTAAGTAGCTGCGGGAAAAAAATTTTACTTTTTTGTAGCATACCTCAAAGGCGCGTACGCAACTACAGGAAATGGTGGATAATGCAGCACTAATGCAATGACGGCGGCATATTCGCTATAACTTTGGTAAAACTTAACCGATTTCAATGATTTTGGTGGCAAACAAAAGGAAATCGTTTCGAGAATATAATTTTATAGTGTACTTTATTTCAACTTGTACGTAAACATTACAATTCAGTGCGAAAGAAGCGCTTATAAAAGCATGCACTACAGCTGGTGTGGGTAATATGAAATGATGTTATTTCGCAGACCACATGTACAAAAGTATCTCAATCCAATAGTAGCATAAAGATTGTTTCATCTTACTTACGAAATGCTAAATTAGAGTTTTTCATTACAATGTTCCTTGCTCGCATATTCCTTTAAAAATTTCTTGTTTATGTGATTTGTTAATATTTATTTTTATCTGATTGTATTGCTGCGCGCTTGGCTTTTCATTTGGTGCCTGAATGCATAAAATCGGTGGTGAATTATAGAAGTTATTCGCGTAAACGTTGCAACATCCTTCACATCCGGTTGTCCTGCAGCTGTGGGTACGGCAGTTTCGATTGCGGCTTTGAGGTAGGCTACAGGAAAAAATAATTTTTCCCGCAGCTACTTACTGGCTGGTTATGGTCGCCTGGTGTAATTTGACGTTTGTGAATTTGTCGAAAAATGAGGAAACGTGCCCAAAGTAACCAGAAGTGGACCAGAAGTGGTTTTTTCGTAATTTCGATTTAACCGATTTTGATGATTTTGGCGTCAAATAAAAGGGATTTGAAAGGAGGTTTGGAAGATTGCAAGAAATAAAGAAAACTAACGATTCTTCGTAAAATCGCTAATTCTTAACCGATTTTGAGGATTTTGGTGTCAAATTGAATGGACTTGTAAGGAATTTTTGAAAATTGGAAGAAATGAAGAAAATAGCGATCCTTCGTAATTTCTCCAATTCTTAATCGATTTTGAAAATTTTAGTGTCAAATTAGAAGGTTTTGAAAGGAGTTGTGGAAGATTACAAAAAATAAAGAAAATGAGCGATTCTTCGTAAAATCGCCGATTGTTAAGCGAATTTGAGGATTTTGGTGTCAAATTAAAGGGTTTTGGGAGGAATTTTGGAAAATTGGAAAAAATATAAAAAATTATGGCTATTCGCAATCCGCAATATTTAACTGATTTGATGATTATGTTAAAGAGTTTTTGGTTTCAAGGATTGTGATGTTGTTTATGAAAACAGTATATGACCACATTTTAAATTTTGCGTGAATTTGGGAAAACGGTCGATTTTTTTGCTTTTGTGCAAGCGAATTTAGTTTATGAATAAAATTAAATTTTTAATTATTTGGGATTTATTTGGCATTTATTTTTCTGAAATGCAATAGTTTTTTGTTTTACATGTCCTTTTTATTGAATTATGTTTTATTTATTTACTATAAACTATAGGCTATAGGCTTTTTTTCGTTTGTTATTTTATTTCAAAGCAGCAAATAACCTGATCGAGTCCAATATTATAGGGTTACTTGCACAAATCGTTTCCCTTTCAGAATTTGCACATATAAGTGGCAATAAAATACTCGTTATACTATCTTCGAGGTTATTAATTATTCAAAATAGGATCCATTAGGCCCAATACAATGGTTCGAGTGATCAACTAGTACACGCATAGATATTTTGTGTAATTTTTTGTATGGCACTTCAACACCTTTATTATGGCTACTTGAGTTACTCTGTTTATGTTTTTTTTCAGTTCTGAAAGTAGAAAATACTCACATAGTGATAAATCAGCCTAATACGGCGGGTTCTTGATGAGAGAAATCGGTTTTTTCGTCAAAATTCGTTCACTTTTTTGATCTGCACTAAGCTTACAGAAAAGAAACGCACACATATCTTTCTTAAACTCAAATATTCTATGTATTTACTGCCAAAGCCAACATTTTCCAAGAAATTCTTCTGAGCGGTTTATTATAGCGTATAGCTGTCATACAAAGTGAACGGTTGGCATGAAGTCCTTGTATGGAATGCTTTTGTATTTGAGGAAATATGTATCTTTACAAATCATCATTACAAATCAATTTACATTATTATCCAAAGCAACGGTGTACTTTCCAAAGAAATTGTTCAGATTGGACCACCAAATCACATAGCTGCCATACAAACTGAACGGTGGGAATCAAGTACTTATTTGGCTGGTTCGTTATTTTTGCATGGTATATCAGCATCGATGCAACCTCAGTTTAAGTTTTTTGTGGCTTGTTTCCAAAAATTATGGTCCAGAATAAATTATTCGAACGAGTAAAAAAAATATTGAATATTTTTGAGTATCTAGGAATAACGATAATTTTTGATTATCTAAAATCTACTTCTCTTGTGTTTGAAAAATCATCAATGTTTCTCCAAATAAAATGCAATTTCATTCACGTTAAATAAAACATAACTTTATTAATTAAAAACAGCTGTGTATCTTTCATTTCTTACATATGTATGTTAATATAACAAACAATGAAATTGTAGTTATATTTATAATAAATATTGTCCTTTAACTATTATCATTAAGGTATCTCACATACTCGTACAATCACTTATCATATGAACAAAGTCAGCCTGATGTTCAAAAGTCAAGTATTCGCTAAAAATTTTTATATTTTTGGTACAAAGATACTCTGTCATGGTTAAAACACGCTCCTCTTATTACATTAAGATAACTAAAGCACCTGGTATATGGGAGCTCAGAGAAATAATGGCCCAATTCGACAAATATTTGTCATACAAAATTCTTTGTCATTTGTGAAACCAGGTTTCTAATATTCTTGCAAACTCCTTTGAATACTTACTTCGGAGATTAATTTCAGTTTCCGGTAATTTATCATTCAACTTTACTCTCGCAAAGGCGGGATAGCCAATAAGGAAGTGGATATTATAGATGATTCTATTCTTCGAGAATTGGTTTCAGCGAGACTTTTAGTCAGTATACCTGGATACTCGTACTTTCTGCCATTTACCTCAAGCCAGCAGATCAGTGCAAGTAGTGACTATTCACCAACGCCAGCGAACTTCATTGAAGATTTGGTAGTCAAAGCCAAGAGACGCTAGAACTCCAACTTCTTCTTTAAAGTTAAGCACCTCTACTAACCTTATCACAAAAGAGTTCGATGCAATTGATAACGAAACTAGTTAATCTCTGACGAAAGAGTGAATAAAAACCTTCTTTGAAGGTGTTCCCACGCTGCAGGAATAGACCTACTCCTAACTTAATGACAGCTGGATATAATTGATCAACTTTGTAGTGGACTGAAAGCTTAAAATAAAAATCAAATACTGAGATATGTGCCCCGATTTCAACTACTACATTATATCTCATAAATATACATATACACATACCTTTATTAGCAACACACAATTTACCAACAAAATCAGCTTATTAGCAGCCATAATTTTTCTCACGGTACGGCAACTCATTCATTGCATTTTAAATGCATTATTTTAGCTAACTGTGTGCGACATACAATTGTTACATGCAACATTAACTTAAAGTGGAGGTAAACGTTATCATCAACAGTGGAGTAGCAACAAAAAAAAAAGAGTATGCAGCAAAACAATTCATCAGTGTTAGTGCACAAGCATATTGGCGTTGTGACTCATGCAGGGCGTGCTGCTCTTTTAAACTTTAACACACACCCTGCAGGAAAAAAGACGCATATGGTCAAGGATTATTTTCGGTGCTTAGCGATTCCTGATGAAGTGCCATTACGTAGTTCATGGGAAGTAATCATCGTTTAGCTTGCGCTTGACGCAAATTTCATTAGACTCTATGGCCTAACTAACTTTAGTGTCTCCTGTCAAATGCTTTATTTTTTGCCTTGTAGTGCGGGACAAGTGGAAGAAATACTCCACTGTTTTTCTGCTGTTTTGATCTTGACATTTTCTATAGTCTTCTTGATTTTTCAGCCCTGTTTTGCAGGGGTTTAAAGTCACCAGAGTGTGAACAGTTTTTATATTATGTTCCTATAGTCCCTTCTATTGAGTGCCAGTAGAAATCTAAAGAGATAAATATATTAAAATCCACTCATATATAGGCATTGCGTTTTGTCCGATATCTTAATTTTAAGTTTTAACGATGAGAGTCAAATTGGTTTATTCAATGTAAATAGCGATGGTAGCATAAAGTAACAGACTCTAATTTAAGTAAGCTAAACTAGTATATTATAGTACATATAATATATATTTTAATATATCCAAACATTGACAAATATTTTTGGTATAAAATCAGTCATGGGCACTAAGATTCCTATATTTGGTATCTGAGGACTTGGTAGTTTATGAACTCATTTTTAAATAAGAGATGTCAAACCCTGAAGGTACTAGGTTAGGTTTATGTTAGGTGAGGTAAATATGCTGATCTTCGCGAGGCCACGAATAGTCCTTTGGATTGCCTGTCCATTGTGATGACCAGAACTCCTAAGTACGGATCAAAAAGACCGGCGAAGGTACTATTTTGGCAAAGTCTGGTTGCCAGGTATTCATTGGTGCTTGATGTAAATACTATAAAGTGAAACAATTGGCAACGGTGAATATCGCAGTCGATGGAACGATGGCTTCTACGGCATATAGAGGGTTTGTCTAGAAAGTAATAGGACTGAGTAGCTAACGATCAGCTGATCAGTTGTCTCCGAGCTGGAGATTCAGGACAAACATTTTCGAGCGACGTAACGGGTGGGCCATCTAACGTTTGAAATTTGAATCATCTATATTTCGACATTGGAAAAGTCAAATACCATTCGGAAAGTGAAAGATATTCAGTAAAAAGTCTAAAATTTACGAACTGGGTCGCTATTCACTAGAAAAAAACTGGGAAATATTGAAAAAAAAAGCCGCGGATGGCCAATTTTACCGAAAGATTATATTTTCGGACGAAGTTCATTTCCACCTCGATGGTTATGTTAACAAGCAGAATTGTCGCATTTGGGGCACAGGACAGCACTAATTGCCATACAGCAAACGCTACATGAATTTGTTCTTCATGGTCAAACCTTCAAGGCCAAGTCCGTAATAGACTCAAATGAGTGGTAAATCGGGTCCGACAACACATCGTAGCCGATTGGAAGAGACAACGCCCCTGCTCACACCGTCTTCCTTCTGAGCAGCTAACAAATACCTAACAAAGGCCGGCATCCCAATGCTTCCGCAGCCGCCCTACTGCCCAGATGTGGCACGCCTGCACTTTGTTTTGTTTCCTTGACTGAAAAGGAAAGGTAAGCATTTTGATTCCGAAGAATGCCTTCCGTGACGCCTTCAATCGCGTTGGCAGCGCTGCATTGAGGCAGAAGGGGCCTATTTTGAAGGTTGCTAAAGAATTGTAACGATTGGTTCAATAATTTTTTTTAAATCGAGTCAGTCCTATACTTTCTGGACATGTCATGTCGTCCGAAGGGACGAAAACACTCCAGCTCTGAGAGTATCCGACTTAGTAGCCGCTGGGGAAGCAGAGGAAGAGAAAGACCTCCACCTCCTAAAAAGACCAGGTAGAGAAGGACCTAGGTATACTTCGAGTCTCCAAAGGGCGCGAAGCAGGTAAAAGGAAAAGTTACTGGCGCGCTGTTGTAAACTCGGATACAACCTCTTTAAAATTATGTAAAATGTTATAAGTAGGCGTGATTGTTCTTTGATACAAGTAAGGGTGTCAAGTTAATGTTAAGGACCGGATTTGCTTCAAATTGCTTCAAAAGATGCTTCAAAAACTACGTCAAGATTTCAGTTTTTACTTAAATTATAGCCTCTATGAACAGGCGGAAGGATGGATGGAATTTAATTCGTCTCATTATCCTGATCATATATGGTATATGTACCATATATAGAACCCTATATATAACCCGATTAGCTCTAGAGGTTAGAAACAACTGTTAGGTGAATCATACTATAATATTATACCCTGTATTTATATGATGTGATAGTATAAAAGTAATATAATCTCTCCCAACACTGCAGTAGACAACAACAATGTATTTCTTGTATGACAAATTGTATCAGTTACTAAAACTGCCAGAGCAGTAACAAATCGTATTTACTCGTGTAATGCGCTTCCTTTGTAATATGCAGTAAATGTCACAAGAATATCTGTTCGCAGCTGTAATTTCATCTAAATTCCAAAAAATTAATGTTCTCACGCTATCTGGCACTCAGCTTAGCTCGTCCTTGCGCCGTCCCCACATTTACTGCCGGCTTTTAACTGATTTTTCCGCTCATGCAACGTGATGGCATCTTGAATACAAGCTTGCAAATTACTCTGTTGCATACGAGTATGACTAAGTTGAGCACAACAAAAGCCAAATGGCAGCAACGCATTTTCATTTTCAAAAATGCCTTACAGTTAAACCACGAACCTGCAACGAGAATGTTGAATGGCTTTTCTCAGTTATTTCGCCTGCACCATTGTTCATATTGCACCGTGTGGCGGCAACAGCATATATGTACAATGTACTCAGCACATTAGCCTGTGATGAAATGCTTGAAGATAGTCTGTGAAGTCTTCGCTTTCAGCCTCAGTTTGTTTCAATTTATTGCTAGAACAAATGGCTAGAAGATACATATATACAAGATTATGTCATAGATAGAAAAGTGTAAAATTTTCGTACTGATTGCACCAAATCAATCCCCTCTATGATTTTTATTTTTTGAGGTCGCCAAACAAATCATTTTTTGTCAGAGGCTTTCCAAAAATAATGATAGGAATATCAATTTCTGTGTATGAAATTCGATTCGCCCAGCTTTAGAGGGGCGAATCGAATAAGCTTTACCAGACCTTTGTGGTACAACAAACGTACTCAACAGTCTAAGTTTGCTTTGACAGCTATCACTCTAAGTTTTATAAAAGCAAAACCACCTATTAAATATTCATTCAAATAAGGACTACCTTAATGCCACAAGTGCTCTTATGCTGGGTACCGCCGGTCACGTACCAACAAACATACACACATGAAGCATATACTTATATGTACATATGTAGTATATGAACAACGCAAGCATTTATTCCGCCAGCATTTTCACTGTCACCGTTTCGAAAAGCTTTAGTTGCTAGGCTCGCGGCTAAATCTGGTAAGTGCCAGTGCAGACGTTGACTGCCTCGAATATATTTAAGCATGTTATACCTGTGTGTTGTTGTGTATTATGAGGCCACCTCTAGTATTGCACGTGAGCCTCGAGCTCAACTCGACTTGGCTTAAGTTAGCTTGATGGTTTTCAAAAGGGTTGAATGCAGTAAACGCAACGAATCGCTGGTTAAGCGATAGTTGGCATAGTCAAACGTGTCTATATCTATAAGGATTTGAGTTGGTAGTATAATATAAATCATATTACATACAAGTGGGGATATTTACTTTCTGAATGCAATATACTTGTATTTGAGTTTTGGTCAAAATCAGGTTAAAAAAGTGTATTTTCTGCGCTTCTGACAAGTTGCTATTCTATTTTCGCTCTTGTCTGAATGAAATATAATTCGTAAATCAACATTTGAATGTTCATGAAATGGTGACAAAACAAAATAAGCAAACTATTTTTAGTTAAGGTTTAGACCTTGTATAGTATGTATGGAATAACTTGGAAAATTTTACGCCGAGATCTTAAATTGCAAGAACTGAAGCCGCTTGACCTTCACAAGCGACATCGCTTCGCTCTATAGGCTCTTGAAAAGTTACAAGAAGATCCGACGCTTTCGAGCCAAATTTTGTTCAGCGATGAGGCCCATTTCCGGCTCAGTGGGTGTGTAAACAAGCAAAATTGTCACATTTGGGACGAAGAGCAATCTGAAGGGATTTAAGAGCTGCCATTTCATTCAGAAAAATCAATGGCTTGTGTGGTTTGTGGGCTAGTGGAATCATCCGTCCATATTTCTTTAAAAATGATGCTGTTGAAAACGTAACCGTCAGTGACGACCATTATTACGCTGTGAAAACCGGCTATTTGGCGGCTGAACTCGAAGCTCGTGATCTCGGCGACATTTGGTTTCAGCAAGACGGCGCCTCATCTCATACATCACTTCAATCTTCAATCAAGGGATTTATAGAGAGAACACTTCGGTGAGCAGATAATTTCACATTTTGGGACAGTCGATTGGCCATCAAGATCATGTGATACTCGTATCACAGTGTTGGATAATTTTCTGTGGGAATATCTAAAGTCTACGCGGACAATCCCGCTTTGATTCAGGCAAAACGTCACTTGTGTCAATCGCCAGTCCCAGAAAGAGTCATCGAAAATTCGACTCAACGAATGAACCATCTGAGACGCAGACACGACCAAAATTTGAAAAATATAATCATCAAAAAATATCTCTTATTTTCTTTTTTATTTCTCTTTATATTTGAAGTTTCTGTGTTTTTTTGTTAAAAAAGTAGGGAACCTCGAAATAGGTCACACTTTATATTTTGCATGTCGGAAACATTAGTAAACTCAAATGATGTATATGTATGTAATATAAACTCAATCAAAGGGCCTAAATTTAATATATGAGGATCATTCTGGACTAATTCAAATCATTATATTTAGTATACGGTAACTGGGATAAATCGCAAATTTTTGATATTAAACAAAAGTCTGTATCCAATATTACACTTTAATTTAACTAATTTGAGATATCTTACATATTGACCGATACATACGGCATGAAGAAACCTTAAACCATAAATAAGGTATATGGAAATTAGGGAATATTTAACCAGATTTTATTCAGTTTTGGTGCTACGACATATCATTACCAGAAATAGAGGAATTTATGTGAATTTCGTTAAGAAACCTCACATATTGACGAACAGTAAGTATAACAGGTTTGTGGGGACTAGAGTAAATATTGTCCTGATTTGCTCTAGTTTAGGCACTGTTTTGGGCGAGAACCTTTTTTGGAATTTAAAAAAGATTTCTTATAAATTGACCGATAGAAGCGGCGATATAAAGTTTATGGGAAATTCAAAAATTTTATATTCGCTATATGGGGCTAAAGGATGTGACAAGGATATGCTTTCAATACTTTTGAATTCTAGACCTCACAGATTGGCCGATGTTTTCGATAAATAATTAGATAAGTATTGGGTCCACATCGTCTCAACAAATGAAGGCTCTAGGGAAAACACATCACTGGCTCTTCTTACAAGGGACGGCGTTACAAAGAGGATCTCAGCGTATGAGGTTGGATCGCTTTTAGTGGAGGAGTGTAGCCTAGTCTGGGGTAGCCGGTAATCAGCTGGCCGATGAACTAGTATGCAGCACCGTCCAGGATGACAAGGTTAGAGCCATGCTTCGCAGTGAGATTCTACACACTTAAGGAGCTGCTCCGCATAGAAGAGAGAGTGGGAAGAGAACAGCATTGGCAGCAGGCAGCGCCATTTCAAATTACTAAGACGAAAATGCAACCTTGTAAGGTTTAAGGAAATAATCAACCTCCTTCGAGACAAATTCCGCCGCCTTGTCGCGTTCTATACAGGGCACTGCAGGCTCAGGAAGCATTGTTCAATATAGGCATAGTCTCTTGCGCAAACTACCAGTTCTATGACATGGCGCAGGCAACTCCAGAACACCTGATTCTGTATTGCTCAGCAATTTGCAGAAGCAGGCTAAAGGCCCTAGGTTTCATCTGCGTGGACAGGGATCACATTATCTCAGTGGCGCCCAAAAAGCTCCTGAAATTGTTCGGAGGGCACATTAGACCGTAGGTCGTAGTGCAAAATCTCAATCTTTACTATCGATCTATTTATGGGGTACACATATTTGGTGTGTGGGTCCTTGAAAATTTATAGTTCGATTTCGAAAATTTTTTGGGCGTAAGTTAGAATAGCTTGAGGAACAATAGCACTATTTGTGTAACATTAATGTGTGATTTGTATGCTGTTAAATGAAAAAATCAGCTGGAGCTAAGATTTGTATCATACGTATGAGAAGTAGGGGCATTCATTTTTATTATGAAATGTTCGACAATGCCTGAGTTTAGTCACGCTTCGATTTGCTGTAGGTTTTTGTATTTAATCATTTAATACTTTAACCGATTTTTGAAGATTAATCAACAAATTCACTTCGAAAGTAAGTTAAATAGTTTCCTCGCGACTAGGTTTGAATAGAATCAAATTACTGGTGTACAACTAAACATTTTGTGTGTCGACAAATAAATGTCACTTTTAATGATTTATTGTAAGTTTAAGGTTTATTAAGCATTCATATAGTTATAGCGAATTTCCACTATAAAATCGAAATCAATTCATACACAAGTATGTTTTTATTTGTAACTACCGAGTAATAACAAACATATATACGAACATATACATGTGGTCTATTTATGTCTAAAATTTAATATTCAACGCCTTATAAAATTTAACGCCTCACATAAACCGAACTTAATGCATTCAAATATCCAAGCCCGCGTGTGTATATTGCGGTTTATATAAAAATAGGCAAACAGGTGAGCGCTCGTGCTGCGGCAGTTAAGTAAACATGCGTAAACAGGTGCTTATTTGCATACAAAAGCAAACATGTGGCAACGTGCAACCGCATGCTGGATCACATTTTATCACACATACACACAAACGTACACGCATAAGCATAAAGAAGACCTTTAGTAAAAAGTCAAATAGGAAATCGTCGCTCATCACACATTTTATGACTAGTTCTGAAGTGGTACTGTAGAGAAAGACTTTGGAAGTATTAGAATAAGTGCTTTTTTATGCCTTAAAGCCAGAAGGAAATGTCGTGGGCACTATAAAGTACAACTTCTTCTTTAAGTTAAGGACTGTCAACTCGCAGAAATCTGCCGTTACAACAAAAAAAAACAACATTTTACTGTTTGAGTCTTTTCTGAGCACATGTCCTAGCTCCACTCACTGTTAGAAGTTTACTTTATTTCATTATATTCATTAAAATAGTAACTAATGCCATCTAAATATTCACCATTTCCAGAGTAATGCTGAATCAGTTAATTTTACTGTAGCAAAGCAATTTGTCTGGCTTAAAAGTGAGAATATTTTTCATGAATTTCTACTCTGGCGACCGCATGCAGTTTAACAGCTGCTGACAGTTCTCATGACAGCGGTTAGTGGGTTGGTTGTTGGCCTAGCCTTTATTACTTTAGGTAAATACGACTAACATACGAATGCACACGATGTGTAGGATATGGGTATGTGTGTAGCGAGTTGGCTGGGTGAGAGGCAAATGATATGTAGAGTGGCTATCGTGTGCCTGTGGCTGTTGCAATAGTTGAGGTCAAGGTGTGTTTATGCAGTTGGTTGCTCTTTCAATGCATTTACTACAATATGCATATGTCCAGTTATGCAACAACACTCAAACACATGTTTTTAAATTTACATCTCGGCGCTGCTCATGTTCGAGCAGAGATAAAACACGAACATTTTGCGGCATTATGAAAATGAATGCACAAAGATAATAAATATGCTGTTTGCTTCAACTATATATGCTTACATATAGATGTATGTGAGAATTTTTAAAATCTGTGAATATAAGGTGATTATAGAAGTAAATTACTGCGGTAAGATATATAGACCCATAGATATATATCTTATTGTAAATTTTGCTAAACAAATCTCGATTCTCACAGAAAATAAGTAGATATGTGCTAAGACCAAGTAACATATAGGTCTCTCTCTTCCTTGCCCAAGAGGGGGATATTGTTCGAAAATTCTACGAAAAGATGCGGCGACTAACAGAAGGTCTGCCCAATCCACAAAAAGGGAGACCCCACAATCTGTGTTCACTACCGTGGAATAAGTCTCCTAAACATCGCATATAAGGTTCTATCGGGCTTATTGTGTGAATGATTAAAGCCCACCGTCAACAAACTGATTGGACCTTATCAGTGTGAACCTAGGCCAGGAAAATCGACAACTGACCAGATATTTACCGTAGAGTCAAATCTAGGAAATGACTCGTTAAAAGATGATCAATACATACCAACTCTTCGTCGCATACGAATCGGTTTTTAACAGCACGAAAAGGAGCCTAAATGACGCTATGTCTGAATTCGGTACATACGAAAAGCTAGTACGACTGTGTAAAGATCCGTCAGGATCAGGAGGACCCCTCCGAACCGTTTGATACCAAACGAGGACTTAGACAATTCGACTTTCTAACGTGCGCGTTCTTCAATTTACCGCTGGACAAAATAATTCGAGCTGCAGACAAAGGTACAATCGTCAAAAAGAGTGTACAGCTGCTGGCGTACGCCGATGATACTGACAACTTTGGCCTCAACAGCCGCGCCTCTAGTTCTGCTTTCACCAAACTCGATAAGGTAGCGGAGCAAATGGGTTTGGTAGTGAACGAAGGCAGGAATAAGCAACTAATGTTGGCCTCGAAATCAAACGCAGAATAACTCTTGTCCATAGATGCTGGACTAAGTGGGCAATTGAGAAATAAAGTGCTCTCTCGACAAACAAAGACCAAACTCTGCAAGTCACTCATCATCCTCTTCTAGCTATATGTTGCTGAGGTATGGACGATGACAATATCTGTTAAGTCGGCCTTACGAGTTTTCCGGGGGAAGCAGAGGAAGAGGAAGAGGAAGCCTCCATTCCGTTGAAAATGCCAGGTAGAGAAGAACCTGGCTACACTTGGAATCTTCAAAAACAGCGAGAGAAAGAACGCAGCCAAGCAGCTGCGAACAGTATTTATGGTACTAACGAAATTTGGTTTTGGTTCTTCAAAGGGAAACCGTCGAGTCTGACTGTCATGTAAGCACTGTTTCGATTGCACAGGTTCGACACATTGCACCAAAGAAATTCATTTTATGAGTGACACATGAGTTAACGCGAAAAAACCTCATGATCCGAATTTCCATCTGCCACTCGCTGTGGCTGAGCGGAATAATGTTCTATCAGGATAATAACAGATCTCACACATATCGGTAGTGATACGCCACAAGCTTTGAGAGATTGATAAGGAAGTTCTTATACCTGCACCCTAGAGCGAATCGTGTACAAATGGATTACAACCTGCTTCGCTCTATGGTAAATGATTGTGTTTTTAAAAAATTTGACTCAAAAGAGCTTGTGAGAATCCATTATGTCATTTTCAACTCACATTCAAAATAGAAACAATTTATCGAGCATAATGATGCACATTTAATTAAAAATGGGTCATTCTAACTATGCATATTAATATATTTAATTTATTGAAAAATAAAGGATTTCTTTTTTCTACTTTACTATTACATTCCCTTAACTATTTCGGCATATAGAAGATATCGTATATAATGATGAGTTATTAGCCATATTTTGCCATCAAGCCAAATGATGCTGACTGTATAATTCTTACCTACATATTTTTCATTTCAGAGAAATTTTTTAATTATCTAAGTGATATTATTGATTAAACTTAAAGGTTAATTTTGTCCATTTCATCACCTTCAAAGTAATCCCTTCCCTCTGCAATGCACTTATGCCAACGAATTTTCCAGTCTTCGAGACTTCTTCGATTCAGATTTTATATTATCAATTGAGTCAAAACGGTGTCCTCGGAGTGGTCATGTGAATTTGTTGAATAGCCAGAAGTTACACGAAAGTAAGGGTATTTATTCTTAGTTTAAAAACTATGAGCGTCGTTTATTGTTACTTAAGTTCCAATAAAAATTAAATACAAGTATATAAAGCAAAATTATGAGAAATTGTATTCCAATATTGATTTAAGAACAGTTGGTTTTAGAAGAAAATATATAGTAAATGGAAAGTAAATATTATCACTTTTTGAGTGGTATTTCTCTGGCACGTAAATAAAAGTGGACTGAAGAGGCGTCGTGCATCCTGAATTCTTGATTCAAAGGATCGTACGGCTAATAGAGTATACTACTTGTAAGTTATGCGCAATTTACGCGAAGCATTCCCGCAGAGCGCCTCTGAATTGGGGAAGAATGAAAATTGGCTTTTGCCTCACCTTAGCACCGCTTCTCTCGCAACGTGGCTTGTGCGCAAAGATTTGGTCACAAACAATACATTAATAATGCCGCAACCACCGTATCCCCAGACCTGACCCCTTTGTTCCCAAAACAGAAGAGCTTAATGAAAGGACAACGGCACTCAAAAATTGAGGAGGTAAAAGTTGCATCGAAGAATGAACCAAATAAGACTACAAAAAATACTTTTTTAGAAGCTTTAGGGATTGTAGAAAAACACCTGGAAATATGTGGCATATGCAATATGCAATATATGGGGGTGATTACCTTGAAGGGGACCAAAATGATTATCATTAGATTTCTTTAGAACTATAAAAATACTTTACTTAACCTACATCGAGACGTGCTTTGAAAACTATTTGCCCTGGAATCATGCCAGAATTATATCTTCGCCTTACAGTTCCAACCTTAACATAATAACATATCTGTTATTTATTTATCAAGTGATCAAGTACAATTTATCAAGTGGTGAATTACTCATTTCAGGAAGGCTGCTTCGTGTGAGTAACGCCACAAAAACACCCAGAAAATTCATGAGATTTTGTTGGATAACCAAAATTATGTGAGTTAGATAACATTATCAGCATCTTAAGTTTCTGAATAAAAAAATGGAAAAATTTTTCGAGCGTTTGATGCTAAGACTTTTGAACATCGATCAAAGAGGCAAATGTTTTAAACTTTCAAAAGACAGTTTCAGATTGATCAAACGCAATAAAAACTTTTTTCTGAGCAAATTTGTAAAATTGGTTGAAACTTCAAGACACTCTAATGCTCTGGAGTCCTATCAATAATCCGCCAAATGCTCATTGGGGGCTGAAAGTTACCTAAAGCGCTCGAAAACACAGTCGGTCGGAAAGGTTTTAGCCAGTTTATTTTGGGGTTGAAATGAAAATAAGTTTGGGCAATTAACTTGAGCATAGCAAAATTATCAATAAACAATACTACTCGTACTGTGCGTTAATGGATCGATTGGGCATCCCGATTAATATGAGGGTAACTTGTTAAGCGAAGGGCTTCGAATTATAGCATTGGGCTTTTCTTTACAACTGTTTTATACAACGCCGCCGAAACTATCGGACAATATGCGAGAGATTTTAAGAAAATTAAATGAGCATCGTTTTCTGACAACAATGGTACTAAAAATAGAATAATGGTGAAAATTGGTTCACTTACTGATGAGGTGTAGAAAGTAATAGATGTGTACAGCAATGAAAGAGTAGTGAATCATATTCGAAATATATAATTATATTCACTTGTTTTTCTATGAAAACGTTCATAATTTACGTCAATGAATTTATTCGGTTTACCGCAATTTATCGTAATAAAACTTACAAGGGCGGCTTGATAAATACTCAGTCCACTAAAGAAAGACCATAATCTTGGAAAATGATGACATATAGTCTGAAAATAAGTTTTTCGAATGTCTGCAAAGTAAGTACTCAAACCTGTAAGCCCATGAAAGAAACTCACATCTAACTGCATCAAATATTGAAGGATATATTATGTATATGTATGTACATTATGTATATGGCTTATGGTATGAACTTAAAAGGGACAGACAGAGTTCTATAATTTCAGTACAAGAGTCTAAAATGAAATTTTATCTAAAAACATATAGCATCCAAATCGTTCTTTAATCCAATATCAAGAGTTTGGGAACAACTTCTAACTCATTCATATGTGTTTTGAGTTTTTAAGAATGAAGTTAAATGCCACGTGGTTGTGATCACTGTTTAATTATATTAGCTAAAGAGAATTTTTTGTAATATTTACATTTCATAAGAGTTATGGCACATTTTGTGGTTTTTATAGCAGAAGAAACCCAAAACAAAAAAAAAAAAAAACAATTGCAAAAAAAACCACAAGAGTAAAGACGTCAGAGGAAAGTCAGAACAGAAACCGCAAATCATTTCTTAAAATATTGCAATCGTTTAATTTAATAGCGGCATTCTGTAACCAGTCTCTAGTCTCTATTTGAGACATTTTGAGGCAAAGTATCAATTTGATACTAGTTACTATTCACTAAACAGTCTCTAGCGTTAGTCTCAAAATATTGAGACCTGATAGTTAGCTGGTCACAAAACTAAAAAGAACTCTTGCTGCCATTTTCAATGTACTGAATAGAGATCATCATAGATATTAATCGATTGTCGTTTTTTTACATTTTGTAAGCAATTCAAACACGAAAAGGTTAAAAATAAATAAATTTTACATAAATTTCGTAAATATTATGAAACAAAGTCAACATATATTTTTATTTTTATTGATAATTATGTTTTTTGACTATGTTATAGAAAATTTAATATTTGTTATCGACATATTTATTATCATTCAAGTGTAAAAACATCTCTGAATAATGAAATGTAATAGATTTTGAGACTGTCACTTACAGAATAGCAAAATCGTCTCAAGACTCAAAAATTGTCTCTAACTCAAAATCTCAAATTTAGAGACTTGATACTGTCTCACGTTACAGAATCGCACGGTAAGTATGTGGTTTTATTTTGGGATATTTCTCCACACCAGCGATTCGCCTCTAAATCTTTTCGCTTGCGGTCAGCAATTGTGTTTTGATATGTCACGCTAAGTGCAGATTGCAAAGCGAAATACGAAATTAACTGTGAAAACCATCGGTACGAGTAACGAGCTTGTCACTCCATAGTAATATGAAATTTGTGGCTGACGTCAGATTTTGAGTGGTGTGAAAACTAATTTACTGGTGCCTCCTGTATAGAACACTCATGTTTTGTTTTGTGAAACGAAATTGAAGTGTGTGAGCGTAGACTTTGGATTAATATCTCTGTGTTGAATGTGTTGAACCTATCTTATATATAGTTAAATCCCAAATATAATATATATACGAATTTGGCAACTCTGAAAAATTCGGTTCTGTAAAATGCTCTAGCTCACAATAAAGATTCTTGTTTCCTGTTTTCAAGCAAACACAATCGTATTTCAAAATTATTATCAGCAAGTTTGGAAATTGGTGTGTCACCCACGATATCAGCAAATTTGAATAATACAATTTTATTTCGTCAATATGTGGTTTTACTTAAAAAGTTACGTGGTTCTCTGCTCATTGCATAATACCTCATACATTCATCTTATATATGTGCAGAAACGCTTTTGTCTACTTAGTTTTATTTTTGACTTTGGAACACTTTTCTTTATGGATGTTGTTGGTATAACATATTGAGAGTAAAAGTTGCCACAAAAGTTTAAATTTTGTTTGTTTCCAAAATGCCATTAGGAATAAGTCTCTCTGAAGGTGAACATGGATAAATACTTGGAAATCGCGAAAGTGAATTAAAAATTGAAGACATAAAGAATATAATCGACAAAACAATAGAGTAAATAATATCCAAAAAAAAAAAAAATCCTTCGAAATATGGCTCCGTAAAGCATTTAGCGGTGGATACAACGATGATCAAAGGTGGAATTAAAAATCATTTGTATTTTAAGTTACTTAAAATTGCGCAAAATATTCACAAAAATGTAGGCATGGTTTTGTTTCTACGTAAAAATGCACGATTGGGTTTCGTTCAAAAATGAGAGAACTTTTTGGTTTAACGACGAAAATACGCGTAAATTTACGACAGTGAATTTAAGGTGTTGCATGAGTTTACAGGTTTCAAAAAATTAAATTTTTTTGGCCTCATTAAATATTACCTCTAGAATATTATTCTAAATTTTTAAATTAATCCGGGTAATAGTTTCGGAGATACAGCCTTGAGAACTTATGCGCTCGAGGCTAGCTGTGCTAAGTGCGCCGTCTTTAAACGCGTTTTTCTTGAAACTTTGTTCTTGAGGTCGGTTGGCTAGATTTAACGAGAACTACTCAACCGATCCTAATGATTTATTTTTCCATTACAACAATTAAAAAAAAAAAAAAAATGTCGCGAAACTTTCACAAAAATTTTCATTTTTTTGTAAATCAAAAGCCAGTTTAGAATTTGTTCCCCCTTCGTCCGAATTCGAAACTAAGGTTTTAACTAAAACAAATATGGTTTTTTTTTTTTACTTTAGATGAACCTGAAAGGAGTTAATCTGATAACGCTGGCGCTTCTCTTTTCCGAGGGGTTCCCGGAAATGGCGTAGCGAGTTTAAAATTCTCACTAAAATGATTAAATTTTTGACTTTTTGGACGATGAATTGATCGAATTTGCGAGACAGCTTTGAGGCGATAACTGGACATTCCAGCAAGGCAATGTGCCAATTCACACTGCAAAACATGGCAGAGAGTTTTCGACTCGAGAAATATTCCGTTATTGGATTAGACAGCAAAAATTACGTAGCTAATAGCCATCGAGAACCTCTGGGCAATACTTTTCGCAACAGTTTTCGAGTATAAGTTGCATATATAGTATGTATATAGTATTCGCGCTCCCAAACAGTTAAAAAAGGTAATACTAACAAAAGTGTAATAATATCCTTTGTTAACCCATTATAATTTTATCTGCATGAGACAATAACTTAAAAAGGAAAATATACTAGATATTAAAATTAGAACTTTTTTACGATAAAATAATAAAAATGCAAATAACCAAAAATTATCAATTCGAAAAAAATCTCTGTCCACAGTTGAACATTTCGATAGCGATCATGAATTTTTCCAGTTATTCTAATCACTTCTAAGTTTCCAAAAAATGAAGTTGGCTTCATTCCTTTTTTTTAAGCAAATATTCTAGTCTATAAATAGAAATAGAACGTGGCGATGCTTTGTGCGCGCTTGGATTGTACTCGAAACTCGACGTTTCCTTCTTGTTAGCTGAAGTAGGTCACGACCAGCATGGGCAGAGCCCTCACCTGTTTTTAAAGTTTGTAAAAGAATATGTCCACAAGAAGATTTTTTTAAACTCATACTATTTTCATGGATATCAGTATTTTGCTGACCCAAACTGATTTGGTCGGAACTGAAAATTTAAAAGAGTTTTTTTGAAACTGTCTTTTTAAAAGCGATACTTTTCCACTCCTATGAAACCGATCGACCTGAAACCGTGGGGGAGTTTTTTTATAGACTAGTCTAGATAGCTTCCGGAACTTTTCATGTTCTAAATTTAAATTTTTACTATTTTTTAATTTTCGAAACTGTCAAAAAAAAAGTGATTGAAGCATTTTTTTCAGATAGTCGAATATAATAGAGTTCATTTCTTTAGACTAGCAGGGGTCTAGAACTATCTTGTTAAAATCGAGATGAATTATATCAATATTCTGCATAGTATTAGTGAGATTTTTTCGTTGGCTTGAGATATTGTAATGTTACACTGGTTTAAAAGTTAATAAAAAGAGAAAGTTTTATTTACAGGTTTCGGCAATATAGGTAAAATGCCCTTTCAGTATATTAGAATTTATCTCTATGATGGGGATAGGTTGGTCGTTGTGACTTATGAGAGAATGCTGTAGATCTTAGGTCGTGGCGTAATCGTCATCTATTTATCTTATCTTATCTAGAAAAAAGATACTTCAAATTGCTTTTCACTTCCACACAGTTAAGTCTCTGTAACTTCACCGGAAGCGCATAGTTGACTTATAGTATGTTCAAAAAAAAAAAAAAAAACAAAGCATAAAGTCTATTAAAACTTTGCCATTATTTGCTTTCTCGCTACTCGAGAGTACCGCTTCCAGCACCACGCCAACACCACGCCATTACCCACACACATATCGATTATGCACACAATTCCACTTACCATTCTGTGCGGCACTGCCTTGAAACAAATTGCGCAGGTAATTGAAAAAGCGACGATGTAATGGGCGACGCCGATGCCGTGACATGCGTCGCCCTTGTTCGACGTCTTCGCCAGACTTGGCGTCCGCGCCGTCACCGTCAGCGGCGACACCACACTGCGACGCATCGACGACAATTTCCACGCTACGCCGCTGTGTCTTTTTCGACGACGCCAAATTGCTGCGTTTCAACGCCGCATTTGAAGGAACAATTAAAGCATCACTAGCGCTCGGCCCGGGACCAGCTATGCTGACTATTTGACCACCAACACCACCATCGCCGCCAATCTCTGCCAGGCTGCCACTGTTGTTGGCTGCCGCTGTTGTCCCCACCGCAGCAGTGGCAGCTGACGGCTGTTGCTGGATGACGTGCGTTGACAGTGTCGACTGCGTTTGATGATGGCTGGAATTGGCGCTATTGCCGCGATATATTAGCTCCATGTCGTTGGACATTTGACGCAGCGCATGCAAGCCTGTGTTCACGCTACTGCTAGTGCTTAGGCTCGTTGCTGTGGTTGTGTGGGTGTGCGCTGCGCCGACGCCGATGTGGTGGCCATTGCTAGCCATGCCGCCGCCACCGCTGCCCCCACCGTTGAGGCCCATGTAGTAGGCGCTGTTGGGGCGTTGCGTATGTGAGTGTTGCACTTGTGGACCGGCCATAGTGATGGTGGGGTGTTATTGTTGTTGTTGAGAATTGTGTTTGTCTTGCGCCTACTTATAATTAATTGGAACACATGTTTTTGGCTTTAACAAAGTGGAAATGACTTTCTTCTAACGTTTTTGCTATTTTTAATAATTTAATTGAAATTAAAATTATTTTTTATAATTTTTTTATATGAAATTAGCTACTTTTAACAGTTAATTAGTTAAAATTGTTACACATTTATTTTAATTTTTATTTTTATTAATTAAAATAATTACTTTTATATGTTCTATATAACATTTTTGGTTATTGGTGAACTTCGTTGGAATTCTTTTTATGATTTCTGTTCGTTTCTAGGCGAACTCGTGCAGCAATTTGCAGCAATGCGCGCTTTTACTTTTATGACAACAAACACATTATTGCAATTTGTGCAAAATAAATTTTTTAATTTTTATTTTTAATTAATTATTTTTTGATTTTTGGTTCGCAAAGATTTTGGCACTTATTCAACACTTTTTGCTTTGCTGTTCTCGCCTACTTGCCACATTACGTGGCACAAATTTTAATTAGTAACGATAAAATGCGAAAATTTGCCGACGCACGACGCAAAATGACCGACCACGCCGTCTAAAACTACCCACCGAGCAACTCAATATATGCAAGCGATGTCGTCACTGCTTGCTTTGTTGTTGCTGTTGTGTACATAGAGTAATGTATTCGCAATTATTGCCCATTACTCATTCCTTGAATTCATATTAAATACAATTACAAATACATAATTTTATCCCAGACAGTTGTGTGCGGCTCGCATGTCGATGACGTCTGACACGCGGTCAAACGCCTGACGAGTGTTGTTGTTGTCGTTAGCGGTGACATGTGCATTTGTAAGCTTAGCGCGCGGTTGGCAAACAATCGTGAACGGCGGTGGAAATCGCAGCATTTTTTAGTATTTTGTTTTTGTTTGGTTTTTGTTTTGCTAAAAAGATATTAATGAATTATTATTTGTAGATATTTTGACTTTTGTGCTTCAATTAATTGCAATCAATTTAGCTTTGTGGGTTTGCTGCATTTCAAACGCAAATTTCATTTTGATTTTTCTATACGCTGCGTGTGTTAATTTATTTATACTAATTGTTAGCACATCTGCAAATAAAAAAGAGAAGAGAGAAATGCAAATAAAGTAAGTTAACAGCGCATATTTGTTAGTTTGCGGTGCTAGAATAACGCACATGAGTGTAAATGTTAAATTTCATGCAAATAAAGTTCAGCTTTAAGCGTTTATTCATATACAAGTATTAGCATTTTGCAAATTTATTAAGCAGTATTTTTATGCATGCAAAATTATTATTAAATAATTTTTTTTTTTAATAAATGGTAGTTGCTATATTTAGTTTAGATTTCTTTATTATTAATGTTAATATGTAGAAATATGTTTTAAGGTTCAAAAAATATATGAATCAAGCCACACAGTGCTTTTATGAGTAAAACAGAAACCAGCTTTTCTGTGCTTATACAAAAGTTTATTGTTTTTAAAGTGATACACCGACTAAAATTCAATAAAAAAAAATAAAGTAACACTCTAATTTCAATTATAGTGTAAATGAAATTAAATTAAAAAAAAAAAAAAAACATATAATAAATATTAAAATACATTGGACAAGAAAGTTAAACGCGAAAAAATCATTAAAAAAATTAGAAAGATCTGAGACCGAGAAGAGAAAGAACAGGAACCAGGTAGAATTTTTAAGTATTAAACTCGGCTTATCTCGATTTTCAGAAAAAACTAGAAGTCTTATAGAAAAGAGTTTTGTGGCAAAGCTATATCTTATCAAAAGATCTAAAACTTTCGTATGTTCAATTTCTTCACAAAACCTAAAAATGTATGAAATGTTTCAGAAAAAATTCAAATAACCAAATTTTTAGGCTTTTTGTATTACATTGCCTAAAAAAAAAAATTTGTCAATTCTGTTACCATAGACAAAAAAAATTTATAATTTTAATTATAATTCAAATTTAATTTTTTTTTTTCAAAAAAAATATAATTTTTTCGTTTTTTTAATCTATAGCTGAATGTGTTTTGTTTTTAATTTTTAATAGTTTCGATAAATAAGATTTCATTAACTTATTTCTAAATAAAAAAATATCCATACCGCAAAAAGTACTGCTATAAAGTGTAGTCAAATATGCACAATACTTGAAAATTTCGAGTGGTAAAGTTGGCGTGGCCACGAGTGTATAAACTCAGTTCAACGTACAGTTAATTTTATTAAGGATTGTATATAACCCCTTCTATTTTCTAAAAACCTCTAAAATACTTTCTTAAATTTTCAAGTTGATCCGAGTAATAGTTTATAAGATTCAGCCTTGAGAACTTTTGCGCTCAAGGCTAGCTAAGCTTAGTGCCCTGTATTTAAACGCGTTTTTCCTGAAACTGTGATTACCCGAAAATACTCAACGGATCTTCATAAAATTTCACACGAGCCGTTGAGATACAATTATTTAAGACTTGGACGAAGGATTTTTTTCGATTAAAAAATATTTCAAAAAACAAAATGTTGCGAAATTTTCACTGACATTTTTTAATTTTTTAAATTTTAAGTTTTTTTCTAACTAACTAATTTTCAGTTTTGTTTTTTCCGTCGTCCAAGTTCTAAGTTAAGGCTTTAACTAAAACACGAATTTTTTCACTTTATACATATGATACTGTAAGGAGTCATCCTGCCAATGCGGGCATATCTTTTTGCGAAGTGTTAAGAATGTAACCAAAATATTTAGTTCTGCATGCACAGCAGTCATAAAAACGAGTGCAGGTACCTTCAGAAGACATTTGTCAGTTACCATTTTAAAAAACCGCAGTCCACACATGGTGTGAATAATAATTCTGATGGGTAAGAAACAAAAATTGATACTTGCAAAAGCACTAACATGTGCTTCACTAATAAGCCTCTAGTCATTATTTGAGATATTTTGTGGTAAAATTTCAATTTGTGGCAAGTTATTATTCATAACACAGTCTTTAGTTACAAAATATTGACTCAGGTCACAAAACTAAAATTAAATCTTTTTTGACATTTTTAATATACTGACAAGTCATTTACAGAGGTCATCATAGATATTAATTGATTGTCGTTTTTTTTATATTTTTCAAGTAACTCAAGTACGAAAAAGTTAAAAATTAAGCAATTTCATATAAATTTCGTAAATATTTGAAATAAAGTCATTTATGCTTTTTGACTGTGTTATAGAAAATTTAATATTTGTTATAGCCATGCTTATTTTCACTGAAGTATGAGTACATCTGAAAAAGCTGTTTAGACCTGGTCGGTTTCCATTGAGAGAATTTTATGACTGTTACGTACTGAGTTGAAAACCTTTTCAAGGCACATAAATTGTCTCTAAGATATAAAATAAAGTGACACATGCTTTGTAACGTAATCAGAACCCCAGAAAATTTCGAAAGGCAGTTAAAAAATAAAAGTTTCGTTGAGGCCAAATTCAAAGTAAAGGTTCACGGAATTATAAATTATTCGCCTAATAAGCATGTGATAAGGTTTCGGCGCTGATCTGTTCTATAAAAGTGTTTACCCTCCACATAAAAAGATAACTTCAAGCACACAAACCCTTTTGATGACAGCAGTGATTCAAAGTATTCGAGGATTTAAGGTAAATTGTGCCATACTTTTGTAAAGAAGAGATCTCTTTGTCTAACAAGTTAAAAGTTTTGGAATGGCGAGTGCGTTCTAACTAACCAACATTTGATTAATAATAAGCCTTATCACGCAACCCATGTAAAAGCTGCAAATACGCATAAATTGCTACCACTTATTACCAAACTTAATTTTGAATGTTGAAAAATAGAAGTAGAAGAAAAAATTAAAATTTAAATTTATTTTCAATGAAAAATAGCTTGGCCAAACCAGTTTAAAGCGATACAGACTCTTGTTCTTAAATTAAATTCGCTGCAGGTCAAATCTTCCAACCATTACAACTACGCTTACAATAAACATTCCGACCGTTCTTATTATCCTGCAATCCATTGCCAATTTCGCCACTACTTTGACTTCAGTAGATGGGCATAAGAATATAAATTATTACCGGATATTTATACTACAGTAGCGACAAAAATCCAATTTCCCCTTACTTTCCGGCAGTGAAAAGCACGTTGCGCATTTGTGAGACAGCTCGGAAGTTGCTCCAGCCACACGCGGCAGAGCAGCGTTGCTCTCATATTCACCTAACCGATTGCTACCGACAGTGGCGGCTGTCTTCCTGTTTACTTGTTCTGGAAAAAAGTATTTTTCTAGCTCACCGTGCAGGGCTTGGCGGCAGGTAAACGATAAGAAATAGGCAACAAAAGCGCTCATATTTATTTCATGACCATAAAGCTAACTACTAGTGGATAGTGGACTAAGGTAGTCGCATTTTAAATTGAGCAACCTGAGGATGTGCGGCAGGAAATCACTGAAATGCGAGTGGATGCTATAATACCAAAGAAATATATGTGAAATGGGAAACTATATGTGCAAAGTGGGTATGAATATATATTTTTATATAGAAAGTGTGTGTATATGAATTTAGACTAGGCTAAGGAAGACTTTAAAAATGATTAAAATAAATAAATTCGTAGTACAATAAAATGTTAAGGGAAAGAAAGATAAAATAACAAACATTATGGAAAGAATAAATTATGCTTTATGTTGGTTCGTGGAAAGAAAGACAGGGTCAGCGCTGAGTTTTGAAATGAATGTATCTGTTTCGTATTTAAAATTTTCTCAAACTCTTTAACAGATAATCCATTGCTATCAAAACTATTAATCTTTGAGATTGTGCTAGAATTATAACACTTGTCAATGTCAATGTTTTGCAGTTTTGCTGGCAATGGGTTGTCAGTTTAAAAGTGTGAGAAAATTTTTTCAAGTACAAATACAAATTTAGAGGATTGCAAATATGCTTTTTCAGTCATGATATGCATAACTACGTATATCTTTGTATGTGTAAAGAAATATATCTCTCAATTACACTTGTGAACGTTCAAGGTGCAATTGTAGCTGTCCGCACAATAGAGACGAGCCCAGTTGCTATTTTTCAATGAGACAACTGCACTACAAAATGCTTTTGAATTTAGCAGCTGCATTTTTTGCTTTTTTGTTGTTCTTTTCTTTTTTTAGTTTGCGTAAGTGCTCATAATGTATGCATGAAAACATATCTGGAACTGCCATTGTATTGTTTGCAGCACGTGGCGTTTTCACACAATATAAATTGTACTTGTGAAATAGACGTGCGCTATGAAAAGTGAACACCTGTGCTACACTAGACTTTTACAATACACGTGTACGTATATATGTTGTTATGTGTTTCGGTATTAGCAATACAGCTACTACCTTAATAACACGCATACATGACTGTGATGCTTGTAGTGCTCAGACAATAAAGAGAGCAGTTATGAAGGAAAATTTTCTGTCATATAATATTGTATACAAGAATATGTCGTCACCTTAAATGCAAAACAGCGTATCTTCAAAAACATATCGAAAATCGCTGTCAGGTATAATAACCAATATATAACCATTTTATAACCATAACTCGAGTGTTTGATAACCGATATATAACCATTTTATACCGCAACTAAAATTTTTTTCAAAGCGAGGTAAGATAACCAATATATAACCATTTTATAACCATAACTTAAATTTCATTTCAACGCAAATGTATGATAACTAATATATAACCACTTTGTATAAAACTCAAATTTTGTTTCATATAAGTGACTTCTATAATATTATCTCGTTTTCCTTTCGTTACTTCGCCTGTAAACTTATGAAAAGTGTTGTTACGTTGTTTCGCATTTTAGGTGTCGATATGTACTATCAGAGCATTTGTTTCTTGAAATCACTTAGCCTTGCCTGTGACACTCACATCATTTGTGCCTTAGTCAACATTTTAAGATAAAGTGAATGAATTAAAATGGTCTTTAAGTCCTTAAATATCAGGAGGAGGTGTTATTCGTAACTCGGGTACTTGAGTTACTAAGATACTAAGTTTCTCATTTCTTGCGTTAAACCCTTAAAAAGAAACAATTATCAAGCAATTTTATTAAGATTACTCACACAATGATCGATATAGAGGGCAGGAAGTCAAATTTAATGGCTAAAATAGCTATGTATAAGTAACATATGGAAGCTATGGGAAATACTGAATCGCAGTAGTTAAATTTGAACAAAGGTTAGGTTAGTCTGGTAGCCCGATGACCACGCATAAGCCAGTTTTGGCCTATTGTACCAGATGGAGCTCAGATACTGCATCCACGCGAAGTATTCATCCTTTAGGATGCAGCCCCATTCTCCGGGCGCGTGTCGCCACCAGACAGTGACCAGTTAGTATTCCGTTCACGTTCCTACAGTCTCTTCTATCGAGTGTCAATAGGAATTTTATGTTCTTCTGATCTACAGTTTTGCACATGACTTTTGTAGATTTGCACTCAAGTAGCTCGTTCTTTACCATGCTTCTGTCCAGATGGACGTACAGACAATATATGGGTTTCTCATATGATTCTTGGCCAATTTGTCCACTTTTATTGTCCTTGTTGGCTTTGTGGCCTGGCAACCAATAGAAGTGAAGCTACTTGCTTCTGGCAACATTTTTCACTTCTACTCTGCTTCCTAAGACACTTTTTCCCGATAAGCAATAAGAGGTTACTGCCTTGATTTCTGATTGGCTATCAAGGTAGATGACAACTCTGAAGTCGTGTTAATGCCTTAAAGGTTAGCTCTGCAGCTTTCTTAATAAGAAGGAACTCTGCTTGAAATAGATTGTAATAGTTCTGGACAGTATATACCCGCAACAACTTCATCTTCCATTTTCGAGCCATATAGCAGAGCAGCTAATATACCTTTCGCTCACTATCTTTTTCAATGTTTACTTTGAATTTTCTTTTTCAGTTGAAAAGTGGCCATTACTCAAAGAGCTATGCCCGAAAGTTCTACAATATATGTCAATTCTCCTGCAGCCAATAGGCGACCCGCCGATTATGCTGTGTAAAAGAAGCGAAGAGGTCTCTAGGTGACAGGTTTGGTGCCAGTTCAAAAGCTCCCGTTATGTGTAGCGCAGCGAGCCTCTGAACCATCGGTGTACCATACTACTACACCGTAGAGCAGAATTGGTATTGCATAGCACCAGTGCATGAGAGAGGGAGAAAGCCCCCAAGTTGTGCCAAGCATTTGCGTACACGCACGTGAAGCATTGCTAGCCTTCCTCACACTTTCTTTCACATTGTGCTAACACAACAGTTTGCTGTTCAAAACTACCCCAAAGACTTGGTACGGTCGGGTTCAACCTCAGACAAGCTTCTGATGCCCAATTATGGCTGTATTGAGAGTGGTATTCATAATACTGCCAATGGTCTGTAGATAACTACCCGTTATTAAGACGGCAATATTATCCCAATATGCCACTATCTTATGGGCTTTGCTGTAAAGTTCCCAGCAGTTTATTCTCCACTATTAACCACAGAAGCGGAGATAGCTCTTCATCTTGCGGAGCACCTCTACAGGCTTCCTTGATCATTGAAATTTAAACAAAATTGAGATACATATTTTAAATACAAAAGATACAATATTTATTAACTTATAAATTAATTCTAATTGTATAATGTGCATGCCATAAATAAATCCACAATTTTTGATTAACCTATTTTTACCCACACATACAGATATATACGAGTATATGCGCATTAACTATTTTTCCCGTCGTCTGACCAATGCTCACCCACGTTTCCGCTAGTCATTCAAAATAAAAGCCGTAAAGCTTCTCCCACACATTTCTGCCTAACATCTCCTTGCATTAAATTTCGTAGTTTCCAAAGCAAAACAACATATTTCAATCTTGCCATTAATAATTACGTATACGCAACGTCATTTAACCACAGTACGCGTTGCGCATAAACATTGCTCTCAATTTACGTTCGCATAAATCTCAATAGCAACTTCCTCTGCTTAATCGTTCAAGTAAAAAGGAAAAATAATGTTAAGTACTATTTCCCAAAGTCGCCTATGGCGGCAGCATAAGAGTTGCCATCGGATAAGGAGCAGCAAAGAATGGTGTGGAAGGGA
The DNA here is from genome assembly GCA_027475135.1 of Bactrocera correcta. Classification (NCBI taxonomy): domain Eukaryota; kingdom Metazoa; phylum Arthropoda; class Insecta; order Diptera; family Tephritidae; genus Bactrocera; species Bactrocera correcta. The sequence continues at coordinate 35,150,044 of CM050323.1, read as the reverse complement.
AGACACCGCTTGGTAGGAGGAAGTGTACAAGTGTGTTTGTGGCTATAAAAAGAGCAAAGTCAAATAATTCACATATTTTACTGCGTCATTGCTTAACCATTGTAACACTAATCGGCTGAGGCGGAGTGTGGAGGGAAACTCGCAGATGGTGTAAGGTGAGTGGTTCAAATACATTAGCAAATTCAAGTACGTAGTAGCTTGTTGTTGGGCCACAGCTCCCTACGTCCATTGTGTAAATGAAGCAAATCGTGAAAATTTTAAAATTCTGTAAAATGGTTGAACCCAGCTTTTCCACGGCACATCTGAGAAAAATGAAGGTGATGTAATAAAAAGGAGAAGCAAGGTTTCACAGCGATAACAGAAGCTTATATTTACATAAATAAATAGTTTGCAAGTGAACTCTAATGCTTACAGCGAAATGATCAAGTGTAAATAAGATTTATGCGATTCAGAGTTGGAAGAATTATAGTTAAATTATACTTTTTGCTGGCAAAGATTTTAAATAGAATCGGTTTGCATTTGAAAAGAGGAATAATTTCATTTAGATTGTTCCAAAAAAACATCTGCATTGCTGAGATTTTATCCTTTAAGAAATCAAATTTAAAGTTGATTTTTAGCAATTGAAATTTGTAAATTTTAAGCGTAAAATTATTTTTGTTTTTTAAATTGTGCCTGTGAAAATTGAGCCAAAATAGGTTGTCTAAATACCTATTTCTCCCTTAACTTAACTTAAGCGACGCTTTCCACGGGCATAGTCATCTGGAAATCACGTCATTCGGTTACATGTATATAACATATGAACTTCTATCCGGCAACTTGTTGTCTTTTATACTCGCATATCTAATTTCTTTAATTACATTTAAGAGGGTGTTTACCTGAAAAATGTAAATGTCCTCTTCATCTACCAGAATTTGCTTAAAGAGCTATCATTTCATCTAATTTTTCGAACAGCGTGAAAATTAACAACAAAAGCATCCTCTAATGTAAATGCCTACTAAATCAATATTACTGATTACTGTGTGATGCAACTGAAAACTTGTTCAATTAAAACAAACATGATTAAAATTGTTTTTACACGGCAACAATATTCATATCAAGGGCGGTAAGGGTATATGTCAAAACTTTTCACCCGAAAAAGCTTAATCTGCATAGTATGGCAAGAAAGTTTGTGACACCATGTTGAGAAAGAAAAACTGGATAATGCTCAAACTAATAAACAAAATCAATTTGTGTGAAATCAGCTCGGTTACGGTATCTTTGTAGAGGGAGAGGTGTGCAAAATGGTCTATAAAAATTAATAAAGGGTAAACCGCGGTAACCACATGTTTTTATTATACTTAAAAATTAAAAAAGTCACAAAAAATTCAAGAATAAAATAGTTTGCCAGAAAACGAAAAGAGATCATAAATATGCACACTGTTAGTTACAGTTAAGTAGCTAATGACTTTGAAAAAAAAGTAAAAAGTACCAAAAAGCAACAGTGTGGAATTTAGGTTAATTTAATTTGAGATACGGGATCCATTTTTATGCTTTTAGTTTTTCAATTTTAATGCCAAAATAATTAATTTTAATTTCATGTTTGCAACCTAGGAACCCTGAAAAGGTACATCAAAGATTGTAGTCAATCCGGCACTCAAAAAACTGGATACTTCGCATACAATGTTCCACTCATTAATAAAATCTGCTAAGTAAATCCAGTCTAATGTACTTCGAAACATCCGAAAGGGTATTAGTCAACAGGTCACAACTGCAGAAATAATTTAGTTAGTTGAGATTTACGTTACTAACGGAATAGCTTTACCATACACAAATTTAATTATTTAAAATTTTTATATGTTTGCATTACATATGAGAATACGGCTTAAAGTCTTAAAGTTGGTTTGGTACAATCTTGCCTTCTTTAATACTAGTGTTCTTTAAAAAAATTTGGGTTCAATAATGACTAATATTAAGTGCATTTATCAGGCCGTAAGGTACTCTAAAGATTAGATAAGTTAGATTTAGATTACTGGCATGATCAGAGTTACTTTATATACAAAAATATATATTAGGGGTGGGGCAACGACATCGAATAATTTTTTCGCTTATTGATGTAAAGAATTAAATTTCTTACAAAACCTATGCAACTAGGTATTTTTTCAAGTAGTTGGAAGTGATATATGAATTTTAATTTCTGAAAAATAGTAATAAGGACTATTACTTAAGGGCATACACCTGGAATATCTGGTTCCTCAATTGGGAAGGTGCCGATGACCAGATGGTTGATGTCCTCGTACAGGTAATGGCTGCCAATTAAAAAACCGGGAAGACGGGGTGAGGTTCTTGTAACATTCATTACAGCTCGCGCAATTTCGTATTGGGTTCGTGGTGGGAGAAAGACTCAGTCGTCAAGACTTGGCATTCACTCCGAGCATATCACTATTAATTCGTTTGTATTTATTACACAGCAAACAAAAAATATAGTTCAATAGTTTATTTTATGTTAAATAGTTCAAAAGGTAATGCAATAAAAGTAATAAAAAAAAATAAGAAAGGAGGAGCTAAGTTCAGGTATAACCAGTCATATTACAGTCTTGCAACTTTCCAGTTACATAAGATCTGACAAAAAAACAGATAAAAAGTCAGCAATACAGGGTAGGACATGTGCGCCCTGACTGGATTCAGTAGAAGGGGTTCCAAGCTAACGAATGAGCGGATGGTCATTGTCTCCGAGCGCCTGGAGAGTCAAGACACGTCGACGCGTCGTGTTTCTGTGACTGAAGAAAGTCGAAAATGCAGCGTTCGTTAAAGCAGAGGTACGCGATTATATTCTGAGCGAAACTCGGTAAATCTGCAACAGAGACGATTAATATGATCAGGCAGCCTTATCCAGATGTTGCTTTTGAAAGAAGTGGTGTGTTTCGCAGACCTTTTTGGGGACTGGGAAGAGGTCACTGATGGAGACCGGAAGAATGAGCGAATCCATAGAGAAAACGATGCTCATTGCCTTTTCTGACATCAAAAGCAACGTCCACTATGAATTTGTTCCTCTTGCACAAAGCGTCAACTCCAAGTTTTACGTGGAAGTCCTCAAGAGACTCAAACGAATGATCAATCGGGTCCGACAAGACATCGCAGCCGATTGGAAGTTTCACCACGACAACGCCCCGGCTCACACCGCCTTGCTTGTGAACAGCTACTTGACTTTTGGCCACTAAAGCGTGGCTGTAGTCCAATTTCGCCCATTTTTGCACTGTAACATAAGAATGTCAGTTAAATCGTCATCATAAAATTTTGATCCCAGCCCCGTTAAAGCCTTGTTATGCCATCTCGCGAATAAAATTTACTGTCTCTGGCGTATTTAGTTATTGATTTACATATACATTTTGATAATTCTTTGAAGTAAGTAAGAGTTGTAGCACAGTTGTGATATACATAAATGTTGCAAATAAAAAAAAAATCACAATATTTGCTAGAGTGCCAAAAAGCGACACTCACCTAAGTATAGCTACGTATGTTTATATTTTAATATATTTTTTCGTCTCTGAACCATTTGTCGCTAAATTTATATAGTTGTAGTTATAATATATATTTGAAATAATAACCACACTCGTGCACTGCACCCATCGCGTAGCTAATGAAAGCCTCGCCTTTTAAGTTCGTAAATTAACACATAAATACATATATAAATAATAATTTACGCCTTCTTCGTTAAGCTTTCACATTATGCAATATTAATTTCAAACTTGCTAACTTGATATGCCGTACATTGAAGAGTGGCTGAATGAACGGCATTTGTATGGAAGAAACTAACGGCAGCCCCCATTCATAAAAAAACTGTGTGTGTTTTGTGTATGAATACATCAATTAAAATTATTTATCTGTTTCAATGCTTTTGCGGTGTTTTTACACATGATTAAATATATTTAATGGGTTTCCTGCACACACTTTTGGGGCCAAAGCGTGGTTGAATAGTAAGCAAGCGGCATTAAGAATTCTCTCTTTTTGGTTTGTTAGGATGCAGCGGTGAATAAAATTTGCGAAACTTTTCAAATAGATATTAGCACAATTTGCTCGCATTTATGCCGTAGCAACCTCTATACATGTTCATGCCTGTAGGGTATATGTATGTATGAATGTATGTGTGTATGTTTGCATGCATGTATGTGTTTACGTATAGAGCTGTTCATATATTCCTTTTGAAATCGTCTAAGCAAATTTGCCACACTCACGTTGCTCTATTTTTGCGCCACTTTTATTTACATCCAAATCTTTTGAACTTGCCGCCGCTTTTTAAACTATTTATGCGTGTAGTCGCTTGTACAAATATTTGCAAGTTCTTGTGTAAATATATTTGTGTATGTACTTATAAAGTTGTTTATAAATTAACATACTAAAATATAATCAGGAAGTTATTATTTATATTAACAAGTGGTTTGAGATAAGACATACACAATTTTTTAGTATTTAAAGTTAGACGCGTAATAAAATAACATTTATAATTATTTTGCTGAAACTAAAAATTTTAAAATATTATAACCTTTATTTATACCTAAAATTCGATTCATACCGGGATATACGTATATGGTATATATGTAGTTTCTTTCCCGAAATAATAAAAAATTCTTTTATAGTATAGTAATATAGTAAAGTACAACTTGTCAATTTCTACAACAACTTAAACAAAGATCAATAAATAAAGCACTATTTTCATGATAGTCAAGTCTATATACTTAAAATATAGACGAATTTATATCCGAGTAAAGTATTATAGGACCAAGACCTTGTTGGATACTTTGATACTTTGTTCTCATCTCTTTTATAAAGGAGTAAAGTGGACTTTGGCAATTAAAAAAATACCTATTTTCTCTACCTATTTTCATCCCTTGTTTTTCTTTCATAGAATAAATAAATAAATTTTTTACCAAATTTTAGCATGTCAAAGAGCAATATTTGATTTATATTCTGTAAATTTTCCATAAAACAAAAAATTTGAAATTCAGCCATTGGTAGCTGGTTTCCGGAGGCACCGTCCAAAAACAACTCGCGTGATTCTTATTAAATCACAAAAAAAAAAAAATCATCGGTTAGTGGATGAGAATAGAGCGGATAATCGAAAGATTTGGAAAAAAATTAACTTTCGTAAAGTGAAAAAAAATATGATTTTAGATCTAATTTTTACTACAAATTTTACTTATTTATTGAAGTAGACACCGCTTACGCATTTATATACCAAATTGCCTTGAAAAAATTAGTTTCAATCAAAAAAAGTTCTTCTATTAATCACGAGCCCAACATATTTAGAAGAACTGTGAAAAATTTCGATAAGATCTCTTTTTCACTTTCTGAGAAATCTTGAACAAACCAAGTTTTGTGAAAAACACAATCAAAGATTGAAGTAGCCGACCGGTCTACCCTGACGGGCATCTCTCTCAAGGGTTGTACCTCCTACAATTTTATTGCGATTGCTTTAAAAATTTTCGAAAGTATTTTGAACATATCATAGCATTAACACTGGCGTGCTTTGTTAGTCGAAAATTTTACATTTAAAGTTTTATAGATACAATTTAAAATTACTTTAAAAAGGGACTCTGCGAAATTATTAATTGCATACCAATTTATAAGGAGGCAACGTTTGGACAAAATTATAACAATTCATCAGGCATTCATATTATGAACAAAAAAAAGTAAAAGTTGAGAGTAATCGATAGTATGTGCTAAAAGCTATGTCTAATATCCACCGAATTGGTGCTTGAGAATCGACGATTAATAGTCAGAGATCTTACTAGCGTCGTTGGAATATCGCAAAGATCAGTGAAAACAATTTTGAAAGAAAATTTGGGTAATTTGGGCCTAAGAGGAGTGTAAGCACGATAGATTTCAAAATCACTTATTTTTTCAAAACCTATTTTTTCGCGTTAAAATATGTGAAACTATGCTTTCCGACTACCAGGAAGTCATAAAACGTATCATTACTGCCGATGAATCTTGGATCAACGCATACGACCTGGAAGCAGAGGATCAGTCGGCCAATATAATGGCAAAGGTGAGCCGAAGCCGAAGAAACCACGTCAAAGCAGGTCAAAAATTAAGGTTATGTTGGCTGTTTTCTTCGATGATCGAGGTGTGGTGCACTATGAATGCCTTCTGACCAGCCAAACTGTCTACAGGGAATACTTTTGAGTGTTAAGCGTCATTTGCGCTAAACTAAATTAATTAAAAAGTAAAGCTGAAAGTTGTGAATAGTATAGTACACTATAATATAATTTAAAAATATTTTAGACTCGTCTTATCAAAAAATACTTGCATAGTTTGCTTGCTGTCACTATTTTCATGCAATAAATTAATTGCTTTGCCACACCACATTAATTGGCTGCTATATTTATGAACCATGCACAGTGACCCCAAGTGATTTGTTCATATATGTTAAGTAGTGCAGAGCTTTGTAATTAATTAACAGGCTAATTGAAATTATCAATCAAAATCAATTGACTCTAGAGGGTAATAAAAGCATCCGCAGGTGATTTTGTTGAAATACAAAATTGCAACATTTTGCCCAAAAGCATTATTATACGAGCTAATATAGGGGCATTTTACGATATTTATATCATATGTAGAGCCGACGCAAAATAAAATGAAAAAATCGATTATTCGAAAATTCAAATCA
>CM050323.1:35083310-35142398 GCA_027475135.1 Bactrocera correcta | reverse complement strand
TTCACTGCTGAAAAAGCTTTGTCGTAGAATATGATTTTCATAAAAAAAATACGTTGACGTTTTCAAATTGTTCAAAGGCATAATCAGCAATTTCACGACGTTTACGACAGCCCAATGGCTTTAGTTCCTGAGTGAAAAGAAATTTTTTATGAAAGCAAACCCAAATTATTTTTCAAAATCTGTCAGGTTGTGGTTTACGACAGTTCCAATTCGTGAAGACATCTTGTAAACGGCTGAAATATTTTCTTTATTTCGAACGGTTCTTGGTCTTATTGGCACTTGAACATTATATATGTAAAGAAAATGTACACTCTAAAATTTTTAATAACTCAACGAATAGCGAACACAGTTGGATGATTATTACGACCATAAAATGACAAAAACAAACGAAACGTAGCAATTGGAGAACGATTATTTTGATAGTAAAATTGAGTATTTTCTTAAGGTTGGTCTTGCAAAATGCGTGTATCTTGCCATGATGAAATTGTAACGTTACAGAATACAATGAAAAAATATTTCAGTTCATGACACGTTAAAAATGGCTTAAACGACACTTAGAAATCATATTATCCCTTTGGAAAACCCGGTAGTAATTGATCTAGGCGATACGTTCAGTGACTTCTCATTATCAATTTTTATGTTCTAATGTGTGACAAATATGAAATTGGGTCATAAGGTGTCCCTCTTGATTTCGAATTTTTCTTCTTTTGGATTTTATGTTGGGCATTTTACGTTTTGGATATATTATATAGTTTGTCTGCGTAATTGGTTTTTTAATGAACCTCTTCGATATTTTAATTGTTATTTTGCTATTCGATGAGACGATCCAAATCGAACCTGTGTTCCAGAGAATATTTTATAAATTTTTTTTTATATAATTTTTTGTATATTTTTGTTAAAGAAAATAACCAGGAGATCACTTTCTCAAATATCAACGACGGAGAAGCTGAATATAATTAGTTCCATTCCATTGTTATTAAAGAAGAGATTGTTGTATGGATACAATAACTTTAATATGAGTCATGGCGTATGAGTAACCCGAAATCCTTACATACTTCCAATTAATTGATTAAAAATAAATTAGTTACCAGCTGTTGGCCGGTAGAAGCTGCTTGTCCTTCACAAACAACGAGCGAATCGTGAAATGGAATTTGACGCTGCTTTTTGCTGACAGGTGAGTGGTGAAGCTCAAACGACATTTTCATAGCAAATTTAAAGATGCTATCTGCTCAGTGGCAAGCGATTGTTAGGTAAACTTTTCAGAAATAGATTAAAGCAGATTTAAAGCAAACGACGAAAGTTAACGCACGCACGCACGCATTGCGTCTAAGTGCGGAAGCGCTTACGCTCAAGGAAAATGTCAACATTGTGCCACCGAAATGGCGGCAGCTGCGTCAACGCAAACAAACAGAATCGAAGTCGTGAAGCTGAGCTGAAGCTGAAGTGAATTTTGTGCGGCAGCTCGTGTACATGTGGCGTGATCTTACCGCGGTGGCAACAAAGTTAGCGACGTGCTGCTGGCAACTTAGTAGTTGAGTGGCGCAATGTTGCTGTTGGCAGCAGGCAAACAAACTGAATACCACAAACGTGTACGACAACAACAAGCACAGCAACTATGTGCGCCAAAACCTTGAACCAAATGCGCGCTGCACACGGCCAACATGGAAAAAAAGCAGTTCGACGAGAGAAATTCTGTGTGCAGAGTTTGTTGGTGTTTTCTTTGGGCTGCTGCCTCCCTTCTAGAATACGCCAGAATTTTGTGCGTTCGTGGCATCTAAAGCGGAAATGTACTTTTTGCATTTTAATGAAGTTTCGCATAAACAAATTGCGCTCGCCCGCTAAATGTGTGACTGACAAGTGGTGGAAGTTTGCATTTCGCGGCCGATTGATGGAAAGATTGTATAGCATTGAGGGGAATATAGCGGTGAATGCGAGAAGTTGAAGTGATTGGGTGAGAAATTGGAAAAGTTTGAATTGTAAAATTTTAGTGGGTTTTGAAGTGCATCAAACTGTAAAATAATAATATTGTTAAAAAATGTTTATTTACAGTCGACATTTTAAGTGCGAATTTTGGTTTTCTCTTTTATGTTTTACTTTGATTTAATTGAGTGTGAAAAATGCAAAGGGCTTTAAAGTTGTATACCAAATCTAAAAAACCCAAACTCTAAATATACCTGGAACTTTGCCGTAAATTTTTCCTTTGAAGACGTTCCATGACTCTACTGAAACCTAGCTTTAAAAAAGAGAGGTTACGGCCGTAGTATAAGGTGGATACAAGATTATAACGTAAACAGAAAAGGAGACGTTTAAAGGGTTTGACCAAACTTACGATATCCTCTCAGAGCACTTTTCGCTGAGGTCTCATCTTCAGCAGATTGATAAAGTGGAATCAGCAGCGGGGAAAACATATAAATTTTTTATAAGAAATTTGGCCCTCTAAAGGGGAATTACTGAATGAGATTTAATCTTGCGGTCAAGTGTTTTTGTGACTTTCATCTCTAAGCTAGCAACGAACAAACCTAATGTAAAATTACCTGACCCGGGTTTTCCCTTAAATATTTTTCTGCTTAACCCAGCTTTTTTAAAATAAATAAAAGGACAAACGGTAAGACTTTTGTTATTTATTGGCGTAGACACCCGGGTTTCCCCTAGAACCTTTATATAGCTGGGAGTGCCCTTTTTAACATCACTAGAACTTTGGGAACTTGGAAAACTTCCATCCTTCAACTTTTTTAAAAAAAAACAGAAATTTTTTTTTTTCAGTAAATCAAAGAACGTCTTACCTTCCAAACATGTCGATTGTTCGAGAGAGATTAAAAATGCACCACCTAAGCCTAGAAAACCACCAGCGTAGCTTTCGAAAAGTGAAAAGCACCACCAAAGCACTTAGCGTACAAACCTCCCAATTAAGTTCACGGCCCCAACCAAAAACCACCCTGCGAGAGGACGATCCTGGAAGCGCTGGACTTGTCAAACGCCTTTGGCGTGGTGAAACACACAACTTTACTTAAGGACAGCGAAAAATCGACAATCCCTCCAAGACTGAAGAGATGAACTATGTACTAGCTAAGCAATCGACAATCATTCGTACTGTTTTGAGGTAAAAACTCTAAATTGAAAAGAATTAACAGGGGGGTGGTTCCGTAGTGTGGTGTTCTCTTTCCGTTGCTGTTTAACTTCTACATCTCAAAACTCACTCAATAACGAGAGAGAATTTTTATCACCTCGTACGCAGATGATTTCACGATAATGTCATCGGATAATAGAATCGATGGCATATGCTTCTGAACTTAATGTTGCAGGCGATGGCGTTAGGATTCCAACTGTCAATAACCCTAAGAGTTTAAGTGAGACACCACATCGGAAAAGGCAAAGAAACGTTTTTGGAAATATACAAGGCAAACAGCCGGCCGGAGTTAACTACGCCGCACCAATAGGGTCGTTTGGATGCAGTGGAACTAAGACGATGAACTGCATTTCGAACTAAAACAGGATGACTCTTGATGTCTCTCATCGAACGCATTGGAGAGTGAGGCTTAACTCGTGGAAAAAATAATTTCTTTACTTCCAGAAGCTTTGCCATGCCCCACTTTGGTTCTCATGTAATTAAATTTCGTTTAGCTGAAAATATGCTTTATCCACCACGGCTTATACATATATTTATATACATATACTTATATGTACATTTTTAACAACAAAATTAATTAAGTAAGTTCCCTCGGAAAGAGGCGACGACAAACCAGAATACCAACAATACCACACGCGTGATGTTTGGCTTCTTTTTTTAGTTTTGGGGGGTTTTAACCAACAAGCAAACAAACAACTTTGTTGTAGCGCCATAATAACTAGCGGCAGATGTGGTGTGTGCAGCATATTTTTCACAAACAATTTAACAAAGTGCTCTGCACAATTCATGCCTTTTTTATTTGCAGCGAATCCTTTTCTGCGCTCAACTTTTTAGTCACATCTATGCAAAGTCACACACACACACACACATACGAGCATGTGGACAAATACATACATGTACCTAATAACGCAAATGTATGCTTAAACAAGAACAAGCTTTGCGCTTACTGGCTCGTTGCTGTTAACTTGTGGTGGATTTTATGACGTGCAATTTAAGTGGCAAGGCATAGAGTCGCACCGCCAGTTGTGTGGCAATTACAAGGCGAGCGACTGGAAAAAATGCGCACCCCAACACAGCTTAATAAAATGCACAAGAGGGATTTTTAATGGGAAAGGCAGGCATATATTTACATACAGCCATCCATGTTGTAGTTATAAAAAGTGTGCGGCTGGGGTCAGGGTTAAAAGTTTTAAATTTGCAAGTCAGTTTGTATGAAATTTTATCGCACATATGGCTTTTACTGTATATAAGGATATTAATCTTTGTAGATATATTTATATACGGTTATGTAGGTGGCAGTTAACTTTTTGTGCCACAAAAGTGAAATTTAAATATTTACTTAATAGTTGTTGCTGTTGTAGCGACAAAAGACAGGCAAATGCAATTAAAGCTAATACGAGAAAAGCCTAATTGTTTTAATTCAAATATAATTGTTAATATTGTATTTTTGTTGGAAAATACGTACATATTTTGGTACATTGGTGGGAAAAAACCCAAATTATTTTGGAATAAAATATTTTTTTTCAATGGTTAATATTTGCCTTCCATTAAAAAAAAAAAAAAAAAAAAAAAACAAGTAGATTCATTTACAAGCGGCCTCGGTAGTTGTGATTTTCCCCCTTTAAAAACATAAAAAACATATATAAAACATTTTAACTTTTTTTGTATATTTTATTATTATATTTATGTGTTGCTCATACGGTATGGTGTACCACATACTACTTATCAATACATCATATTTGATGGATAATATCAACTGCTTATAATTTTTAAAGAAATGTTTGCGAGTCTTAAATCTGGTAAGACAGGAAGCGGTTAGCCCTTGGAGTTCGCTGCAATCTTCTCATTGGGTTTGGCCCTTTGGGGAGATTTGTGGTGGGTGTGGTTTAAACCTAACAGCAAGAGGACTGGAAAATTCAATTCAGTGAGGATTCGCACTGCAGCCGGGTGCCGGACCTATTTGCCTGTATGTCGCACCGTCTCAACGGATAATATGCAGGTTTTGTCAGGTGCACCTCCTCTTGACCTGATTGTCATACAGCTCGCTGTCGCATTGAGTATAAAAAGGGACTTGCTTGGGGGTGTGGGGGGACTAACTAGATTTCCTATGGTGATGTGGAAAGAGGGGTGATATCTAGGGAGCATGAGGCTTTTATATGATAGGGTCAGGTGTAGGTGACAAGATCGTTAGGACAACAGACCTGACGGTCGAGTGACTTATGAATACATTCGGGCGTTTGTTGAGGGTAATCCAGACTTCAGATTTCGTCTGAGTCTGGGTTTTCTGCTTACGGGGAATGAATTTTTGCATCAGTGGCACCCATCTGATAGGTCAGATTGTTTTGATAAGGCGCGGGTAGGGATTGGGTGTATGTAGAATGCCTGATGTACTTAGACAGCAAGGATCTGGTGATATGGGGATTCGCACAATTAATGAAAGTTTAGATGATAGCGGTCTGAACTCCACTAGTCGCAATGCCGAACAGTTAGCATCGTTTGCGAGTGAACTGTTTAGGCGGCGAAGGCGTTTAACTGGGAATTAGCGTATGAGGTCCAACTTCTTGTCACCAGTCCAGAGCAGTATAGAAGCTTAATTAGTAATCGTTTTGGCTACGAGTCTGACCGGAGACTTTTTTCTGTTCCCACAGGGAGCAGGAGTTTTTGGAGTCCTTCGAATCATCTTCGTGAAAAAGGCCAGCTTTGCACTCCTTCAAAAGTGGTATTTTTCAGACGAATTTAAAAATAGAAGTATTGCTTGGTTAAGCATTTTAAGCTCAAGGAAGACGATGTTGGAAATAAATCGACGTTTTCTAAAGTTTTCACTGTTTTACAGCTTAATAATTGTTGGTTCACCCTCGTAATCTCATGGCTACAATATCCTGTTATAAACTGCTGACTGATTTCTTTAATAATGAAAACATATTTAATATCCCAAAATAAGATAAAGTTGTAGGTAAACTCCAAATATAGTATTACATACGCTCTTAATCCTTAAACATGGCACGGGTATTTAATCTCCAGTAGAGCCAACTTGACGCTTCTTTAATTGCTTCACGTAATTATATAAATAAATTACATATTCAAAAGCACCGTAAAGCTTTATTTTCAATTTCCACCTCATTACGATTAAACACAGTGCGAAAATATCCTTTTAACCAATACAAAGAACGCCCTTCACAACTACATATAATCATGTGTGAACATGTATTGTATGCATGAACATTGTCGTTCGAATTCCGCTGCTGTTGTCAGTATGCAAAACATGCTCGTGTATGTTGCCTTGAGGCATGAAACTGCTGTTCAATGGCTTAATCTTTTCAGTCGTGAGACTATGAAAATTCAAAATCAAACGATTGCGCGCGTTATTTTCGCAAACGCACCGACGATCTGCCGCAGTATTAGCGTAATCTGCATGAAAATCCCATTTACATAAAAATAACCACGTATTTATGCCAGCAGCAAATCGTTGATACGGAGGGCACAATACATATGTGTGCAGAAGTGGCAATGCGACATCTAGGCGTTACTACTTCTGTTTGTCTGTGAAGCACGGCAGACGTTTACAAAGCAAACAGACAGGTAAGTCATGTAAAATGGAAAAACATGCAGCTTTGAATAAAGCTATGAAAGCAAGTTCGTAATGCTAAGTGTTTTTCAGAGAATAAGAGGTTCGATAAAATTTCATTTTGCGGTTCAGTGCATAAATCTATTCCGTAAATTGATAACAGATAGTAGGTAAAGTACATAAATAAAACGAAATTAATGCACATAAGAATTGGATCTGAGATTTAGACCTATATTATTGCTTTCTAATTTAATTTTTTTTTACTTCAAAAGTTATTGCAGCCACTTAAGATCCATACTTAAAAAGTACTTGTTAAGGCAACTTTACAACATCATATTTTCCATATTTCATCTTTTTAATATTCTCAAGTTTCTGGTAATTACTTTTTATATCTCCAAAGTATATGCAGTGGTATGTACACTTCATAAAAATACAATATTTTTGTTTAATATGCGAAAATGACAGAGTTGCTTACTTTGCTTGTAATTAACTTGACTTGCTTACGTACACGGGTCTCATTACCTGTTGAAACACACCGACATATAATTTGCAATATTTAAGACAAACAACATGGGTTGCCGCCAGTGAGCAGGACAACAAGTAATTTCTTAATGTATGGTCTTCGCACAAGCATTACCAGCTGTTACAAGTACTCCACGATGACCAATTGTCCTTCGTTTTAAGGCGACTATCGCGTCTCGCCTTTGCGGTTTGATAATTAAAGTGTTGAATTTTTCACGAAAAACGAGAGACATGAAATACGAATATATATATATATGCCTTAAGCGAACCTTATTTATAAAGTATGGTAGAAAAATGTATTATTTTTTTATTTCGTTTTTCTTCGAGAACGAATCGAGTGAGAAGTGGTATCTTTTTAACAAAATTTGATACTAGAATCGCCTTCCGATTATAAGATTACTGCTGTGTCTTCCAAGCGGAGATCACGACATTTAATGAATTTTGAAAAAGAGTGTGCTCACAAGAGAAAGAAATATACCCTTGTATACAGAATGCCAAGCGGCTTTGAATGCACCTGAAATGGATTCCAAATTAAAGTAATATTCAAGAAAACTATGAAGTAGACGAACTAGCCGAAGATTTTATATGTCTCTGATTACTTGTAGATGTATATTTAATCGATAAATTTGTTATAAATGTGGCTGCGTCTCGATATCTCAACGTCAATCCCTAACTTGCTTAACAAGTAGACAAACATGGCATACATTGAATATGGGCCGGCTATTAAAATTTAAAAGTCATTCTTATGTCATGCAGAGTTGGAACACGATACAATGACTACACACAAGACACAATGCAAGGTTTTGTCAATAAAATAATCACAATTATCGGTCTTGGGACCAGAAATTCACTATGCACCAAATCTCGGAAAAGACCCGGGAAAAGAGGATGGACACACACCACCTCTTCGTCGATTTCAAAACTGCTTCTGACGGCACGAAAAGGAGCTGATTTATACCGCTATGTCTGAATTTGGTATGGTCGTAAAACTAATACGGCTGTGTAAACTGACATTGAGCAATTCCCAAAGCTCTGTCAGGATTGGGAAGGAACTCTCAGAACCGTTCGATACCAAGCCAGGTTTCAAACAAGGCGACTACCTTTGGTGTGAATTCTTCAACCTACTTTTGTAGAAAATTTTTCGATTATTATTATATAAGATAGTACATGTTAGATTAAGCTCTGTAGTTCACAAAATTTGTTCGTATGTCAACGATATTAATATCATTGATCCCAAACAATCAGTCACTCGCGACTTGGCTCTCACGTTACTTTTGACAGTCATAACATTGAAATTGTAAATAATTTCGTCTATCTTGGAACTAGTATTAACACCACCAACAATGTCAGCCTGGAAATCCAACGAAGGATTACTCTTGCGAACGTAGTACCTGTTGAACTGAGTAGGTTTGAGAAGAAAATTCCTCTCTCGATGAACAAAGATCAAATTCTTAAAGTCACTCCTCAACCCTGTCCTGCTATATGATGCAGTGGCATGGAAGATGACAATATCTGATGAATTGGCATTACAAGTTTTCGAGAGAAAGGTTCTGAGGAGGATTTATGGTCCTTTGCCCTTTGGAAACAACGGTGAATACCACAGTCGGTGGAACGAGGAGCTGTAGGAGATTTACGACGACATTAACAAAGTTCAGCAGCGTCTACGTCAAGAAAGAAACACTGGTTATTTAAGCAAGAGTATTTTTTAATGACAAGGTTGAGAATAAAAAACCTTAATAAAGTACTAATATCAGAAAAAGGTTCTTTGATATTGGTGATAAATAGTTGTATGTGATTGATGACGCTGAACATAGTTCTGAGTAGCAAAATAGGCAAATTTAGGCCGAGCGCTTTAACAAAATTCCCATTTTGCAAAGAGTATTGAGAGCGGACGTCCTGCTAAATGAGTTACGCTCGACTGGTGCAAAATAATCCCCACGAGTGCTGTGGAATCAATAACACTCTGGAGACGCCGCTGGCGTGGCGCATATCGCACATCAAATGTTGCCGTAAATTTAATTAATTTTATTAGCACTAATAGCGAAGTAATGTACATAATCTCATAGAATAATGTCACTCATTAAACGATAATGCCCACCTGCCAATTCAACGCGCACCGCTGTGCACACACATGCATACATACTCGTCTACAGTTAGGCTGAAACATTTGCGTCCTTTTGCTTATTTGCACATGTCAAATTGTTTTAGCTTCAATTTGTGAGCGCTTAGCTTTGCATTTGCTATGGAAATAATACCAACAACAATCAAAGCTTAATGAATCGGTCGATGAAAGAAACCCAAATAAACAATAACAATTTCGCCAATCATCAATGGCTGCAGCATGCTGGGCTCACAGAGTGTATAATGTGCTTGAGTGTGTGTGTGGGAATGACTATGTGCTTGCTGGAAATCCCTTCAATTCATTTATTGATTTTGCCTTCATTGATTATTTCCATTTAATTGCCTTGTTAAGTATTGTTGCTTTTTTGTGTAAGATTTTCGTTTCAAGATTAATGAGAATCACTTTCACTTTGATTATTGTAATGATATTTGGTGATTAAATGTTTGCTGTAAGCTCAAAAAGGTTCTTACAAAAAGTACTAATTCCAAAATAAATATATGGAGAATTATTATTAAAAAGCTTTTCACAAGCAAAATCCGGGTAACAATATCAAATAATATCGCAATTTTTAAGAATTTGTAGATTTATATATATGGTTGTCGAAAAAGTCTTTTCGTATTTTGTCAATAGATGTCGATGCAGTCATATACATATCTCTAGTGCTACCAATCACATTGTATCTTACCATATGGTGTTGGAATTTCGACGTGAAAGATACACCGGGCTCTGGTCGACCTATCGTTGAAAAAGTCGATGAAAGTATGGAAAAGATTGACCAGGACCGTCACGTAAGCCGTCATGATATCGCTAAGGAACTAAACATTTATCATTAAACGGTTTATAACCATTTAATGAAAGTTAGTTACAAAAATAATTTCGATGTTTGTGAACCACATGAATTGTCTGGCTAAGTTCGGGTGTCACCGAATATTTTATACTCTCGCATGATAAAGTGATAATCTAGATTTCATTATCCGTCATTTAAATATTTTTTTATTTTGCTGTAAAATTAATTAGATTAGATTAATTTGAGTACTTTGAGTATTGAATTGTATTTTCATTTATATGTACATATGTATTATACAGAGAAGGCATCAGATGGAATTCAAAATAGCGTTATATTGGAAGAAGGCGTGTCTGTGAACCGATTTCACCCATATTTCGTACATGTCATCAGGGTGTTAAGAAAATATCATATACCGAATTTCATTGAAATCGGTTGAGTAGTTCCTGAGATATGGTTTTTGGTCCATAAGTGAGCGACGCCATGCCTATTTTCAATTTTTAAAAAAAGCCTGGGTAAAATTTAGTGTTTCTGACGTTTTTTGTTAGTCAGTTAACGAACTTTTAGTGATTTTCAACATAACCTTTGTATGGGAGGTGGGCGTGGTTATTATCCGATTTCTTCCATTTTTGAACTGTATATGGAAATGCCTGAAGGAAACGACCGCATAGAGTTTGGTTGACATAGCTATAATAGTTTCCGAGATATATACAAAAACTTAGTAGGGGGCGGGGGGGAAAAACGTGTTCAAAGTTTCATCATGATATCTCAATTTTTACTCAAGTTACAGCTTGCACGGACGGACGACGGACAGACAGACATCCGGATTTCAACTCTACTCGTCACCCTGATCACTTTGGTATACATGACCCTATATCTGACTCTTTTAGTTTTAGGACTTACAAACAACCGTTATGTGAACAAAACTATAATACTCTCCTTAGCAACTTTGTTGCGAGAGTATAAAAATAACATTCCTTTATAGCTCTTATATGCAACCAAACGTTGACATTGACAAATTGAGTCTGAAGTAAATACTACAAACTATTTTGATATAACGAGATGCAATACGTGGTCAAATTATTATTTTCTCTTTTGTGTCCTCTAAAAAATAAGAAAACATTTCTTCTCTTCTGTAAAGAAGTTAGTATAAACACTGTAAAACCTGACAATACTTCGCGCAAACTCATATCTAATGACAAAGCCAAACTGTTTCTAAGAGCAAAGCAAACAAAATATTGAATATACATGCAGAGAGCAGACAAGAAAATACACAAACATAAACAAGAGACAAGAAGAATCAACAAATGCACCCAAGCGGCGCACAAGCATTTCAATCAACAATGGCGATAATGGCATCGGGTAGTACAAAATGTTGCTTTAATTATTGTATCATCAAGGGGCTTATTTCGCCGATATGTATCTCAATACGAATTTGTCCAGCTCGCATACTTACTTGTGTATTGCACATCGATTTGGCCACGGAGACAGTGTCGATTCGCAACCGATATTTATCTTAATAAGCTCTCGCTTATGTGCGCAAATAAAAAAAAATATATACATATATGCAGGGCTATAGCTCATTATTATGGTCATTATTTTTTCATGTTGTGCACTACTCAATAAATCTGTCACAATATCTAGACAAGCACACACTAATTGCCTCGTTAGTGCTGTCAAATATGCTGACTATCAGACAGCAACTGTGTCGCGTGCTTATTTTTCTCATGCACAATATATTGATAGCGATATGTACATATATGTATATGTATATAAATAATATATATATATATATAATGTATGTTAGAAAATATATGACACTTATATACATAATATAAAGTAAGTTATTACTGAACACTAAAGTGTAACTATTAAAGTAAACGCCATTAATGTCTGCATTGTAAATCAATGTTAGCACTACTTCAGTTGTTTTTTTAATTATCTCAATGTAAAAGTGAGACATACAAGTATACTATATATCGTCACCCGAAATGCAAAACAACGTATCATCAAAAAATCGAAAATGAAGTTTTTATTGCTATCGATTCCCTACACCATATTATGTATGTAATATCGTGAACTTTCAAGCTTCCGCTCTAAAATATATCCAATAAATAACCATTTTACAAAGTGGGTGTGACTTTTTCCTTTTCGGTAAAATGCATTCGCCCTTGAAAGGAAAGCGTTATGCAGAAAGGCTTGTACCGGCATATTAACAGCCATACCGGTCAACAAGCTGAAACACTCGTTCGCCAAGCTTTTTGAGCGTGCAAAAAGCTGTTTTGAAGCAGAAGGAGACTATTTTGAATAAAATAAATTGGTTTTGTAAAAAAAAAAACCATTTGTTCTGTTTTTTTTTAAGTCCTGCTTACTTTGGAACGCACCTGGTATATGAACATTCTATAACCAAAACCCTTCGCCACACCACTTATGAAAGTTGTTGTTACCTTATTTTGCATTTTAAGTGGCAATATGTGCTTCTTTTCGAACTAAAGGTTATTCGCCTCTATGGGCATCACTTTTTTTTTTGATATTTTGCGCATCAATACTTTAGTTTTGAAAAGATCATTTTAGTTCGGAAACTACCAAGTTTTTTATTTTATATCAATTGCTTCCATCAGTAAAAACTTTTTTCTTGGAATAGTGTTACTTTTTTTAAGTACGTATGTATATGTAGGTTATTTCCATCTGTCAATTAGTTTGTTTTTGACAGCTGTTTGTTTACGACGAAAAACTTTGATTGCCGACTTTTACCACAAAAACAAAGAAATAGTAAACAACGAAAGAACGCTAGAAACTTTGTGTGTTTTTGTGAAGTCACGGCTACGTTAAAAATATTTGCTCTGGAAAGTCTACTTTATTATGAACACAAGTAATTGAGTGACAACTGTGGCACAAGGCGTTCAATGAAGTCGGTTATCCAACACCATAACAGGGGCGACGATAACATCGAGAAAGTTAAGGAAACAGTATTCGATAGTCATCATGTTGGCTTCAGAGAAATAGTGCAAGATCTTACCATCTGAATCTGAAGTATCTTTAAAAATGACGTCGCGTAGAAGTCCCAAACAAGAACGTAGACATTGAGAACTTTTTATTCAACAAACACACTACTACAGGGGCCGAGACGTGATATTATGAATATGATGTCGGAACTTTCCAACAATCAAATGAATGGCGCTTCAAAAATGAGACGAAATGGACCGAGGCTTATGACAAGTTTATGGAAAATTTGATGAATCTTATTATATAAGACAAGTTAGCATCGTAGGGAAGCCTATTTCAAAAGTTTTTACAAAAAATAGTGTATAAAGTTTTGAAGCAATATTAAGGGGTTGGCTTTTACTCATTATTCCTGTCAAGCTAGATTTTTATACCCTTTCAACATGATGTACGGTAATATATATATAACTGATCAGGATGACGAGACGTGTAGTAGTCCAGAAGACTGTCTGCCGAACGGATGGACAGTCCGGCCGAGCATGCTAGCTGTTACTTGAGTAAACATTGAGATTTCATAATGGGGTATTCTGGTCCAGGATTTTGAAAAAATCCATTTTTTTTTGCATATTTTGAAAGCTTAGGATCTTGGAAGGATTTTTCAAAACTGAATGGAATTGTCTCCTAAACGTTTTAACACGTTTTCCTCGAAACTAATTTTTTTTTTTTTGAGGTGGTTGACATGTTATCTCACGTTCTACTGAACCAATTCCCTTGAAATTTGGTATACATCTTCTTCATACAATGCTCTATCGTGTCTGAATTGGATTTCCAAAAATTTTGATTTGAAGTATTTTTAAAAAACAATTTTTTTTTTCAAATCGACGCCATTGTGTTATTTATTTTGTTTTTTTTTTTTTTGAAAATGGTCAACCCGACAACGACATCCTTACTAATGGCAAATCTTCTTGTTTTTTGTGTTTTAGATCTCTGCAAGGGTTGAAATCACGTCAACCAGGAAGCACAGTTTTTTTTTTTTTGAAGCCCTCAAAAGTCTATCTTGTATCTTGGAAAAAAATTATTCATACATTCATACAAGACGAACTCCTGCGTTCAAACCGTATGACCTGTATATTAGGTCATAAGTAATTAGTGTTATGAGTAGAAGGATAATATGTACAAAACTATTTTTTGATTTTGTGTACGAGTATGTTATGAGAGAAAAATTGTTTCAATTTCGTAAACTAAATTTTGCTCTTTTTTCACATAGTTAATTGCAAATATGTCATACGAACTTTATGTGTTGGAAATTTTCATAACTCGTTTGCACATATCGTAAAAAATAGAAAATATTAAATTTTATGTGCAAAAATAATTTCGCTTATTTACCACACATTCCTCTATGAAGAGTTTTACAACTTTATAAATGTGAGCGTAAAATTAAAAATTAAGGACTAAACTTAATAACCAAATATTCACTAAATATGAATATTAATATCCCAGCATGTTGAGGTAAACACACTTTATATTACACATTCCTGCAAAAATTGAAAGTATACACATGTCAATAAGATGATGAATATTAATGTTATTTACGTCTCTTGTATCTTTTGAATTAAAAACTTGAATAACTATACTATTTGGTTACGCACTCATCAAGCAATTTTCACAGTCGAGGCAGGTTAGATTAGGTTAAGTTAGGTTAGAAGGCTGATCAAAGATCGCACGTGGACTACTATATGTAGTTCTTTGTGAAGCCATAGAAAAGAAGAACTTCTATGTTTGAACTTATAATTACAAATCGTTTAGTAGCCAATACAAATTTGCACAGACATTTAATTTCCATTCCCGCCAGCTCAGTGGGATGTCGGAAGGTATATGTTTCTTAAGTGTTAACCTCCCAAAGGCGGGACTGTCAAGAAGGAAGTGTTGAGTTGTTTCCAGCTCATCTTCTTCCATACATCTTCTGCAGATGGCGTCTGGCTGGATTCCCAGGATTATTGCGTGGACTCCAGTAAGGCAATGGTGCTGTTAAATGCCTCAAGGCTAGCCTTACTTAAGGCAAAAATATTATTAGATCTCTTGCGATCGATCTTAGGCCAAGAGACTTTTGAGACAGCGCAGTTACCAATCGGTTGACTTTTTTACCTAAAATATTGATCAATGTGTCATATTTATAATTGAAATTCAGGGAGGGTCTTTTCCTGATATGGCAGTAGTATGTATTTGAGCTACAAATGTGTTGAATCGGGTAAATACTTCCCTTAGTCTCCATACAAAGATTTTCGAACTTCCGGGGGACTGGCCAATATATGAGTTATCTTAATAAAATTGGGAGAATGTTTGTTTTTCTTATAACGGTGCATACTCGTATTTGTACTTGTACTGTGCCCCATGTAACTAACAGGTCTTATGTATATGAAGGTATTTTCCTGGCTTTAATCCTTTTAAGTTTCAAACGTATAAAATATTAGGTTATATCCGAACTTACCTCCTTACTTGTTTATAGTTCATTTTATCATCTAATGTAAGTTTTTGATAGAACTAAACTTGAAAATTGCGAATAAAAATATTTGACAATCTGGCTTTGAGTATTGTTCCTCCATATATTGGAAGGATAAGTTTTTTAAGTATGAGAGTTTAGATCATGTTTTGATGATGTTATATACACATATACTTACAGCTTCTTGTGTTTTGACTTGTTTAGATTAATTTTTATTCAAACAATCCTTGAGATTAGTGTTGAATAATATAAAAAGAGTTGTATAATTTCAGGGGGTAGTTTATTTAAAATATTAATTTTGGGGATTAATGACAAAGTTGTTTCTTTTCTCTTGAAGTCTTAAAAGACAAAATCTTAGACCAATGTTTTTGTTAAACAGGGGGTAAAATTTCACACAGAAACTAGATATTACAGTTTTAATTATAATCTAATCTCTAGTTCATAACACTACCAATTAACATTTTACTCAAACAATAGAAAGTCATAGTTGAGTTTATTTTTTTCATTTGAACTATATATAACTGATATGAAAACAGCTTTATGATAAACATTTTAATTATTGATGATTCGTTAGAGAATTTTAGTAATTGCCAAGTGCATTGCCAAACTACCATGAATAAAAACTAAACCAAATTAATGCCGTGAGCTGCCAATATAATGGCCAGTAGCTAATATTAATTTCTATTTTAGCGCTAAAAATATGCAGAGAAATGAAATACCTTAAAGGTAAAACGACTAACAAAACAAATTCCGCCTAATGCCAACGTTTAACTTCATGTAATTTCAGTAACTAATGAAAGCGATTACTGCGGCTTAGCGTCGTTAACTGGAGCGCAATAAAACAGGAAATATTTTTTGCAGAAACACACACATATATGTATATACATATATGTATATAAACTTCTTTATTGCTATTGGGCTCCATATACATATATATATACATTTATATGTAAGCATAGCAATAAACATGTACTTACACATATTTAACGCAGTGAATTTATTAACACTTTGATACTCATACATACAAACAAGCGTTTACAAATGTACCCATGTGCCTATATACAAAATTATATTTACACATTATTTTTTAACATATATACGAGCATGTTAACAAAATTACGCGTACATATGTTTCTGGGTTTACTAAGCAACCCCTGCTGTAAGTGAGTCTATTGATACGCGCGTGTCAATATGGGCTGACCTCTCCTGCTGGTCCACTTAACCAATTTAGCTGACGACCAACAGCGAGCGCGCAGTAAAAAATTATTGATTTTTCAGCTTGCCGCTAAGCGCCTAAGCGATGTGGCGACTTAGCTGCTGCAGGCAAAATGTGTGCGGCATTAAAATTAAGAGCGGGATTTTGTAAGTTAATTCTCTTTTAAAAGCTAAATAGTGAAAAATAGTACAAGATAACAAATAAAGGTATGTATTAATTGAATTGTAAAGTAATTTAAATAGTTGTTTTGGGCGAGTGCAAATATGGCGGTGGTCTCATGAATGGGATTCTCAATAGTAATTCAATAAATTTGCCCGTACACATCCTAGTTTCGTGGTATCTTGTCATATCGATCGATCATTTAGCAAAATACATTTGCTCTTCACTTCAAATGCCACTTCACATGCTAAACTTGTTTGTCTAGTTTTGGGATTTATTTCTTTTCAAAACAAAAATTTCAACAATTTTCTTTAATAAATTTATAAATAATTCTACACAAATATATACACATTTTTGTACTAGCTGAATTCGAAGTTGACGTCAACGTTGAAAACAAGCAGACAAAATTTGATCGAGATTTTACTTGACTAAACACTAAAAAAATAGCGAAGAATCTAAGTAATAAGCCCAGTGGCAGCGCTGGCGCTGGTGAGACAAGCAAAAGCAAACGCTGTGTGCTGTGCCTCGATGAGAAGTGCTCGCCAGTACGCATCACGTACGGTCACTAGTCTGGTGGTCTACTTATCGTACCAGAGGTACGCTTGGGCCCATCGCTGCCCCATATGCCGTGGTTCGTTGAAGAAGCAACGACGTTCAGTAAGTTTGTTGAGGGCACAATGTTTCGCTTAATTGAAAAATGTCTCTTGTCCGCCTCATTTTCTGTGTGATTCTCTCTCTCTCTCTCTTTCTTTACGGACAGGTCGAGCGAAAACATTCCGAAAAGAACCATACTCTGTCGTATGCTACAATGTCCGGCAATGCAGGTGCCAGTAGCTGTCAGTACAGACCCACACGCAGGCGTATGCATGCCATCGCCACGGCCACGGCGCTATCGGAATCCACCGTGGAGGCATCTACCCAGCAAATCTACTTCTACTACGAAGTAATTATTGTAGACTGAGCGCAGTACGTAGTTCGGACGCTGCGACGAGGAATGTGACGAAGGCAACTAGACGAAAAACAATGAACTATAGAACGGACGATTTGCCGACGCTTGTGGTCCCTGCACATAACTAACTGACGCTTCGAACTAATGACTTGTAGTTACAACTGTGATTTTTTGGGTGCTAATATGACTCTGTTTTTTATTTCACCATGTATCCTGGTGGTGTTTTTTATAGTTTTTGATAATGTTCTTTTTATGAAGAAAAAATAAAAGAAACATTTTTCAAATGGAGAAGTAAAACAAATTTGTTGCCATTATTTTCGGTTTGATGAAATACTTATTTTAGGTATTGTCAATATTTCTGTTTTATTTCTCTCTTTAGAGTGAAAGTTGCAATTCATTCACAACTTAACTAGTCAGTATGTCAGCGGCATCTGACGTTATGGTTTCCTTATACAACTACTTAACGAGCTAAATTGCTAGCAGAAGGATCTTAGCTGTTATATGGATAAATATGTATATATTTTGTTATAAAATATACTATTATTCTACTAAATTTTTTTAGCAGATGCTTGAAGTAAAATATTTAAAAAATCTTCGCATCTTCTAAGCGAAAGTAAGGCATTATGTAGAAAAAGAAAGAAGGTGGAAACATTAAAATGATTTGTTATTTTAAACTCCATATATCAGGGTATTTTAGTCCCGGTGGTTTCACAATGGGCCCCCAAAAAGATTATATGCGTCGTCAGAGATTCATTCTACGTATCTACATAATGCTTATACTGATGATCAGATGGTAAAACGGACATAAAATTAATCGGAATTTAACTAGTAAGCAGTTTTTTGGGATATAAACTACTATTACATGAGCAAATCTATTATTCTCTGTAGCAATATGTTGCATGAGTATAAAAATAATTTTCTCTAAACCTGTAGACAGCTCTAAGCATATGTCTTTCGTTCGTCCCTTTTATTTTTGATCTCTTTATACCCTGAACAGGGTATATTAAGTTTGCCACGAAGTTCGCAACAACCAGAATTAAGCGTCGGAGACCGTTTAAAGTATATATATAAATGATCAGTGTGTTGGGCTGAGTCGATTTAGCCATGACCATCTGTCTGTCAGTCCGTCTGTATATAGTCCTTCAGTTTTTAAGATATCGTTTTGAAATTCTGCAAACATCACTTTATATTTAAGAAGCTGCTCATTTGTCGGAACTGCCGATATCGGACCACTATAACAAATCGCTGGCATACAAGCTGGACGATAGAAATCTAGTGTTGGTAAAGAAAACTTTTGCATTTGACAAGTTATATTCACGAGATTTGGTATAGATTATTTTCTAAGACAACAATGTAATCTCCGAGAAAATTGTTCAGATCGGTTAACTATAGCGTATAGTTTCCATACAAACTGAACACATAGTTACTAAAAGAAATGCAGCTGTGAAGGGTATATTAGCTTCGGTGCAGCCGACGTTTTGTTCTTGTTTTTCTATGAAAATGCGCACAATATGTACATCCATATATGAACTCAAACAGAGCATCAACTCTCACTTTTTCACAAAGCAACCGCTGTTTACTTATTTTCTGCGCTCTATAACCGGCTTAATTTCCCAACAACATGCAGTCTGTATGTATCGCTGATAGCCATTCAACATGCTTGCTGCAGCAACAAAGAGTTTTCTATTTATTCACTTGCCAACAACAGTCGACTACACAGCTACTGCTTTTCTCCCCTGCCAGGGCAGCGTACTTTTCTAGTTCTTCCGCTCTATTCCGCCCAGTTATTATGTCATGTTATTCTGCTTTTTGTTTATCTATACGCCTGTCCGCTTGTGTTTGCATTCGTAAGCTCTTTGCCTAGCACAATTTTATTAAGTCCTTGCCGCTTGTCTACCTGTCTAACAACAGCGAAGATGTGCTGTGCCATCCGACTCTTTCCCCGCCCCCACCCGATATCACCACCAACACTATGCAAACACTTTCACTTTCATTCAACGTTCAAATAAGATTACGTATACGTCATGTTCTACCTGCTCGCACAACATCAACACACACGCACGCGAGTAACCACGTAACATGCAGTTTTATATGCCATAGTGTCGTAGCTGAGCGCAGTCGCTGTGGTATTTTGTCGCAACCGGCAAGTTCACAATATGCTTTATAACCTTATAACTAATTCATTTGGCCTAACCTTATGAATATTCAGTGCGTTGTCATACACTCAGCCCTGCACTCGCCCAGCGTCCCTTAGTGTTCCATTTTGCCTTGTGCGCCAGTTATTTTTTTTTTCTTCAGTTCCAAAAATAACAGCCACCTTTCTTGTCGTCGTCTGCTTCCTTTGATTGTTGTGTTGCAACAACTTTTAGTCAAACTTTGCTTGGCTGAAATTTATTATTTTCACTACAATGTCGTTGCTATTATGTTGCGAAACTTTCCACCACACAACTCTCAAATTTTACTTTTTCCACGAAAACTGCTGCTTAGCCCTAATCTCTCATTCAATTCAACCTTCTTACTTGCCAAAGTTCTTTTCTTTTTCCTACCTTTTCTTTAGTTATACACTGGCGCTTATCCTTTATCGGCTTCAACTTCCTTCCCGTCACTATTTTTCGTTATTTTCTTGCTGTCAAAAATATTAAATTATCTCCGTGATTAATTTCATTAAGTGTGTTGCTGTTTAACGGGAAAATATTGTGCACAACTTACTTTTCCTCGTCTAGTTAATTTAATTTGGGTCAGGTATGCAGGTGCTGTCTTGGCGCATTCCCCTTGTGCGCTGGCTTATATGACGGTGTATTTGGCTTTATTGTTAGCTTGTACTTATTTATGGAATAATGTAACTTGATAAGTATGTAAATTATTGCAGAAACCGCATTTTGCTGATGAAAAAGGTGCTTGGTAGAAATAACACATTTTCTTTTCATGATATTTTTTAACCTTTTGTAGCATTACGAGTACTTTAGTAAATTCCCATTATTTGGCCAGACAGATATCTTCATATAATATTATTATGCAAGACACAGCCATGAACTCCGAAGAAATAGTTCAGATCCTACTATAATAGCTTACAGCTGCCATACAAACTGTTAACTGATCGAAATCAAGATAAAAACCTTATATGGATTTGGAGGAGCCGAAGTTAATGTTTTTCTTGTATTTATTTTGTGGTATTATAGTCCAGAAATTTGAAAATTTGCTTCTTTTTTCATGATTCAAAAGTTTGGACTTCGTAAATATCTCTGTAAGAGGATTTTTCAAAAATTTGTGAATAAATCTACCATTATGATTCTAGCATTATAAATACTTTAGTAAATTCCTATGAAAGCGTAGGACTTCAATAAATTTTTGTATAATAGATACTATATAAGGCAAAAGGCAATAGTATAATTGAAAACTTTTCTCTTAAAACGTTTGCAACATTCAACAGTGACGCCATAGTGGAAAGTGAAATTTTTTTATCGTACAATTGTGATCAAACTGAAAGGTGAATTTTTAATTTATACTTCGCGGCTCTATAATCGACCATATGCTTGCTAATGACGCTTTTAACAGACACACACCCACGAGTCTATTATTACTAAAGTCTCGAATACTGAGGGAAGGAACGCCGCAGCAGAAACACATGCCAAAAACGACTCTGAAAACAAAAAGTTATTGATACCGAGCTTTTTCAGATAGTCTGGAGCAGCAAATATACAAGGCGACGATGCCATTCACTCGGCATACGCGGTGAGAAAAAAACTATTCACTGGAGGGTCGAGCGGCGCAACTACGCATAGGACAGTACACCACAATAACCGAAACCGCCAGCGTATCGGTGAAATGAAGTAATAGCTGGCCTCAGAAATCTCTGCAATACAGTTAGACGTTGCCTGCGACGTAATTAACGTGGAGAAAATGCAAAAAATCTCAGAAAAATATTTATAAGTCATCAGGAGCTTCTTAATTCAGCCACTGGCCGCAGTCAAAATATTTGTTTTCAAAAACTTTGTGAAGAAGCAAACAAAGACCCCTGTGAAACAGCATACAAAATCTGTATGTCGAAATTCAGAAATAGGGCACAACAACCCAAAAGCGCATCTTTTATGAGAAATGGCGTGAAAACTGTGTTTCCAAAACACCAGCTTATTTCTTATGCTAAGCCATGAAGCGAAGTCGTTGAGCCACCGTTGCTAGTTAGTGAAGAAGAAATATTGGCCATAGCCGGTACAATTAAAATCGCTCGGATTAGATGGCATACCAAACAGAGCCTTAAAGGTAGCTATGACTTAGAAGCCAAAATTATTCACAAAAATGTTCAATGCGTGCTTAAAAGAAGCGATATTTCCTGACCCATGTAAGGTGAAGCGATTAGTTCTACTTTCTAAGCAAAAAAAAGCATTCGGAGGAACCTTTATCATATCGACCTCTATGCATGATGGACTTTAACGAAACTTATTGGGTCTTACTTATAAGTCTGGAGAAAGCAATATACCGTTGGTAACACCACAACAATCTGTAGGACGAATTGGCTTCGAGAGAATTGGCGATATCACATGCTCTGTACAGGAGAGTGTCGGCTGGAAAGAAATAACAAGCAGGACAGGTCTTAATCAAAGTGTCATATGACCCGTGTCGAGAATCAGTATGGATGGACCTTGAATAGCACAATCTCGAGAAAATCTTACTGATACCTCGCACTCACCGTAATAAGAAAAGCTTATTAAGTCGTGGTTTTAAAACTACTATTTATGCAGAAAATCTATTAAAACAAAAATAAAAGATTAAAGGTGCCCAGATCTCACGAAAAAAGACTATAAAGCCGGACCTTGTTACAATTAATTTTTTTAAGCTCATTTTCCCGAAATAATTTATTCTGCCACACTTTGTAGACTTTGTGTGCTAAGTATATTATTGCAGCTAATAATGGCAAACTTGCGAAGGATTTTAGTTTGAAGCCTCTTCATCTACCCAAATACGATTTTAAGTCGTATAATCAGCTTTTAATGTTGCACAAAGTAAAATAAAGACATCAAACACTTTAAACTCATTAGTTAGCGCTAACACTAATCCGACATTGTAGTTATTGCAGCAGCACAACTTTTCACCAGCCACATGCTGATATGAAGAGCAGAAAAACGAAGCCGCAGACGTGCATAATAAAGTGATTGTGAGCGTACCGTGACTATATACACACACACACACCAATCCCCAACCCCCATCCGCCGGTGTGTTATGTGAGCGCCGGTGTGATGAAGTTGGTACAATGTATCGTTTAATTTGCATGCCATTTTGTGTAGATCTTCCTCTGAAATGCTGTTGACAATAAAGTTAGCTTAAGCCATTTATAACGGCATATCCGCCCCGCCACTGCCACGCACCACTGGCTCGCCTACACTTTCACAGTCGCAGCAATATTTAAGAAGCGTTAAGTAGTTGCGGAATTTTCGCAAATACTTTGTGACAAAATGCACAGCAAACGCTTTTCGCAAGCTGGCAAGTTATGACAGCGCGCAGCTAAGTAATGTATGGCAGCAGCTGTGGCAATGAATAGTTGCAGTTTACCTGTGCTTTCAGCAACGCGCGGATTTCATGGTGGCCGATAGTGCAAGCGCAATGGAAACTTGTAAAATATGTAAGCTAATTTGGCTTGTGTGCGCAGGGATTACTTCCAACAAAAGGCTCAAGGCAAGCATTTTCGCCAAGCCGTAAGGCAGCTTAAGCTCTTGCTAAGAAATGCGAATATGAGTGCACACATTCATATAATATGCATGTATGTATATAATAGCAGTAGACCTTATTGGACAAATGTAAGCTTGTTTTCTGTGTAAGATTATATACATATAGATTATATACAGCAGAAAAGTAAAAACAAGTTTGCTACTAACAACTTTTATGAATCCAAAGGTCAAATAGTTAGCCGAACGACTTATTTGCACACAAACATATTTATTGTTATAAGTTAAAGTTCTTTGAAAGCTCAAGTGTCCAATTTTGTTCAGAATCTAATCAGCGCACTGTCCGAAGACGTTTGAGAGAAAGAGAATTTAGGGCAATTAAAGCTAAGGACGTGATGTTTGCATTGAAAGTAAGCAAGTTTAAAAGATTGGCCTTTGTAAAGGAACATCTGCACAACCCAAGGAGTTCCGGAGAAGTGTTCTATGGACAGATGAAAGCTCCTTTGAGTAAAATTTTATCAAAAAACAAGTTATTTGTAATATTGCCAAAGGTGACATAGCAAAAGAAACGACCAGTTTGTCAAGAAATGAACCATGGTAGAGGCTTTGTCATATTCTGGTGATGTGTGGCGTATAATGAACTGGGTGACTTGGTTTCTGATTCTGTGAACCAAGGTCAATATTCGATTATCATAAATGATAACGTTTTTATTTCTGGACACAGGCTTATTGGATAAGCCTTTTTCCTGCGACAGGATAACGCCCCGTGCCACACAGAGTGTGACACTTTCAAAAAAAAATTTTTTTTATTTGGTTTTTAGAAAGCCTGAAACTACAATTGATCTTTTATCTATTTACGTTTTTATGAAATAATTTTTGTTGTCTTATTTTTAAGTTTGTATTAGCTAAATGCATAATAACAACAAAAAAAAACCCCTCTTTTGTCAAAGCCGTTTAAGAATCAAACGTAAAAATCACAATTTTTGTAAAATTTGCTATTGGTGAGCCACACTGTGTGTCATTGACTTTGCAAACTTCAAAATATGTTTGTATGTATCTAATAGTTTCCAAAAGGAAATATGTATATCTGCACACTATTTTCTACTTGGAAAACTGGCGGGTGAGTATATTCATACGAGTTGTGTGTGATTTTAAAATGGGTGTTTCTTGTTTACCTGCAACTCTACTGTCTACAAGCAATTAACTTAGGATTTCGATTGGATTTATGACTTATTGCAAGCGTGTGAATGCTTAAAAGGTCATAAACATAAACATAAATAGACTAATAGTAGTGTAGCTAAAAGACTGCCTTTTCGATCTATATACACAAATTACATGTTAAGAAAACGTAAGTCAGTGTTTTGGGGGCTTACATGCAGTTATTGGTGGCTAAGCCAGTCAAAGGTGACTTGTGTAGACAAATAACTACTTTTGAATTTAGTATGTACTGAAAATTCATATCTGTCTTCTACATTTAATTGAAATTCTCTTATAGACCATAGCCCTAAAAACTGTCTCATCCTCTTATCTATTTTTAGTTGTTGAGAAGACGTTTTGGCTTCAAATGCTTTAAATAACTTTGATTCTTCAAAAGTCTAAGTTCTGATCATTCGCCATTCGTTTATATGGTTTATCTATATATGTAGTATGTTATTACGTTAAATAGTCTCCGGACGTTTCATACAAATATGAGGTGTGTTAGACTAGGTCTTCAGATATACTTGACAAAATTAAAGTATATCGAGTAATTTTTGACTAATGCATAAGCTTAATTAAATATTAATTTCGAAGTCATCCACAAGTAACCGAAATAATTTTGAAATGCGCTCATATTAAAATTCCATTCCAAGCCAATTGTAATGTGCTAAATTCGAAGCATCTTTCTTGATTATTATTTAGAATATTAGTAAGTATATACAGTGACTTCCACGTTCGATTACACTTTCGTAAGTTTAGCATTAAAGTTTGATTTTTAGCAAAATATTCTTAAGAGCAGCAAAGCTTATGGTATGTCTGAGTCGTATCATGTATGACGTTTCACTATCCCTTCGTTTTTGGAAATTCTCAATAATAACGGTGCATTTTTATTGATTAACGCGCGAGGATGTGTTTCAGGTTTTGTGCTTTCGTGTAGCTAATAATTTTGTTTTAGATTTAAACCAGAGGCTACATATAAGTAACTAATTATACCCTGAACAGGGTATATTAACTTTGTCACGATGTTTGTAACACCCAGAAGGAAGCGTCGGAGACCCTATAAAGTATATATATAAATGATCAGTATGTTGAGCTGAGTCGATTTAGCCATGTCCGTCTGTCTGTCCGTCTGTCCGTCTGTCCGTCTGTCCGTCTGTCCGTCTGTCTGTATATATACGAACTAGTCCCTCAGTTTTTAAGATATCCTTTTGAAATTTTGCAAACGTCATTTTCTCTTCAAGAAGCTGCTCATTTGTCGGAACGGCCGATATCGGACCACTATAACATATAGCTGCCATATAAACTGAACGATCGGAATCAAGTTCTCATATGGAAAACTTTCGCATTTGACAATGTATCATCACCAAATTTGGTATAGATTATTTTCTAGGGCAAAAATGTAATATCCGAGAAAATTGTTCAGATCGGTTAACTATAACATATAGCTGCCATACAAACTGAACGATCGGAATCAAGTTCTTGTATGGACAACTTTCACATTTGACAAGATATATTCACGAAATTTGGTATATATTATTTTCTAAGGCAAATATGTAATTTCTGAAGAATTTGTTCAGATCGGTTAACTATAGCATATAGCTGCCATACAAACTGAACGATCGGAATCAAGTTCTTGTATGGACAACTTTCACATTTGACAAGATATATTCACGAAATTTGGTATATATTATTTTCTAAGGCAACAATGTAATCTCTGAAGAATTTGTTCAGATCGGTTAACTATAGCATATAGCTGCCATACAAACTGAACGATCGGAATCAAGTTCTTGTATGGACAACTTTCACATTTGACAAGATATATTCACGAAATTTGGTATATATTATTTTCTAAGGCAAATATGTAATCTCTGAAGAATTTGTTCAGATCGGTTAACTATAGCATATAGCTGCCATACAAACTGAACGATCGGAATCAAGTTCTTGTATGGACAACTTTCACATTTAACAAGATATATTCACGAAATTTGGTATGTATTATTTTCTAAGGCAACAACGTAATCTCCAAAGAAATTGTTCAGATCGGTTAACTATAGCATATAGCTTCCATACAAACTGGACACATAGTTACTAACAGAAATGCACCTGTGCAGGGTAATTAGCTTCGGTGCAACCGAAGTTAACGTTTTTTCTTGTTTTTTTTTGTTTTTAATTATAATTGCAAATTCATTTGCGCAAAACAACAAAGCTTTTAACGGAAATCGTCGACAGCAAATCAAAAGCTTCCTTTATTGTGGTGAAAGACATAGGGAAATTTCGAGAAAGTGTGTAGTGTGTGTGTAGGTGTTGTAAGCAAAATAAGGCACAAAACTTTCAAATAACCCTGTGTGAAGAATAAAGCTAAGTTCAAAAGAGGGAGCTTTTGAGGGGAATTCGGAGTGGTCAATATAAAAATGCAGTGGAAGCAAGACACAATCTATCAGCGACGAGCCTGGTGATACTTTTGGCGATAACAGTTCGAAGGGTTTTCAGAGGAGTTGGTCTCAGAGGGCGTGCAGAGGTTAAAAGGCCATAAGTGTCAGAAAGATACAAAAAGTTGCGTCTCTCATTTGCAAAATGTTGCAAAAATTGGATCTCTGATGATTGGAAAAAGGTTATGTGGTCTGATGAAATCAAAATAAACGGTCTGGGATTAGATAGTTACGAGTGGACGAGGAAAAGTAAGAACATGAAATTACAGTCGCAACACGTTAAGCCCACACTAAAATTAGTAGGCGGCACAGTTATGGTGTGTATGACCACTAACTGTATTGGAGGACTAGCCAGAATTGAGGGTAGAATGATGGCAGACTCATACATTGTCATTTTGGGTAAGCATTTAGTTCCCTTTGTGGAAGATTTGAGCGTAGGCGTTTCGGACATTGTTTTTTCAGTAGGACAATGATCCGAAGCACAGCGCGCGGAAAACTAAAAAACTTTCTTCAAAATAATGGATTTACAACGTTCAATGGGCCGCCGTCTCCCAACCTTAATCCAGTTGAGCACTTGTGGGAAGAAACTGCCCTTCTTAATGAATTATGTTAAGAATAAAAGCAATCATTGATACCGAAGGAGGCTATACAAAATATTAATATCACTTTCTAAAGAAATATTTGTTAATTCACAAAAATGATCACAATGAACAACTTTGTTTTCCTCCCTTAACTGTTTTAAAAAAAAGATATTTATGATTTTTTGTATCATGTTTTATCCTCATAGACATACAATCTTCAAAAAATATAAATACAAACTTTCTATGAAACACTTCAGAGATTTACTTAATACATTGTATAAATAACTTAAGCGCGATAGAATATGTGAGTCACACGTACACTTTCTTCGGAAGATGCCAATTTGCCAAAATCGCCGATATTTGAGCACTGTGGCACATAACTGCCATATCACTGAACGATCCAGATGAAGTTTTCGTATGAAAAACGTGATTATTTGGCGAGATATTTTCAAAAACCTTGGCATAATTTATATGCCAAAGCATCCCTACGATATCAGCAGAAATTTTTCAATTCGGACTACTATAGCTTTTACCTACAATCAAACTGAACGAAGAAAATTAAATTATTGTATGTAAAATTCTCTATTCGTTAAGGGTATTCCAGCTTCGGTGCAGTCCAATTTAACGTTTTTTCCTGTTTGGTATTATCTTGAATGTCCTACCTTTTATTAAAACTTATTAGACCACTCCTTTAAATACGTAGTGTGTTATACATAGTGTACTCTAAATCAACAGTGCCGCCTAATCTGACATAAGTTTATTTATTATTCTAAATTGTCCAAGGAACCACACCTATAAATACAGCTCTAAACTTCTGCTTGTTATAATTATTTTTTTATCAGAGCAGTTTTAGATTTCTATGCTCTGAAATCTCTCATTTCTTTCAGTACTCAGTAAATTTGCCTTTAATGCACTTTTATTTAATCCTCATGAAGGTGTTTAGTGTCACTTAATTAACTGCTCTGACAGCTAACTAGTTAATCATTTCGTGCTAGAAACTCTATAACAATAAACACTTTCCACCACAAAATATTAACTTTATACCATCATAATATATACTCCTATCAACATATGTATATATGTAAATAACGGCACCTTTGTTTACCGCAAACTAACACCTGTAAACGCTTTTTTGCATCAGACCTTACACATGCAATCGCATATAAATTTTCCGCACTTTGCTGTCACAGGTTCACGACACTTCGAATGCCTTGCATACTTTCCGGCGTCAAAAGTCGGCTAACCGTTCCGCTTTCATGGCATTTCGTACACCAAAGTCACACACACACATATGCAACCCAACGTTTTGTTCGGCTGCCTGCTCAGCAGTTCGTCAAAGCCTACTGGTTTATGGCTGGCAGCACGCTTTTGTTGGGTTCATTGAGTTTCGTGAGTGCCCACTGAACTGTTGAACTGAAGGTGTGAAATGTTGCATTCGCACGGAATTTAATTAAGTTCCGTGTATCGCATGACACAAAAGCGCGTCTGTAATTTATCCATTGTATACGTCGTTTGCGTATATTTATGCAAAAGTAAATAGGTGTGTATGAATGGCGCACGTGGAGCGAGTAAAAGATTTAGAAAATTTATGAAACTACAGTGCTCTTGTAAGCAGCGTAATTTGAACAATTAAAATAACTGAAGCGATACTGTGTATGCCGTTATATCCTCATAGCTTTCATCTTTTTTACCTCTCATTTTCTTCCTACCTCTTTTCTTCCTCTTTTGATGATAATCGGATCATGTCACATTAGCGATGCTTAAATATGTCAAAGAAGTGAGAAACAGGTGAAATACAACCCTTTCGACCTTGATAAGCTTCTTAAGGTGGGAGCATGAAACTTATCTCAAGTGAATAATATTTCTTACACAGGAAAATAATCACTTATACTAGAGCCGATTGCTTTGGTGGATAAAATTATATTTTGTAAAATTATCCATTACTTAATCCTATCATTAACTGACTAACAAACTTAAATTACAGTTTTGCTCTCTGTTAACCTCTGTGAAAGCTTTTAGATTTGAATATCATGTCCGACAAGTAAATCTTAAATAATGCATATCAGTCCATCGAATTTAATCTAGTTCGAATAACAGCTAACTCAAATAGAGACCTTTTTTCAACAGCCTTTTTTGACAGATCACGCGAGAGTCGTGTCGTGTTGCTTTTGGTCAGTATTCTTTCCGCATAATCAGCCTGAGACCCAGCATTCACTATTGGATAATTTTCGACCGAATAGATCACGTCCAGCACGCAGTGAAGAAAATATAGCAGCCGTTGCTGAGAGGGTACACGAAGGACGTGGAGAGTCGATTCATCGCCGTTCGTAGCAAATCGCACTCACGTATGGAATGACGTGCGCATTTTATGTGGAGATCTTATATTAAAAGCATACAAAATACAGCTTGTGCAAGAACTGAAGCCGCTCGATCTTCTCAAACGACATCGTTTCGTTCTGTGTGTTCTTGAAAAGTTCAAAGAACATCCAACGATTTCGAGGCAAATTTTATTCAGCAAAGAGACCAATTTCTGGCTTAATACGTGCGGATACAAGCACAATTGCCGCATTTGAGACGAAGAGCAACCCGAGTAGTTTCAAGTGCTGCCACTTCATCCAGAAAAAACAACGTTTTGGTGTAGTTTGTGGACCGATGTAATCATCGTGATCTCGGCGATATTTGGTTTCAACAAGACGGCGTCACTTCTCATCAGTCTATGGATTCATTGAGAGAAGACTTCGGTGAGAGATAATTTCACATTTTAGGCCGGCCGATTGGCCGTCAAGATGGTGTAATACCACATTGTTAGACTTTTTCCTGTGGAGATATGTAAAGTAAAGTCTACGCGGACAATCTCGCTTCGATTCAGACCTTAAAGCTAAATACGAGTATCACGCGTATCATTGTTATCAGTCGAAATGTTCGAACGGGTCATCGAAAATTGAGCTCAATGGATAAATCATCTGAGATATAGATGCAGACAACATTTGAAAAAGATAATAGTCAAAACCTAAATGCAAAATAATGTTATTTCATGAGATAATAAACCTTCCCCTATAAATTTGATTTTCTGTGTTTTTTGTTTTAAAAAGTAGACAACCTCAAAATTGATCACCATTTAGTTCAAATATATATCATATGTGGTACGTAGAGTTTTATCTCGATTTTAGTAATTATTTAGAGCAAGAATGTCTGTAAGAAATTATGTTAGCTTTAGCTGTTTTCTGAGTTACGTAGAAAGCCATACTGTCAAAAAGAAAGACAAAAACGGAAACTTTAAATGGTGGAAGAGCATGACAGGGTTTGATATTAGTGGCAATAAAAACATGAAGACAGAAATACTTAAGTACGAAAAACAAGAAAGGCTATTGATTGAACCATATAATCCTCCATAAATTCAAAAAAATTCCTTACAAGAGCTTGACTTCGATGGGTCAGTTTCCATGCCAAAGAGATTCAAGCTGAACAATTTTTTCGGAGATTGCATTAGGTCCTTAGATATTAATCCATTTAAAATTTTCTGAGCTCCCTCTCCTCAAATTTAAAAAATTAACATTTAAGCACTGCATTCCGATCTTTCAGTTTTTATGGCAACTATATTCTATAGTGGTTCAATATCGGCGTTTCTAAAAAAATTAACAGCTTCTTGGAAAAAAAGGACGTATGCTCAATTTCGGATCGATATTTCAAAAACTGAGGAATAGTTTGCGTATAAGTAGACAGAAGGACAGGCGGACATAGGTAAATAGATTCAGCTCATCACGCCGATCATTTGTAGCTATACTTTAAAAATTGGCTACGTTGCAAATTTAACATACCCTGTTCAAGGTAAAAAACGTATAAAATCTGCAAAAGGTTTCCGCATTCACCATATGAATCGATTTACTTTTTTTAAAGAATGGTTAAAAATGAAAAGAAATGTTAGCTGTCTATTTTTAGGCTAGTAATATAATTGTCCTTCTACATCAATACTGTTCTTCCTTCTCGACTTTGTACCATTATTTCTACAATTTTCCATATTGCTTCCTCCACATATTTTCCGTTACGCTCGGTTATTCGTATGTAGTTAGTAAGTAGTAAAAGTTAACATTGGCATCTATTAAAAGCAGTTGAATTCGAGTGAAGCACTCTGCCGTACAACTAGGAGCAAAAAAGAGAAGACACGTAGCAAATACATTTTGAGCAAAAGCAATGGCAGTAAAGGTAACCATCAGGGGAAATGTATGTCTTTGTTTTGTTCAGCAGCTCCACTTGTGCACAGCTGCCGCACTTTGGTCCTTTTCACAGCTGCACAAATCGTTTTCGAAGAAATATCAAAGTGCTTCTACAGCTGTGACATTTGGAGAAATGTTTCCATGTTGCCGCAGGCGTTGAAGTGATGATGCCAACTGATGACCAACCATTTGACCACTTGAAAGCTCAAATGTGTTTTGTCTGCGCACTTTGTACGCTCGTTACTTGTGGCTCTACCTTCATCTAGGTTAGATATATGTACGTGTATATATTGGAATGTCTATATTCTCGTATTCAAAGCGTACACAAATTCTGTATATAGGAGAATATTTAATGTGTATGGCACATTTTGGTGCATGCAACTGTTCTATTTGTGTGCTCATGCGAATTTGATTGTGGGTGCACCGCTAGTTGTAGCCTGAGTTAAAGGACTCGTCTACATGGAAAGTCCATTATGACATAAGCGTACACGCGCCTGAATAAATATAGATATATATTTATATTGAATTTAGATTTATATATGTTTATATATACATATATACATCTATGTATGTATTATGGTCTGAATTTTTATTTATGATATATTAAATATGTATATGCACACTTATTCTGTTCAGGATCAATAAAAGTATTCCAACTTCCTATTTGACGGTAACGGTGATTTAGTTTGGCTACGTTTTCTATCCGAATACAGTCTTGTACTCTTAAATTCAAAACGAACTGCTTGTATTGCTCACTAACAATGGAATCCGCTGTCAAGGATATGCGGAGGACATTGTTATCATAACAGGAGGAAAATTTGCAGGCACTCTCTGCGATGTCGCATAAAGGGGACTAAGCCTAGTAAGCCCCTCGGACTGAGTATCAACCTCTAAAGGACGATTATCGTCCCATTTACGAGACGCGGGTCTCTGCCTGGCCTCAGGAACCTAACCCTTGAGGGCGGAGAGATAGAGATGACTAATATTGTCAAATAACTTGGTCTCACGCTAGATTCCACTCTGCGATGGAAGCAGCAGGCAAAGCGACGAAAGCACTTATGGTGGTAGAGTAGCTGGAGCTACAAGGTAAGAATTGTGAAGTGGTTGTACACCATGATCGTGACCCGATTATCACTTATGGCGCCGTGGCTTGGGCCTCGGAAGCATCGCAGACTTAGATAGGACTTCAACTATCGAAACTGTAACGACTCGCCTACATCTTCGTGTCAGCGGCACTTGAAGTCATGCTAGATCTCACACCGCTTCACCTAGTAACCGGTCAGGTTGCCCAACACACACTGCTCCAAATGAAATGCCTGCACATGAAGGACTTAAGTGGGGAAAAGCCGCTGGCTTTTTTTTACCAAGGGACAGCATTACCAAAAGTATAAACTTCTCTAGAAAGTTCAAGGTTATCTTTAGCAGTATGATTGTATGGAACGATTCCGTTTTCGAGCTACTGCATAGAGATAATACAATCAAGTGGTACACCGACGGCTCGAAAACGTCGGACGGAATTGACGTAGAGATCGTAGGACAACGAATTAATAGCTTTCCGAGCATATTCCAAGAAGAGGTCTTTGCTGTAAGTAGGTGCGTGGATATAAATCTCCAACGCAACTATCGCAGTGAACATATAAATATACTAAGCGATAGCCTAGGCGCACTCTAAGCGATCTTTTCGTAAGAGGTCAAATTGCTATTGGAATTATAGAACGACTGAATAGTTTATCATATCGTTAGCCAGTACACCTTATGCGGATGCCAGGTCACAAAGAACTGTGGCTGATGAGCTCGCTAGTTCTGGAACATCCGCCAAACTGATAGGACCCGAACCTATGGTTCCCACACCATAAAGGAGCTACTCCGCTACGATGAAGCCGAAGCGGTAGAGAGGGATATTGGCAACAACTACAAGGCAAGCGCCATGCCAAGTTGCTAACGGGTGGTTTCAACCTTAGCACATTTAATTGTGTAATAAACCTCCCACAGAACAAGCTGATGCTCTTGTGCGAATTGCCGGTTCTGCCACTTGGAGTCTGAAAATCCAGAACACCTGCTAAGTGATTGCATAGCAGGCTGCAATCGAAGTATAAACGCACTTGGAACCATGCTACCAAATCGCCTCAATAGCACCTAGCAGTATTGGAATTTTCATTTTGCTGGAGCTAGGTAAGCGGTTGTGCCTTAAGAAAGGGCCCAATATACGTTAGGTTGGGGTGCAATCATCATTTATTTATCTAATTTTATATAATCTAAGGGTGTACCCTTAAATATGAGAACATTTAACTTTAAATGAGTTGAACTTCTGCTTTCCTTTTAAGTTTTCCAGACCTCGGAGACATACATATATAGAAAAAAGTAAGGATATTGTTTGGAAATTTGGTAGCCTATTTTAATAATTACTTAAGTTCTTTAAAAGAAGCAGAGACCCAAAAGTTACAAAGACTTAAAAGCAGCACGAAACTATCCTTACTAATGAAAGCCTTAGGAAATCGAAAACCACTCCATCAATATTAACCAAAACTCAAATACAGCCTCAGTTTATTTCTTACTTTAATGCAAAATGATGTTATGAATGTTAAATTGAATAACATTTTACTAAAGAAAAAGTTAATAATGTGTGCTTTTGGGGGCGAAGCAACAAACTACAAAACAGCTTGGTCTTTAATAAAGGTTGTTTATATTGAAAACGGAGTTTTGATATCCCTTTATTACATGTATTTCCAATACATAATTGCTTTTTAGCAAATTTAACTTCCCTTTCGATTGGCAAACACTCAAAACAATCAGCAAACAATAAATTAGCAGAGCTAACACGATAACGCCAACTTTCTTAACAACGCCAACATCGGGAACTCAAAGAGCAATACTAATAAACCTTCGGTAGAGCAACAGCAATTAAAGGTATAGTCACAAAAGATAAAGTAATTACCAAAGTTTTGTCTTTATAACACAAAAGCAAGTATCAAGTATTGTTGTTGCAGAGGGAATGGCGGCAAGGCGTTTCATTGCTAAGTATCCTAATATATACATATATATATACATATACGTATTTAAATATATATGACGCAAATATACAGATAGTCATTAGGAGTCAGTAAGTGAAAATGAAAATAAATATTTACATGCAGGTCTAAATATAACAAATTGCTATGGCTGGAGACAATATGAGAAGCCATTTGGTCGCATTGTAAAACAAAAGACAGGGAAACACGAAAAATAACAATAAAATAAAGCTGCCAAACATTCGTGCAATAATAACATCAAAGTACTTGTTACTTTAACAGAGAAAAGGAGGAGCACTTGTGGGCTTACGAAGTAATAACACTTACTGACTTTGACCGCAGAAACAATAGTTTAAGAGAAGCCTGACACACAAGTAATATCATAATCAGCAGCTACAAGTAAGTTGGGCAACAGCGTACGTTAGGACGTGGGTTCGAGAGAAAATTTCGCACTAATGATATTGTCAAAAAGAAAAGAAGAAGAAGAAGCGCTAATACTACTAAATATTTTTGGGTAATTAGAGTGTCGCGAGCTTAAACTTGACAGTTATAGGCCAAGATTTTATACAAATTACAGTAAGCTTTGCAATTGCGAACCAAAATGGTTAAAGTTTCCAATTAGAGGTGCAGATTCAATTACACACAGATTTATGGCGGGCACAAGCTCACTTATTTTTATAAGAAAAGCGCTTCAAAAAGTTATGATTTTTTACAGAAAAGTTTTTAATAACAAACTAACTTTTATAGCTAATTCTGGATTGGGTTTGAACTTAAGATTCACCAACTGAAAGTATGGTAGCTCACTGAAGTCCTTGTAAGAATGTGAAATATTGGAAATCGTAAAATATTTTATTACTTTACGCAATGCGTGCTATTTAGCTCGCATGTTGAAGCCGAAATAATGCCAGTCATTGTTGAGGAACGCTTAGTGCGTGCCTGCGTGTAAACGAGTGAAGTTGCGAGTGAACGAGTTTTGGTACGATTTTCAGCAAATATTGTGATATCGGCATATTAAAGAGACGAAAGTTTTTTTTTTTTTATAAAAAACAGATAATATGTTGAAATGATAAGAACGGCCATAATAATTGAAAGCCTGCGAACGCGACTATACACCCATCAATATATTTTCGTTAACATACCTGATAGCATATTTAGACACACAGAAGCTGCAGAAAGTCAGCAAATTCGCTTCTATACTCTACATTTTTCCAAATTGTATATAAAGTGGTCGAATCTAAGAGTTTTTCCGGAGTAGAACTAAGGACAATGAAAGAGATAAAGTGAGAAATAATATACTTATTCATTTCAAAAATAGTTTACCTACACATCAAAGAATTTTACATTATAGAGCGATAGACCACGAAAAACAAATTAAGTGTAACGATTTAAGGGCTTGAACCTGGAATGTCCGATCCTTTTATTAGGAAAGTGCCAATGTCCAGCTAGTTGATGTCCTCGTAAAGTAAAGGGTGACATCGCCGTTCAAGACATGCGGTGGACGAGACAAGGCCATACAAAGAAACGAAAATTCGGTGAGGGCTCCGTGGTAGGAGAGAGACTCCGTCCATGGCGAAACCATAGCGTAGAGACCCGAAATACGGTTGTCTGTAGTGCTAGAATTAAAAGACAGTGGTTACACTGGCTAGATCATGTCATCCGAATGGATGAAAACGCTCTGCTCATCGACGCGGTATCCACCGGTGGAAGCAAATAAAGAGGAATATCTCTACTCCGTTGGAAAGACCAGGTGGACATGACTACATTTGGAGTCTAATGCGAAAAAGAGGAAGAATGACTAACGCGTTCTTGTAAACTCGGATATAACCGCTTAAAAGGAAAAAAACTGAATATGACTGAAATTTACATAATGGAATTATCTTTTCCATACCTAAGGTTAACGTTAAATTATTCTTAGAAATAATAGATATACTTATTTATAGTTTTATATTTAAAAAATTTGTGGATTAATGAAAAAGTAATTAAGTTGAAAATGGCAAAAAAAAACTGAAATAATATTATAGTAAATTTTAAATTTTTTGCGTTTTAACACTCATCTCCATTTCCTGTAAGATTATTTTTAGTAGGTGGCAATATACTCTTCTTTTTTTTTTGTGTTAATTTTTTATTTGAATTTTAATATTAAAACCACAATAAATTAATAAACAACTAAGTGAACTGAACTCTTTTATTGACTGCTGCAAGTTTTCTTATCTTCTTGTTGAAACATAAGTTATAAATACATTTGGGCGCCATACGTGACTAAGCATATATTAATTCGTAGGACAGCAAATACATATGCTATTGACTGCTGAATTGGATCATTTCTCGGTTTAGTGCCAAAACCTTGTTTTATCACTTTTTCATATAAAAAAGCTTTATCATATTTCTGCTTTGAGGCTTTAGGGCTTTAGCATAACCGATGGTATATAAGATGGACTCAACGCTTCAAAAACATTACACTTGGAAGCAAGTTAAACACAAACGGTTCAAAAGCAATTCAATTAAAAAATAAATTAGACAAATTATATTACATTAATTTAATTTAATATCAAAATAACATTGCGTTAAAGCTTAATTGATTGCAAAATGTCGAATGTGGAAAAAATTGCTGAATTGAAACTACAAAGGAAGGCTCATCTGGCCAGCCAGGTAATAGTTCTTATATAACTACATATATCACTATAACTCTAGTATAATAAAATTGAAATATTTTTTTATATTATTATTGAACTGCGCAGAACAATCTAACAATGACATGCCACAGGCGTTACCAATAACGATGCAGGTAATTCCTCAAAAACAACTTGGTGGTCGCACGCACACAGGTGAAAAGATCAGCGAACGACAAAACCCATTCCCAGTCAGGCCTTCATAATTTTTAGTTAACACTGGATTGTAATAAATCGGACACTTTAAAGAATGGAATACAAATCTCATGAAATATGAAATGAAGCACATAGATATATTACGTATAATATGTACTATACAAATGATACAAGTATATATGTGTATTTTCCAAATTAAATTAATGAGAAAAATTAAAGTTTTAAAAGCATACAATTTGTTATATATGTATATATATATTGTCTGTGACATCAATTTATATTCAACCTTATGTTCAAACTATCTTCAACACAACATGTTTGTATCTTTTCTAAGTTTAAATGCATGGATTTAGAAAACAAATTTTAAATAAGATTTCCCTCATTTCCAGTCATCACATTTAGAATGAGTGAATAATCTATTTTCTTTAGAGATTGATATAGGTTATATAGATATAGGTTAGGTTAGGT
The DNA here is from genome assembly GCA_027475135.1 of Bactrocera correcta. NCBI lineage: Eukaryota > Metazoa > Arthropoda > Insecta > Diptera > Tephritidae > Bactrocera > Bactrocera correcta. Next base: position 35,104,129 of record CM050323.1, on the reverse strand, counting down.
TTGGTTAGGTAAAAAGAAAAGTTTTTTGTGAGGCCAGAAAGTATCCCACTTGTACAGCTAGGGACTGATTTATGTTGTGAACAGACAGAGCTCTAAAATTGCTGGTTGCTGATTAACGAGATCTTTATACGCACTTTCCGACGATTTCTTTGTGGCCAAGCAGTCAGTCAAGTTTATTATGGCAGCAGTTTGTTGTTACTTTCAACGAGCTCAAAGCTTTTATAACAAGTCTGCTGACAAAGTTGATGCAGACCTCCCGAAAACAAGCCGCACTTCGTTGATGTACATCTGCTGCTATCATAAAAGCTGGCACTTCTATTTGAAAGACACCATAGTAGTCTGGCAGTCTTAAGCAAGCTTGCCGCTGGAGCTCAGAAATTGTTATAATTACCGTGGGAAATATACAAATACAAACAGCAATTAATGCCAGTGATTTCTCCTTACAACATAATGACTAGAATTTAACTAAGAACGAAGTGCACAATTTTATCGAAAATAATAGAGAAATTATACAAACTACTTGAGCCCGCTGTTGTCAATTACGCATTTTCACTTACGAGTCTTTATCGCTTACGATTGGTACAAGGTCTTCAGGAGTGGTTGAGAGATTGAAAAGGAGTAAAAAAAAAAATTGGAATGGAAAGTAAAAAAACGAGCCGGAAGCAAAAAATCGCGCCAAAGCCGTTAAAAAATCAAGGTGATACCCATTGTTTTTTCGATATTCGTGGTTTGGTGCGGCATGAATTTGTTTCGAAGGAACAGACGGTCAATTTGGAATTATATTTGGCCGTATTGAAGCGTTTGTGTGAGAATATCCGTCGAAAGCAACCAAATCGTGGAAGCACAATTCATAGATTTTACACGATAATTATGTATCATCGCATCGAGTGACGATTGTGACCGAATTTAAGACCAAAAACGCAATGAATACCACCGAATAACTATTTTATTGACCACTTTTGGCCCCGTGTGATTTTTTCTTGTTTCTCAAACTAAAGTTGGCGCTCTGTAGAATGGAAGAGATAAAACAAAATTCGCTGAAGGAGCTGAAGGCTATCCAAAAAGGGGTTATGAAAATTTATTTGAGGACTAGAAAAATCATTGGCATACATTTGAGCAGCCGAAAACGAAATTAAATTATACTCTATTAACATATGTATGTATTTAGTAAGTACATGCATACTGAACATCATTTCAAAAATAAATGATTTAAGCGGAAAAAATTCATTTTAAAATATTTGCATAAAACCTATTTGAATTTAAAGTTTACATCTTCAGAATTTTTATTTATTTATCATTTAATTAGTTGTTAAATATCATCGAATCCACCTGTATCTAATAAACAGTAAATAAATTTACCAATACGAATGATGTAAACTTTCCTTTGATCAAATTATTATTCCAAAAATTTATGAAAAACTGCCAAAAAAATTAATAATCGCATTTATGAACATAATTCATTGAAAAATTTTCTCATCGACCAAGTATTTTACGTTTTGACATATTCTTGTGGCCATGCCAACTTTACCAGTGGATTATCTTATTAAAATATATTTTGGAAAAATCGTAAAGTAAGCAGAACGTCTTTAAAAATGTGCGTTAAATATAAGCAATTAACACGTGATAAAAAATTTATTATTTTTACATTAAAGAAATAAGGAATGTCGGCTTGCGAGATAACGGGAAAAATAGGAATCAATTTACTAAAAAATATGAAGAAGGACGATCACTTGGAGCGTTATAGTAGAGTTGGGACTTGGAGGAAGACATCTCCTCGAACAGATGGTGTTATCCATAGAACCTCTTTAAAGGATCACTTTAAAAACTCTATAAAGATAAGACGGTACTTAGAGAGTCAATAAAATGTGGCAGTAAGTACGAGTATAGTACAAAGCAGGTTGCAGGAGTATGGTTGGGATGCTCGGAAACCAGTGGCTAAACCGTTTTTAACGAAGAATATTAGGTTTGCTCGTTTGGAACGTGTCGTTGAAAATTCTATGAAGAGAAAGGTTAAGCATCCTGAAAACCAAATCGCCTGTGCTTGATTTTCTTTTTATATCCGGGATCCTTCACTTTATACCGATGGGGTAATGAACGCTCAAGAAGTGTGGAGAAGTTGTATCTCATTTTATCGTGCCGTCGTAGAAGAACACCATAGACATACTTCTGAGACCATCTTCAACGACGACTCCGCACCGTGTCATGGGGATAAATCAGTAAGTTGTAATTATATGTTATTCAGTCACCGATATATCTTCGTATTTATGTTTAAGAAAAATGTCATCTATCTACATTTTCTGAGTTTGCAGGTTCAGAAAATGGTTGCAGACCTTAGGATACCGCATATAGCAAGGACAAGAAATTTTTCCGGTTTGATTCCGATCGAGAATCTTTGGCATGCCATGAAAAATACTCAAGAAAAAGTAGCTCAACAAGGACCAAACTCAAAGACATAACTTTAAAAAATACTTAATGAGGTGTGGAAGCAGGAAATTTCAACCGAATACCTTGAGAACCTCGCTGCTTCAATGCCTGCCCAGGTCCAAGCAGTTATAGGCGCCAAAAATATTTTTTGTTAAGTATTAAAATCTATTCTGCATATATTTTAAAACCTAGAAAGCTTTGATAAGTTAAACCGCGTTAAAGGCAAAAATACTGCAAAAAAGAGGTGGTAAGGTGTGCCTGGCCACATGTGTACTTTTACGTAGTTCTAAGAATAATAGACAGGTAGTATTGACTTTCTCGTGTTTTGCGCAAAAATTGTGTTTGAGACCCATATTCACGAGTAATGATTCCTCAGCAACATGGTCTCTTGATTTCAAGTTGAATTGGTGAAAAACATTGGCCGTTATCTAACGATTTCGAATGAAAACTAAAGAAATATAAAATAATAAGCACTTTTAACACAACCATATTGAACAGCACAGGCTATTGTTTTAGTTCTTCTTTATTTGTGGCGCTTATCCAACCCACATTTCCGTCCGACCTCAGCCACTCTTTATAGTTTGTGCTTTATTTATAATATTAATTTTGCCAACGTCAATATAATATGTATATATGCGTATACATTTGTGGAAAACAGAAAATTAATTGCATTATCCATTATACAAATAATAAAAATTAAAACTTTTTCACAATGCTTATTGGTCAAGGGAAAATTTATGATGCGCAACTTTATTGTCATATAAAGTAAATATTTAAAAACCGACTTCCATTTGTGCAACGATGCATTTATGCGTCAGGTAATTGCAAACAGAAATTATATATAACGGGTGATTTTTTAAGAGCTTGATAACTTTTTAAAAAAAAAAAACGCATAAAATTTGCAAAATCTCATCGGTTCTTTATTTGAAACGTTAGATTGGTTCATGACATTTACTTTTTGAAGATAATTTCATTTAAATGTTGACCGCGGCTGCGTCTTAGGTGGTCCATTCGGAAAGTCCAATTTTGGGCAACTTTTTCGAGCATTTCGGCCGGAATAGCCCGAATTTCTTCGGAAATGTTGTCTTCCAAAGCTGGAATAGTTGCTGGCTTATTTCTGTAGACTTTAGACTTGACGTAGCCCCACAAAAAATAGTCTAAAGGCGTTAAATCGCATGATCTTGGTGGCCAACTTACGGGTCCATTTCTTGAGATGAATTGTTGTCCGAAGTTTTCCCTCAAAATGGCCATAGAATCGCGAGCTGTGTGGCATGTAGCGCCATCTTGTTGAAACCACATGTCAACCAAGTTCAGTTCTTCCATTTTTGGCAACAAAAAGTTTGTTAGCATCGAACGATAGCGATCGCCATTCACCGTAACGTTGCGTCCAACAGCATCTTTGAAAAAATACGGTCCAATGATTCCACCAGCGTACAAACCACACCAAACAGTGCATTTTTCGGGATGCATGGGCAGTTCTTGAACGGCTTCTGGTTGCTCTTCACCCCAAATGCGGCAATTTTGCTTATTTACGTAGCCATTCAACCAGAAATGAGCCTCATCGCTCATCGGACACGGACGCGAAACACATTTCGAACCGAACACTGATTTTGGTAATAAAATTCAATGATTTGCAAGCGTTGCTCGTTAGTAAGTCTATTCATGATGAAATGTCAAAGCATACTGAGCATCTTTCTCTTTGACACCATGTCTGACATCCCACGTGATCTGTCAAATACTACTGCATGAAAATCCTAACCTCAAAAAAATCACCCGTTAGCAGTAAAAACAGAAATGTGCACCAAAACAATGCAAAACATCCGTTGCCAGCTGTATGTATGTATTGAATAACAAAGAGCTTTTATTATTTATTATTCACATCCGTTTCAAAAATTTTCGCTGAAAACGCGGTTAAATTTGTTTACGGCTTTAGCGCTTTTCTGCTGCTTTAATAAGCAAATATTTAATATTACGACTATGGCAATGAACAAAATTTAAATACAAGCTTAAAGTTGCTTCTGTTTTTTGTATGTTTTTAACAGCGCGCCGAAAGGACACTTATATATGTAGATATGCACATACAAGTAACAGCTTAATTTAGTCGGCTGTTTAAATTCACACGCCATGACACATGCGGTTTTCGCATAAAGTTCTTAGAATCTGCTAATCTAGTATAAACCTGCCTTATTCTCACTAATCAACAGTCTAGCCAAACAACTGTTGGTCGCTTTTGTAGTCACACGTAATTTTATTGGTATACCAATTATACGTAATAAATTATGCAAAATATCAGTCAGGTGTCATTGGCTGATGATCGTTATTAATATTCCTAAAATATATTATATGCACTTAATTTAGTTCTATGGTTTGGAAATATACATATGCTTTAGTTCCTAGAGGGTATATTACCACGCGAAGTCTTGCTCCGGAAAAACGTTTCAAATTCGCGGAAATTCCCATTCGAAAATGATTATGCATTAATTCCTGCCATAAGTTCTGTTACAATGTCAGGCTATTGTAAAAATTAACTCTAATATTTTTTATTTAATAATGTCAATTTTATTTAATTGTACATATATTAAGTGAGTGATGTAAAAAATCTTTTTCGAAATGGTTATATATTGCTTTCATACAAGCCCCCAATAGGTCGGCTATTTATCAATATTAGCACAGTTTCTATTGCTATTCACAACGTTGCTCCAACAAACGATTTTTTGAAATGCTCCAAATTCCTTTGCAGTTCTGAAACCCTTATCACATACTGTAGTTCAATGCTTCTGCAGATGGCATCTGGTAGGACAATAACCCGTTAAAAGCCCCAAAACTAGTGAGAGGCTAGCCTTACTAAGGACAAATAGAACACTAGATCTCTTGCGATAGATTTTGAACCAAAGCAGTTTGCTATGATTCCGCTGGGGCCTGGCACCCAAATCAGTCTTATCACAAAGATATTCAATGCTATTGAGAGTGAGGTTAGGCACTCTTTGAGCAACTCTAAACCACTGTTAATGAGCTCAAGGCTAATATTGGCACTCTGTTTTCTGAGTACATGGGGCACTCCGGAGCAGTAAATCGACTGCTACCTTAAACGTTGTGACCTTTGCTTGGAAGACACTGCAATAATCAGGAAGTCTGAAGCTAGATGAGCGTCGCATGTTGAACGCTCTCGAGTTTCTGAGCAAGTGTGATATTTTCATAGCTCTTGGCCACATAAAGACTCCATAAAATACAATGGGCTTGACTGTGTTGTCGCAGAGCCCGAGGACCACTTTCGGAGAGAGACTCTCCCTTATGCGAGTGGCTCCTCTATAGCAGTACAAGGTGTACAAGGAAATCAGTACAAGGCAATCGATATTGTTTTTACTCTCTCTTCGATATTCGGCTTCCATTAAAGCTTCCTATCCAGGATAAGCTCTAGAAATTTCTCTATTTGAAGCCACTGTTGAGTGGTTTTGGCCTTGTTGGTTGGAGTAGAATATTGCTGGAAGATTTAAGTGACGCCTTTCGAAACATACCAACTTCTGGTACACTTTTATCCCAGTTTGAACCCCATTTCCCAGAATTAAAAAGGTGTTTAACACGTTTAGAGACGGCTACACAACCAAACGATTATATCAATCTTCTGATGGTGACCATATGAACTCTTGGAATATAATTTTTTTCGTCTTTGAAATTTTCTTAAATCTAAGGATAGGCATGGCCTTTGGTAAAGATTTTAGTTAAATGATTCATGAATCATAATCTTCTGGTTCCCCACTTAATAGCTAAACTTCTAAATGCTAAATCGTTCACGCAGAATGCTACCAGACGTCAAGCAGTGTTTCAACCATCCATTCCTATAGATCGAAATTTTGGTGACTGGACCATACAGACATATGTTAAGTTTCTTCCAAACGTAGCACTTTTCAACCTGGCTATCTTTTACATACTCCAATTTTTAGAGCTTATCTTTTACTGTTTTATGACACGAATCCCGTACTAATACCGTACTCACATACTCTCATACGCATATATAGTATACACATACAGACATATTTGCATTCAAATGCATTTATTCAGCCAAGCGTAATAATATTTCACTGCATTGAATAAAAACTGTAATTTATTAATTTTAAGAAGGACAGGTAAAGCAGAGGAGGCGATAGCAAAAAGCAGGCATGCATAAGTAAGCATACATATGTATATGTGAGAAACGGAAATGGCTGCGTGTCGGCAGCGCGGCCACATTGGCGATAGTGTGTCGGAAATCAAAACGATCTACTTTATGCGACGCCGTAATTTAAAGTCGAGCCGATTAAGGTTAAATGTAAGTGGAGAATAAAAAAAAAATATATTCTATATCAGATGAGATAAGCAACGGGTTCGGACTTTTTGAGGATCATTTAGCATCGAAGGTAAGGATTTACGAGACATCTAAATTAGTTATGATAAAAAATATTGTCTTCAAATAATTGTATAAAAATATAGAGTAAGTTGGGGTATTGTGATATGGGTGTGCAATGTGATATGCCAGCATATTTCGTAAACTATTCATGTCTTGACATGAATCTTTCCGAGAATACAAAAGCAACTGTAAAAAACTGTTGCTGCAAAGCTGCGCGTGCTACTGAACACTTCGTTTGCTCTCAGTGTGCCAAAAAGTTTATAGTAGTGCGGTCACCATTATTTCAACGGGCGTTTCGACAAAGGATTATTTAGAGTTTAATTCATATTTTAGAATTCTAGTAATTTTTTCTTGATCTTTCGTTAATATAATTAACCGTAATTCAGGTAATTTTTAGCCCAAATAAATATTTTTTTGTGAAACAAATATTTTATTATTTCAAACTCGAGTTTGGCTAATGTGATATAGTCAATGTTGTCCATTGTGATATAGTATATCATATTAAACAAACATAATATCATACAACGTATCTTGTAGGTAAAAGTAATACTCTTCTTAAATTATAGTTTTTCGCAATGCCGAAGAAAGGGGAAATTCGTAAGTGGAATTCAGAAAACATGAAAAAAAGCCATACAGGCTGTAAGAGCCGAAAAGATGGGAATACTTCTGGCATCGAAAACGTATGGTGTCCCATTTGCAACCTTGCAAAGAGCTGCCCGCAGCGATAAAACAATCGACGAAATATTAGCTATTCCATTGGGACGTAGGCCGGTTTTTAACCAAGATGTTGAATTAGAGATGGTAAGAGCTGGCAAAGTTTTGGGGGCTCACTCGAAGTGATGTGCGTTCGCTTGCATTTCAACTAGCAAAGCGAAATAATATTGAGAACCCATTTTCCATAATCAGGGAATGCGCCGGAAAAGATTGGTTGCGTAGCTTTCTAAATAGACATAAAACGGAAATAAGTTTACGCTCTGCCACAGGTACCTCAATCGAGAGAATCAAAGGATTCAATGTGGAAAATGTGAGCAAGTTCTATAATTTATTGGAGCAGGAGTTTGAGAAGCATAAATTTTCTGCAACTAGAATATGGAATGTTGATGAGACAGGAGTGTCTATCGTGCAAAGTAAGCAGCCAAAAATTTTAGCAGCAAAAGGCAAAAGGCAAATTGGTTGCATGACTTCAGCAGAAAGAGGATCTCTCATAACAGTTATAAGCTGCATGAGCGCAGGAGGAGCCTTTGTTCCACCATTTTTCATTTTTCCAAGAAAAAATCCCTCTCCGCTTTTAATGAAACATGCTCCCCCTGGTTCCGATTCTGCTTATCACATATCGGTATGGATACAAATACCAATATTTACCGCGTGGTTTGATCACTTTTTGCAATTCACTAATCCATCAAAAGAGAACCCAATCTTGCTTATTTTAGATGGCCACTACAGTCATACGCGAAATGTTGATGTTTTGGATAAGGCTCGTCAAAATGGCGTCATTATCTTATCATTGCCACCTCATTGTACACACAAAATGCAACCCTTAGATAAAGCATTTATGGGTCCTCTTAAAACATATTACAATGACGAAATAAGACGATTTATGCTAGAGCAAGGCCGAAAGGTGACACAATTTGATGTAGTTGAGCTGTTTTCAAAGGCTTATCTGAAAGTTCAAACGGCACAGATAGCAATTAATGGGTTCAAATGCACTGGTATTTATCCCTTTGATAAAAATATTTTCCAGGAAAGTGATTTTATGGAGCAACGCCAAGAAAATCCGCTGAAAGATACTCAACCTATAGAAGATATATTTTTAGAAGAACCAGTGGCCAGCACAAGTAGGGCAGCGATGAAAAATTTCGTCACACCTTGGCAGATATCCCCACCACCTAAGCTAAAACTGTAAACCAACTCCAGAGGCAAACGATCAGAATCGACAGTGTTAACAACATCACCATATAAAGCGCTTTTGGAGGAAAGCATCAAAAATGTTGAAAAGCGCAAGAAAAAAGGAAATGTAAAAGACATACCGCATTCACGTAAAACCAAAACACAACGGGCAACCAAAACTAGGGAAACTTCTTCGAGCGAGTCGGAAAAAAACTTGCATCTTCCCAGTTCAGATGAGGAATGTTGGGCGGAAACACCACCTAGTAAGGATACTGCGTACGCTTTTTGCAACAAAAACTTTGAGACGGATAAAGGAAGTAGTGCTTGGGTCAAGCAATATTTGTTTGCGAGTCCTGCCAAACATTTTAAAATTAAAAACAGTACACATTTTTTTGAATCCTTGATTGTTTCTAAGTACATACTTGAATAGTCATGTTTTTTTTTATTCTTAATGAATTATATTACAACAATACAAAACGTCGCTTTTTTGTTTTTAATAAATGTATTATTTAGCAATTCGTTCTTATTTTATTTTTTTTAAGGAAAGCTTATAGGTAATGTGATATAGTATATCACTTTACCTGACATAGTATACCACATTACCCATACATTTTGGCGAAGTCGCTTTTTCGACCATCTATAGTTTAATTGAGTTATCTTTCAAAGTACTTGAGATACCGAAATATCCCTTTGAGATATATTGCGCAATGAAGCACGGAATAGTATTGCATAATTTTTGTAAGTATTAGTTTATGAAATTTTAAGTAATGGAAGAAAAACTTATACCCATATCACAATACCCACACTTACTCTACGAGTTCAAGTTAAAATTAAAAAAAAAAGTGTGTGGTTAAAGTTTGGTTTTCGGATTATTTGTACCATAAAATATTTAATTACTTTTCAATAATAGAAGACATTTACATAAAATATATTGCATTTTTAAGTATTTATTATATCGTTTGAGAAGTTTTAGTGAGAATGACTACCGCAGAATATGGTTAAATTAAACCAAGCCTGGAATGCGATTTAAAAAATATGGTTATATACAAGAATTATCCAAAAACTATATTTTTGTAAATAAAGAGCTGATTTTATCAAATTTTTATAACGAAATCTTATTTTGTAAATTACAAAGGATACAGAGAGCGCCTTTGTTCAAATAAGACATGAACAAAATGGCGGCAGCACTTAAAGTTGACGAAGAAAAGCCAAGAATCTACGGCCGACAAATAAAACGCAAAAATTTTTGCGTGAGAACTTGCGAAGAGTATTACAGGGTCTCAGTGTACATGGTGGATATAACCGGCAAAGATTTGAAAACGCGTTTTTCTAAAGAAGTATTGGATGTATTTTAAACCAAAGAAATGGAAAATCGTATCGACCGTTTGATAGTTAAATCCCAAGGCCTTCGGATTAATACTACGTCGTGCGACCTTTGAAGCTCAAAGATGAACTATATATATCCCTGGCCAATAGAGGGAGAAGCAAAAGTAAAAGTACAACAAGTTATTGATTACTTCATTGGAAACGTTGAAGCACTGCGATGGACCCCTTAATTCACAGTTTTTTTCCGCATATTCTGCACACTTTCTATGACGAATACGAGTTTTGAATGACCTTTTTTAACATTTCGCCGCACGAAAACGTGGCTGAGAGCGAACATGCTTCAAAATAGATTGATCGGCCTGTCACACGCATCATGACATTGAAGTCACTGGAGAAGAAGTTCTCAACAGAACTTGGCCCACATCGTTTTCTTTTGTGGAATTTTTTTATTCGATACAACAACTAACTACAGTATTATGCATTGCATTAAAGTATGTCATCCGCACGTCCACGATTTATAATGTGTTTTTTCAATTTAGTCGGATTTGATATTAGAAGGTCAATTTAAAATTTTTCCACCATGTGGTAAACTGTATAAAGACTACCATAATTAATATCATCGTCTTCATGTTTCACGTAAATGTTAAATTTCGGCATTGCCGTTTGGTGAATACATCTTCTTCGTTCACTTCGTCTAATTTTCGTCTTTGTGGAAATGGATTTTTGCCCTTTTGTTAGAGAAGGAGTAAAATATACTTAAAATCCTTTTTTAGATCTTCCATTTTGGAGAGTATATCAACAAAAACTTTCCCAAACAATACCCAATATGTTCGGCTGAAGTTTGATCTCCATTTGTTTCTTAGAGTGTGTTTGATAGCTGTTTGCATACGTTTTTCTGCCGATTTTTATAAAGGAAAATATTGAACCACCAGTTTTATTGAAATTTTATGTGTTCCAATGTAATTAAGGATACGGAATCGTTGCAAAAGTTGCAGAAACGTTTTATCACGAAGGCTGGTATTTGAGTGACAATAAGCATTCAAGGAATCACATTATGTCAACGAAAACGTGCCTCATTCGTGGTACCGATCCACCTCTACGTAACCGGACCGGACCGGATTTTTATCGAGCCAAGGGCTGTCAACTCGGCAGAGTTCTGCTCCTACAACAAAAACAACAAAAATCCTGTGGAATATTTGATCAAGCGTTGGCAAGGTTGAGGCGGGTCAGAAGTCTACAGATTTGATTACGTAAAAATCTGGGTAGTTTTTGTTAGTTTAGAGTCAAATTAGAGTTTGTACATACAGAAATAAACAATGTTGCGGCCTATGTACATACCTTATAATAATTTTACAAAACGAAACGCACAATAGAATCTATATAAAAATTGGTGCTATTTAAGTTTAAATTAATATATTAATCAATAAAATAAAATTAAAAAAATAGCTTACGACTAACAAACGTTTCGGCTTACAGTTAGTCTCCGTTTTTTATATTTTGTAAAATTTACTAAAACTACAACTAGCATTGAATATTTTATTTAGTCCCCGAATTAAAGTAACATTTTATTTAAAAATTCAGCACCGAAAATAGCAGACACAAGCCACCACAAAATCCTCAAGCATCAAGTCATCAAGCAGAGCTTATGTGTAGTGAGCTCGTTACGCCATCGCTGGCACCCTTATCGCACTCACTTTGTTCCATTTACTTTTTTATGCGCAAGCACACTACATCGTGCCCAACTATGTAGTTACGTCTCAGCTCGTGCCGTTTTGTTGTAATGTGCGCTGCCATCGATTGATTGTTGAAATCTGCTGCCATTGTTGGCGATGACTGACGATGTTGTCGCTTTGTGTTATTTAAGTTCGCTCTGCTCGTCTCGATTTTATTATTGTTTATTGTTATCGAGTTGTATACATGGCACACCCATTCAGCGCGACATACCCATATATATATAGGGATATCCGCATCCTGGCGGCAACATGAATGCTGTGCAGGCTATAAATAAACACTTGGTATGTTTATAGAGTCACACATAAACACACACACACTCATACACAAGGACGTTCTCATACAATCGCGCAGCGCACTTGTATCGCCCTTCCGTCAGCTGTTTGCCTCATAGCGCTCTTTACTGCGATATTCTCTTTAGTAGTCTGTTATTTACTTTATTTTTTCATTGAAATGAAAGCGCTACTCATCTTAATGCCACTGTCAATGCTGCCGACCGCCCCACGACTGTTTGCTTGTTGCCTGCGCCAAGCCCACCGGCGCACAGCCACTGTAACGCGCGAATTTTGCCGTAGCATTCTCCACAGCGGTGCAAATTCATTTCATTAAATTTTCAACAAACCTGCGCTGGCATTGCGGTTGTCGCGGCGGCAGTACTCTGTGGCTGTGGCAGTTGCATTATTGATTTGTTTTTAATAAATTTAATTGGAGCGAATGCAGAGGCGCCACAAACAGCTATTTCCGAACAGGTCGCCGCCGGGTTGTCAGGTGGCTAATGCGGCGTTAGAGCTTTTTACCCACCACATTTGCTCCCCGTACTTTGACGTTTGTTAGCTTAAATGAGGGCGTTTGCTGTAAAGCATCATATGGAAATTAAATCGAAAACTTAAATAAGTCTTTAGGGCAGAAATGGGTGAAATAAATATTATGAAAAATTAAGTTAAGTGGGAAATGAAATGAAGTTATCAATGGGATGTTAGAAGATTTCAAACATGTATTGTTTTGAAAAATCACTACAATGATAGCAGAGTAAGCCAAAATTAACTACTTCGCTTTAAAAATTTATAGCCCGATATGAGTGCGATCTGTCAATCAGTTTGCTTAGGGCTGCCGCTTAAGTCGGTACAAGTCAGTAGTGCGTTCCGATTTTTATAATGAATATAAATATCGAAGAATAAACTTGTTTAAAATTTTCTATTTCTAATAGAATTTTGTGTGCTCGGCGTAATTCAGTTTTATCAAACCAATAAGTCTAAAAGTTCAAAAACGGTCCAGAGATCGTTGAAGACATGCCTTGTTCTGAACGACTTCCGACCTCTTCAAAAGAAAATATTAAAAAGTGAGGGATATGAGCTTGAAAATCACCAGGCAAGTGTTAGAGGAATGGCGAGAGAGCTCGACATCTCTAGCGAGACCGTACGAACGATTTTGGTGGATATTTTTAGTGAGAAATGTGTTCTTGCTCGACACCGACCTGTCGTTGCTTTATCGTGCGAATTCACATTGCATTTGCATGACAATATTAATCGAAAACGGTCGGAATTGTGGAAGAATAATTCATGAATTTTACAACATTTTTAAACTCAAAGGCAAAGGCGCAATGGATGATATTCAACCATGATATGATAAATGATATTCATTTCCCACTTAACTTAACAACCATGCCGTGGAACCCGTTTGCAGTCGATTAATGAGATGAAATAAAATTCGTTGAAGGGGCTGAAGGACATTTCAAAGAATTCATGTCTCGTACGCTAAGTAATAAGACATTTCTTTCGAAGATTACCAGATTGTTTTATAGCAGAGGGCGTTGTTTTGTTGGTAGACTTCTTACATGAACGTATGTGAAGTTTCATTTCACTCTGTCAACTCATTCTTTGTTTACAAGCCATTTAGTGTCGCCGTGTCACAGTATTTTTTTACAACGAAAAAAATTGATAATCGTGCAGTGATAAAATTATTGTTCTTAAAAGATGTGGCACCAAAAGAAATTCACGAACGAATGGTAAAAGTGTATTATGATTGTTCATCTACAATCAGAATAGCAGAAAGTTGGGTTTCTGGAGTTAAACGTGGTCGTACAAGCCTTGAAGACGATCCACGTGAAGGACGTTCAAAAAGCGCATCAACACCAGATATCATAGCAAAAATACAGGATATGGTTTTGGAAGATCGTCGATTAACTGAGAGAGACTTAGTAGAGGCTCTGCACAGAGTGGCCTGAACCTGGTTGTTCGGCTTCGAAACGAGTTTATGTCCGGAAATACGCCAAGAAGGTTATGGCATCAGTTTTTTTGGGATGCGAGAGGAATTTTTTTTGTGGATCACATGCAAGCTGGTAAAAGATTTAATTGTGAATATTATTGCAAACATTTGGACCAGTTGAAGAAAAAAATTCTTGGAAAAAGATCTTTTCCGGGTCACCGTTCTGAAGGAGGAATAGAATCAAATAAGCTCCTCATTTCCCGAGAGAGCCGTTATTAAAGTTCAAAGAAAAAATAAAACTACAAAAAAAAGTAAATACATTTAATTTCTGATATTTATAAACTAAAATATATACAAAAACAATCTTTTTAATATAACTTTTAAATAATATTTAACTTTTACCGTAAAAGGCAAAGCATATATTTTTGAAAGCTTACAACCTAGGGATTGTGAGCTATAACACAGTGATAACTTATATGCCAACACACATATTTTTATATGCCTACATACCAGATATGCATACAAAAGATATGCTTCCATATATTGGTTTCCACAACTCGAGGAAAAGATAAATACCGCACTCACTTCCTTCAGAGCACCTACAATTTCATATGCACCTGTGTGTGTGTGTTTGTGTGAATGCATGTGTTTGCAAGTAGTAAAAGCATTAGTCGGCCAACATTGTCACGCTGTGTTTTGCCATTAGTGGCACCTAAGCGCTTAGCGCTTTATTTGTACCGGCAGTTACTTCCGTTGGCGCTGGTGGATTTCCAACTTAACACGGCGAGCGCACATGCACACACACACCCACACGCGCCGGGGCAGACTTTTACTTGAGCGCGGCAAGCACATAAATGCTCTACAAGAGATTGCTTATATTGCGGCGGATGGCCAGTGACAGCTAGAACAAATGAATGTGCTACCCAGCTACCTGGCTACCAACAACAACCACACACATACACTCATATGCATACAAAGGTGTGTAATACACCCTCATACATGTTTAGTGCCGGTGTTTTCTCAACGAGTCTGGCAATATTGTAATTGTGTGTTTGTCCTTCGACATGCTACATGCGCCATTCATGCCTGCCCATTGACACTATTAACTTGCAAATGTACAAAAATAGCGGCAAAAACAGAAACAAAATGAAACTTGTGTATCTGAAAGTATGCTACGCTGCCGCACTGTGTACGAATGCCGCTGAGCACTTGAATTAATGGAAAAATCCGTCGTTGAGCCATTTCTCACTTTGGCGTTTCCGTTTTATGGCGCGCTCTGCTCGCCAGCCATGGCTTTCAGCGTTGCCGTATTTTACGATTGTGCGTATGTATATGTGTGTGCACACGTGTTATTTGTATGTAAATGGCAGGCAACGTGATAAAATTGGTAGTTGCTGTGTTTGTGTCCGCGTATGAATCTCCACAAATTATTTCGCTCCACATACATGGCTGCACGACTGCATATGCATATGTTGGGGATTGCTGTGCATAAGCATGTGTGCGTTAACTTAATGGCGGGGCTATTTCCTTGCTTTGTATATGTATATATGGATGTGAGTGCGTTTGCATATCGGTTCAATTATATTATTTTATGCATTGATTGTTTTCCTTTGACGTTGAAATGGAGGCGAACAATTTATGATTTGGCCTCGTGTTTCCTGATTTTCTATTAATTTAATTGAAGAGTCAGAAAGTTTTTGTTTTTGTAACTTGTACGCCAGTTTTTTGCCTGTTTTAATGGCAGAAACTTCTATTAATTTCTGTACATATGTAGTAGGCTAAGAGTTAGTATATTAGTGCTTTTATCGAAGCACGATTATTTATAAAACAAAAACATTATCTTGATTTTGACCGATCAGATTGTAT
Organism: Bactrocera correcta; assembly: GCA_027475135.1. Lineage (NCBI taxonomy): Eukaryota > Metazoa > Arthropoda > Insecta > Diptera > Tephritidae > Bactrocera > Bactrocera correcta. Next base: position 35,088,306 of record CM050323.1, on the reverse strand, counting down.
GACAGCTATACGCTGTGGTAGTCGAATCTGAACATTTTTTTTGGAGATTATACGGCTATTTTTGATAATTATGTGTGTAAAATTTCGCGAAGATATCTCGTCAAATAAAAAAGTTTTCTTTAGAACAGTATGATATTGGCCGTTCAGTTTGAGTGGCAACTACATGCCATAGTGGTCCGATCTGAAAAGTTTCTTCGGAAATTATACTGCTATTTTGGGTAATAATGCAAGTGAAATTTCGTGAAGATATCTCGTCAAATTAAAGAGTTTTCTATATCAGAGCTTGATTTTGGCTGTTCAGCTTGTGTGATAGCTATATGCTATAGTGCTCAGATATAGTTGTTCCCGACAAATGTGGAGTGCCTTATGAAGAAAAATACGTGTGCAAAATTTTACGGCGATATCTGATAAAGTGAGGGGCTAGCTCGCGTATATAAAGACAGACCGGAAATAGCACATTCTGTTTGATTACTGTTCTACTTCGAACCAGATCGTCCCAAATTGGTTAAACGAGTTAACAGGATCACCCGACTCACTGTTACCAAGAAGGATAATGTGACAAATACCTCGGTAAGACAACGTTTGATTGACGCTATTTAAACGCACTCCAAAAGAATTCCTGATGAAAGTGAAAACTGTTCTATCAGTCGGAAGAATGATAACTACCAATTTCTGGCATTCGCAAGATGTGATTTCTATCGAATAAGCTTAATTGTAATATGAATGTTAAATTGCAGAAGCAAATCCCGCAATTGAAGTGCTTTTTTATCACAATGCATCGGCTCGAACTAGACTACCACCAATAGGTATTTTTTTCAGTATCGTTCCCGAGTAAGTACCTTTTGTTTCGAAATCCGCTATCTGGGTAAGAATTCCAGTCGAATGAGAATATTTTGGATAGTCGAAAAAGAATTTTCGTATTTTCCAGTGCTACCAACCACATTGTGTGATACCATACAGTGTTGGAAAGCTGAGATTTTAAGCTTCATTTAACCAAAAAAAAATTTAAATTCGGGGAAGTTGAAAAATGTTACAGCTTTTCAAAAATTACTGAAAATAGTGAAGAAATATTTTGTGACATTTTTATTTTCAAATTTTCATTTTGAAATTTTTGTTTAAAAAGGGAAGGATGCCACGCAAGCCACCAATGTACTTTGTGAAATTTACGGGACGATGCTGTATCAGTTCGTGTAGCAGTTCGCTTGCTTCTGTTTTGGAAAATTCGATGTGAAAGATGCATCCCTTTCTGGTCGACCTATCGTTGATAAAGTCGATGAAATTATGGAAAAGATTGGCCCGGACCGTCACATAAGCAGCCATGACATCGCTAAGGAACTTAATATTCATCTTCAATTGGTTTTGAGCCATTTAAAAATGGCTGGCTACAAAAAGAAGCTCGATGTTTGGGTACCACATGAACTGTCTATGAAACGAAATGAAATCGAACCAGAAACAGAAGACGAAGTGTGGATCAAATACGACCACAAGGTGCGGAAAAAATTATGGTCCAAGTGTGGTGAAGCTCAACAAATGGTAGCAAAGCCAGGATTGACACCTCGAAAGGTTATGCTGAGTGCTTGGTGGGAATGGAAAGGAATAATCCACTATAAGCTGCTCCAGCCTGGTCGAACGATTCATTCTACATTTTACTGTCAATAACTGTTGAGATTGAACCAAGCAATCGAAAAATATCGCCAGAACTGATCAACAGAAAGGGCTTCTTCTTCAAAACAGGACAACGCTAGACAACACACATTTTTGATAAGTCGGCAAAAACTTTGAGAGTTTGGCTGGGATAGGATGGAAGCATCTATCATATAACCCTGACCTTGCACCATCGGACCACTATTTGCTTCGGTCAGTGCAGAACTTCCTTAATGATGTAAAGTTGGCTTCAAGAGATGACTGTGCAAATTACTTAACGCAGTTTTTTGCCCAGAAACCAGAAAAGTTTTACAATGATGAAATAATATCTCTGGCAGAAAAGTTCCAAAAAATTTTTTTCATTAAACTTCAATATAAAAAAAACAAAAATTTGAAATTTGATTAGAAATACGAAAATACTTTTTCGACTATCCAATGTTTATGTCTTTAGTGCGGAATTTTTCTCAGACCTCTACAAAACATATCATTCTGACGGATTAGGGAAGTTGGAAGTTAATATTTTCTTCATTGACCATCTATTTAGACACCGCCTCTATAAAAACGCCTAATGTTCAAATTACTAGCAACCTTTACTAAAATTAAACAGCAACATAAAAATTGAAGCACTCTCTGTATTTATAAGGCTGCCTGTGGCTTGCACTCAGCAAGTATCTAAGACTCTCATAATGCTAAAATCATAAATTTCCTGCCATGTCAAACGCATACACAAAAGTATACTTAAAATTATGTGTGAATGTGTGTGTGTGAGCGGTTGCTCACAAAACTCATTACTGTCAAGAGTCACGCCCACTAGCTGCGTTTAAGAGATTTCTCCGGAACAATATAATGGAAACTTTCACCACAGCATTCTATGTTCGCTTATAATTAGCCTGTCTTCATCAGGAATTTGCTTTTATAAATACACAAGTGTGTGTATATGTATGTGTATGTGTATACGGATGTGTATATATGTATCTGCTGGAGTTGGCCAACATTATTTGCCATTCTTAAATTCACTGTACTTAAGAATGTCTCGCGCTGCTGCTGACGTCTCATACGAACGACGGTTAATTATGGTGTCCTGTCTGACTGGCGGCGAATGTAATGACGATGAAAGCTCCAGCATTGCAGGAATCATATCCGCGCTTGCATTTACTTGCTTTTATGCTTATATACACACATTTACTGATATTTAATATTTACGTAGTGTTGATCTTTCACTTATATAAGTGTGTGTATATCTTTAGTTTATCCTCACAATGTCGCTGTTTGCTCGATTGTGTACTCAATACATATATACTCTTACATATACAATAAAATGCGAAATTTAGTTATTTTCTTTAAAATATATTTTTTTTTTGTTATGTATATTTATATAAGGGCGGCCTTGACAAAAAAAAAAAGAGTTTTCCCTATAAGATCTTGAGTTTGATCGGTCAGTTGTATGCAGCTTTATGCCTGATTTTGGAATTTTGGGATTTGACACCCAAAAAACCTCTGTACATCCATCACCGTCTCCAATATCTTTGGTCACATAAAAAACTTCATTTGAGGACCACCTTAGTATATGCATATACATATATCTAGTACGTGTACGCCGAACATAAGTATCTGTTTCAATTTAATACATACAAATACGTCTGACACGAGAAGTGACATTGAAGCGTGCAATTCATTTCAAGTTTTAATTACAGTGCCCTAGAGTAATTTATCCAAAGCATATGTATTCCCAATATGTATTTAGAGAGCGCATATAAGAATTTTGAGACAAATATATGGAGTCTTTTGAACTGCGTGTGTTTAAGATGAATTACAGAGAATGTACTGAAGTACAAAATATCTTTTAACAGCGCTTTTCTTAAATTGCGAACTCGTATCAAAAGACATGGAATCGGTTAGGTTTAAGGAGCTAGGGTCTTTTCAAAAAATTAATTTTTTTCTTTGCATTTTCGTTAAGTGTAATATCTTAAAAATATTATCTGAAAATTTCACGTTCATCCGATAATTAGTTTTTGAGTTATTCGGCAAATAAAAAAGAGAGCTCGGGCACTTTAAAGCGCTAGTGCGAAACTTTAAACGCGTTTTTCTCAAAACTATGTTTTGAACTGGTGACAACTGTAACTCGAAAACCGCTCAGTAGATGGTAATGAAATTTATACAGATTTTCAAATACATAATAAACTCCTGCCTGATCGAAGGATTTTTATTTTTTCAAAACTTTCGATTTTTTAAGACTAAATCAACAGTTATTTTTTCCCGCCATTTTGCTAATTTATGAAAACAAAAAAATTCTTCGATCAGACCCGAGTTTATCTATCTATAAAACTAATTTTTTTTCATCCGATTGATTTTATATGAATCTCCAAGGACGTATGGTTTTCACCGCAAGTCAACACGCAGGTCAACACAAATACCTACAACTTTGGAAATTAATTTATTTTTTTTTTTTTGAAATTTTCGTGACTTCAAGTCAACACATTCTTTAATTATGCCTTTAATAGCAAAAAAAAAAATATACTGAAAATTCTCATTTTTCGGGCCTCTGACTACCCCTAACCGCTGAAGAAATGTGTTTACTTCAACGACTTCGACGAAGTTTTGATGGAGCAATGAACAGGAAAAATATTTATTTGTCTTAAATGAACACATATCATTTATACTGCTATAGGTTAATGCGACATATCCAAAGTCTTATCTGAGCATCTGACGTTTAGAGAAATACGGTTTATTGATTTCGATCTCGTGGTAATCGCTTGATTTGACGCAAATTTTCTTAAACAATAGAAACGCGGATGTCCAAATTTCTTCTCCTGGTAGAAACGAGGCGGCCTTTCCGTCACCTGCTTTGGGGAATCCAGTCGAATGCTTCATATGTCAATGTACCTTAATTTCATCTCAATTTCCAACTTCATTTAAGAATTTCGGCGCATAGAAGACTCTGGTTTGTGCGTGAACATAAGTCCATGTTAGAGTTAGACGGGCCGAAAAGTAAAGCCGGTATAACTTCAGCATCTGTGCAGAGTAATTGTGGTTGCAAAAAACGGTATATCAGAATGAGAAGATCTCCACTGCAAACTGCTTGAGCCAGGATACAAGATTGTGCAAGGCTGACCTAGCTTTGCTGTAAGCATGAGATTTCTTGAAATATTACCTTTTAACTGCAGTCTCTCGAGGAGCTTCAATATGACAGCGGATAGGCAGTAGTCCTAAAACCCTTGACCGATATAATCGATTTCTTAAGGGCCTTCGAGATGAACTAATAGCATAGCATAATCTGAGTTCAAGCCACAGCAATATATCTCAATCTAATGTACTTCGCTGCTATTGCGCTGGTTTAATGCCATTCGGCCCG
>CM050323.1:35057433-35082310 GCA_027475135.1 Bactrocera correcta | reverse complement strand
CGGGCCTGATCGAAGGATTTTTTTTTTCAAAAATTTCGATTTTTTAAGACCAATTAAATGTAGATTTTTTTCCAAAAATTTAGAAAAAAATTTGCTGAGGCCGCCATTTTGTTAATTTATGAAAACAAAAAATTAATTTCATTGGCCTACTAGATTAACCAACCTAACCTATTCTAAAAAAAAACCGAATGTCGAAGGATAAAAATCTATTGAACCGAATTATCAAGTACAAATATGTACGAATCAAGGACCAACAGATTATGATCTTGCTAAAGTGAGCCATTATTCTTTTTAGCAAAATCTAAAAATATTGAATCATACGTGATTTCAAATTTGTCTCTTCTAATAATCAAAGCAATATTTTCTTACAATTCACTTTTGATAAAACACAAAAAACAAAAAAATGAACGCAGCACATTAAAGACAACATGTTAAGCCGATAACTGCAAGTATTCTCAGAATTATTGCGCATAAAGAATTTTGATAAAAATTTGCATACAAAGCAGAAAGTTTGTCACAACTTATATGCTGCAAAATATTTTCAAGCAGGTATTTTCCCTTCAACTTAATTAAAAAAGTTTAAAATGCAGCAAAACAAGAAGAAACTTTCAAATGTATGTTGCCTTTGCAAACAAGGTGGCAAAAAATCGTCAGCAAAATTATAAATGTATGAAATGAAGAGAAAGTTGGGTTAGCATGAACAATGACACAATAACTCGAGAGCCAGACATGCGGGCAAAATAACAAAATTCCACAACAAAAACAAAGAAAAAACACAGAAAACACAAAAACAGAAGGAAAAACAAAAGTTCTGCTGCTGGTTTGAATGCTCAAAAGGAGACAAAAGTTTAAAATAAACTTATGTCATAAAATATCAAGAGATAAAAATGTGTGCAAATGTGAGCAACTTTGCATAAGCACACAGGAGCAAATGCATTTAAAAACAGAGTTGGCCAAGGAACAGAATGCTGCCCTCAAAATTGAGTTGCAAAGACATGGCGGCATTGTGGAATTCAACTGGCTGAAGGGCAACGAGTTATTCCTAAAACAATAAAACAATTGGAAAGACATGTATGGAGAGTACTATATGTTTCCGAGTATGAGAATATGTGTGTGCTAAAATATTGGTTTTGGAAAATTATGTAATTGAAGTAAAAGTTCAAAAGCAAATAATAACAATTTACTGCAAAAATATAAGGTTATATTTGGATATTTATATATACATGTAGGTTACATGAAAGTAGTGCATATAGCATTTGAGGGAAGAGTAATCGAGTGTAAATAGTTGGAAAAAAATTACAGCCAAAGTAAATATTTTTGCAAATTTTTATTAAGTATTCAGTAAAAGAAAATCAATGGTATTAAAAATGGCTTGAAAAATAAAAATTTTCTTCATAATATATTTTTTCTGTATGGGCAGACATTCTGCCCAGAAAATTATATTTATTCATTCCACAATGACAAGCCGAAAGCCCTTGAAGCCAGTGCTGTACCTATAAATATATAAGGTAGTCGAAAAAGTATTTTCGTATTTTGCAAACGAAATCATTGCAGTCGTATATCTCCTGTGCTACCAATCATATTGTGTCAGACCACACCAGATAGAAAGGTGATATTCAAAGCTTCATTTAATTAAAACAAAAAAAAGCTGTTCAAGTGGTCGACCAAAATAGTAGATATATGGTTCATTAGAGTTCATTATAAGTAAAAAAAAATAAGTTAAAGTTTAATAAGAAATACGGAAGGAGTTTTCGACAACTAATATATAATATTTAAGTGGAATAATTATTTATATTTATTTCACTTCTAAAGAAAAAAATCTATAAAATAATATAAAAGGAAAAATATGTATAAAAATAAGAAAAAACTTAGGCAGGTTCTTAAGAAAAAATTTATCATATTGAAATTAAATTCCAGAGCATTTCACAATACTAGCCAAAGCTCGTATATAAAAAACAATAAATTGCCCTGTTTCCACATATATTTTAAGTCTTCAAAGGCATGACATAAATATGAGTATGCGAAGCTTTCTTCTTACCCAACGAGCTTATTTGTATAGGTATACAGACACATCTACGCATTGTGAAAACCTTGAGTAGTCATTGCATTCACAACAGAAGCATACTTCTGTGCGCACGCAAGCAAACCTGAAAAGGACGTTTGCCTCGCACACTTGAGATTTAACAGAATAACGATCAGTATATGGTTGAGCCTGCACATGCACACAAAGAAAAACATATATATACATATGTATATATATAATATAATATATATAATATGTATGTATAGTATATGCATAGAAGTAATCTCTCTAGTGACCAACTTGAGTAGCTGTGACTGAGTGATGCGTTGACGAGGGAACGCAACTAAAAACAGCCAACAATATTCACAATGCATTATAAACACGTGTGGAACAGCGATGACAATATTTCAAGGAAAAAATTCAAAAATGCTGAAGAGAACTTTAAATTTTCCTTTCCTTAAAGAATATTATTATCTTAAAGAAATTTTTAACCAGTACCCAACATTTCAAGTTAATGATCAAAATATATTATAAATATAGCAAATGCATAAATACATATTTAAAATAGCTTACGGCCCTCTTTCGCACACACACACATATACATACGCCAAGCCATATTCGTGCTTCCCTTTAGTGCAGCTGCTTTTCCGTAGTAATAAATCATTTGGATTGCATTTTAAGCAAAAGATTTCTCAGCAGCTGCTGCATAAACGCTGCAGTTATGAGTAATATCTTGCATTTTCTAACGGCAATAAAACTTGCTGCTGCTGCATACGTTGAACAAATGCAAACGAGCATCGTATTGAAATCTGATGTAGAGTTCAACATATGATATAATAATGGTGAGAATGCAATAAAAGCGAGAATATAACAGCAGTGAAAGGAGCATTATGCTCAAAGGAATACGAGTTATATTAAATATATATGAGTGCCATTGAGAATTGAAATAATTTTGGATAGAAAGTAGAGCCAGCGAAGGTTCGTGCCGAATGGTCAGCTGGCAAGAGGAATGAGCAACATCAGCGAAATAACGGCATATAAAAAGGGAAACACGTCGCCTTCACTACCTCGAGTTCATTGTTGCGATTTTTTAATAGCAATGGTTACTTGGCACATCTATCTTATTTAACATTATCAATCTCTAGTTGTTATTATATGTAATTCTTTCTATCAATATTTGGCCAATTTGATTGATGAAATATTCATCAAAATTACATATTTATTTCAGTTGATTAATTTGAAAAAAGTAGACGTCTTTAACTACACAGTCATTCTGCCACTGGGATGTTTGAGCACTCAGATATTCTCACACACTTTTACTTCATACTAGATCATCTAGAACATGGAGTCGCCAAACCGAGCTCTCGCGGCTCCTTCTCTGCCCATATATCGACGAGAGAGATGTGGGTGGGAAGAAGCCATTGTAGGAGAGATACAGTGAGCTTCTTTATGGATGGGTTAAAGCTTGAGGAGAAGATTGCTGGAGAGCTTTACTGTTAGAAGCTCTCTACCAACTCCAGCTTCAGACTTCCTGACTATTGCAGTCCTACCAAGCCGAGATTGCAGCCATTAAGGTAGCAACAGATCTACTGCTACAGAAAGCAGCCTCCTTCAGAGAAATGTCCATTCACTCAAATAGAAGAGAGACGATGCTAGCCTTGCAGTCAATAACATTGCGTTTTGGGTTGGTCGAGGAGTGTCTAATCTCACTATAAATATCACCGAGTGTCTTTGTTCATGCTATATGGTTGGGAATCTTACCAGATGCCATCTGCAGAAGCTGTATGAAAGAGGATGAGATGGAAACACATGGTAACAACTCAACACTTCCTTCTTGACTGCCCGCGTTTGGAAGGTTGTTTTGTTAATTTATAAATTCAAGTATAGAAGTTCCTCCTTTATACGGCTTCACAAGCGAGCTTTAAACAGCTATCTAATTTAACCTTACCTAACCTAACATTTAATATGGGTTTTAGACCCGAAAAAGTTCACTTTGATTAGGTGCCGTTTTAGTTTTAAACTTAGTCAAGTTCGAGAGTGGGGTCCTCACCAAGTATCTCTGCCAGCTTGCAACTACGGCATTTTTAGCGCATTCCAGTATTCCGTCATAGTAGCTCTTAGTCTGTTTATAGATGCTGTTTTTTGCCTATTTAATAAGTCCTTGATTGTGTTCCTGTCATACTTGGGTCATATCTGATTGGTGTCTTGCAGCTTGTTATTGATATCAATCTCTCTCTCTCTTTTTTGATCGTTCCTATCTACGATGGTATTTACTCTACCACGGATTCGTCTAAAGAGGTTTTGCTATCCTTGAATATGCTGGTTGATAGCCTTCTTAATAACTAGTACTTCCGCTTGGAATATGGTGATGGTTTACTGTACGCATGGAAAGAGAGAAGTTAAGGTCATCTATTTCGCAGTGCAATTTGAACTAGTCGGTATAGACAGTGATAATAAACCAAACAAACCTCCTCGCGTCTAAAAAGCAACATTCACCGAAAGTGACTATTAAAAGCAAACTTTGGAGGATGTGATTCAATTTACTAAGATTAAGCTGGTTTAGGATAGCGCTATGTGTACTATATGTTTTATTTGCCAGTAGCTCCGTATATATCTTCTGTACGATTTTTGACTACCAGAGAAATGCGTTTGGGCGATTTACATGAGGTATCCACCTACGGCGAAGATCCAAGTTCGTATTCAAATAAGGTATATTGATGTATAATTAAACTATATAATTAATACCAGATCTTTAAGAAACTCATCTCACATATTTTTATACTTTAAGCTGAACGCAGCTTTAACAAGATTATTGAGTAGACAGAGCGACCTTAAACTTAGTTGTAATTGTGCTAAGTGCTTCGGCAACATAATGCATATCAGCAAAAATATTTTCGAATATGGGTCGGAATCTTGCTCAATATTTCCTATTTACTTATTTACAATCCACTTATAAATATCAATGTATATATGTAAATATTATGCATATACATAATATATGTATATGTGCACTCTAAGAGCGAAATAGTTATTGCTTTTGTGATTGAATTGAAGATACGCCAAAAGAGGCTAAAAGAAATTTAGATATATCACAAAGCCACGCGCACAAAGTCCACTCATAATAAAATACACAAAATATTCGTACAATGAAGTGCTAAAAATAGCATTTTTATAGACATTTGCAATGACGCGCCAGGGTATTGATTGCTTCGAACATACGTATGTGTGTATGAAGGTAGGAAGTTATTATTATAAATATGTATGCAGACAGGAAGTGAAAACAAATACAGTTTACGACGTGTATGTATACACATTATACATACTGCTATTGATTTTTTTATAGATTTGACGGACAATATGGTGGATAATATCCACGACGTTTACAATACATGTCAGCGTCATAGAGGAAATATGGTATACTGAATTTGCTATAAAAATGAAATGAATGAATGAAAGGAACTTGGTGGATAATATCCACGACGTTTACAATACATGTCAGCGTCATAGAGGAAATATGGTATACTGAATTTGCTATAAAAATGAAATGAATGAATGAAAGGAACTTGAGTGAATTGCTGGCTATTTGCGATACTAAAAGCATAAAAATAAACTAAACTTTAATTTTTTTACTGTATATAAGTAATAATTTTATATAGATTTGGAAAATTCCGCATAGCCAACAATATTCTGATCAATTGACTTAAAAATTTGACATAATCGACGACATATAGCATCATCTATTCAAGCTGAGGATCACGCTTATTAAAACAAGTCGTTGATAGCTACCACTACAACATTATTATGCAGGAAATTAATTTTAATATATATGGATGAAAAAAAAAAAAAATTTATTGAAATTTGATAACAAATACGAAAAGACTTTTTCGACTACCCATTGTATTATAATCATATTCTGAGGTGCCATCAGTTGTTTAACTTGCGTTTCCCCCATTTCAATCAAAAGTAACTCCGTTCTGAGTAAAAGATTCAGATGCATGTTACTGTAGTGAATGACGACAATACTGCCCACATTGCAAAACTAACATTTTTACGAACTTGATATGTAGGCAGTCCATGTCACATGCAGAAGAATGCTCAAGATGCAAATACGCATGTTCGTTACTAGGGGTGCTTAGCTGTATTTCTCAGCCACAAGTGCAGTTTAGCAAATGTTAATATTCAGCAGTTGTTGCTTTCAAGCGTGGAAACAGTTGGAACGACAAGACGTCAGTGTAGTTGATTTCAGTTGGAAATAAATATATCTAATGGACTTTATTCTAAAAATTAAGTACTCGGGTTATTATACTACAAGATGTACTCAGTAGAGTCGCTACATAGAGGATTACAACAAAGAGCGTGTTCAACGAATTGTATTACTGATTGAAAATACTCTTTAGTTCTCGAAAAAATTGTATCTAAAACAGTGGCAGCAGGTGGCTTACATCTTACATTTTAAACGAAACCAGTGTATGTTGCTGTTATTATAAGTGTAAAAAATATAACCAAAGTATGTTTTAGAAATGCTATCGGATTGACAGACATGGACAGGCTATACATATTGGTCCTTTCCTGTGCCGTGGAACCCAATTACATAGAAACTGTTTCGCAGTGGTAAAAATTCTGAGTTAACTAGGAAAATCGAATCAAACCTACAGAGCCTTCAAAGACGGTCGAGAGATCGTTGAAGACATGCCTACTGTAACGTCTTCAATAAATAATTCAAATATTAAAAAAGTGAAAGATATGGTGAATGCAAAATATCAGACAAGTGTTATCTCAAGTGAGTCCTTTCTAGTGATTTGGTGGATGTTTTGGCTTTCTTGCTTAACTCTCTTAAATAAAGCTAAATTTTTTCTAAAAGAAAATCGTGAGAACTCCGATCCCACATTTATGGAGAGTATTAAAATTGAGGATGAGACATGGTTTTATGAGTTTGACATGAAAACAAGTCAAAAATCATCGGAATGGAGGGGAAAAACAAGCTAAGGCCAAAAATATACGCCGCAGCCGCACAAAAATAAAGTTTCTACTTATTGTTTTTCCGGGCATGAAATTATTTCGGAGGAACAGAAAGATCAATAAGGTGTTCTTTTTGGACGTATTGAGGAACGAATACCATCGATTAACCATGTTATTGACCAGATGACGAGCTAAGTCGGTGTAGCCATGGTCGTCTTTTGTATATACGCGAGCAAGTACATCAGTGTGTGAGATATCGATCTGAAAATCTACAAAGTTTTTTCCACAGACGCTCCTCATACGTCGGAATCGCCGATATCGAACCCCTGTGGAACCAAACAACTGAACGATACATATTCAATTCTTGCCTGAAAACCTTTGTGAAAAACTTTTGAAGATATCTTTACTAAATTTGCTATGGATATTTTTTTTACGACAACGCTACAATATCAACAGGAATTCCATAAATCGGAAACCAATAGCTTATAGCTGCCATACAAATTGAACGATCAAAATCATGCTTCTTCCCGAAAAAATCTTTTTCTTTTAAAAAGTATTATAGCTTCAGTATAACCGATGCGTGCTTTCTTCTTTTTGACTTAATTTAATCAAATAACTGTATATTAAGAAAATGACAATAAAAAAATAATAACCCGACATAAAATTTGAATGCAACGCCAATGAAGACATAAATCAAGATTATTATTCAAAGCCTTAATTTAAAATATTTACAAGGACAAAGCAGACAAGAATAATTCAAATAATATTAAAGGACCCTGAGCAAAGGCAGAGGGGAAAAAGAGATCAAGGTAAAAATGTTGTGTTAAATTAGACAGAGCTTAGAGCTTATAAAAAAATCAAAGAATTTGAAAGCTTATCGATATACAAACCAAAAGCATATTTATGCTTGTAAAAGTTAAGAGCAATAAGAGTAAACGTTTGAATTACCAAATTACATATGCAGATACATATCGATGTGGCAGCAAATTTATGTATCCCGGGGAGAAAGTTAGCGCTTGCAATATCAGCGCAATTGTCGCGTATACGCCGGGGAGTGCCACAACAAGCGACTGCAAATATGCAAATTCGAAAAAGCTGAGCTAAAACTAATACACACAGAGCAGCGGAAGGATGTGTGTGTGTGCGTTGATCACACATGAATATATGTAAATGTATATTTTTGCGTGGCAGCTCATAAAATGTACGCTCCCTGTTGTCATTGAGTACATAGAAGAGCATGAAATGCCGTACAAAGTAGAGGTTATACATGCAGAGCCGAGGTTATACAGGACTACGCTGGCATATACCATATATTAAATAAAATGTATACTTTTGTTACATTTTTTTTTATATGTTAATATATGTTTCTCTTATGTACAGGCAGAGGAGATTACAAATGAAAACGAATGCCGCGGAGGCTCAATGAAATGAGTTGAATAAGGCAAATTCCTTGGCATTTTATGAGATAGAAATAAAAAATGTAATCTACCATGTCATACAAATTGACTAAATCCCTTTTATTGGAGAGTCAACGGAAGCAGTTGAAATGAGGCTAATGATCTGCGCTGAGGGAGCTCAGCGGAGTTATTTATGTGCCGTCATGTGAGTACATATAAATATGTAAATATATATATATGTATGTGTGTATGTGTGAGAGTATACATTAATATTTAGCTCAAATATTTTACTGCTCTGCGTCTTTGTTGCACACGGAAGCGCCCACAGACGCCGGAAGACACAGGAAACAAGTGAAAGGAGTGTAAAAAGCGCTGAAGCTGTTACAACAAAAAGCATATGAAACCCATGTCAAAAGCCTTAGAAGCGTAATAAAATACCATCAACTTAAAATACGCTTTAATGGTATAAAGTATTAACTTTTTTCAAGTTTTAATATGCGAGCGGCGACATTAATTTTTTTTTGTAAATTTCAATGAAAAAATAAGGAAAAAATTTACCAACAACAACAATAACATTTTAGCAACGTAGTGTTCTTTAATGCGCTTGTGTTCATTTGCTGCAGACAGCTGCTTATCTGAGCGTCAATGTCAGATACGCTTTCATAATGTTGCTCATACGCACTGTTGACTCGGCTAATGCAAATTAAAGTGAAAGCCGTAAAAATGCTTTTGGCATTTTGACACTTTACAGAGCACACTTCGCTGGGACAGCTATTTCAGAAAAGAAGCTTTTGTTGTTGCACCTTTTTGTTTGTTAATATTAGCGGTTAAGCCTCTTTATGGCAGGTTAAAGGCTAAAAAAAGGTTTGCAGGAATCGACCAGTTTAAAAGCTACAAACGTGTTTTACAAGAGTAGATTAAACTATAGAAGTTCAGAAAAGTCATTTAATTAAATAAAGAAGTGATTAACGAGTTGAGAAGACCCAACCAAAGCAAATATTAAATATGAAAACCTAAAGTTATACGAATATGTGGCATCCGGTTCTACGGTTCTACGATCCATCTAGCCACCAATGAAAATTGTGAAGAACTACTCACTGAGCTGCTTCAGCCTTGTCGAACGATTGATTCTACATTTTACTGTCAAGAGCGATGAGATTGAACAGAAAGGGCTTTGTCTTCCATCAGGACAATGCTAAACCACACACATCTTTGATGACTCGGCAAAAACTGAGAGAGCTTGGCTAGGAAGTTTTGATGCATTCACCATATAGCCCTAACCTTGCACCATCAGACCACCATCTGTTTCGGTCAATGCAGAACTCCCTTAGTGGAGTAGAGTCACAGTTTTTCGTCGAGAAACCAGAAAAGTTTTGAACTAATGAAATAATGTCTCAAGCGCAAAAATGGCAAAAAGGTTGATCAAAATGGTACATATTTGGCTCATTAAAGTTCATTCTAAATATAAAAAAATAGGTTGAAGTTTTATTAGAAATATGAAAATACTTTTTCGACTACCCAATAATAAATATAGAAAATGCTAAACTTCGTCTCCAACTAAATCGCTAAATGCTGAATTCTTCTTTTTATTAGTCACCAAACTGCAAATGAACTTTGTCACTATTATGTTGCTAATGCTTCCTGCCTTTGGCGCACCCATTCACATAAAGCATACTTAACTAACTTTTGACGTACGACAACAAAGCACCGTAATTTTCTATATGTGCGCACACATAAATATCCACCGCAAACAAATACCAATTCTTAATAAAAGGAAAATCAATTTCCGCCTGCTTTTGTGTGTCGCCTCATAACTACTCTCTGCTCCGCTTTGTTGTAGCTATTTATTTCAATTTTCCTTCACTAAATATATGTCAACACTAAATGAAAGTGAAATTGAAAGAGAAAGAGAAAATCAGCAACGAAATGAAAGCCAACACTAAATTGAAAGGCAGCAACGCAAATTGACAGCAGAAGCAAGCAGAGACACACATAAAAAATGATAAAAAGCGAAAACGGTAAGCAACGAATACATAAACGTAAACACGGATATAAAATGGTTTAGTGTTTGTTTAAATTTATGCGCACAAGTTGCTGGCAGGATTTGCTTAAATCACGGGCGGCTGTTGTTGCAACCCTTTTCGATTATACCGTTTATTTATTTTATTTCCGCATTTCGGCAGCTTTGCGTTCAACCCATTTGCTGTTCGCTTCAATAATTGTTATGTATTGCCATCAATTGCATTGAGCTTCAACGCTTACATTTCCGAATTTCGCTTTAAAGTAATGTGCACAGGTGTACAGTTATTGAGTTTTGAGACTTTTTTGCTTGTGTTTTTGAAAATAAGTGAGGAAAAGTACGGCGCGTTAACCTTTAATAGGAGCACCGTACGATTCGTATGTTCACACTTAATAAGCAACATTTGTTTATCTAACTTTCTTAAGTACATTAATAACAACAAAGAATTAAAATGTGAATGGTGAATGGTGCACTTTCAAGTACACTCTCTTACAAAAACTTAGTTCAAACCAAAAAATTATTGGTGTACTCTTTTTTGAAACGCAGTGAAAAAGTAGACCGAAATGTTAAGCAAGCATTGGACGGCGGTGGCTGACCACAAAAATTTGTTGTAATTTGTATAATTAGATGAAAATTTTGGCACATAATATTATCCTGACAATCTTCTATTATATTTTAATTTGAAATCGAAATAACAACATAGAGTCGTAACTAAGCATGACGCATATGTGACTTCATTCAAAAAATTTTCTAAATCTTTCTCTTAAACTCATAAATCAAATCTCAATTAAGATATTGAAACAGATTCTCACACCAAACAAGGAGGAACAACTCTTATATAGAAATTTTCGAAATCCGTTAAAACCTTCTAAAGCTCTTAGACGTCGAATAAGGAGACCTCAGTTTGTCTGCATTAGTACGAATCAATTTTTGAGATACTAAGTATCTTCTTTACAAGAAACAGACATATTAATTTATTTATTTGTTTATTTAGTTACATATATAAGTCTATGGACATTAATTCTTACAGGCTATTGAAAATTATGATTTAAATTAGAATTCTAAAATAATAAAATCAAATTTGAACAATTAGATAACTTAGTTAAATGTTTATTAAGGAAGCCGAATAGTGAAAAAAATTAAGTAGAACTGAATCTGAGACACCGCTGAGGAATATTGAAATTAATTTGTCCTAACAAATAAAGACAGTGTATATATGAATATGAAAGACAGAGGTATGTATGTAATACAAGGTTCCAAAGTATACAGCACTTTAAAAAAAATACAGAACAATTGGTTTTCCGCCAAGTCAATTTATTTTATTCAAAATGGTCTCCTTCTGCTTCAATACAGCTTTTTGCACGGTCCAAAAGCATGTCGAACGAGTATTTTAACTCGTTAGACGGTATGACCGCCAATATGCTGGTGCAAGCCTTTTGAATGGCCTCTACGTCTGTATAAAGCTTTCCTCAAGAAAGGAAATGCATTTTTCCGAAAAGGAAGAAGTCGCACGGTCCCATATCAGGTGAATACGGAGAGTGGTTAATGGTTAAAATGTGATTTTTGGTTAAATAATCGAATGTTGGATTCTGAGCAATTTTTGGTCGTCAGTCAATTTGTGCGGAAGAAACCGAGTAAACACCTTTGGCAAGCACAAATGTTCGATCAAAATGCGATAAATCGATGTTTTGGAGATGTTCAATACCATTTCCACGAATTTCAATGATGACTTTGACTGATTTTTGATGAATTCACGCACAGTTTCGATGGAATTTCTGGTGATCACGGATTTTGATTGGCCCACATGTTGATCGTTAGTTATGTCCTCAAGACCACTTTAAAAACGTTGAAACCACTCGTACACTCTGCTCGGGTTAGGCAATCATCGCCATAGACTTGTTTTATCAATTTAAAGAATAATAGAACGATCCGAGACAACCTCATTCTGATTAAATTAATCATTACCAATTTAATTGCAAAAAATAATTTATTTTAAACAAAGCAGTCAACAATTTTGGAAATGGTAGATACTTTCGAAACCGGCCTGTATTTAAAGATTACATCTTTTGACCACCTTTAAGGATAAAGGTATTGAATGTCAATTTCCAGTCTGAAGTAAAATTGCCAGAAGACAGAGTCTTACTGAAGAGAAGCATGAGAGGATATACTAAGGAAGAACGGTTTTTTATAAGTACAGGCGGCGGCCCATCAAGATCCATCATCACCCCGCGAAAGACACTGTGTGCCAAAATTTGCAGGTGAAAAATTATTAGCAGAAATGGTAGAAGTAGTTCCAAGCTCATCATGTACATAATTTGTTTTGCTGAATTCAGCAAACAAGTTGGAAATTTCACCAGCAGTGCTTGTCGACTTATCACCCAAGCGTTAAGCGGAAGGAATGGCGAACACGCCTCTATAGAGTTTACAAAATTCCAAAAAGACTTAAAGTTCTGCTTAATGTTAGACTCCGTGCTTTCAATAAACATTTTATAGAGTAATTCATCCAAATTATTAAGTAGTTTTGTGTCCTGCTGATAACAAAGCTATACAAAAAATATAGTTTTTTAGGAAATTTTAAAGGTTTCAAGTGCCCGGATTACTAATTTATTCATAAAAATTTCTCATATTTTGGTCAAATAGTGGATAAGAGATTCAAAACGTGATCAATTCAAAAATTATATAGCATTGTCTATGCGTTGGACCTTTAAGAATATTGTTTTAATTACTTTTTCAGAAAATTTCTAAAACCTGGTAGAGAAAAATTGAAAGGTGAACTATTTAATGTCACTACAATACGACGATTTATAAAAGATACAGATTTTAACAAAGTTATTACTTTTCTTGAGATTCCTGCTTGCAATTCTTGATTATTTATTGGTGGTACAGTATTGTCCAGAATATTCTGATAAAATTTAACATTTTAAGCGCAAATATGATTACTAAGTTAGACTATATCCGCAAATATCTAGATACATTTTTGGACAATTTTTAAAATTATAGTGATCAACAGGCAGATATAAATTCCACTAAGGACAAAACGTGATGACAAAAAGGTATCAAGGATGATGACAGATTATTACTTTTTCTTAAAAAGATATTGTCAATTAGATGTTTATAGTGGAAATGCTCTTAAAATATAATATGGCATGCATATCGCCAATTCTATCCGTTAACTTCAATGTATCCTTTTTTTACAAAACAAAATTTCATGTCATTACAAATGTGTCAGTTATTTTGTTCCACGTTTTCTGATTATTACAAAAATCAAATCAAGAAAAAATATTTAAAAACCGACTAATGCAAATCTTACAAAATCAGTGCTAGTGGCATAAACTCGAAGCACAAATATATACAAAATCGATCTAACATCTAGGGCAACAAAGCACGGTAAACCAGTGTAATGTTTTCAGATGCTAAAAATATGGTTGATCAGTTCAATAGTTCCCCTAGCACAAGTGTTTTTAATTTTATTATAAGCCTTTCGGTTCATTTTACTGTAATTTTGAAGTCGGTTGGATAGATTTCTCGAAAAATACTCAACTGATCTTTATGAAATTTTACTCATGTCTTTTAGATACTCGTACAATTCCTAAAGACTTGGACGAAGAATTTTTTCGATTACAAATTTTTGAAAAAAAAGTCGCGAAATTTTATTTTTTTTTTATAAAATTTACTGCCAAAACCAATTTTCAGTTGTGTTTCCTTCGTCCAAGTTCTGAGTTAAGGTTTTAACTAAAACACGTATTTTTTCAATTTAGATGATCTCGTAAGGAACTATCCTGCCAACGTAGGCGCAGCTTTTTTTCGAGAAATCACCGAAAATGGCATCAAAATATCCGAGTTTAAAATATTTCTTTCCAAAAATTTCAGAATTTCGTTGTTAATAGTTTACGTTTCTAACAATTCTAATAAAATATTTAATTTTTTTGTGAAAAAAAAATTGAAAAAAGGCTGTTTTACCCGAGGAACCCCATGTAACCCCTTAATGCAAACTTATTTATTTGTGAAGGATATTACAGCTTCACTGCTGCTGAAGTTAACATTTTTTTGGTCAGTTCATTATTTTTGTCCGAATTTATTCTTTTGAGTACGTTTACAGTACATGTATTATATAGAGATGTTAAGCTTGCTCTGCCTTAAGATATACATATGTATGTAGACGAGAAAGAGGAATGATGGAAGAAATATTGTGCCTGTTTGACTTTATCGATGCAAATTTGTTTTTATAATCCTATATGTGTTCAATAACATCACAGCCTAAACTAAAAAAAGTAGCGGCAAAGCCTTGGCAAAATCTCTGTCTAAATTATTCTTGCAAGAGAACTTATACCTCTCTTTTTGCTCATTTACTTATTAAAATTCTAATAAGGTTACCAGGAAATAAAGTTCCCCTCATAGTTTAGTATTTTTAAACAGTCGAGGTCGCATTGGATTTTAAACTTTGTTTTCAATTAACCCGAATAAAACAGAACTGATGCTATTCACTAGCAGAACCAAAATACCTCAGTTTCAACTTCCGGTACTAAACGGCACAACACTCACTCTATCCCCAACAGCTAAGTATTTGGGGGTGGAGATTGACGCCAAACTGTCTTGGAAAATAAATATAGAAAAAAGAATAAACAAAGCATACATACTTGTAAGAAAATCGTCAACAGGAATTGGGGCCTCAAACCAAGTATAATCATGTGGATGTACACGGCGGTCATAAGACCCATACTCACATATGGAGCTCTGGTATGGTGGCCAGCGCTAAATAAACAGTACAACATTAGAAAATTAAATGGAATACAAAGAGCAGCATGTACGGGTGTTACGGGCGCAATCAGGTCATGTCCGACTGATGCGCTCAATGTGATCCTGCATCAACTACCAATGGACATTTTTATTCAAAAAACAGCAGCTATTGCGGCGATAAGAATAAAAGAATTGGGAGGTTGGAATCAGTAGAACTACGGACATAGTGTAATCCTGAATAAGCTCACTATTAATAAATCAGACTACATTCTCCCAAAGCTGGATTTCAATAGACACTTCCAGGTGAGGATACCATCTAGACGAGAATGGAGAAGAGGCTTAGTTGCAGAGGAGGGTACCACCTCAGTCTATACCGACGGGTCCAAAATGGACTGCGGAGTGGGCGCGGGGGTATTCTCCGCTGATCTGGGCATATCTCTCTCTATACGTCTACCGAACTCGGCTAGCATCTTCCAAGCAGAAGTACTAGGCATAGAAAAAGCCTGCGAAGTTCTATTAGAAAATCACGGGAATATACATAATGCAACTATATTTACGGATAGCCAGGCGGCCCTCCTGGCATTGTCTTCACCCATGACAAATTCCAGTATAGTTCACAACTGCAAGAGAGCACTAAGCACAATAAAAGACAAGCTCCAGCTAAACTTGATCTGGGTTCCCGGCCACAGGAACATTTTCGGTAACGAAAAAGCAGATGAGTTGGCAAAGGCAGGAGCTTTCCTCAATGAATCCGAGGCGGAGCTCATACCGAGCCCGCTAGGATCGATCAAAGGAGAGATCAATAAACAATTTCAACAAATTGCAAACAACAGGTGGAAAAACAGTACAAAATGCGTCATAACTAAACAATTATGGCTAACATACGACAGGAAAAGAACCAACGACCTATTAAATAGGTCAAGAAAAAGTATTTGCAGAATAACAGCTACTACAACAGGGCACTGGCCATTTGGGGTACATGCGTCCAAAATGGGTATGCCCTACAACGACATCTGCCGAAGCTGCGAAGTAGCAGGGAACAAGGAAACAATCCTCCACTTTCTCTGCGAATGCCCGGCTCTGGCACAGATACGACACAAAACACTCGGAATCCACCAAGCACCAAACCTTGAATGGATTTTCACCAAAAGCATATCGGACATAAGTAGTTTCATCGAAACCTCAAAATGGTTTGAGAGAGAGGGTGGAACGTAACAGCAGATACAGCAGGTTCTACGAATAGTGTATCAAAATGGCACATCAGTGCTAATTGAGCCCGATAGGGCTGCACTCCTACCTACCTACCTCAATCATTCCTTTATTTTATGGTTTAGAAAAATGTGTTAAATGTTTTATTTTTATTGGAATAGAACAAACAGTTGTCTTTTAAATGTAATCTTAATGAAAGATGTTTGGATGCACTAACCCAAAATGGGCCGTAATGTAAAAAGCGCATTCTCAAATTGATTATTAGTTATGTACCAATGTAAAATGTTATCCATACAACACTAACATTTTGTTCATCGTTTTTCTGTGTCGACAAATGAAATAGTTTTGCTATCAGGATGCGGAGGATAAAACAACTGATGTTTAAAAAATTACAAATTATTTGGGGTTTACAAGAAGCGCCTCTGCTGCAAACCAAAAACTAATTTTTACAACTTTCAAAATTTTGCTAAATATCGTAAATATATTTTTATTCTACATATCGAAAGGGTACGCAAAAAGTGGCAAATTGAATATCCAAATAATGCAAAGACACGAAAACACTTTACTTCCTTTTTGTAGCCCCTTTTAATACTAAGTACATGTCAGGTGACTCCCATGACGTTCCTTTTGCCCAATTGTCAATGTTATGTCTCTCATTCTCTTGCTTTCTTATCTAAAAGCATTCTCCTTTCGAGTTGTATGTTCTTACAGTGGTCAGTGCTTTCATAGCAGTGTGACACAACGCATTACAAATATAATGGATCACATTTATCCGCCGCACCGAACACTCGAAGAAGAAATTATTGAACCACGCACGCATTTTATGCGAAAAGTTTTACATGAGATTGACGATGACATTGGCGAAACATCAGCGTCAGAGTTAGAGTATGATTATACAAGGGAGGAGGTGGATTTCCTCATTCATCGGCATATGGTAGAGACAGCAGTAAAATACAAACAACGTGAGGCAATGTTTTGTCAAAGGCAATTAGCACAAACTGAAGATGAGGCAAAAAGATTCAAAATAAGTTCGTCTGTTAATGTGGAAAGTGATAATGTAGAAAATAATATTGAAGACAGTGATAATGACGAAGAAAATGATAATGTGGAAAGTGATAATATGGAAAATGATAATGACGAAAACTCCTTAGCGGAAAATGATAATGTGGAAAGTAATAATGCAGACAGAGATAATGACGAAGACTCCTTTGCGGTTAGTGAACAAAATGAAAGTTTTAATGAGGACAACTACTTGGCGGATGCCGAAATAAATGATCAATCAGATGGGGATGATAATGACCCCACTGCGGACTGCTTGAAAAGAAAAATGTATAGTCGTCAAAAGAAGCAAAACCTTAAAAAAGAACGTCAAATGTGCTCTGCTCGTTTGGCATATATATCACATCGCATACACTTTAGTCTACGGGAACTCTTGAATGCCCGCCAATTTATAAGACAGGCTGAAGAAAGCATAAAGGCACATGGTGGCGAGAATCTGAACGCAATGGAAAGGGCACGTGAGGTATACTGCAATCCGCGCAGAGTCGTAACCGAAGCAGATATAGCTGCAGGCATGGCTGCGACCACGGGTGTGAACACCAAAGCTGCAGCAGAGTTTGATGCGGAAATTCATTCTCCCAGATACCCAGACGATAGCGATTTCCGTGATTCTTAAGAAATTTTATGCTTTAATTTGCTCATAAATTGATTAATTTTCGGTCTTACAGCTAACCGTTAGGCGCAAAAGCTTTCATACGCTTTGTTGTTATATAAAACAACAAACATATGTTGTTCTGCGCATTGTTTTAAATTACATTTACATTTCCAGCTTTCGCTTAGCCACCTTGCTCCTCTTCAAGCTTACGCCCTCAGCTGTCAGGCATGTCGTAATATGTACATTCGCTCAGCCAGTGCCGGGTCAGTTGGGTCACTTAAACAGCTGTCCATTCTCTTTCACTTTTCTCTTTTTTATTATGCCTGTCATCCGTCACTGCCTACGTGTGCTCTAATATTTTCGTAATCAGTACCTATGTTCCGTTTGTCAGCTCAGCGCTATTAATTTTCAGTTTTTCTTTTACACTATTGTTATTCTTACAGAGATCTACATCTTCTAGTTGATTTCATCTTCTATGCTTGGTTACTAAGTCTATTCACTTTTAAGGTCGAATGTCTTGCGTTTGCCCAAATCACTTACGAAATTAGATTTTACAGGGATATAAGTGCGATTTTATGAGTATATATAGACACAAATAAGTATGTATTTAAATGTATTTATGTTAGAGTTTATTTTACTGTATATGTTTTCAGTATGTACACATATACACTTGTTAGCTTATGTATTAGGTTAGGCATTTATGTAAGTGTCAGCGTTGATAAATTACATATCGGCCCTAAAATGCAAAATAACGTAACATCACCTTTCATAAGTCTAAAGACGAAGGAAAAACGACATAAAGAAACCACTCATATTGTAACAAAATTTAAGTTTTGGTTATAAATCGGTTATAAAACGGTTATAAAACGGTTATAAATCGGTTATAAAATGATTATGTACTGGTTATATTTGACCACAGAAGCTAAAAATTTGCAATATGATATAATGAATAATAAGCAATATAAAACTCGATTGAAATTTTTTTGATGATACGTTGTTTTGCATTTTAGGAGAGGATATGCTCATCTTTCCTTATGTACTGGAAAAAAATTAATGTATGCCATAAACTGTTCTCAAAAAAAAAAAAAATACAAAAAAAACCGAAAATTTATTCGGTAAATGTAAATGACAAATTATTGTAGTTTTTTATGCATAAATATGTAAAGAAAAGTCAAAAAAATATGTAATGAATTTATATATTTTTTAAAAGTATAATTAATTTGATTATTTAGGTCCAATCATTACAAGCGGCGCTTTTTCCTACCAAAACATTCTTCTTTTGCATTTATTTAAACATATCATTGCTTGCCGTTACTTCTACAGCGAGTATTTGACTTTTGTTATACCCTGAACCGGCTTATTAAGGAAGGAAATTTGTAACACGCAGCAGGTAACGACGAAGACTCTGTAAAATATATAAGTATAAGTATATCGTTACCTAAAATGCAAAATAACGTAACACCACTTTTCATAAGTTTACAGGCGAAGGATAGACGGTGTAATCGACACCACTCATATTGAAACAAAATTTGAGTATTGGTTACAAAGCGGTTATTTATTGGTTATATATTGGTTACATATTGCTTACATATTGGATATATCTGACACTGGAAGCTGAAAATCTTATGCTACATATATGTAATATGATGTATTTTGAATTTGATGTTTTGGTTATAAAACGGTTATATATATTAGTTATTATTGGATATACATTGGTTATATATTGGTTATATGTTGGTTATATCTGACAACGGTGCTGAAAATATTATGCAAACATAGTTGTAATATGAGGTAGTTAACCTTTTGCAAAAACAACCTCAATTTCTATTTTTTCCTTTTTTACGATACGCTGTTTTGCATTTTAGGCTACGATATGTACTATAACCGATTAGTTTGGTGAGCTAATTCGTTTTAACCATGTCCGTTTGAAATGAAATGAAATCTTATGAAAATTTTCACTTTTCCTCTTCCTTTTCCAAGAAATGGCTTAATTGTTTAGACCGCCGATGCCGGTCACTATAGTATTTAGCTTTCGTACAAAGAGAACATTTAATCTCAAGTCTTTGTGTGGAAGACTTTATTATTTGTCAAAAATTCTTCACAAAACTTGGCAAACCATATTGCTCAAGACAACGCTATAAGCTCAGAATTTTATTTAAGTTCAAGCAACTAAGACATATAGCTGCCATATAAACTGAACGAACAAAATTAAGTTCTTGTTTGGAAACTATTTTATTTGTGAAGGGTATTCCAGCTTCGGTGCAACCGAAAATAACGTTTTTGATTTTATTGTTTTGTTTTGCTAGACTAAATGAATTGCTTGATAAAAAATTGAGAATTCAATTTACAAAAAGCTTCTCTTTTATAGAATCTCTCAGTTATCAGCAGCAAATGCTTAAAAATTCAAGCGCACTTCTATATCACTATATAGATATATATGTATATATTTATATACGAAACTGTATATAACTGCATATAAATAATATATATTTCTACATTTACGATAGAGAGTGATAGAGAAAGAGCGAATGAGTGACGTGAAGCGAGAATGCTTATCAGTAATTTACTATTAAATTCCCACAATTTCAAAGCCGCATAAGGCATTTGTGTGCCTAAGAGTATTAAAATCTATATATAGTTATATATCATGAAGTTTGATATTTAGTATATATATTTGTAAATATATAAAAATATTATATACAACTATATATGAATATATAAAAATATATTTAGCCGCGAGTGATTGCCCATAAATCTGCAAGGTTGCGCAATTTAATTTTGCAAATTGTTTTAGTGATTACACTTTGAGCGTTGCACGGTGAGCCATCAAACTTTTCCTTGAGTGGGCGGTACTTTTGTTTGGGTGATTTTGATTGAATAGTGGATATAGGGGTAAACATGTATACAACACAATAAATATTTATTTATTAATAACACGTGTAGGGAAGTACGTGATTAATTAGGTTGTAAAGGCCTGGTGAGCAGTAACAAAATATTCGATAATAAAAACAAAATAAATTTGAGAAATATATTTCACAAAACTATTGTTATGGCTATATTCAATATGGCTTTGGAAGTGGAATATTTAATTACATAATTTCTGGTTTGTAGCTAATAAGTTTAATAATTTCTCCTTTTAACTATATCTCGATATATTTAAATACAGTAGCCGGCAAAAATATCCTTTGCTTTTGTTTCACTTGTTGAATGAAGCTTTTTTTATGATCACTTCAGCTTTGCACGCGACAAAGGTATGTATACCGTTGCAATATATGGGCGTAGTAAATAAACTTGAGAAAGGTAAGGTTACATCATTTTAATCTCAATAAGTTGTTTTAGTCAATACTTAAAAGATCTAAAATGTCCAAATCTACAGAAATAGGCGTTGACTTGCGAAAAACGATTGTACAGGATTATTCAAATAGACTTGTGTACAGCAAAATCGCAAAAATGTGTTCTATAAGCAAGGCAACAGTCGAAAAGGTGATCAAAAGTTACAAGAAAAATTGTGGAGAATGCGTGGAGATCGGGCTGCCGCGGACAATCACTGTTCACGAAGAGACTAAAATAATCAGAGAAGTGAAGAAAGACCCGAATGTTTTAGCTCGATACATTCGGCAGAGCCTTCAAATTAAAGTGTCTGGGCGAACAACTTTTAGCAGAAATCACATATCTCGGAACCTGCTTAACTGCTTTTGATTAAATTCGGTATATAACATTCTTATAATATTCCTATATTACAGTGTAAAAATGGAAAATGAAATCCAACCATCCGCACCTACTTCCCATTTAACGCAATTCTAAATTACAATTGAGGCTTTCACTTTCCAGTATACTTATCAAATATAACGAGATAAATCTTTGCAAAAATAGTTCCTTTGAAGTGTTTGACTAAAAACTGTCCAAACCAAGCCCTAAGGTACCGAATATGTGGACCTTAGTGCCTATAGTTGATTTTTTAGCGAAAATATCAGTCAATATGTTAGATACATAATTGAAATTTGAAGAGCATCCTTTTTTAGTAACGTTATGGGTTTAGGATAATAGGGCTGGAGAGAACCGATGAACCATATCGGCAGGCGCTGATAATGCTTAACGCGGAGTCCATCGGTCCTCTCAGCAAATCCAAGGGAGCCATCAGCTATGGGAAAAAACTGACATAGAATCAATGCAGTATGCGACGGTGCATTATCGTGATGCGAGTGAAAAGAGTTGGCGGTCTACATATAATTCCGGCCTCTTTTTACGAATAGCATAGCACAAACAACGCATAACCTTTGAGCAATATTCCTTTTTGACAGTTTGACTGGTTAGAATGAATTCGGAGTATACCACACTCCAATTATCGGAGAAAACTGTCAAAGGTAAACTTTATTTTTCACCTGCTTTGACGTGTTTTTTCGGCTTCGGCTCATCTTTGTAACGATATTCGGCTGAGTGATCGTCTGTTTCCGGATTAGAAGCATAGATCCAAGACTCAGCGTCAGTAATAATACTTTTCATCACATCCTGGTTTTCAGAAATCATTGTTTCACCGACGTTAAGGCGACGCTGTTTGAGAAATATTGAATAATTTTTAACCAATCGTGTTTTCAAATGGTCTTCACTGATTCTTCCGATATTCCAGCGATGCCAGTAAGATCTCTAACTAAATAACTCTAACAATTCTCAAGCATAAATTCCTTTATTTTATTGACGTGTTAATCATCAGTTGATGTTGATGGCCGTACTGGACACGGTTCGTCGTCAACTAGTTCCTGACCCTCCTTCAATAATTGGTACTAATAAAACACACTTGCTCGCGACAAACAATTATCAATGAAGGCCTTCTCCAACATTTAGAACGTTTTGGTACCAGCAATTTTATTCCGCACACAAAATCTAATGGAACTATTTAAGAAAAATGCGCTTTAAATACTTCAAAAATACAAGCGTATACTAAACATTAATATTATTTTCATGTGAAATTTGGCACATATATCACTGACAGTCATTCCAATCAATACCAATTTTGACGAATGGGTTTTCGCGCGAAATTTAAAATAAATCGTTTCACGTTTTTGTGCGCATAGTAGTATGAGTTATCTCAAGGGATCGTCTCAGTGTGAGCCTTCGATAAATCATTCATTTTCGCGATTTTTTTATGTTGGAATTAACCATATAGTCCGTAAAGTTGTAAGTAAATACATTTATGACGAATAAAAAATTATTTTTTTTATGTTTATTTATTGGATGTATAATAGTTAAATAAATTGTTCAAATGACTCGTAAAAAAATGGCCCTGTACGATATCCACGATTGCGGCCGCAATTTGAAAAGTTAGAAAGATTAAAAAAACATAAAAGCTTCCAAAAGCGGTTTTGAAAAACACCATTCAGAGATAAACGCGTATAAAGATTGGGATTCATATTTTCCACACTCTGTTCCCGTTCTACAAGAAACACTGTAGCGACCGTAGAATTTGAATTTCGATTTCAAAATTTGAGAGATTACAGTGTATACTATCCGATAACGCAACGAAAAAAATCGTTTTCTCGAAAATTTCACACTGCAACGAACCCTTACTAATGTCTGGAGAGAGTATTTTTCTAATAACGGTATAGTTTTGTGTCTAAAAAGAATAAAATCAGATGAAAATTCGCTCTACATTCCAAATAACCCACAAGCCTTAAATAACGGAAAGTATTATCCGAGCTATAGTCCTTGCAAGTTGCAAGAGTATGAAATGTTCAATTAGACCCAAACTTAGCCTTTTCTTTTTCTTAGTTTTAATGTTCAGATTGATTTCAATTTTTATTACAGTTTTAGTTTAAATTAAAATTAATTTACATTGTAGCTTTTATTTTAAATTGAATTTAATTAAAAAAAAATAATTAATATTCAATAAAATTGAGATAAGAATAATTTATTATTTATTATTAATATATGCATATGAGCATATTATATATTCAGCCAACAAACAGCTACGCATGCATATTATTTTTACGTCTATGTATATATACACATATATAAATATTTATCTAGTATTATTAACAAGAATGCCAAAGTGCTGCAGTAATAAGGAAACAATAAAAGATAAGCAAATTTCTAAAGCATTTTAAAGCACTGCATATTTAGCAAGGCAATTAAGTGACGCAGGCGCTTTGCCATTAATAAAATATCGATTTTCTGCAACTCACCAATTATGTAGCACTATTTATGATTACACTGCATCTGTTTCGTAGTTTTAACAATATATTCAACGAAATATTCACACACACACTACACAAACTAGCCGCGCCATGTAAGCCATAAATTCTTCAGCAAATTCTAACTCGGCTTTATTTTTAATTGATCTGTGATTTTCACTTGCAGTTTGCAATAAATATGCGATGCGGCCAATTAGTGCACGAGCCAACTGCAATTTGGCTGTCAACAAATTCCAAACACTTAACAATTCTTATTGTGTTTTCCCGTTAACGATTAAGCACTTTGCAGCGATAATTTGCAAGGCAAATTTCTCACAAAATTTCGTTGCTTTATTTATTACATATATATTTTTTTTTTAATTTGTTGGTTGCTTTTGCTGTTGTTGCTGATTGTTGTTGCTGCTCGCGTTCGCAGTCAAAACAAATTTTTTGTTTGCTTAATACAAATTTTGATTAGATTGCACGCTTTTCTGCACTGCGTTTTTGCTTTATTTCCTTTCACATCTGCTCTGGTTGTGCCGTGCAGCTTTTCACTTCAGTTCACCTCAGATTTCACTTGCCGGGTGCTTGATTTTGGCGCGTTAGATGCCACTTTTGCTTTTGCGTTTTCGTTTGCAATTTTAAAATATTTTTCTTTCGAACTTTACTTAAATATTTCGGATATTTTGCAGTCATTTCATTTTATATGCC
>CM050323.1:35014707-35056433 GCA_027475135.1 Bactrocera correcta | reverse complement strand
GCGCGTTAGACGCCACTTTTGCTTTTGCGTTTTCGTTTGCAATTTTAAAATATTTTTCTTTCGAACTTTACTTAAATATTTCGGATTTTTCGCAGTCATTTCATTTTATACGCCGACGGTAAATAACATTATTCACTGCAACATGTTTCTAGTAAAACAAATCGTTTACATTATTTAGGTGCAAAAACATACATACATACAAACAAGCACATTTTATGGGAGGCCTGTTGGAAAATATTGTATTGTATGAAAATCACAGAAATCTTGCGGGTTTCGAAAGGTTGTCGAATATTAGCTTAGTTTGGATCTAGTGGATATTTGGAAAATCGTATTAAAACAACATTTGAAGAAATATGAACTCCTGATTATAGAAATTTGTAAACATGAATACCTTTGGAATAGGAAATGGTTAGAAAAAATATTATTTTTCAAGAGAAAAGATAAAAAGTTCTGCCTAAACTGGAGCAACTACAAAAATAATATGATAATATTATTATCACCAAAAAGTGAACTATGAGACTACTACAAGAAGCAAGCGATACATATAGCGATATAAATATGAGTGGTGATAATAACCGTAAACTACAGACTATAATTAACTTTTCTTTAATATCGTCACATAAAATGCAAAAAAATATAACCGAAATTGAATTGTTTTATAGCTTATCATTCACTACATCATATTGCATATATGTAGCATAAAATGTTAAGCTTCCGCTCTCAGATATAACCAATATATAACCTTATTATAACCATTTTTTAGCCAATATATAATCATTTTACAACCAATACTCAAATTTTGTTTCGATGTTTATGGTTTTTATTATATCGATTTTCCTTCGC
This sequence comes from Bactrocera correcta, assembly GCA_027475135.1. Taxonomy (NCBI): domain Eukaryota; kingdom Metazoa; phylum Arthropoda; class Insecta; order Diptera; family Tephritidae; genus Bactrocera; species Bactrocera correcta. The sequence goes on along the minus strand of CM050323.1, from coordinate 35,055,590 downwards.
CTGTAAACTTCACTTCACTTTTGAAAAGTGATGTTACTTTATTTTGCATTTTAGGTGACTCTTAACTATCTTTTAGAATCTTAAAAACAACTTCAAACAGTGAATGCCTTTCAAATTATAAGAAAAGATTGAACTGTCTGTGGTTGGACGTTTAAGTAGATTCTAACGTACGCCACATATCTAATGAACAAATTGTCCTCCTCTGGAAGTCAGCTCTGACTACAAAGCATCTCTCTGGATGCCTCACTAAAGATTTAATATTCCATCTATTACATTTATAAGTTTTATGATTCAATCTATGACATTTCTATCTCGGTTTGACTGCGTAATATTTTATGCTTATTCGAATCGCCACTGTCCAATTCTTTTGCATATCGAAAGCAACTATAATGAATAAAATTTTTTCAGAAATTTGTGTTATATTTAAAGCTTCTCTAATATGTAAAAACTCATTAAATATTCTCCTGTACTTAATATCCTGTGTAAATGACCGCTTCTCCTTCTGTCCGTCTGTATATAGTATGTATATGCGAACTAGTCTCTCACTTTTTCATATTTTGAACTGAAACTTTGCAAACGTCCTTTACTTCTCAATAAATAATAATAATGTGTTCTTGTCATTAAAGCGGCAGAAAACATTCCCGAAGATATTTCGAGGAATTCTACCGCATAGACCCAACTGTCGTGGGAACAAAACGCCTAATTTGTCGAAACTATCACCGATGATATCGGTTCTTTACTATCAAAATGAAGTCTTTGTATGAAACCTTTTTTTTATTTTACAAAATTTTGGCATAGATTATTATCTAAGGCAATTTACAATTTTCCAACTTATTGTTCAGATCGAACTACTATAACATATAGTTTTCATACAACCTGCTCGATCAAAATTAACAAAGATATAGTATTATAATATTTGTGTTATAGGAAATGCAACTGTACATAAATAGTATTAAAGCTACGGTGCAGCCGAAAATCGTGGTTAGATGAAACCCTTTGGAAAACTAAAGAAAAAATAACCTATGGTCGATCTGTTATTTCGTGGTAACAGCTATAAACAAAGCAGTTTTTAGTTTTTGGGATTATTTATTGCATTTTATGACAAAACGCAATATATATTATTTTTTAATAGATTTGAGAAAACAGAGACTTTAAGGTGTTACAAGGGTTAACGGGTTTCCAAAAATCGAGTTTTTTTTTATAAATTTAAATTCTACAATACCACTGAATATCGCGCTAAGTTTTCCAATTGATCAGAGTAATACTTTCGGATATAAAGCCTTGAGAACTTGTGCGTTCGAGGATAGGTGGACTAGATGCGAAGTTTTTAAACGACTTTTTCTCGAAACTGTGTCTTTGAAGTCGATTGGCAAGATTTCTCACGAACTACTGAACCGATCTTCATGAGGTTACACAGGCCTTTGACATATAATTATTTAGACTTTGCAAAAAAGACATTTTTTGTAAAAATGTCCGCCAAAGACTTAGACGAAGGATTTTTTTTCGACTACAAATATTTGAAAAAAAATGTTTCATTTCATTTTCACTAAAATTTTAATTTTTTTTTTTTTTGTAAAAATGTCTACCAAAAATCCAATTTTCATTTTTTTTCCGTCTAAATTCTAAGTTAAGTTTTTAACAAAAACACGCATTTCTTCAGTTTAGATGATCCTGTAAGGAGTAATCCTGCCAACGCTGGCGCATGTTTTTCCGAGGTGTCACCGGCGTCGCAATGACCGAGTTTCAAATATTTTTTTTTTTCCAAAAATTGAAGAACTTTTCTATTAATAGTGTATGTTTGTAACAGTAAAAAATTCTGTTAAAATATTTCATTTATTATATGAGAAGAAAATTGTTGAAAAAATACTGTTTTTCAGTCGAGGAAACCCATGTAACCTCTTACCGACATTACATCAAGCAAAATAGAAAAAAAATTATATGACCTTGAAAATTATAAATTAAAAATTTGAAACTTTTTCGATTTAAATATATATTTAAAATTTTGAAAAAAAAAATTCAAAAATGTATGTGTTTTAGACATCAAATAGTTATTTACCATATATGTATTTCGTGAAAATAAAAGAAAAAAATGTTAAAGAAAAGTAAACGACCAAAAACCCAGTAATTTGAATTTTTCACATAAATTTAAGGATTTTATAAAAAAAATGTTGACACAAAAGTTTTAGAAACTTTTATTACCTACAACTTAACCATTTAAATTTTTTTCCATATGACTCTTAGTTTCACCAGAAATCGGATTATAACGCATTTAACCTTTAAAAATTCAACCAGCTACCGTTTCTCTTAATATCAATAGATCGCCATCATTTTAAAATTAAATTACTTTTCTTTTCATTTTTGTTATTTTAGCTTATATTTCCAATAGTTTTCACCTTACTACGATTTTTTTGCTTTCAAACAGCCAACAACAACCTTTCGTAAAACTTTTTTTTTATATTATTCTTTTACCACGCAAATTTTGAAAATAATTATTTTCGAAAATGTTGTAAACAATAAATATTTATAATTCAAAAAATGCAAAATAACTATATAATATGCTTTATTATTTAATACGAAAGAAAAATCTTGAGATAGATTGCAAGTATAACAACAAAGTAATTTCCTTAGGGGTCTATCAATTTCTGTGTTTGTATCAGTCTTGTAGCTGCTAGCGCCGTTGTGATTTCAGAATTTAAGTGTTTACATGCACACATACAAACATATGTAAACAAATTTGTACACACTGATATACAAGTATGTATGGGTGGTTGCAAAGTGCGCTGGCAAGATTTGCTTGCCAATAGCGCTTATGCGCCACAAACACACGCACACACATGCAAATAAATGCAAAATTTCGCAAACACATGTAGTACACCGTTAGCTGGCTGAATCGTTGCAGGTGCTTAGCCGTGTCAAATATGCAAAACAAACTTCCGAGAAACCTATTAAAATCGCATTTATATTATTTTCCGGTTTATCGGCATGTTTCAGGCAGGAAAGTAAATAAATAAATATAGCAATTTTTGCGTGGGCCGAAAGTTTAGTTAATTTTCATAAATTATAGTTACACGTATATATGTATATGTATAGATATTTTTTTTTTCGTTTTTAATTTGCCAACAACTAGCTGTTCATTAATAGAACCGTTAGTAAATGTTTTGGTTGCGCTGTGCGCGTCATACCCGCCTTTGTGCCATGCCATTCGCCTGACTTTATGGCTATTGTTTCTAATGAATGCTGAATGCTTGCAATGCTGCCACGCTGCACGCTTGACGTCGATTTCAGGCACTGCCGCGGCAGCAAGCGGGTCGCCTTTGCTATTTTATCTGCGCGCTATTTGAGATAATCCATCTTTTGTTGTTCCCGGCACACATTGTACTATGCGGCGGCGTTGATATTTCATATACAAACAAAACACATACATATGCGTGTGTATATTATACGTTACTACATGCTTGTGTCTGCAGCGTCGCCTTGTCTATTTTCGCTTTTGGCCATTGTGTTTTTGGCTTAGTGCATTTTTCGCTGAATAAAGCAATCAAATGTTTCACCCAAAGTTTAATGTAGAATGGCACAAGCGCCATTTATACTCGCGTTATGAACGCGCGGCTATAAAAATTGCCACAAATGATCAAAAATTGTATGCTTTTTTATCGCGCTATGAATTTGAAGTCCGTTACCAAGCGCTGCTGCGCTCCATCGCCACCATCAAAAACATTGTTATGACCAGTGAATATGGATTTATGAGTTAGTAAATAAAATGTGGCGCACAAATATATACATTGTATGTTCAAACTAAAAAGAACAACAACAATCAAGCGTACATAGTATGTAGGAGCGTAGCATTTTCCATAAATTTAAATTTCTAAGCCATTTTTCATTGAGGATACAAACGCTAGCTGCGGCACCAAGGTTTGCGATTCATGCAAAATTATTCGGAATCTTCGGAAATTCAATCAAAATTTTATAAACAGGTTGAACTTTAGCAGTTGTAAACAAAACAACCATGTCTACCAATTTGTAAACAGTCTTTGCCATTGATCGCTTTGTAAATTATTTATGGCTCGGTATTAAATTATTGAGTGTGCAATTCGAAAAATTAGACGAAATTTTGTGTTTAGATTGCGAGGTCGATCAAACAGCGCTGCGTAATTAAATACAATGCATGACTTGTTGACGTAGCACGTTCTGTGTAGTTGCCATATTGTGTAAAACTAATTTTACATAAAAGTGTTGCTACAAGAATGGTAAATATAATCACACTATGTGAAAAAAGGGTCACGGAAATTGTAACCTAAATTCCGCGGGTATAAGATATTTCAAAAAAGAGTGTAGTAGTAGAGTTTGCAGTACTGTCCTCAATTATTATAACAAATATGAGCCCGATCTGCCAACCAGTTTGTTTACAGCAGCTGCTTAAATCGTTACACCTCAGTAGTGCTTTTCGATTTTTACAGTAGATAAAAATATCGAACAAATAATTTATCTCAAATTTTGTATTTCTAACCGAATTTCGTATGCGGAATCATTGCAAATGTAAGAAAAGGTCGGTGATTCAGTTTTATCAAAAACAAAAGTTTAGGAGTGGTGCAAAGCCTTCAAAAAAGATTTGGGGATGATTCGTTTGACCTCTTCAACTGATGAAAATATTAAAGAAGTGAAGGATATGGTTCTTGAAAATCGTCACGGGAAGTGTTAGAAAACTGACAAGAAAACTCAGCATATCTAGCGAACCGCTCGCATGATTCTGGTGGATATTTTGGGAAAGAGACGCGTTCTGGCTTAACTCGTCGCTATTAAGCTGAATTTTAAAAAAGAGTACCGTGAACAGTTTTCTTTGGACAAGCTTGATCGTGCGAATTTAGATCCTAAATTCATGGAGGACGTTATCACTGATGATGAGACATGGATGAGTTTATGAGTTTGGTATGTCAAACAATCATCGGAATGGATCCCGTTTTCAGTTGATCGAAGAGACAAAAAGAAATTCGCTGAAGATGCTGAAGGCCATCCCAAAAAGTGCTTATGAAAAGTGTTTGACTTGAAAAATCGTTAGCATAGAAATATTACATCTGGTGGGGATTATTATGAAAGCGATCAAATAAATATTGAATAATACAGAGCTAGGTTTGTTTACATGCAAAATACAAAATTTCAAATGTTAATCTCCCTTCGTTGGGAGGCTCTATTCTACAACTGGTGGACAGGGTGAAGTAATTGGAGTTTATTCAGGGAGAAAAGTTCTCATAGACAAATACATCAAGGAGAAAGTGAGGAAGGCATCGATAGCCTTATACTGTTTTAGCGCAAATGCAAATTGTGGTGCACTAGGAACAACATCAAAATTACCACTCAATGCCATTTAACTCCAAGGTATCTGTAGACATAGCCAATAAGTGCTTTACGGTTAGAACTGCTTTTAAACTTCGGAAATGCTGGGTATTTGAAGCCACCCGGGCAGGGATATCATGATAATCTCCACCATTTCTATTGCTTTTCTTACAATTCAGATCACTGGGCTTTCTTCTAGCGGTTCTTTCCTTGCACACCTGCGAGAGATTTGTGGACGGAGCTAACTGTTTCACGGATGGATTGAAGTTAAGAAGAATGGTTGGAGGTGCAGTTTTAGTAGATCTCCATTAACTCTAATTTCAGAATACCGTACACTATAGCGCTTTTCAAGCAGAGCTTCTTTACTCGCGCAGACACCGCTTACGCGATTATAGCCGAGTCAACAACAAGCAGAGGTGGCTACCAATAAAATAGGGGTAGATAGTCACAACGGAAACTCCAAAACCAAAGAGATCGCTAGTTGGTTTTCCGATATCCTCTTGCGTTATAGTGCTGGACCTATGGACCTCCAGTGAATTCGGCAAGTACCGGTTGATATCCAGAACTTAAGCGGATGCGAGAAACATCTTACTCAAGAACTGTTAGAAGTCCTCCGAACTACTTGCAATTAGCAAAGTCAATCTCGCCGCAGCTGTAGGAGTTCTGACTAAACACTGTCCAGTAAGTGCACATGCGGTGCGACTAAATATTTTTTCGGACACTATTTGCCAAGGCTGTATGGAGGAAGGTGAGGTGGCATCATTTTGTCACTTTATTCGCAAATCTCATTCTTTTGCCAGACCGAGATTGAAAAATCTCGACAGACACGCATTTGGAAAACTTAGCAAAGTGGTTGAGAACGATATTGACCGTTTTAATAAATTTGTGATAAGCTCAAAATGCTTCGATCTAGGAGACCAGTGAAGTATATAGTTATGTATATTTCTTCGAGGTTCTCCTTTCATATAAAAACAATGTTTTCAATTTTAGTTTGACATATTTGCTTTAGTCATATCCGAATGATAAATAAATCATACCACAAGCTTTTTTATGACAGGTGTTTATGCGGAGGCCTTTATTTAATTCATAAAATATAAATAATTGGAAGATTTTATTATTCTTTCTTGAAACAAAATTTTCGTTTGGTTGCCAATAATGGTTTTAAAGAACTCAACTGTGCCGGTCTCCAAACATCTTTACCGTACAAAAAATTAACAATAATTGATTTTTATTGAAACGAAATATGAGTTTTAGTTATAAAATGGTTACATCTGACAATGGAAGCTGAAAATTTAATGCTACATATACATATGTAATATGATGTTGAACCGTAAGCACTAAAATCATCAATCTAGATGATAATACGTTGTTTTGCATTTTAGGAGACGATATGAACATTGCACTAAACTAAATGCTTGGAAAAGAATAAAAATATTTTTCTGGAATCAATTTGATATCAAGTTTTAAGAATCTCCTGTTTGAAGCTACAAAGATCCTATCCCAATTATATAAATTTTTTCATAGTGCATATTAAATTACTCAGTTTGCTTATGCACACCAATATTATATTGTATTATATTACATATACACATTTACACATAAGCACTCACAAGGAAGAGCAACAGCTTCATTTTCCAGCTACGCAAAAAATAGTGAGCAAATTTTAGTTTTAATCACTTCATCGGCCCTTGAACTATTTGCATATGGTACTCAGGAACGTCCACCCACACACACATTTGCATACAAATTTGGGCCTTTTAAAGCGGATACACGTACATGTGTATGAGCAAAAGGATGAGCTCAGCTCACATAACAAAGCGCCAAAGCAGAGTCATTATAGTGTTGTTTAGAGAAGTTTGGGTGACTTTGAATGTGAGTTGGCTGCGCGTTGGGAGTTCAGCCGAACCGAGCAGCAATATGCAAAAACAAAAACTTAGCAGTATATGTATGTACTAATAAGCGTTTATGTGTGGCGACGAGTTAAAACACATAAAAATGGCTAAACGAAGCTAAAGCGAAGCTGAAAGAGGTACATATATGAGTGAGTGAGAAATGAAAACGTCATGCAGTGACATTTGCTATTTAATTTATAGTGATGACGAAGTTTACAATTTATAGAAGTGAAAAGGTTGGAATTCGCAATATGACTTTAGGAAATTTCTGTTGAATAATAGGGCCTTGCGGGAAAATGTAAGTAATAACATGAAGTATGTGGAAAATACGGGTTTCGGGTGCAGACATTGAATTTGAGTGTGGCACATAAGTGGAATTCCGATGTTTCGGCAATTTTAAAACTTTCTACAACTTTATGAAGTCATGTGTTAACATTTGCGTGCCATTTTTTTTATATGAGGAAAACTCATTATTTTGAAGACAAACTAAATATTTGTAACGAATGTGAAAACTTGAAGATGAACTTTGTAAGGCCTAAGTGATAAATGTAGCAAAACAATTACAAAACAAAATAAAATTTTTCTTCTTTTGTAGATAACTAAATCATTTATTCTGCATGAAGCTTTGAATTTGCTAAATTGAAATCAGTCCCAAATAAATATTGCTATGTACCCATGAATATCTTCCACACAAAATTTGTAAAAATGCCTTCGAATATAACTTTTTCAATCAAAACCTGAACAGTGACTTACTAACAGGAAAATAAAAAGCCCTATTTCAACAAAATGTTCGATGCATACCTCTTCTCTCTACTGCACTACTTATATAATCATTTGCAGGTGTTTATCGGAACACATTCTGCTGAGTTAGGTATAGTAATAGGTCAAGGTCTGAGCCTGGGTCTAGGTCGAAGTTTTGGTCTGGGTTTAGGTCTACGTCTACGCCGAGGTCTAGGTCTAGGTCCAGGTCTAAGTCTAAATTTAAGTTTAAGTTAAAGTCCAGTTCTAGATTTAGGTGGAGATCAAGATCTCAGTCTGGGTCTAGATCTACAACAAGGTAAAAGTTTAAATCTAGATCCAGGTCAATGTTCAGATTTAGATATAGTTCTAGCTGGCTTTGGGGCTGAATATGAGTCTAAGTCTAGATCTTGGCTTGGATCTGGGCCTTAAATTCAAATCTTGTAGAATTTAAAATGGGAAATCTTAAATAAATTGTCAGTCGGTATAATCGGTGTATCGCTTCGAATATACGAGTAAACTTGAACTGAACTAACGTACGAAGGGGTTCAGAACTTAAAATATTTAAAAACCAAAAAAAATTATCACAACAAGGTTAATATGGAGATGGAGAGATGTATATATGAAATACCCAAAAATTTTTGGAAACAGTTGCTTTATTTTATAGGAACCGAAATACGAATATATAAAATAAAAAAATAAATAAAATAAAATAAAGTAAAATAAAATAAAATAAAATAAAATAAAATAAAATAAAATAAAATAAAATAAAATAAAATAAAATAAAATAAAATAAAATAAAATAAAATAAAATAAAATACAATAAAATAAAATAAAATAAAATAAAATAAAATAAAATAAAATAAAATAAAATAAAATAAAATAAAATAAAATAAAATAAAATAAAATAAAACAAAATAAAGTAAAATAAAATTAAATTAAATTAAATAATATAAAATAAAATAGAATAAAATAAAATTAAATTAAATTAAATTAAATTAAATAAAGTAAAATAAAATAAAATAAAATAAAATAAAACAAAATAAAATAAAATAAAATTAAACTAAATTAAATAATATAAAATAAAATAGAATAAAATAAAATAAAATAAAATTAAATTAAATTAAATTTAATTAAATTAAATTAAATTAAATAAAGTAAAATAAAATAAAATAATATAAAATAAAATAATATAAAATTAAATAGAATAAACTAAAATGAAATGAAATAACAAAATTCAATATAAATTTAAAAAAATTGCATAGGATAAAATAAAATCAAATATAATCAAATATAATAAATTTAATAAATAAAATGTTATTATATTTAATAAAAATCCTAACCATTAATAAAAACCGATATCTAGCGAATCACATCTCGTTGAATATTTTTCGTAGCACCTCATATTGAATGATTACATCGTTCAGCATTCTTCAACAGAGAAGCTTCAGCAAACAGATGCAATAAAATTTCTAGATCTCTTACACTCAAGTGGGCATTTATTTCTATAATTTTCTTTTCTAAAATTTCTATTTTCGACACAATTTTTTTTAAGCTTTGTAGCTTCCAACTCTATGCTAACATATGTTCCAAGCTTCAAACGCAAAGGCGAATAATAGTTTCAAAGATACAGCCTTGAGAACTTGTGCGCTCGAGGCTAGCTAGGCTAAGTGGGCCATTTTTAAACGCGTTTTTCTCGAAATTGATTTTTTAAAGTCGGTTGGCAAGATTTCTCCAGAACTACTCAACCGAGTTTCATGCAATTTTACACAGAGTTTTGACATACAATTTTTAAGGCTAGGACGAAAAATTTTTCCATTACGATTTGATATGAAATAAAAATGCAGTGAAATTTTCAATTTTTGGTTAAAATGTCTGCCAAAGGCACAATTTTCAGTTTTTTTTTTTCGTCCAAGTTCCAAGTTTAGGTTTTAACTATTTTTCCACATCTTTTTTCTGAGTTCACCGGAAATGGCGTCGGAATGGCCGAGTTTAAAATTTTTTTTTGCAAAAATTTCAGAATTTCTTTGTTAATATTGTCTGTTTTTAGCAATAAAAAATCTAGTAAAATATTAAATTTTTTTATGAGACCATTTTTTTGTTTTTTTTTTTTTGAAAAATGCTGTTTTTTATTCGAGGAAACCCTTGTAATATGAATACAATATAAATTTTAATTTATTAGCAACTGGTTGGCACTTATATTAGGTTTTCTCTTACGATGAATTAAAAAAAATTGGTAAGGTATTCAGTTACGAACAAAAAATTTTAAAAATAATATGACATTTTTTTGGTGTTTTTTAATTTATAAATTTAAGTTTCATATATCCCTAATTTTTATATATCCGATTAGTTATGAAATAAGATGCTTTAACTTAATATCGAAATTAAAAAACTTCTCCATGTTTATATATCGATTTAGCCAATCAGTTGATTGACGAATGAAATCTCAGCTGCTGTAAATAGAAAAAATATTTCTTGGTCAGATGAGGCCAAACCGTTTAAGACCTCAAAAAAAAAAAGTCTCTACATAACATAAATTCAATAAAACTACCAAAAATAGTTGAATAATTTTGACAACTTATTTTAATGGAAAACAAAATACTCAACTCTAAGTTGAGAAGTTTGTTGCAGGAACTGGTGAAAGTATATGTGCTAAAATTTTTTTTTTTACTGTTTAACTATAATAACTATGGTCAACACTTAAACGTGTCTGCGTCACAATTTTCGACCGATAATCACATAAAATATGGTTCCAATTTGACACAAATACTGCCAGTTTTTCGAAATACAACTTTGACCGAAGCACATTCACGCTCACTAAGCAAAAAGTTAAATAGGTTTTGGTGACAATTTCTTTTAACAAACACGTGTGGATGTGCTTATTCCAACATATGTTTGCATTCATCAATTCCCACGACATAAAAGTTGCACAAGCGAGCGCTCAAAAAATATGTCCTTAAATGGCATTTACAAAACTGGCAGACGAAATATGCAACAGTGAAGAGCAATGTAAAACGCAAGAAAACGTGACTGAAGTCAGCAGCTGGCAACAGCGACAGCGAAATTGCACGCACTTGGGAAATAATAAAAGTTAGAATTTCTAAGTGCATGTGGCAGCAGCCGCAAGCAACACAAAGCACAGCGCTGAAAATGCAAAAATAAAAAAATGTATATATTTAGCGCTAAATATGTGCGCACACATATGTATAGTACATACGTCATGTGGCAAGCATAAGCGCGCATAAAAAATGAGCTGTAGGTAGGCCATGCCACAAGCACCGCCCAAATGATCGCACCACATGTAATTAAACATTCACGACATTCCTTATGATTATTTTCACTTTTACGCCACGCTTCACACATGCCAGCACATACAGAGGCGCATAAAAAAGGAAAAAATAAAAAAACAACAAAAAAACAAAAAAACATACGCGCATAAATGTGTGCATATACACAAGCGCCACAAACAAACAGCTATATACTGACTGCCATGTACTTAGGCATTAAAGAGCATATAAAAATGGTGCTGCCACACGGTGGTCAACCAGCAGCCGCAAGGCAGCCTGGGAATACAAACGGCACACTCGTCTTGCTGGTGCACTTTTATTTCCTTTTCTTTTATACATATGTACAGCTCTTCAGTCTACACTGGCAGCAGCGTGAAAGCCTAGCGAGCAAGCTATAGCAACTTAAAGGCCGTAAAAGGCAGGCAGGTGAGATTTCTGGTGTGGTGTCAGGTGTAGAGTGATGCGTATGATGTTGGTGCTTTTGATGGTGTTGATGTTGGTGATACGCAGCGCGTATGGCTGTTGTTAGGTGTCAGTTTGCTCGTAAAATAAAATGACGTGTTGAGTATATGCCAATATCAAATTAACTGGCCAGCCAAGGGCTCAAATTAATTGCTGCATACATTTAGGCGCACAAAACTGTGCCATTTGCAACACCGTGTGTGACTCGCGTATATGTGAGTTTTCGTATCATACTTTCGTGTGTGTTTGTGTGTGTGGCGTGTTTGTATTTGCCTGTGTGTGCGTGTGTGACTTGCATTACTGCGGCTAAGCCGCAATTGAATTTCACGAATGCCTACTTTGTCTTGCTAAATTGCCTTGACATTCGCATTAAGCTCGCTTCAGCGCCGATAAACGCAAACGCTGCCGTCATTTTATTTCTTATTTTTCATTGCATGTGTGCGTGTTTGTACTTTGCATTTTTTGCATTTTTTTTTTTGTGTTGTTTTTGCACCCAAACACTTTGTAAACAGCTGTTGCTTGAGATTTATAATTTTAGCGTTTTTTGATTAATTACTGCAATGCCAATCTAATTGCGTTTCTTCGCTTTGGGCACTAACCATTTTATTCGCCAGCACAACACTTTTCATATAGCTGCCAATAAATAACAAGTAAAATGTGTACACACTAGCATGTAATTACATATTTACACAAATTTACATATTTATTTTTTTTTTTTTTTTTGATTTTTTGTTTGAACTTTCACCAACTTGTTTTTAAATATTATTTTTTTTTAATTTTTCTATTTTTTTTTTACATTTTTTACAATTTAATTAAATGTGTAACTGTTCACTTTCAAATTTAACTCAAATAAAATATTCTGAATTTTCGATTTCCATTTCACCCGCAACACGTTTGTACGAGAGAAAAGCTACGCGAAAACTGCTGGGAAATTATTTTGCCTTTGCATGTGTCGTCTTCGTTGTTGTCGTCGTCAGAGTCGCCGTCGTCGTCGTCATCGTCATTGTGTTGGTGGTCGCAGTCGCCGTCGTCGTCCTCAAAGCCAAACGACGTGGCTATGTCCACGTCGTCTCGCGTCTCTCCGCTTTTGAAATCTCCCTTTGATGCTTTGTCGCAGTAGCAATCATCGTCCATTATTATTGTTTTTGCTATATTGCACGAAAATAACGGAACGCTTCGTGTATACTGCTTAAACGCAGGGAATTTTCCGCAATGCGTTTTACTTACTTCAATGCGCATCCAACGCCGTGGTGCGGAAGTGAGTGAGCAAGAAACGGTACATTTTTGTTTTTGTGAGTAAATTCGATGAGAGCGGAGAAAACTGTTGCAGCATGAGCATTTATCAGCTGATTGCACAAATCGTATCTTGTTGTACGCTTGTATTGGATGAGAAACTTGCATGCGATAAATGCTTTTTTCTATCAGGAGGCGAAGATGTAAAGCTGACGGGACGGTACTAATGGGAAATGCATGGCAAAATGAATTTATAGTATGTTTTCTTATTTTCAATCACTTCACAGAAAAACTATATTTGGTCTAATAATACGTATTCCACTAAGAGCTTTAAGTAAATTCGTTTCTGACTGAGAAGCAGGATATTTTTCAGCTTACTTGAAAACTTCATTAGACATTTTCCTCTATTACAGAAAAACGAGGCAGTTTTAAGGAAGTATAGTGTAGTCGAAAAAGTCTTTTCGTATTTTGTCAATAGATGTCGCTGGAGTCATATATATCCAGAGGAGTTGAGAAAAATTACAGCTGTTCAAAAATTAGGGAAAGTAATGAAGAAATTCGCTATATTTTGTAATTTTTGTATAGAAAAGGGAAGAAGGTCACCAATGAAATTTGTGAAGTTTACGGGGACGATGCTGTACACGTTTTTGTAGCACAACAAGGGTTGGCTCGCTTCCGTTCTGGAAACTTCGATATGAAAGATGCACCTAGCTCAGGTCGACCAATCGTTAAAAAAGTCGATGAAATTATGGAAAAGATTGACCAGGACCGTCACATAAGCAGCCATGACATCGCTAGGGAATTTAACATTCATCCTAAAACGGTTTTAAATCATTTAAAAAAGATTGGCTGCATAAAGAAGCTCGATGTTTGGGTACCACTTGAAATGCCTGTGAAAAATTTAATGGACCGAATTAACATTTGCGATTCTTTGCTTAAACGAAAGAAAATCGAACCAATTCTGCAGCGGATGGTAAAAGCAGACGAAAAGTGGATAAAATACGACAATAATGTGCGAAACGCATCATGGTCCGAGCATGGTCGCAAAGTCAGGTTTGACGTCTCAGAAGCTTACGCTGAGTGTTTGATGGGATTCGAAAGGAATCATCCACTGTGAGCTGCTCCAACTTGGTCCAACGATTGACTCTACATTTTACTGTCAACAACTGATGAAATTGAAGCAAGCGATCGAAAAAATGGACAGAACTGATCAACAGAAACGAATTCATCTTCCGTCAAGACAAAGCTAGACCACACACATTTTTGATGTCTCGGCAAAAACTGGGAGAGCTTGGCTGGGAAGTTTTAATGCATCCGCCGTATAGCCCTGACTTTGCAACAGCGGACTACCATTTGTTTCGATCAATGCAGAACTCCCTTAAAGGAGTAAAGTTGTCTTCAAGCGAAGCCTGCGAAAATTACTTGCCGCAGTTTTTCGCCGAGAAACCAGAAGAGTTTTACACTGATGAAATAATGTCTCTAGCAGAAAAATGGCAAAAAGTGGTCGACCAAATTTTGTACATATTTCGTTCATTAAAGTTCATTATAAATATAAAAAAATAAGTTGAAGTTTGATTAGAAATACGAAAATACTTTTTCGACTACCCAATATATAAATAAATTGTGATAATATGCCTTCAAAAAAATGTATTATTAAACTTTGAGTAAACTGGCACTTAAACCAACATCAATTTAATTTAGGTATGAAATTTATTTGAAATGAAAGCTTTTCGAATTCTCACAGAAATCACAAAAAACCAAAACAAGTGTTTTGTTTACCCGAAATACCCTCTCACTCATAATACAACCGAGTTTACAAGTCTCTTCTTCTGCTTTATTGTTACATTACTCTCTGCCTCTCATTGTCTCACACACACATAATCGCTCACTTACACATGCTTAAATGAAATTTGTTTTCCACTTAAAAAGCGCTCACGCACTTGTCATCCCATAAATTTCCCCGCAGCACACACACAACTTTTTCCTTTTCTCCCGAATTTTATCCCAAAAATATGAAACTTCGCTGCGCTACAAAAGCTTTCAGAGATTTATTACACTACGTTACATGAGTTTGTGTGTGTATGTTTTGGTGCAGCTTTCGTTAAAGTATGCGTTTGAAAAAAGAAGGATAAACGACAGTGCCGCAGCTCCGACTACTATGACGACGGCGACGATGACGATGGCGCCGGACGCCATCTAAAATTTAGCACTGCAGACCAGACCGAGGCCTACCTGTTGCTTAGCAACTGTTTCAAACGTATACACGCACACACATACGTATGTGAGTAATTATGCGCCAGTGCTACATTTTGCTGCTCAGCTGTGTGCAAGCACTGGCAAAAGTATTGGCAACGGCCCTGGCATTGTGTCTGACTGTTGCTCTGGTTGCTGCGGCAGCGAGCGCTTGGCTGACATTGAAAAGCCATCATTTGGCTGGGTTGCTGACGGGATGTTTGGCGAGCTCTGTTTTGAGTTTCGCTAGCTAATGTAGCCACAACCGACGCCGACACCATTACAGTGCCACAAGTTAACGCCGGAGACGGAACCGGAGTCGGAGCCAAAAGCGGAGTTGTGTAGGATGTACGATATTCATATCAAAGTTATTATCGCCCAGGCGACTGCTTGGCGCTTTGACTACGCTGGAATGGGCAAACAAAATGCTAATCAAGGCGAGTATGCTTATGAGGGGTGTGAGGAAAGTGTGTATACTGTATTTACAAATATGTATCTGCCATTATCCGGAAAGCATTACAAACGGTAAACATGTATGTTTATATTAATTTCGAAGTGAGGCTGCTTTAATTTTTGCGGGGCTTCATTGAAACATATGAAGCTATAGAAGTTCTGCATATTTTTATGTATAAATGGCATCCACACATAAGTATTGCTCAGCTCTGCGTTAGGGATCGTACTTGGACTTCGAAAGAAAACTCTTTGTAAATTCAGTAAACTCAAATAGCACTAAAGCAGTCTTTATACCGATTGAGCAAAGACCAGCTAAAAATTTAACATCCACTGAAGGAGAATTTTCGTCGAGAACGACGAACTCACTTTTGCAATTTAGTGGCCTTTTGAAAAGTTCTAAATTGATCCGACGTTTTCGAGTAAAATTTTATTCAGCAATGTAATCCATTTCTGACTAAGTGGGTACGTAAACAAGTAAAATGTGCGCATTTGGGGCGAAGAAGAGAATTATACAGTTGCCATTCCATCCAGAAAAAATAACGGTTGGTGTGTTTTATGGGCCGGTGGAATCGTCTGTCCATATTTCTTCAAAAATGTTGCCGGTGAGAGCGCAACCGTCAATGGCGACCGTTATCGCCTCATGATGTTGATGATGGAAATTGAACCTCGGGATCTCGGCGGCATTTGATTTTAATAAGACGGCCTCACTTCTCTCACAATGCATTAATCAATGGATTTATTAAGAGAACACTCCGGTGAGCAGATAAATTCACTTTTTGGGCCCGTCGGTTGAACACCAAGATCACATGATATCACATTGTTAGACGTTTTTTTGTATGAATCATCTATGCGGGCAATCCTATTTCGATTCGTGCCCTGGAGCAAAACTTCACGCATGCCCTTCGCCGGTTACCAGTCGAAATGCTCGAATGAGACATCGAAAACTGGACTGAACGGATGGACCATCAAGACATAGCCGCGGCCAGAGTGATAAGTAAGTCTGAGATTAAGTTGTATGGAGAGCTCCCCAAAATAAACTCCTCCATCGAAGTTTCCCGCAAGCTTTGATCTTAAGCAGCTTTTGCTCCTTTTATACTGCTACTTCCTCCCACCGAAACAAAAATATTATAAAACAACTGGTAAGCACACATATTCACTTTTGATACGTGCTACATGTGCGCCTTGGGTCTCTTTCGAGTCAGCGCTTAATACGGTATCTTGTTTTCACTGAACTTAACTTATAATGTTTCAAATTGTTCTCCACTGAGTTATTAGCGCAGCAAAGACTCATTGGCATACAGACATTTGTACTAAATTTAAATAAATACTGCTAAGCACAACAACAATACGTGTATGTACATATGTATGTATCTTTATTATCTTTGTGTACAAACAATCTCGCTGAAAGGCAAACAACGTCGTTGCTGGAGTAACAGCGGGTGTGTCAGTGCAGCAGCCATTAACGAGAGCTTTGTTTGTTTTTCTCTGTTCATCAGCAAGGCATTGGGAAAATGATACCACTAACACAACACAAATATGGACCAATATATGCATAAAGCCGTATGTAAGTATTTTTTAAATTTTACTTTTGCGCTTGCATTTATTCAGTTGTTTACAAATATTCCTGTTGTACATATGTACATACGTACTCATATGTATATATGGCCATGAAAGGTGTTTTTTACGGATTTATAATTACATATGTAGACAGATAACTGGCAAGCTCTAAAATTTCCAATGAAAAAATTAGCGTTCCTATTAAGAATCGCAAAAGACGTTGCGGTCCTGCTCGACGTAAATTTTAGCTCATTTTGAACCCAACTTTCACCTGAAAGAATCTGTAGGTCCAAGTATGGCTTGAAAGCCAACTTAACTTAACCTAAGCCATTTCCAAAACCCAACACCCACCAACGCGTCTCTAAATAGGAAAAAAGTTCTACAAAAACTCGTCAAAACCCAATAGCATATAGTATGTATATTAAATGAGTTATTGTCTAGTCTTTCATTAAACGATTGGTGTTTAAATAGCTAATAATTTATATAAGATGCTTAGTCAAGACATACAGCTCCCGACAACATTAATAAGATGATATGAGCATTTGATGACTAAATCATGTCAATAATAAGTAAATAGACTTGACTTCGTTATGTTAAGTTACTTTGTTTGGAAGAGCATCAAGTCGACGGTTGAGTCTATGTGGTGGTCTTTAGAAAATTCATTCAGAGTGGCCAACAAACCAAAGGCAATTCATTCTGTAAATGTGATTAGAAGTAAAACTTTTGAACTCCTAAAAAAGTATCTCACTTTTTCGTTCATTTAGCTGAAAATTTGATACCTGGATCTTCACATTTAACTTCAGACAAGAGAAAAGAACTACAAACTGATCCATTCAGAAGATTCATTAATAAAAGCCGGTTAATTTTGCACGGACGCACGGACGGATGGACAAACAGACAATCACCCGGAATATAATATCGAAGAATTTCTAGATTCCACAAAAAATTTGCTTTTGTTTAGACAGTTTGTATGGCAGCTACATATATGTTATACTAGCAACTTCATCTGAACAGAGGCTGGTTTCGTTACTAGTTCTTACTGAATTTCTTGAATATACCTCGTCAAATACAAGTTTTCTTTATAAGGACTTGATTCAGATCATTCAGCTTGTTCATCATTTATATTCTATAATGATTCAATACCTGTGATTCTGTCAAGTGAGCAGCTTTTCAGAGGGAATAGTAAGTTCTCAAAACTGAGGTACTACTTCACGTGTATACGCACAAACAGACGGACAGACATAGCTAAGTCAACTCAGTTCGTCGTGCTCATCATTCACATATATATTTTATAACATCTCCGGCGCTTTCTTCTGGATTTTAACGTCGTGGCTAACTTGATACAATTCCATATATTTTCAATTAATAGAACTGTTTATGAAAATATATTTATCTTTTAGTTGAGCGACATCTGCTCAAATTTTGGTATTAAGATTTATTTTTAACTTTTAAGTTTGAATAGCCTAGGAAGCTTGTTTTTCAGTTTATGTAAAGTACACTTATTTTACTTTCAAGGGAATATTATCCCTTAAAACATAATATTCCTAAATTTATAAAGTCAGTATACAATTTATTTAATGACACTTTAGAAATAATTTATCATAAAAATTTAAAATTTAGGCAATTGAAGTAAAATTTTCAATTTCATAAATTTTTTCAGCGCATTTTTAAATGAAAAATGAATCTATTAAAAATATGCAAATAATGAATTCTTAAAACGTTTTTAATTTCCTTAAAAATTATATAGTAATTTTTATATAAACATCCTGCACTCACCTTTAAGTCTTACAGCAAAAAAATTATTACTCTATTGCACTGACATTATTTGTTTGTTTAGTCGAACGGCGTTGTAGGTTAATTAGAAAAAAACGATAGACGAACATCGAAAGAACGAACGCTTGACTTCACATTTTAGGAAATATATTTAAACAGAAATTATTTCACTCTTTCACTGTAGCACCATTTATAAATGATATATAGAATATTAGGTTTCCACTCACTTCGCTATTAATACCATTGACATGCATAAACATG
Organism: Bactrocera correcta; assembly: GCA_027475135.1. Classification (NCBI taxonomy): domain Eukaryota; kingdom Metazoa; phylum Arthropoda; class Insecta; order Diptera; family Tephritidae; genus Bactrocera; species Bactrocera correcta. The sequence goes on along the minus strand of CM050323.1, from coordinate 35,036,371 downwards.
TCATAGAAAACAAAATTACTTATGCACACTATTTTATTTAACTTTACACACATTTTTTGCTTTTTCTAGAACACAACATTTCACTTAATTTTAGTTTTCATTTAATTTGCAAAACTCTGACTCAAGAGTTTAGATTAAACAAAATAACTCAAGAAGCACTTTTACTATTAATTCATAACGCGTTTATAATTATTTTTCCCGCAACACGATCTCACGCACAATTTGACCGTTGGCCGATCGCGATTGAGCAATTCCAAGTAACTGACTCTGAGCAAATGTGAAGTGAGTTCGTGGAGTTCGCTACGACAGCGGTGATGCTGTTGAGTTTATTGTATGTTGTAGGTGGTGGAGTCTGAATGTGGAGAAGGTGTGCATTGTTTGTGTTTATGCTCCTTTGAGGTAGCACATCGCAGCATAGCGAAGGGGTTATGCACTCGCCACATGCCTACGTCATTACGGTAGTTATTGCTTCCCTTTGAAATGCTGTTTGTGAATTAGCAGCAATTTGGCGATTGAGGTGACAAATAAACGAACTCGCATGCGATTTTTTAAACACTCGGGAATTTTTTTATAAAATGATTAATAAATTTTAAATGAAATACCTAGTTACATACATACATATGTATATGTGCATATGTAGGTGTTTTGAAAATACCTTAAAAAAAGATTATATTAAACCATATTTAATAAATATTTTAAAAGTACAAGAGACATTTGCATTTTTCCTCAGCGCTAAGCGTTGAACTTGGCAATTGTACGTGGTGCCAATAAAATAAATAAAAGCAGTGGCAAAAACAAAAAATAACAAGTAAGAAAAGCGCAACCGAACATTTTATACTCAATGCCAGCGTATTACACATGTACATATACTCTATATAACTCAGGCATTGACAGACACATAGAAAATGTTAGAAAAACGAAAATCATTATATGTAGTGTATGGGAGTTATTGGAGCAGTATCGATCAGATTGTATCTTTTTTCATCAATACCACCTGCTATGATCATATGAACATAAAAAATAACATTCCGAATTCCGAACGGTAAATGTGTGAAATCGCACTACAACTACGTCTTCTTCCCATATAACATAATTATACCCTGAACAGGGTATATTAAGTTTGCCACGAAGTTTGTAACACAAAAAGGAAGCGTCGGAGACCCAGAAAAGTATATATGTATGTGTATAAATGATTAGTATGTCGAGTTGAGTCGATTTAGGCATGTTTTTCCTGTCTGTTCGTCCGTCCGTTATGCTATATGGGAAGAAGACGTACATAGTTGTAGTGCGATTTCACCCATTTACCGTTCGGAATTCGGAATGTTATTCTTTATGTTATTAACCGTTTTGTTTGGAATTGAACACGAACTAAAGAAATAAAAAGCTTTTTGAATTTTCTTTGCTACTTCTGTACTTAAGCAGATATAAAGACACGGAGCATAAACGTTTTTACTTCCCATTGTATATATTGACAAAAATATATTTATAAAATATATAATAAAGTACAACAACAATACGCAAGTGACTTATCGTACCTGTAGAAGAAATCTTAATGAAGTATCTTTGGAAATGATGCAATTATTATTGCTTTCAAAGTATGTATATCTCATCTTTCTTAGAGGTATGTACATGTTTTTCGTAAAAAAAAAATAGAAAAGAATGTCCTAATAAAATCGGTCTACAGAGCAATAATTGAATGTATTTGTATCACTTACAGTCATAGTAATCATATCCATCTGCCTCGCTGGGCGTGCGGCTGCCCATGATTTTGGCAAAAACTGTTGAAAAGAAGGGTTGAAAACAAGTTATGAAAACTCATAAAGAGAAGAGTATATTACGAATACTAAATTATATAATAATATAATAATGTATGCATATGCATGACAATGACTTACATCGCAAGATTCCTTCCCGAAAGCGCTCCAAACAAGTCAATGGCTGACGTTTTACCGCTGCCACTTCAGCCGCGTTATCGTCGTTACCAACACAAATTGCCGTCGAGGTTTCACTAATGCGCACCGATAAGCCGCGTCGTAGTGTGGGCACGGACGGTGTTACTGGCGTGGACGGTATGGAATAGGAAGACTGACGTGAAATGCTGCGATCGTGGTTGTTATTGTTGCCGTAAGGTTCAAGACTATCCTGCCGTTTGATGGCGATGGCCAGACCACCACGCTTGCGCGTTACCACGCTAGTTGTTGTATTGTAATAAGTCCTGCTAATATTGCTCGTAAGACTACTACTGCTCGCTTTCTTTGTCAATGTGTTGGAATTCACAATATTGGTATTTTGACTGTGATTAACGGCGATAACACGTGCGGAAACACTGGTTGTGGTTCTCGCTGTAGCAGACGCGGTTAAGGCGACACTTGCCGTGGTCGGTTCACGATCTGTGAAAGAAAATAAAATTATCAACATTTGCATTGCTTGTGGTAATAAAGGGAATATTAAAACTTGTCCAAACAATACTAGCACTAAAGTTTGAGATATTAGATTTAAACTAATCTTTGTACAAATGAGCATTATCAGACGAAAATAATTGAAAAAGTATATGTACTTGGATCAACCGTTAGAAGTAATAGGAATATACGTACCATTTTTTTTTTTTTTTTTTTAACCATTAGATTTTGTGCTTTCACATACCCAAATATTTACCCCAGCTGCCATGGCCACCTAAAACACTTTTATATTTTATATCCAGAATGTGTTCATTATATTTCGTTTTTATTTGACTGTGATTAAGGCCTTCAAAGAATCCCTTAAATCCCTTCAATAACACAAGATTTTTTCATCTTCCTCCCCAAATCACAAATCAGTTTTGACGACTGACTGTTGAAGGAGGCATTTAAGACCTCCCGTCTGCCATTAGTAACATAATAAATTCACTACTTTATAGACGACTATTTTAAAAATTAAAACTAAATGAGATTTGGTTCTAACGCCTTCTGAAAGCAAACATTGAACGAGATTTTAGAAATGGGAAAAATTAACATTGCAAAATCTTGCAGCTAACTTAAATAGCGTTTAAATGACATCATATGTGGACATCTTCGATGTCGACTATAAAAATGGAAAAAAATTTACTGTAAACCCTTACCCAAGTATCCCAAAAACTGTTGCTGTGAAGTACACGTATTGTCAAGGAGCGAAAATTGTACCCAAGATTGCTGTGCCATGAAAAAGTTTATGGCATAATGAAAGCCGCGTTTGTTCACTCCAGACAACAAGTTCAACCCTGAGACAACTACACAGCAAGGCCACGTTTTTTTTTTCTCTTGATGAAGTGGATTAGGTGTTTTAACAAATGTCATATCCACATACTAATGTATCGTGCAGAGGTATGGTGGATGGCCTTAACAAAAAAGTACCGTACTAAACCCCTGGAATATGTGTAATATTCCTGTCTACTGGGGATTGCGGGCGAAATGAAAACTATCTCAACTAAGGCGATGGAAGTTCAATACACATAGAAATGAGCTTTGAGGCAATGCTCACGGCCAGCCGGCTCTTTGGAGCCAAGCTAGGCTTCACCACGGGCATGATATCATACTCCAACTCGTGAGTGAACAAGAAAAGCAGACTCACCAGGAGTTTAACACATTCTTTTTATTCCTCAGTAGAGAAGATTATGCCAATGGTTCAGTGATCGACACTACATTTCACCACAAATTTACTGATGGATCAAAATGTGTACCATAAATATTCTAGATAGCCAAGTGACAATTAAAGCCATCCGTAGCGCCAATACTCAGTCTCATTGCGTTAGATTATTCAAGCAGGCTAAAAGTTTAGTAGGTAACACGGTTAATATCATCTGGTTACCCGGTCATATTGGAACAAAAGGAAATGAAAAGGCAAGCTGGGGGCCAGATGAATACACAAATCCTCTAGCAGCCTCAGGCCATTCAGCTTATTCAAGTGTTGTTTGAATGACTACTTTTAGGCAAAAGGAAGCTTAGTAACAGTGTATGGGTCATTACAGTGCACCCACTCTTAATATCCCACCTTAAGAAAACGAAAAAGTGGATTGGGCGAATTTCAAAGCAAATGAACGGTGGAAGGAGATGCGGAGAAGCTGGAGAATTACCTTTTCTAACTACTAGCTTTCAGCCGGATGAGAAGGGACATATGTTCCAACATGGATAACCGATGGACACAAGAGACCAGCGAGCTTTAACCGGCACATTTGCTCCAAAAAAGACGAAGACTGTTATTTCGGGCAAAGAGAATATAGGTGTATTTTTTTATCCCCAAGGTATTGATCACACCCCTATTGCCTATTGCCAACAACAATATACTACGCGGAATTATTGTGATGATTTGAAGCTGAATTTTAGAAAAATTGGCCCATTTTGCGAAGACCAAAGTGCTCCACCACAATGCCAAAGCACCTCCTTGTGAACCGATGCTTTATCCATTATATTTTGGATCTACATATATAATTAAAGTTCCCGAACACATCGTTACGGAGACTAAACTATAATGGACAATCTGCCCACTCATGTTATACAAATTTCCACGTACGTACGGAACCATTCCAGCAACGCACTAAGTACCTTGCGGTAGTTCTGGACAGCAAACTTTTGTGGAAGCACAACGTAGAAGAAAGAGTGAAAAAAGCTGGCAATACTTTAAACGCGTGTAGGCAGATGCTCGGCATAACCCGGGGACTTCTGCTTTAGGAAGCCGTAGTATGGTGGATAGGCGTACGGGAATCCACCTACCGGTAGCTAATGGAAAGTGTTCAGATGATCGCTGCGCTGTGCATTTCGGGAGCCTTAAGAACAAATCCAACGGCGGTTGGTATAAAGGTATGTTATCTACGCGCAACACTCTAAACTTGGTGTGGGAATATACTGTCCGGAGTTAAAAATAAGGCAGCATTTTAAGTTGCCGCACCACTGCAGTATATTTCAAGCTGCGGTCTTTGCTATTGAGAAAACTGCGAAGCTGGCATCCAATGCACCTGCAAATAATTCCAGAGTCAACATCTACGTAGACAGCCAAGCAGCAATCGAGGCAGTAACTTCGTATACATATCGGCCAGAAGTGTCTTGGGAAGCAGGGCATCCATGGTGTAGGGCCCTAAAATCATGTCAGAAGCATGGTGAAGAATGGTAGATCGGAATTACATAAAATTCCTATTGCCACTCGATAGAAGAGACTATAGGAATATGATCAAAATACTAACTGATCACTGTCTGGTAAGGACACACGCGAGCAGGATGGGGCTAACAGATCGAGGAGATTGCAGGAAATGTCTACAGCAAGGCAATAAAGAAATAATGGAGCATCTCTTGTGCACTTGTGCGCATTGGCAAGACTATGCTATAAGCATCTGGGTTTTCTTTTTAATTTTAACTTTGTGTATTGAGTATTTATCGGACAACCTTCATCATTACAAGATATATGGATTCAATTTTAGTTGTTCTCATTTATAAAAGCGATTCAAACTCTTCAGACTGTCCATCTGTCCACCTGTACCTGAAGACTGATGCTTTCACAACCTTTAATATCGCCAGTTGAATTACAAAAGTCATTTAACCACACGAAATACAAGATAAATGAGTTTTAAATTTGTTTCAATTCCCAAAATAAAGATTGTACGCAATTTGTTTATTTGTATTTAATTTTAGCTTAGTTACTCAGTCATCATCAATGGCAAACAATAATACTGAATATTGGCGTAAATAAACAACTGGATGAATACAGATGTACACATATATATGACAACACTCACTTATTGCCCAAACAATATCAGCGTACAATAACAAACAAACGGACAATTTGCTGGAAAACAGAAGGCAGCCAGCGGATGAGCACAGGTCTTGAAGACTATAGCATAGTTTGTGTATCAGATATGGTGGAGCATATCCCTAGAAATATTTACTATCACATATTTCAAACATAATACATAATATTTGTTAGCCGACTTCGTCATGACTGTTGAGCAATATTTTCCATTGTTTTTAGGGAATTTGAAAAATATTATTTGGTGCACTTCCAATTTGCCACAGCCCTAAATTTCTGCTAAGCTTACAAAAAGCGCTTTCAATAAATGCCGTATCTCGTGGATATTTTCCAAAAATACATATATACATATCTATACATGTCTGTATTATATACAAAAATTATCCAACAACAACGACGTGTTCGTTCATACAATGACGTTTTGTTTGTTATTTCTGGCTTTTGGCCAATTGCAGGCTGTGCCTTAGTCTGGCGAATTAATAAATTAACTGCATGATTTTATTTAATTTTATCTGTTGTTGTATAAATATTTAAATAATTTACTTTTTCCGTTTTTTTCTCTGCCACCTATTAGTGCAAACTGCCAGCGGCTGGCTTTATTAGTCATTTTGCCTGTAATAAGAGATTGGTTGGGTTGAACGCGCTCGGAAATACGTATCCACAGCCTTTGTTTATTTTTACGAGCTGCTAAATGTGAGCGTGTTTTATGTTAAATTATAGATTACTCAAATGCGAAATAAATGGTTTATATGGGGAAATTAATATTTTTGCGAATCAAAATGAAACGTTTAAATTTTACTGAACAAATTTAACTAGCAAGAAATTTAAGCAACGAAATCATAAAAAAATTCTACAAAATAATTTTGTGTGACCTTAAAGTGAAGTTGTTCGAAATAAAAGGTACTCTAAAGATATTAAGGGAATGTGTGAATCATATTGTTCATGAATATTTGAGTATGAAAAGCTTTGTGCAAAGCAGATGCCACGCGAGCTCACTTTTGACCAAAAATAACGACGAGTTGATGATTAGGAGCAGTGTTTTGAGATTTTCAACCGTAATAACCCCGAGGTTTTGCATCGGTATGTGACAGCAGATAAAGCATGGCCCCATCATTTCACTTCGAAGTCCAATTGACAGTAATACAAGTGGCCTACAGTCGCTCCAATGTGTGAAAAAACGCAACAGTTTTTTGGCAATAATTTTTTTTTTGACTACCTTGAAAAAATTGCGACATCAACAGAGAGTTAAACATATCGTTATTGCAACACTTAAACGGCGAAATATCCAAAAAATGGCCGTATTTGAAGATAAAAAAGGGCTGTTTCAACAAAACAATGCACCGTGTCACTAGTCATTGAGAAAAAATGGCAAAAATCAATGAATTTGGCTTAGAATTGCTGCCGTTTACAAGGTATTCTCCAGATCTGGCTCAAGCAGATATCTTCTGTTCTCAGATCTCAAAAGAATGCTAGCTTGGAAGACATTTAAAGTCGAATGAAGTAGTGGTCGACGATACTGAGAGCTATTTTGAAGCAAAGGACAAAGTAAGGACCAAGTAAAGAAAGCCTTGGTTCGCCTTTAAGTGAACATTTTATACTCATCCAACTTGTAAAAATCGAAGTCCGCGAAATTTCTTCAGGTAAATATGGGAATTTATATATTTTTGCCAGTAACACATACTGTTTACATCCTTCATATTAAAAAAATGTTCCCTGGATTTCATTAAGGTACCTTACATGCAATCACCAATGATATGGAATAATGTCAGGCAGATGTTTGAAAATTCTGATATTAGTTATATAGTGGCTAGGCCAAGTTTTCGCACACGTTTATCTGTTCTTGGCACGAAGATACAGTCCTATGTAAAAATGTTCTCTCGTTTTTACTGAGTTAACTTACATATTGGCCAATATACATCTGCGGTATAAAGTCACCCGGAAGTTCGAAAATCTTTATGTAGGGTATATTGGGTCCCAGGGAAGTATTAATCCGATTCAATCTATTTTTGATACACGGAGTTACTATTGTCAAGTAGAGATTGACTATGAATTTCAATTGCATAATATATTCAATACATTAACCGATATTTTCGATCAAATGTCAACCATAGGTACTGTGGTTTACACTTTCGATATTTGGGTACTTGAAAACTTTTGGTTGATGCTCCTAGCTGGTTTACTACATGTATGATTGATTCCCTCTACCCATTTGATACGTTTGATTTCAAGCTTCTTCATGTTTGAACAATGCAGAGAACTTTACCAGTGCCTACCAAAGGAAGACCGATATTAGGTAATTAATGCTACCAGAGGACGAACCCAAGGCGATTACCACGTGCTTGTAATATTGCACAAAGTAGATAATAAGTACAAAACGATCTTGCTTACAAAATTTTTATGATTTTATATAAGAGCATGTTGTTATAAAAATTATGTTAATTTCGCAAACGAAATTTTGCTCTTCATTGTCTATTATATGAGAGTCACTAAGCAACTTTCTCGTTTACACTTACATGGTTAACTACAAATATGTCATAAACGAACTTTATGAGTTGGAATTTTTCAAAACTCGTTTCCACATATCGTAAAAAATGGAAAATATTAAATTTTATGTGCAAAACAGATGTGCAAAAATAATTTCGCTCATTTACCACACATTCTTCTATGAAGAGTTTTACAACTTCATAAATGTGATCGTAAAATTAAAAATAAGGACTAAACTTAATAACCAAATATTCACTAGATATGAATATTAAAATTTATATGTTGAGCAAAACACACAATCCACATTACTCACCCGTATAAAATTTTGAAAACATATGCATGTTAATAAGGTGGTGAATATTCGTGATATTTAGGTCTCTTGCACCTTTTGGGTTACGAACTTAAATAACTATATATTACTACTTGGTATACATGCTCATCAAGCAATTTTAACAGTCGAGCCATGTTAGGTTAGGTTAGCTTAGATGTCTGATCAAAGAATGCACATGAACTGCTAAATGTAGACCCTTTTGAAGCCATAAAAAAGAAGAACTCTTATGTTCGAACTTATAAATTAGCAAAGCGCTTAGTAGCGAATACAAATTTTCCCAAAAGTTTAATCTCCACTCCCGCCAGTTCGGTGGGATGTCTTAAGGTATGCGCTCCAAAGTGCTTTAGTCTTGACCTCCAAAAACGCATTCAAAAAGGAAATGTTGAGTTGTACATACAGCTTCTGCTAATGTCTTCTGGTAAGATTCCCAACATTACAGCAAGGACGACAATAAGGCTTTCATGAAGCTCAGCTCTCTAGTGGTAGAACACAAAAGGATTGCTCCCGTATCCTTCCCCGCTCTCATTCTGCCAATAGCGGTTATTTCCAATTTCCTGCGATTCTACTATGAGTCGGCATCCTTACTACTCTTATCACAAAGTGACTTTCTGCCGTTGATAAAGAGGTTATGCTATTCTTAACCAATCCCGAATACACGATTAGTGTATAGACACTTCGATGAAAAAGCTGTTCTCCAGGGAAGTAGACCTACCTTAATGGCTGCAATCTCGGCTTGGAAGAAGGCAATAGTCAGGAAGCTGGAGTTGAAAAGTACAGCCCTTCACCAATCTTCCCCCCCAAGCTTTAGCACATCCACAAAGAAGCTCACTGTTCTTCTCCATATGATGTTAGAGTTTGCGAGGATATCCCAATAATCAGATATGTAGTGAGACCATTTTCGACCGCCCAACTCGTATATAGTATTCAGGAACCTTCATCGTCTGCATATACACTCAGCCGGCAGCCACGATCCTAAAGTTTTTTAAGCAGGATGTTACCGACTAGTATCTAGAGAAGAGGAGAGAGAACTCCACATTATGGGGTTCCGCTACTCACATTTCTATGAGTGCAGACGTGTCCCCATTCTGTTCCAAACAGACTGTCACACAAAAGACTGGTATTAAGGTGTTTGAAGTTTGATTCTATTCCAAGAGGGTCCAGAGCAGCAACGACTGCTTTCGGCAGGATGTTATTAAAAGCTCCCTCAATATCAAGGAAGGTCCCAACCGCGAAATCTTTAACCCTAATGGCTTCCTCAAGCCATGACATGATAGTACGCAAGACAGTCTTCACTAGCTTGCCTTTACAAAAAACATACTGCGTTCATGTAGGTAGTCCTTTGGAATTCGCCTTCTTATATACTAGTCTATCAGTCTCACCAGAGTTTTTAGTGAGAAGGAGAAGATTTGACTGCAGTGAAGCCAGACATCAATTAGTTTTAATCTCAATTAGTTACTACAAATTACACTACAAAATCGAGATCGCAATCGCTACCAACTTCATCATCGAAAGTTGTTAAGGGAAAAACAAGGAAAAATGTTAACATTCGGGTGCACCGAAGCTAAAAATACAAAATAATCCGTGCAAAGAAATAATTCTTAAAAAAGAAGGTGTACAAAATTTCTTATTAATATCTCAAAAAATTAGCGACAGACGGACATGGCTAAATCGATGCAGCACGCCATTCATTTTGTAGGGTATCCGATGTTTCCTTCTGCGAGCTACAAACTTCGTGGCAAACCTATTTTATGCGTACCCTGTTATGGGTATAAAATTCTGTGCACGCTCACTTCGTGCCTAAAATACTTTGTAAGTCGAATGAATATTTAAGTCGATGCCACTGCCAATGTAGTAATTCTAAATAAACACATGTAAATACAAATTTTTACGATAAACGGAAAAAGGCATAAATTACATTTGAATTATTCAGCTCTCATAATTACCTACTTTGCACTTCCTTTAAAAATTCCACAATATTCAATCTTGTAAACAAATTATTACAACCAGAAAACATCGGTCCAGTCTCGAATCATGAAACATTTCAAAGCACGTAACATGAATGAATAGGCGTTTATACATATGTATGTATGTATATACTATACAGATGTTTATTTATTATTACATGCATTTATGGACGTGTATTTCCGAATAAACAATGAAAATTTTAACACGAAGCTGCTCGTAAGCAATTTCAAAATCAAATAAAATAATTTCCGTTAACACGAGTAAATGTGTTCATAACAATTTTATTTATAGTGTAGTGGAAATATATGTGAATTAGAGCTGTAGAAATTAGTATTTAAATTTTACACAATTTTTACAGAATTTTTAAGAAACGCGTTTATATATAACGACTGAATGATATTATAATATATGACAAAAAAATTTTATACTCGTTGTAACGGGTGATTTTTTTGAGGTTAGGATTTTCATGCAGTAGTATTTGACAGATCACGTGGGATGTCAGACATGGTGTCAAAGAGAAAGATGCTCAGTATGCTTTGACATTTCATCATGAATAGACTTACTAACGAGCAACGCTTGCAAATCATTGAATTTTATTACCAAAATCAGTGTTCGGTTCGAAATGTGTTTCGCGTCCGTGTCCGATGAGCGATGAGGCTCATTTCTGGTTGAATGGCTACGTAAATAAGCAAAATTGCCGCATTTGGGGTGAAGAGCAACCAGAAGCCGTTCAAGAACTGCCCATGCATCCCGAAAAATGCACTGTTTGGTGTGGTTTGTACGCTGGTGGAATCATTGGACCGTATTTTTTCAAAGATGCTGTTGGACGCAACGTTACGGTGAATGGCGATCGCTATCGTTCGATGCTAACAAACTTTTTGTTGCCAAAAATGGAAGAACTGAACTTGGTTGACATGTGGTTTCAACAAGATGGCGCTACATGCCACACAGCTCGCGATTCTATGGCCATTTTGAGGGAAAACTTCGGACAACAATTCATCTCAAGAAATGGACCCGTAAGTTGGCCACCAAGATCATGCGATTTAACGCCTTTAGACTATTTTTTGTGGGGCTACGTCAAGTCTAAAGTCTACAGAAATAAGCCAGCAACTATTCCAGCTTTGGAAGACAACATTTCCGAAGAAATTCGGGCTATTCCGGCCGAAATGCTCGAAAAAGTTGCCCAAAATTGGACTTTCCGAATGGACCACCTAAGACGCAGCCGCGGTCAACATTTAAATGAAATTATCTTCAAAAAGTAAATGTCATAAACCAATCTAACGTTTCAAATAAAGAACCGATGAGATTTTGCAAATTTTATGCGTTTTTTTTTTAAAAAAAGTTATCAAGCTCTTAAAAAATCACCCTTTAGAAACAGTAAAAATTTGTTAAGCATGGACATCGGAATAAACTTGATAACCACAATTACATACAACTCCATTTTCAATGGAAAATGCACTACAGTCGTGTGTTTTTAACTTGTCTTTGACTTTAAACGCACATTTCCCAGAATGGTTCACTCTACAAAAGTGCCAAGCGCAACAAACTCGTAACACACACCGGCGGGGTAGTAAGAGGCTCCAAACCAGATTTTTCCATGAAATTCGATTTTTTTTATATATCTCGTAAATGACAAGAGCTATAGAAAAATGTTGATCACAATCTTGTAGGATTTGCTTCAAAAAAGGTCTGAGGTGAAAATCGCTATCATTAATACTTCTCGAGATATTCGGCTTTTTAAGTAAGGCTTTATAGAATTTTCAAACATGGTATGTAATAAACAATCTATGATAATAATATGAACTATGAAACGGCATTTCAAGCCCCATACGTATAGATGATGAAACGAAAACTATTGGTTTTCGAAAAACGCAAAAGAAAAGCCGGAACTATGAGAAGTGCTGTGTCGCGGTAGAGAGAAAACAGACTGCCTACCTCGCCGATTGGATTTTGAGCGACAACTTTGAATTATTTTTACTGTTCATGGGATCAGAGTCCCATATTTTTGAATACTGATTCTTATGTAAAATTTAACGAGGAATCGAATGGAAAGGTCAATTTTGAAAAATAGTTGGGAGAAAAGCACAAAAAACCGGGTTTTTGGAAAACAATGGTTTTTTTTTTTTTGATTTTGAAAATTTTTTTGGATTTTGAAAATATTTTTATCAGAAAGCTAAGATTTTTTTACATAAAATTGGATAATTTAAAAATTTGTTCACTCAATTTTGAGGTCGTTAAAAAATAAAAGAAAAAGTAATTTTTTGTTTGATCTCAATTTGAATTGCGCGCCAAAAAACAATGGAGCAACTTTGACCAAGAAAAAAAGTTAAAAAGTTATCAGATATTCTTCTATTGGTCTATATTATGATATTCTAAAGTTTGGTCAAAATCGGATAACCACGGGTACAAAACCATTTCGCCAATTGATGGAATGGCCCATATATTATATAATTATAATGTGTATTTGATTTTAAAAAAATTAAAGCTTGTAATCGATCAAACGCGCTCTTAAATTATAGCTTTGCTTAAATTGATGCAGTCAAGATCTTTTGAGCTATATTTGGAATTACGTAAGTTCTTGCTACTGGTGGTGAAAGCAAAAACACGTAAGCCATAATGCTTTGTTAAATGAAGTTGGTATGCTTCAAACTTTCTCTGTGGCATGCAGTCTACTACCGTTAACAAAGGCCTGTACACAAATGCATTGGAAAGTATGTACACACATACAGATGTACATACATATATGTACATTAGCATATATTTGTGAAAATTCTATAAAGCCAGCCAAGCGCAGAAGAGATGTTTTTTTTTTTTTTTTCTTTACCTTTGCGTGGGTGGAGCGTATGAACTAGTTCGAAAGCAGACTGCATAAATAAAATACAATTAATTTTACAAGCCAATTAATTAATTGGCAATTATATCCATTTGCGTCCGTTCCACATCGGTTTATTTATAAGTGCCGCTTGGAACGATTTGTTCAAATAAAGTATGTTGTTTTAAAAATATGCGATTTTAAATCGTCAGAGAAAAACGAAAGCATTTATATGTTCATTATATGTACATACATACCTATTATTTACAAGTATTCAAAATTAGTTTTTCAAAAAAAAAATATAAATGTGTATACACTGGTATTCCAAAAATAACGGGAATTTTCGTTTTTTGAAACAAGGTGTTAATTCATTTGTTTACATTATTGTTGTCTTCCTTAAATAATCCCCATTCGGAATTAAGCACTTTTGGCAGCGCTTCTTCCAAACCCTCGAAACACTTGTCTAACTCGATTTTGGAGATCGCTTTTAGTTCCTTTAGCGATTTTCATCGATCTTGTAAAACAAGGACCTTAAAAAATCTCTTTATTTTTGAAAATTGGAAAAAGTCCTACACGAAAGCCGCTGCTACATACAAAGTAAGCTATGAATACAGCTGAAAATTGTATCACAATTCAAAGGCATGTATATTAACATTATAAAAAATCTACAACTGGACTGTCCAGACTAACATAATTTCAATTTAAAGTTCTCGTTACATCTCGCATAAGCCTGTCGTAAGCGTAGTCACTAATAGCAATAAAGATTTCAGCCATCGTACGTACTTACGACACTTTAAGATAAATGAAAAATAATAAAACTTCTTATATCCAGGCCAATGCTTAAACTTTCGACAGTGGGCTTAGATTACTGCCACTGCTGCATAAAGAAAAATATTCATAACATTCAACTGCAATTTTGGAGAAATAAAAAGTTTCCCACAGAGATTTAACATCACTTTAAGATAAAATTATAGCTAATGTAGTAAAAAACAAGAAAAAACGCTAACTTCGGTTGCACCGAAGCTAAATACCCTTCACAGATGCATTTCTATTAGTAACTATGTGTTCAGATTGTATGGAAGCTTTATGCTATAGTAATCCGTTCTGAACAATTTTTTTGAGGATTACATTGTTGCCTTAAAAAATAATCCTGAATATATCTTGTCAAATGTGAAAGTTGTCCATACAAGAACTTGATTCCGATCGTTCAGTTTGTATGGCAGTTATATGTTATAGTGGTCCGATATCGGCCGATCAGACAAAAGAGCAGCTTCTTGAAAATAAAATGGCGGTTGCAAAATTTCAAAACGATATCTTAAAGACTGAGGGACTAGTTCGTATATATACAGGCAGATAGACGGACAGACAGACAGACATACGGACATGGCTAAATCGACTGATCATTTATATATATCCTTTATAGGGTCTACGACGCTTCCTTCTGGGTGTTACAAACTTCGTGACAAACTTAATATACCCTGTTCAGGGTATAAAAAGAAGGAGTCAGACAAATATCCATATTTTCCCCAGAAAAAAAAAGTTGTATTAGCTGTAAACACTTTAAATGGCGTTTAATGGTTTTATCAATCGCGACATTGCTCGGAAGGTCGGTAACAGTGCTGAGTAATTCCTAGATAACAACAAAAATAATGACCAAAAAACTTACTGTGGTCGAATAAAAAAAATAAACACGCAATCGAAAAGAGAAATTTGTTATCAATGTCAATACGGAATCGGAAATTGAAAAGAGAGAACCAAATTTCAGCACATGTTTCAACAATTTGGCATGCTGTGAAACGAAATCATAACATTGTACGTGTGCAAATACAGAGAGCGCCTCTCTTTAAGCCACACCGCAAAGTCTTTCGTCGCAGTTTGGCCCGTAATCACATGGAAACTGGCATCAGGTAAAATTAAGAAAAATAAAATTTTGAAGAATACCGTTACGGCCAAGTAGAGTTTTTCGAGGAGAAAAAGTTCAACCTTTATAGTTCAGACGGCGTTTTGCGATACTGGAGAGATTTACGAAAACCGCCAAGATATTTTTTAAAGCCCAATTTCAGCGGAGACCAACCTATGGTATGGAGTGTATTTTCAAATTCTGGGACAGTAACGTTGGCATTCCCTCCTTGCCGAATGAATAGTTTCAAATACCAGAAAGTATTAGAAGCAAATTTGCTACCCTAAACAAAAAAATGAAAAACTACTTGTGTGCATTCTGGCATAATTTTGTATAAAATCATAAAATGCAGCTGCAATGCACCAAAATATTTGTATGCTGTCTGGGCTAGTTCATTTTCTTTCAGAACGTTCAACCAGCAATCAATTTTTCCAATTTGCGCGCTATCAGTCCATCATGCCCGTCAAACAACGATCAGTTTATTTATCTTAGCGTCTGCTTTCGTCTTGCATTTGCATTTTGCGCTTCACGCTTCAAAGACAAAAACGCTCAATCGAAATTTAATGGAATCGAATAGCGGAAGAAAGCACAAACAAACTAAAGTGTGGATAGCGAAAATGTACATTTACCAACAAAATAGTAACCTTGTCTTTTGTCATAATCAGTGATATTTTTTTTATGTTTGATATTTAATGACCATTAAGGAAAATATATTATTATTTGCGTAGTAATTAAACATAAAAGAATGGTTCAAAGTGTTATCGGTAGTTTTCAAATATCAAAAACTTCTAAACATCATCAAGAATATCTAAGTCAAACACAAAATATGTGCAAATTAGCTATATCGTATTATAACCAGAAGGGTAGGTTCTGTCAAGGTATGAAAATTGAAGTGCTACATTTTTGGAAGCTCACGGAAAACTTATGTAAAGTTTAAATCAGTAGATGACGCTACAATAAAACCATGGCGAAAATTTGTACTAAATGTTTGGCTTATTAAAATTCAAAATATAGTCGTATCTGTAGATTGGACTGTCCGTTACTATTTTACATGAGATTTTATGATCTTTTGCAAAAGGTTTTTTATCTCCAGCATAAATGAACATACACTTTGAAAAAGTACAAAAAAGGGATCATTGATTCAGTTTAAATTATGGATTAAATGTACTGTATTCATGTGGTACACCATGCCGTATGAGCGATACAGAATGGATCATCTTTTTGTAGAGCGAAATATTTTGTATTGGATTATAGCTTTTTCAAAGTTGTGGACTTACAAAGAAACGAAAAAACACCCAAACTTTTTGCACATCCCCCAGAGGTGATCCAGTGACTGATGCCCAGAACAAACTAAAATTATGGAGGGAACACTTCTCTAGCCTGTTGAACGGCAGTGAACGCATAACACGAGAAGATGTTGAACTCGTTTCCCTAATCGATGGCGATGAAGCAAACGTTCCATTGCCCAAACATGAAAAAGTTCAAATAGCAATTACCCGTCTGAAGCACAATATAGTGGCGGAGGCCAACGGATTGTCGGCTGAGCTATTTAAATACAATGGGAAAGAACAAACAAGGAGCATGAACCAGCTTCTTTGTATAATATGGTCGGAAAAAAGTACGCCCCACGATTGAAATTTAAGTGTGCTCTGTCTAATCCATAAAAAAATATACCCGACAATCTATGTCGACTACCTGATAGACCTCCTCAGCATCGCATATAAGATTCTATCAAGCGTACGGTAAAAATTATTAAAGCCCACAACAATGGGTTTGGGCCTTTTCAGCTGTAGAGTTGAATAGAGAAGGATATTGATATTGATATCATTGACCATAACGATCGCATCGTTATGTCATAAAGAAATAGTCGTCGCATTCGCACTAGGCACCCATGTCACTGTTTACAGTCATTATTTTGAAGCTATATGTACGAGTATGTAGATAATTTTGCCTTTCTTGGAAAGTTAAATTTTAACAATAATGTCAGCTTCGAAATCCAACGCAGAAAAATTCTTGCCCACATATGCTACTTCGCACGAAGTAGGCAGTCGGTAAGTAAAGTGCCCTCTCGACGAAAAAAAAACAAAACTTTATAAGTCACTCATTATTACCGTCCTGCCGGATAGTGCTGAGGGATGGACAATGACAATTTGTGTTGAGTCGTTTTTACGAGTTCGAGAATATTTGTGGTCTTTTGGTATTGAAAACGCAAGTATCTCATTCGATGGAACAATGAGCTGAATGAGAAATACACTGATAATGGCATAGTTCGGCGAATTAAGGGACACTCCGTTGGAAAGACCAGGTGGAGAAGGATCTGGTAACACTTGGAATCTCCTGTTGGTGTCAAACAGTGAAAACATATAATATTTTAACGCCCGTGTATGAATACAGCTCACATAATGACCGTCATATTAATAATTTTATGCGGCAATTAGTGGCTCGATTTTTCCCCTTTTTAGCAAAAAACTATAATTTTACCGATGTTAAGATATCTTACATATTGACAGATATACATACTTATGTGGTATAAAGCCAACCAGAAGTCAGAAAAAACAATCTTAGTGTAAATGTGGACTGGATTTCATCCATTTTTGGCACTATGACATACAATTACGTGGTACAGATTTCATGGATAGATTTTTGTGTTAGGAAAATTGAGAGAGGAAATATATAGCCGACATTTCATTGTCAAGGAAATATTCTTGTGGGACACTGATACGCGGAACCTCAGATTCGCCTTAGGCGTATAGGCATAGGCATTTGGTTGAACCATTTAGATGTTACTAATTTAAATCCTTTTTCCTTTCCATTAATTTTTTGCAAAATTAAACTAGCAACATTATATGAGGAAGATAAATATCTTTTAATTTATTAACTTCAACTAACATCTCTATTTATATACATACGCAGGTAGCCTACAACATCTATTGCGTATTGTGCAAATCGATTCGTCATCTTTTTCTAAAGTTTTGTTTATCTTCTATTTGGTTGAGCAAACATCAAATTCATCAGAAAGTAAATAAATCGCATACAAATAAATTCAAATAAATTAAATAATGAAAGAGTGTGAATTTTATTATCGTGTATAGCATATGTATGTATCTCTCTACAGCAGCTAGCAAATAAAAATATTTTTGAAAATTCCATTAACTCTATGGACATATTTATATTTAGAGGTTTTGTTCTCACCAGCATCACCGCACTTTTGGTCATATAAGAACTAAAAGATTTTTTTTTTTCGATTTTCAAAGCTTTTTTGTCTTCGCGCCAAGATGTATGCTTCTTTTTTTGTGTGGTGACACAGTTATCTTTATATTCTGCAATACTAACAAACAACTTGATGGCCAAAATTAAAAATATAAACGGTTCATTTATCTATATTACTATTTACTAATTTTTAGCTTTTATAAAAAACTAGTGAAAACATACAAGAAAACATGGACTTTTTTAAGCTAAAAATTTTCCTTGAAAAAAAAAAACCAAAATTTTCCATAGCTTGAACTTCTATTGCCGTCAGCATTTCATGTTTTCATATCCATTGATATGAATCATTCTTGTGGAAACTTTTACTGTTTATTTTTGTCCGATATGGCAAGGCCGATATATATATTTGCACATAAATAAATATAGAACTTTAGCGAAAATTTTGCAACTTTGAAGCGTATTTGTAATGATTTTGCCAGTCACGTTATCGGTGACGCTATTGGCGAGAAAATATTCACAGGTGTGTGATGTGAAGGTCACATCAGCGCACATATCAATATTTATATTTTTGATGCACATGTTTACGGAAGCGACTAAATAGGCCAAACGATTATGGTCACATACTGTTTATCAATTGTAGATGCAGTAAGTCCTCGCGAAAATCGTAAAAAACATAACAAACGCAAATAATTTGACGAAAGTTTACAGTTACACATCAAGTCGAATTTACCTTCAAATTATTTTGTTTATCATACATACAGATACATAAAAACTCTCTACAAATATTTTGTTGGATTAATGTTGACACAAATGTCCAAGATCGATATAAAACGATTTAATCGATTTAATCGACCAGTGCTTGACCCCAGAGACATCTATTGGAAAACGGCGGAAGCAAAATTGTAGACCTTAAACATAAAAAATTAATGTTGAAATTTTGATAGAAATAGTTCCAGCTATTGATTGGTGTTCATGCTGTTCATTAAAATTTGGGATTCCGAAAGCAGTATGCAAGGTGAGAACAGCAATGACCGATTTAATGTGACACAAATGAATGACAATCATGACCTTATGCTCCGAATCTGTAAATCGCTGCAATCAATGTCGGGCGCTCGTTAGAAGTATTACCTTTCAAACGAATCGTACTTTCCGTCTTATCTTCGGGTAATGTTACCAAGGTTAAGCTTTATCAATACATTCCCGTCGTCGAGGATATAATAATAATCTTCCAAAATCGTTTCGTGTCCACGTTATTCATACTCCCATCAACATAATCAAACTATTGAGATACAATATTCATATGATTATTTTATATACGAGCATAATCAAAGTGGCTTAATACACGAGTAATATATTAGGCATATGAGGAAAAAGTAAATCAGAACTAAGTTCGGGTGAAACTGAATATATCATACGCTTGCAACTTGCAAAAGCTAAAAGCCAGGAAAATACTTAAAGTCGTAAAACTTAAACCAGAGGATCTGAATCCAAACAATTTTATATGTACATATACTATACTTGTATTTAACTCAATCAGCCTGGCGGATGAATGTCATGTCACGATTCGCGTCGAAGCGAAGTTTTTCAACATATCGCTGACGCAAGAGAAGAACGATGTGACCAAAAATGTTGTAATGACGGGTTGCAGCACACCTATGAGAGCTGCTGCCGCCATAAGGTCGAAATTGTAATTGGCAACTTTAATGCCAGAGTGGTCAAAGAGGGTATCTTTGGCACAGTGGTCGGTAAATTCAGCCTTCACTGAAACAACCCGAATGGGTTTAGGCAGACCGACTTTGCCGGTGCCCGAAATATGGTTATCTGTAGTACCAGATTTTAGCATAGAAAAGTCAATCAAGCTGCTTGGCAACATTTCTCTGCCAGGAGATGATGAACCCGATTGTCCAAACGATGACGACAGAGCAGGAGTTTCTTTGCCCGACCATGAAAAAGTTTGAATAATTACCCGTCTGAAGAACAAAAAAGCATCGGCGACCGACGGATACAACGGTGGAGTACTGACGAAAGCATGCCCGATAATTGGAATTTTAGTGTGCTCTGCCCAATCCACAAAAAGGGAGACCCCCACAATCTACGACAACTATGTAAAATGGCACAAGCTCGCTCAACATCGCATATATGGTTCTATCGAGCGTACTATGTAAAATATTGAGGACCACCGTCAATAAACTGATTGGATCATATCGATGTGGCTTCAGGCCTGGACAATCAACAACTGACTAAATATTTACCCCGCGCCAATTCTTGGAAAAGACCCATGAAAGGAGGATCGACACACATGACCTCTTCGTCGATTTCAAAGCTGCTTTTGACAACAAAAAAACAGATACTTTTTGTTATGTCTGAACATCTGTCTGGTATCCCGCAAAACTAATATGGTTGTGTAAGCTGACATTGAGGCATACCAAACGCTACGTCAGAATCGGGAAGGACCTCTCCGAACCGTTCGATACCAAAAGAGGTTTCAGAGAAGGCGACTCCTATCTATAATCTACACCTGGAGAATATAATACGAGCTGCAGATCGGAATAGAAAAGGCACAATCTTCGACAAGTGTGTCCTACTCTTGTAGGATCGATGATATCGATATAGCGAGGCAAATGAGTCTGGAAGTGAAAGAGGCCAAGGCGGAATATCACCTGTCACGTTATATCCCACGTCACTGTTGGCAGTCATAACATCGAAGTCATAGATAAATTTGTTTACCTTGGAACCTGTATTTACACCAACAACAATATCAGCCTCGAAATCCAACGAAGAATAACTCTTGCCAACAGGTGCTACTTCGGAGAGAACTAAAGTCCTCTTTCGACGAACAAAGGCCAATTTTTGTAAGAACGGCCATCATTACCGTCCTGCTCATTGGTCAGAGGTATGAACGATGACAATATCTGATGAGTCCGTCGGTATAGTCCTTTGCGCATTGGGAAGCAGAGGAAGAGGAAAACCTCTACTCTGTTGGAAAGTCTAGGTGGAGAAGGGCCTGGCTACACTGGGAATATCTAATTGCCGCCAAAGGGTGAAAAGGAAGAACGACTGGTGCACTGATGTAAACTCGGCTATAATCGCGTAAGCGGTGTCTACGCCAATAAAGAAAAAGATGTATAACATATACCCTGACTGATATATTCGCCATAAGGTTTTTTAGAAAAAAATATAGTATGTGGGAGTTTGGGTGGTATCGACCCGATTT